>CM034153.1:313041405-314241405 GCA_019776745.2 Taxus chinensis
CGCCTTCCTATGTATAATGTATAATACAGGTTATATTATAGGTATAAAAGGTCATGATAGCAATCCCTTTTTATTTCCCCGGACCCGGGCAAGAGGTGGTGGTCAACCACCACCACAGCCCTCCTTTAGACGCATATTGAGAAATTGATAAAGTGCTGCAGGTCTGTCATTGGGCATAGTATGCTTACTATGCCCAAAGGGGCAACATGGGTTAGTTTATAGAATATGTATATCTTATCCCATCTGCCCGGGGATTTTGGTAGATGCAGTAGTGGAAAGTGACAAAGGGTTAGAATGGATCTCATATCGACGATCGTACCTTTACCGATACCGAATCAATCACTATTTGTCTTTCTTTTTTTTTAGCATTAAAAAAAAATATAAAAATCATCTTTATCCCTATATATCTAGTTCAATATAGAATAATAATATATTAATATATATATAGATATACATGATAAAAAAACAAATATATAGGAAGATATACGTCCTCCTCCTAGACATCTCATTCCCTCTCCTACAAAAAGACCTAAAATCCCTACTCCATTTGGGATTCCATCAATTGCCCATTGATCAAATGAATTACTTTTTTCAGCTAATCTTCGTAGACCTCTAGTTAAGATTATGTCATAATATATATCTATATAAGCTCGATGATATGACCAATTATATATCATATTAATCGATTGGTCTGAGATAATCCTAATTGTTTTATTATGTACATTTTGTGATAAGATGTTAATAGGTTTAGATAGAACATAGGCCATCAATATACCGGGAAATACTATACCAACTGAGGGGATTGCATCTGTGAAAGATTCAAACAAATTTTTTGGATGGTTCTCATCGAAATGGTTCATTGATGAACTCAACCATTGAAATAATATACAATAATTCATTTGGCCTCGGAAAAAAGGAACTCCTATCAATCCAACAAACAGAGTCAATATGCCCAATATAACTAAAGGCAATAGCATTGTGTTGCCCGATTCTTTCGGATATCCAAAATATCCTTTATGTACGAAAGAATAAGTAGCAACAAAACCTCTATTCTTTTTATTTTTTGAAAATCCTTCGATCTTATTCAAAATTTGGAATGCTTCTTTGGAGAAGGAAGTATTACTATTACTTCCTGTAATTTGATTTGAGAGAGAATTCACTCTCGTTTTACTTAATGTCCTGGATTCCTCCTCTCCCCACATAGAAGTCGAATATAATGTAATATGGTTGTTATATAAATTAACAAAATTTATACGAAAGTCCCCTTCAAAAGTAAGTAAATACATACGAAACATATAAAAGGCAGTTAATCCTGCTGTGAACCAAGTTATCCCTCCTAAAATGGGGGAATATAACTTACTATCACTAAGAATTTGGTCTTTGGACCAAAAACAAGCAAAAGGCGGAATACCAGAAAGAGAAAGTGTCCCTAAAAGAAATGTAATTCCTGTAATTGGCATATATTTCCTCAAACCACCCATAAAAGCCATATTCTGACTTTTACCAGGACAATATCCAACAATGGGTTCCATGGAATGGATAACTGATCCAGATCCTAGGAACAATAATGCCTTGGAATAAGCATGTGTAATCAAATGGAACAGAGCGGTTCGATAGGAACCTATACCTAGAGCTAACATCATATAACCTAATTGAGACATAGTGGAATAAGCCAAGCCTCTTTTAAGATCTTTTTGAGCGAGAGCCATAGTAGCTCCCAATAGAGCTGTTATTCCACCTATCCAAGAGATAAGACTCATTATTAAAGGTAAAGCTCTGAAAAGAGGAAACAATCGAGTTACAAGAAAAATTCCTGCTGCTACCATAGTAGCGGCATGTATAAGAGCTGAAATAGGAGTAGGTCCTTCCATAGCATCAGGTAACCATACATGAAGTGGAAATTGTGCAGATTTGGCTACTGGACCTGAAAATAAGAGAAAAGTACACGAAGTAACAAAGAATGAACTAACCCCATCAACGGCAATCAATTCGTTTAATTTTTCGGACAAATATTTAAATTCGAAACTACCCGTGACCCAATAAAAACCTAAGATTCCTAATAAGAGTCCAAAATCTCCCACACGATTAGTTATAAATGCTTTTTGACAAGCATTAGCCGCACTGGGTCGTGTAAACCAGAAACCTATCAATAAATAGGAACATATTCCCACTAATTCCCAAAATATATATATTTGTAGTAAATTAGGACTAATAACTAGTCCTAGCATAGAAGCATTGAAAAAGTTGAGATAAGCAAAAAACCTAACATACGTTTTATCATGAGACATATAGTTATCACTGTAGATCATAACCATGGTTCCAACTGTTGTAACTAAAACTAACATAATGGAAGTAAGTGGATCAATCAAATAGCCCAACTCTAACGAAAACTTATTGTTGATGATCCAGGACCAGAAATATCGATGGATAGGACCACCGGTAATTTGTTGTAAGAATAGATTGAAAGAAATAAACATAGCTACACTTAGCATAAAAATGCTAATAAGAGCCCATGTACGACGAAGGCTCTTAGTTGCCCCAGGAAAAAATAAGGATCCTAATCCGATTGGTACAGAAACTGAAAGCGGAAAGAAAGGCACGATCCGAGCATATTTATATAGAAATTCCATAGGAAGATCGAATCATTATTTGAAATGTTTTTCTATTGAACATTCTTGGTTTCCAATCCACTAGATCCGGAAGAAAATGACAAAAAAAGAATAGGTCGCATTCTAAGAAGAATGATAGAATATGGGATGGGATCCCATCAATTTAATATTCCATTGACCTTTTTTCATCCTTTTTTATGCAAATACCAGATTTAAACCGATCAATACTTAATACTCATCAAATAAGATGAGTAATGAAGGAACTCTAGTACCTAATTTTCAGTCTAGGTACTCAAATATAGATATAAAGATAGCTGTGTACACACACAAATTGTATATGAATGATTTAATATAATTTGAATTTAGTTTAATTAGCCAAAGATACAGTATTTATAATACTTCTTATACTGTAAATGAATAGTAGTAGTTATAATCGAGCTTAACAAGAAAGAATTAAACCAATCGGGGAGACAACCAAAAGTGAACAAATCCGAATTGATCGAAGTAACTATAACTAGTTATTTTCTTTTTTTTTATATCCGTTACTTCGCATAATAATTAGGACCAGATGGTCAAATTAAAAAATTGATTCAGCAATTCGTATTTGATTTGTAATAGATGACACCCATTTTGACAAATGGGTGGGGTGGGAACGGATTAACCAAAAGAAGGTGAGTCATTACTTATTTCAATTGAAAAGAATTGAGGGAGTTAAATCTTAAATCTTTATTAAAAATTAAAGTTTATTTTATTCATAAAAAACTATACAGTATTGATAATTGATAAGTACATACATGTCCTTCACATCGAACTAGATAAATGAATTAAAACTATTATTCATTATGGCAGTTCCAAAGAAGCGTACCTCTAAATCTAAAAAAAAAATTCGCAGCAATGTTTGGAAGGGAAAAGCATATCGGGCCGCAGCAAAAGCTTTTTCTAATTTCTATGGCTCACCCAAATAAAAAAAATATAGATCCTGGAGGATGATGCGTAACACCACCAAATAGACTACACCGATGTTGAAGAACAGATATGGGAACCATTTTTTATCTTCTAGGTAGAAGATACTTGGAAAGGTGGTCGGGGAAAAGGGACACGGTCATAAATTAGTTCCACTACAGCCGTTCTCCTTTCCCATTGGAAAAAGATGCAAAATGCATCATTCTTTTTAATTTAAGAATCCCGGATAAACTCCAGCATTACATGTTGCTGATAATTCTATTTAATTCTATCTATGCCAAAAAGATACTCAATAAAAACATAATAACCATATTAACTATGCAATTAATCATCAGTTATTTAATAATAGAATCGCTTGTTTCTTTCGGTCTGATAAATGGGTCATCGGACCGATGCTCTAATGATGATAAATCGTTTGTAGTTTTTAGTTACAAATTTAACTATTTATCCTTTTTTTCTTCCTAATTTTTAATTTCGTTCTTTATCCTTTCCCTTATGGTCAGATAGGAAGGAGTGCTCACTCAATTTTTTAAGATTACTCACAGCTATATTCTTTGTATATCTACTGGGACCATTTTGGGAAACATAGGGACATAATAGCTAAGGATTAGTTCACCTGTTAGATTCTTGCGATCTTCTAAATAAAATTATGGGAATGTCTACCTTCCTATTCACATCGCAATATCTAAGGTCTAATTGATCAGACAGTTGATAAAATAATAATAGGAAAGATATAGGAAAGATATCTAATTAAATTCATCCTAGTTTCTTTGTTTTATCTATGCCAAAATTGATGTTATTTTCCGACCGAATCATTACAATGGGAAAGTAATAATACAAAACCCTTCTCCTTTCTCGTTGTTACATGTTGTTGTTCTGATTCCATTGAAATCATTTTTTTTAGTTATTCTATTTGTTCAATGGCAGAACTATTAATATTAAATCCATTCGTTCTTGTATGCTCGTTCGTTTCGGAGCAACAGGATTTGAACCCGCGACCTCCATCACCCCAAGATGGCACGCTACCAAACTGCGTTATGCTCCGTTATAACGACCAACATCACATATTAAATGTGATATCCAAACTGACATTCAGACATTGCTGATACCAATTACTCTTTTATACTACCAATTACTCTTATCTACATATTCCCATTGACAATCTCGGAAAAATAGTATAATCTACTGACTAGACAATATCAAGCCGCCATGGTGAAATTGGTAGACACGCTGCTCTTAGGAAGCAGTGCTAGAGCATCTCGGTTCGAATCCGAGTGGTGGCATTCTTGGAAATAAGATACCATGGATTCAATACAGAATCCTATACTATAATTATAGGATTACCTAATTATAGGTATAATTACTACCACTGTTCGATCTATGTCGATATGATTGATGAAATATTAATCAATTTTATCTTCTTAGCACAAAATCAAATGAAAAAATGGATTTATCATGATATTAATCACTCTAGAACATATATCAGCTCATGTCTCTTTTTCTCTGACTTTTGTTCTAACTCTCATTTATTGGGGAACCTTAGTTTATCAAAGTGAAGAACTAAGTAGTTCGGGAAGAAAGGGCATGATAGTTACGTTTATTTGTATAACGGGAGTATTAGTTACTCGTTCGTTCTATTCGGGACATTTACCGTTAAGTAATTTGTATGAGTCATTCATGTTCCTTTCATGGAGTTCCTGCATTATTCATATAATTATAGTAGTACGGGGCCAGGATACTTGGTGGTTAGGTGCAATCACCGCGCCAAGTGCTATGTTAACTCATGGTTTTGCTACTTTAGGTCTTCCGGATAAAATGCAACAATCTGCAATGTTAGTACCCGCTTTACAATCTCATTGGTTAATGATGCATGTAAGTATGATATTGCTCAGCTATGCAACTCTCTTATGTGGATCCCTAGCATCAATAGCTTTTTTGGTGATTACGTCTCGAATAAATCGAGAGATTCTTCTTAGTGCGGATAATTCCTTTTTACGATTCTTCCCTCCCAATCTAAATTGGTATTTATACGACCAAGAAAAAAAGGATTTTAAATCTACTTTTTGCTTTCCATTTACGAATTATCGTAAATGGAAATTGACTATCCAATTAGATAATTGGAGTTATCGTGCCATTGGTCTAGGATTTTCTCTTTTAACTATAGGTATTCTTTCTGGGGCAGTATGGGCCAATGAAGCATGGGGATCTTATTGGAGCTGGGATCCAAAAGAGACTTGGGCATTAATTACGTGGACCATATTTGCAATTTATCTACATACTAGAATCAACAGGGGTTGGCAAGGTGAGAAACCGGCAATTGTGGCTTCTATAGGATTTTTTGTAGTCTGGAGCTGCTATTTGGGGGTTGATCTATTAGGAATAGGTTTACATAGCTATGGATGGTTGATTTAGCATAGAACAATAAATGAGATGAATTCGCGTCGGATAGATTCGATACAGTCATTCCATGTTATTGAGAAGTGAGATAATAGGTGGCTCGTCCAAGTTATTTCAAAGGGTGAATAGAAAATCGTAGAAAATCACTACTTGAAATAACTCGAACTAGAGAGCAATTCTCTCTATTAATTCTATTAATATTTCATAAAGAGAAGAGGAAAATTAGGCCTATTAGATAGCTCTGGAAGGTAAAAAAAATTTACGATTCATAGGAAGATTGAGAGAAAATAGCTTCTACCTTATAATGGTATAGAAATAGAACTAGATCGGGGTAAAGACCAATACCTATGATTGGTAGAAAGAGACAGATCATAATAAAAATTTCGCGTGATCCTGAATCCTTAAAATAAGGATTCGGGACATTCAAAACCTTATATCCGTAAAATATTCTACGTAACATAGATAATAAATAGATAGGAGTTAATATGATTCCAATTGCTGCTATTACAGTAATAAGGATTCGAAAGGTTGAAGAATATTTATTACTAGTAATTATTCCCAATAATATAATAGATTCTGCTACAAAACCACTCATTCCTGGCAATGCAAAAGAAGCCATTGAAAAGCTACTGAACATAGTAAAGATTTTAGGTATTGGTATAGCGATTCCTCCCATTTCGTCAAGGAAAAGAGTACGTATCCTATCGTAACTTGTTCCTGCCAAGAAAAAAAGTGCAGCACCAATTAATCCATGAGAAATCATTTGCAAAATGGCTCCATTAAGACCTGTATCTGTCATGGAACCAATTCCTATAACTACAAAACCCATATGAGATATTGATGAATAAGCTATCCTCCTTTTCAAATTGCGTTGACCCATAGAAGTTAAAGCTGCATAGATAATTTGCACCGCTCCTATTATTATCAACCATGGTGAAAACAGAGAATGAGCATTAGGTAGCAATTCCATATTGATTCGTATCAGCCCATATCCTCCCATTTTCAATAGAACTCCGGCCAAAAGCATACATGTACTATAATGTGCTTCCCCATGAGTATCTGGTAACCAGGTATGTAAAGGGAAGATTGGTAATTTTATTGCATAAGCGATCAAAAACCCTAAATAGAATACTATTTCGAGTGTTATCGGATAACATTTTTTAGCTAATATGTCGAAATCAAATGTTGGTCCATGAGATCCATAAAGACCCATACTTAAAGCTCCCATTAAGATAAAAATGGAACCACCCGCAGTATACAAAAGAAATTTTGTGGCCGAATATAGACGTCTTTTCCCCCCCCACATGGATAAAAGTAGGTAAACGGGAATTAGTTCCAACTCCCACATGAGAAAGAAAAGTAGAATATCTCGAGAAGCAAATAATCCTAATTGGCCACTGTACATTACCAACATTAAGAAATGCAACAATCGCGGATTTCGAGTAACTGGCCAAGCAGCTAAAGTAGCTAAAGTAGTTACAAATCCTGTCAATGAAATAAGTCCAATGGAAAATCCGTCAATTCCCAGTTTCCAATGAAACTGAATAAGATCTATCCAGTTATAATCCTCTTCCAATTGGATTGATGAATTATCAAAATGATAATAATAACGGAATGTATAGGCCATTAAAAGGAGATCTAATAAGCAAATACCTAAAGTATACCATCGAATCATCTTATTCCCTCTATGGGGAAATATTGGAATTAATAACCCCGCAGATATGGGAAAAATAACAATTATTGTTAACCAAGGTAAATTGTTCATAATGGAAAGAGAAGAGACTTTCGATATCAAAACCCATGCTTGAGCTCTTGGGTCGAGTATGGGTTTTGATCAGTGAAAGAGAAAAAGCAGAATGAAAAATATGTATGGGATGGATCTAACTATTTTTTATTTTGAGTCAGTGGTCAGTAAGCTAGACCCATACTGCGAGTTGTTTCATGCCATAAATAAACACGTACACTTAAAAAATCCGTTGGACAAGCGGATTCACACCTCTTACAACCTGCGCAGTCTTCTGTTCTTGGAGCAGAAGCAATTTGCTTAGCTTTACATCCTTCCCAAGGTATCATTTCTAATACATCTGTCGGACACGCTCGTACACACTGGGTACAACCAATACATGTATCATAAATTTTGACTGAATGTGCCATTGGATCTAAGAATTCCATTAGTTAGTATTAAAAAGTTTTTAATTTGAGAAAATATTCTAATATATGGACAATAACGATATATGATGAATATAAAGCAAATCAATAATTGTATTATCAGTGATATAATGGATAGATTCGGATTCTATCTGTTAAGAAACAGATTTGTCTAACTTTCATCTCTCCAGATTTCACCAAATCTGGTCTAATTGTGTTAGACAGATCATTTGGATAATTAGTTAAATATGAATAATGTTCTTGATTGATCGCAATACGCTCTTTATCTATTTAGAAAATAAAAAAAAAGATAGAGCGAGAGATCTATCTTTTAGAGATACAGACTATCTATTTAGAATAGGACTAGATATACAGATTAATAATATGTAGATATTACCATTTTGACAAATTAAATTGATCGATACGAGTTGATTTTCTGTTACGATATATTGCCAGAATAATAGCTAATCCAATAGCTGCTTCAGCAGCTGCAATAGCTGTAACAAAAATCGAGAAGATGTCCCCCTTTACTTGCCTACTATCAAAAGAATCTGAGAATGTTACTAGATTTAAATTAACCGCATTCAGTATTAGCTCAAGACACATAAGTGCTCTAACCATGTTCCGACTTGTTACTAGTCCATAAATACCGATAGATAATAAATAAGCACCTAAAATAAGTGCATGTTCGAGCATAATAGAGGAACTCCTCATACCTCAACAACTTCTTCAGATACAAACAAAAGTTCTATTAAGTTTATTATTTTCCATTATCTAAGGAATAAAATGATTCCTCTGCAATCTAAAAGATAAAATTTTAATTTGCAACTTTTCAAACTGTTTCTTCTCGGCGAGCTATAGTAATCGCTCCTATGAGAGCAACTAGAAGAATTATAGAAATGAGTTCGAATGGAAGGAAAAAATCAGTGGATAAATGAGTTCCAATACGTTGAATATTGCTTGTTAGATCTCGTTCAACAATTTGATCTGATTTTTGAGTCAGAGATATTCCGAACCATGATGTGTTCAGGATAATAGTAATTAATGAACAAAAATGCTCAAAAATAGGAAAAAACTGAACTATAACTTAAATCCTAATTTTTGGCCTCAAGATGGCAGATTTAGGGCCCGAAAAAGTGTTGAAAACTTGCCCTAACTAGTAGGGCTGGTTTCCGCTGCATTCGTCTCATCGAAACACGTGGTTTAAAAAAAAACAGACTCAAACGGACACCCGGAACTCAAGTTCCTGCTAATTCTAGCGCATCATTCTCCCCTGCTTAAAAAAAACGTAGCTCATGCAAGTTGTCTTCTTCAAACTGCTTCCATTTATCTGCATCCAACTTCTGAATCTCCCACTCTGTGACCCAAGTATTGTCCTCTTGTTCCAATCCTTTCTAGTGTACCAAATATTTGTTGTATTTCCCATTTCGTGTGTACATTGTTTTCTTATCTAGAATCTGATCCACTTCTTCTTTCTTCTTCACCGGAACCTGTTGGCTCCAATCTACTACTTCATCAATAGAATCCCCTTCTTCACCATCCCCATGAAAAGAATACAAATCTGAAACATTAAACACTGGAGGAATATCAAAATTCCCTGTCAATTCTACCTCATAAGCATTATCATTTAGTTTTTTCATGATTTTACAAGGACCAATCTTCTTGTACTTCAGCTTGTTATAGGTTCCTCTTGGAAACCTTTCCTTCTGCAGATATACCATAACCAACTCACCAATTGTAAATACCTTTCTCTGTCTGTGCACATCTGCTATTTCTTTATACTTATCATTACTATTCTGTAGCTTCTTCCGCACTTCTTCCTGTAATTGTGGTATATGTTCGGAAAATGCTTCTGCATCATCACTGACTCTGCCATCAACTGGTAGTTGCACCAAATCTAACACCCTATTTGGATTACTCCCATACACAATTGAAAATGGAGACTTTCCCATGGATCTATTTATGGAACTGTTATATGCAAACTCATCTTATGGTAATGCTAAGTCCCATTGTTTCGGCTTTTCCCCAACAATGCACCTTAACAGGTTTCCCAAACTCCTATTTACCACCTCTATTTGCCCATCTGTTTGTGGATGATAGACACTACTGAACTATAGTTGAGTTCCAAATTTCTTCCATAAAGTCTGCCATAAGTGACTTAAGAACCTGGTGTCCCTATCTGAAGTAATAGTTTTTGGAACACCATGCAAATGAACAACTTCTCTGAAAAAAAATCTGCTACGCCTGTTGCATCACTTGTTTTCTTGTAGGAAATAAAATGAACCATCTTAGAAAACCTATCAATAACCACAAAAATTGAGTCATTACCTCGTTGTGTTTTTGGTAATCCAAAAACAAAGTCCATACTCAGATCTGTCCACAACCCTTTATGAACATGAAATGGCATATACAACCCTGTATTCTGTGCATGGCCTTTTGAGACTTGGCAAATTCGAAATCTTTCCACATATCTTACCACATATATTTTTAACTTTAGCCAATAGTATTTGTTTGCTACCAAGGCTATCGTCTTATCTTTACCAAAATGCCCAGCCAACCCTCCGCTATGCAACTCTTTCACTATATTCTCTCTCATAGACCCAACTGGAATACATAATTGGCGTCCCTTGAATAGGTAGCCATCCTATAAAATATACTCATCCAGGACATCTCCTGCATTGTCTGACAATGGACTAATTAGTTTTTCAACAATATCCTTGAAATCAGAATCAGAAGAATACAAACCCTTTATTGCTTCAAAACCCACCAACTCATTTTCCATAGTGGTAAACAAAGTCACACACCTACTCAATGCATCTGCAACTTGATTCTATTTTCCAGATTTATGTTTTAGAGAAAAAGTATATCCCTGTAAAAATGATACCCACTTTGCATGCCTACTATTCAACTTCTTTTGGGTATTCACATACTTCAGGGCTATGTGGTCTGTAAATAACACAAACTCCTTAGGCACTAAGTAATGCCTCCAATGCCTTAATGCTTGTACAATTGCATAAAATTCCACATCATAAGTAGAGTAGTTCTTTCTTACCTCATTCAGTTTCTCACTAAAGAAAGCTACTAGATTTCCTCCTTGACTTAGAAAAACCCCGATATCCACATGTGAGGCGTCACAATCAACCTCAAACACTTTATCAAAATCTGGTAGTGCCAAAATGGGTTCCTCTGTCACCTTCTTCTTCAAGAATTGAAAACTATCCTCAGTTGCCTTTGTCCACAAAACCTCCCTTCCTTTTGTGTAATCTGTTATAGGAGCTACAATACTGCTGAAATTTTTAATAAATTTTCTGTAAAATGTTGCTAGACCATGAAAGCTCCTTACCTCTGTTATACTCCGTGGAGTAGGCCATTCAATAATTTCCTTTATCTTTTCTGAGTCCATCTGTACCCCATCTGCTAAAATAATAAAGCCCAAGAATACCAAACTCTCTTGCATGAATGTGCACTTCTTCATATTTACATAGAGTTTCCCTTTCCTTAACACTTCAAATACCAACCTTAGATGCCTCAAATGTTCTTCTTTAGTTTTACTAAAGATCAAGATATCATCAAAATAAACCACAACAAACTTACCATTATACTCTCGTAGCATGGTGTTCATCAATCTCATAAAAGTACTAGGTGCATTGGATAACCCAAATGGCATCACCAACCAATCATATAATCCATTTCCTGTCTTGAATGTTGTTTTCCACTCATCTCCTTCTCTGATCCAAATCTGATGATAACCACTTCGAAGATCAATCTTGGTGAAATACTTAGATCCAGCAAGCACATCCATCATATCATCAAGGTGAGGTATTGGGAACCAATACTTGATTATAATTTTATTGATCGCTCTGCTATCCATGCACATTCTCCATGTTCCATCCTTCTTTGGTGTTAATAAAGATGGTGTTGCACATAGACTCATGCTCTCCCTTATGACCCCCTTTCGCACGAGCTCTGCCACTTGCCTATTCAACTCTGTATGTAATTTCAGGATCATCCTATAAGCCGCTTGATTTAGGAGTGAAGACCCTGGAATCAAATCAATGTGGTGTTAAATATCTCTTTTGGGTGGTAATCCATCTGGTAGCTCATCAGGAATAACATCCAAAAATTCTTCTATTAATTCTGATGTTTCTATTGGTATTTGAGCACTTACAAGTTCATCCTTATTTGCAACTAGTGCATAACAAAAACCGGTTGCCTTTTCCTCCTTCACAAATTCCTTTGCAGAAAGCATATTTTCAGCCTTCCCCTCTTCTTTAAGAGGTAGAAAAACTATTTTTGTGCCATCCTTCTAGAAAGTATAAGTATTCTTTCCCCCATCATGAATAAATTTTCTATCAAATTGCCATGGTCTTCCTAGCAGCATATGACATGCATCCATAGGGATAACATCACACCAAATCTCATCCTTATAACTGTTCCCAATAGAAAAGCTTATTAAACATCTCTTATCAACAGTAACTTCATTACTCTTCTTAAACCATGCAATATGATAAGGGTTAGGATTCTTCTCACAATGCAGACCCAATTTATCGACCATCTCATTTGAAACCATGTTCTCACAACTACCACCATCAATAATAACATTACATACCTTTCCTCTTGAAGTGCATCTTGCTCCGAAAATATTTTTATGCAGCCATGCATCCCCCTTGACCTCCTTTCTTGGAGCAATCATCATCCTCTTGATCATCAGAGTTTCTCCAACATCTGGTGGGATTTCCAGGTCCTGTTCATCTTCTACTTGCTCAGCTTCAACAAGATTTACTCTTGGGGCATCTCCTTTCCTTTTTTCATGTGTATAAGTATGTGGGCATTAAAAAGATCGATGCCCTTCTTCACCACATCTGTAACAAACAAATGGTCTTCGTGGAGCCTCCCATCCTCTATCGCCAGCATATCCTCTGCCCCTAGGAAATCCTCTGCCTCTTTGTTGATTCTGGAAATATTGTCTCGTATCCTCTTGCTTTTCCAATCCACGAGATGATTCTCCCCTACCTTGGCTAAAACCAGCTCATCCCCGAAAGGAAGTTGAGGCCCCCCTATTCATTCCAGGTGATCTCCTAAAACTTTGATGATTTTGTTTTTCCTCAGCCTTTAGGCTAATTGATAGGCATCCTCCATGCTTTTAATCCTATGCATACTTATCTCATCTTGAATAGAAAATTTTTATCCATTAACATACCTTGCAACCATTTATTCCTCGGTTTCTTCATGCTCTACATGAATGGAAAACTTATAGAACTCATCTGTGTATTCTTACATTGTTTATAAGTTCTGTCTGAGATTTTGAAACCTCCTATAAAGGGTTTGTGCATAATACACAGGGAGAAATTTATCTTTCATCTTCTTCTCCATCTTACTCCACGTCCTAATTATTTCTTTCCCCTTTCTTGACCACTCTTTCTGTAGGTGATCCCAACATAACATAGCATGACCTTTCAATTTCGTGCATGCAAATTTTACCTTCTTTTCTTCTGACATAGTCTTCCACTCAAAAAAATTTCCCATGCTAGTCAACCAGTTTATTAGCTCCTCTGGTTTTAGACTACCACCATACTCTGAAACATCAAATCGTATCCCATCATTCTTTCCTTCTAATGCTCGAAGCATCCTTTCTTCAAAAGCTAATGGTGGTGCTTGTGTTTCCTCCTCTTCACAAAATTCTTCTTCATCTGTGTCATCTCCACCTTGATTTCCTCTCTGGGTTATCATTACAGCAAGCGCAACAACTTGTCTCTACAGATATTACATATTTCTATTCATCTGTGCAATACCACCTCCTCTTCCTCTTCCTCTTCCTGCCATTTTTTTTTTAAATTCTTCAAACCAGCTCTGATACCAGATAATGTAGCCAAATTAAGAACAAACCAGATATTGCGACGAATATTATAAACTCCAAAAGAAAATAGATCTCCTTCTTTGTTATCCAATAATGAATTACTATGTTTCCTAAATAGGAAAACAACTCCCAACTCGAGTTTCCAAGTAAACTCTAGCTAACTCTAACTAAATCTACTCTAGGTGGTGGAAATTACTATTTTTAGCAGTTTACTAGAACCTACTATTCTTAGTAAGTTCACATGCTTATTCCTACAGGCACAGAAATTTAAACGCATCTTATACATCCCTAAATTAGAGGAATTTCCAACTTTCTAACTCATAATGCAATTAATAGACTAAAATTAACTAATGCTCAAAAATAGGAAAAAACCGAACTATAACTTAAATCCTAATTTTTGGCCTCAAGATGGCGGATTTAGGGCCCAAAAAAGTGTCGAAAACTTGCCCCAACTAGTAGGCCTGGTTGCCGCTACGTTCGTCTCATCGAAACACGCGGTTTCAAAAAAAAAATGGACTCAAACAGACACCTAGAACTCAAGTTCCTGCTAATTCTAGCACATCACTTGTACAAACTATTGAAGCGATGCTATCTCCGATGGTTGAGGGGGGATCAGAATTAGGATATTTTGGGTTATTCATCAACATCACGGTGAATATGATAAAAATATTAACAAGTCCTATGTAGATCAGGATTTGTGCAACATCTACAAAATCCACGTTCAACAGAATATAGAATAGGGATATACAAATAAGAACTAGCCCCAATGAAAGAGCGGAGTAAATTATATTAGTAAGTAATACTACTCCTAGACCTCCTAATATTAGAATTAGTGTTATAGGAGCCAAAAGAATATCATATATCTACTCAGGTTGATTCATTATGTGCACAATAAGTTCCAATATTATTATATTCTTCTATCCTATTCACTAAGAAAAGGGGATCTCATTTACCTATTTGCCATACTGGCAAATACTGTGTACTTCAAATATTTCATTGGATATGGGGACTGATTCATAAATCTAATCTATCGGTCAATAATAGATTTCAATTTTTGACCAATCTATATGTGAGATTCTTAATGGAATATCAACAATATTATTAATTCCTGGTTCATATGGATCAAAAGTTATTTATCAGTAATTTTTTATTGGAACTTGAATTAATTGCTCGAATGATTGAATCATAATATTTGCCCATAGTTTATTAATACATATTAAGTTATGTTAATATGTTGAACTCAAAATTGTTCGAATTGTTAAATCTTCAATTACTGATATGGGTAAACGTCCTAAAGCAATATGATCATAATTTAATTCATGATGATCATAGGTTGAAAGTTCATATTCTTCGATCATTGCCAGACAATTTTTGGGACAATATTCGACACAATTATCACAAAAGATACAAATTCCAAAATCAATGCTATAATTTTCCAATCGTTTTTTTACCAATATCCATTCTGACTTTCCAATCCACAACAGGTAGATTGATCAGGCATACACACACATACTTCACAAGAAATACATTTATCAAATTCAAAGTGGATCCATCCATGGAATTGTTCTAATGGGATCAATTTTTCATAGGGATATTGAATAGTAATAGGTAAATGATTCATGTGATATAATGTAGACATAAAACCTTGACCAATATATCTCGCAGCCTGGATTGCTTGTTCACTATAATTCATAAACCCAGTCACCATGGAAAACATGTAGCAAATCTACTTAAATATTAATTTCATAGAGAATTCTTTCTCTTCATAGATTTGATCTATCTATCAAATTTGAATTCATAGATTTGATCTATATATTAAATTTGGATGTATTACAAAATGCACAACCTCTTCACGAAGAAGAAGATAGAGTTGGTCACAATAGAATAATTTGGAAAGAAGCTGTGAGTAATAGATTACCCAAAGCAATGGGTAGAAGGAATTTCCAACCAAGATCCAATAATTGGTCCATTCTTATCCTAGGCAAGGTCCACCTTGCCGTGATAGAAATAAATAAGAATAGATAAGCTTTAGTTAATAGAATTAGGATCCCGCTCGTTATATTAACGACCTCACTAATTCCAGAAATTGAATCCCATTCAAAATGTTCCAGAATGGGTATGAATGGAATTGATAAGTTCCATCCGCCCAAGTAAAGAACTGTTACAAAGAATGAAGAAGCTAATAGATTTAGGTAAGAAGTGACGTAGAATAAACCAAATTTGATACCCGAATATTCAGTTTAATAACCCGCTACCAATTCTTCTTCCGCTTCTGGTAGATCAAAGGGAAATCTCTCACATTCTGCTAGAGACGAGATGAAAAAATCTATAAACCCTATAGGTTGACGCCACAAATTCCATCCTAAAGAACCATATTTGCACTGTGCTTCAACTATATCAATTGTACTTGAACTGTTGAATAATTATAGTTGATAGAACATCACTATTCTTATCTCTATTTCAAAAATGTACGTGAAACTTTCACTTCATATGGCTTCTCAATGGCCGTTGAAAAATAAAAAATGCAATAACCAAAAGAAAACAAGCACCAAAATATTATATTAGATAAATTGGACCAATGAGATTCTATCTACTACAATAATATAAGCTTTTGAATCTATCTCAACCTTCACTATTTTTTTTGTGGGAGAGAGGAAAACTGTGTAAAGGATTACTTCATTCTGGATAGCCATTCTTTTTAGAGTAGATAGAAACATATTTTAGATCGGGTTTATGGGGAAGTACTACTTTATCATCCCTACCAATGCCAAGTCCTTATTGTCATCCCATTTCTATTGAGACATCTTTGGTTTAGAAATAATTTATCTTTTTCTTTCAGTAATATTTTTATATCTTGGTGTTTCTCACCACCTACCTTTTCTTAATTTTCGGTATGTATGATTGTAACTTCATAATTTTTCACCTCCTCGTTGTTGGGCCCTAACGACTAATATATGAACTGGGCAGTTTTCACTGATTGTGCATGCTTTCACTCTTGTACATGGGGGATGAGGTTCAATCATCTTACTGCAGATTTGCAAACTATTTGATATCACCCATATGACTATCTAGTTTTTCAATCGGAATGAAGAATCAATATTCATTACATTCACTTCTTTTTCCTGTTTTATCCTAAAAAGAGGGGAAAATCAATCTCATATTCCAATGGATCACACGTAGAGATATAGATAAGAAAAATAAAGCTAAATGAATTTCATAGCTAATAGATTGAGCAGCAGCTCGGAGACCACCTGAAAAAGAATATTTATTATTTGATCCATATCCTACTATAAGAAGTCTAAGGGGAGCAATACTTGAAATGGGAATCCAAAAAAAAACACCTATACTAAGATCAAGTAGAACAATGTGGCGGCCAAAGGGAATTACTAAATAACCTAAAAAAAAGGTATGACCACTATCGCTGGTCCAATACTAAATAACCAAATATCTCCCCTAGATGGAAGAATATCTTCTTTCAGAAGTAGTTTTATTCCATCCGTCAAAGCTTGAATAATTCCCAAAGGACCAACATGTTCAGGTCCAATACGCTGTTGTATTCCTATAGATATTTTTCTTTCGAGCCATACAATAACTAATAATCCTGTCGTAATTCCCAATAAAAGAGTAATTATGTCAATTAAAATCCATATAATACTAGAGATTTATTTTGGAAATCCCAATAAATTGATAGCTTGTTCTTCGATAGCCGCTATATTAATCACCATTTTAACGATCAACCTCTCCCATAATGATATCTATACTACCCAAAATCGTCATGATATTGGCCAATTTCATCCTTTTAACCAGTTGAGGAAGAATCTGTAAATTAATAAGACCAGGTGAACTTATTTTCCATCTCCAGGGAAAAATATTATCATCTCCTATTAAAAAAACCCTCAATTCTCCTTTGGGAGCTTCTACTCTCACATAATGTTCTTGTTTTGATAACTCAAACGTAGGGGAAGGTTTTTTACTAATAAATCAAGATTCAAAATCGTTCCATTGCGAATCTATTCCCTTATTTAGACGTCAAACCTCTAAATTCTTATAGGGCCCTCCCGAAACTACTTCTAGGGTTTATCTAATTATTCTTATAGATTCTTTCATTTCCCCGATTCGAAGCAAATAACGAGCTAACGAATCTCCTTATTTTTTCCATTGGATTTCCCAATCCAATTCATCATAACATTCATAATGATCCACTTTACGAAGATCCCATTGGGTTTTGGAAGCTCATAGCATGGGTCCTGATAAACTCCAATCTATTGTTTCTTCTCTACCAATAATTCCTACTCCCTCAACTTGTTTCAAAAAGATAGGATTGTGTGTAATAAGCCTTTCATATTCTGTCACTTTTGGGAAGAAGTAATAGCAAAAATCTAAGCATTTATCTATCCAACCATAGGGTAAATCCACAGCTAATCCTTCAATGCGGAAATAATTATGCATCATTCGCATGCCCGTGGCAGCTTCAAATAAATCATATATCATTTCCCTCTCTCTTAAAATATAAAAGAAAGGAGTCTGCGCACCAATATCAGCCATGAAAGGTCCAAGCCATAACAAATGAGAAGCTATATAGCTCAACTCTAGCATAATAACTCTGATATAGCTAGCCCTTTTAGGTACTTGAATATTTTCCAATCTTTCTGGCGCATTAACCGTTATTGCCTCTGTGAACATAGTAGCTAAATAATCCCATCGTGTTACATAGGGTAGCTATTGGACAATTGTTCGGTTCTCAGCAATTTTTTCCATTCCTCTATGTAAATAACCTAATATAGGTTCACAGTCAATAACATCTTCACCATCTAGAGTAACAATAAGTCAAAGAACACCATGCATTGATGGATGATGAGGACCCATACTTACCATCATGGGGTCTTTCTCCGTAGCAACCATAATCATAAATCTTCTCCATTTATAAATCAATTAAGACAAAAGAATGACTCTTCGAAATTTAATAAACCATAATTGGATCTGAAAATTTCGTTTGAAATTAATGTGGCCCACAAATATCTAATTCACCAATTAAATTATTGTAACGAATTCTATCTATCTTGAACAGATAAATCAGAAGTTGCTTATGTTTACCCAAAATTTTCCACAAACCTCTTTGGGACGAATAGTCTCTTTTGTGCAGGTCCAAATGCTAAGTAAGTTTTTTTACTCAATTGGTTAAATAACATACTTGAGATTCAACAGATCCTCTCTGTTCTTTAATAACCAAAGAGGGATGAACAGAAAAATTCTTTATCATAAATTTTTTTGACAAATTCAAATACAATTTATTTTCTATTTTATTTTAATAGTAAGAAACAAAATGAGATCCATTTATTTTTGTTTATGGTCTATATATTATGACGAATTTCGAAGGTTTGTTTCTACGGGAGATTAATTATTTTTCTCTTCCCGTAGAAACAGGATTACTTAAAGACGAGGAAAGAGGAACCTAAAGAGGAAAAGATAAACATTGTTAACTTCACACATATGGAATTTTTTATTCCATAATAATCTATAAACTGTAAAAAGTGATCCCAGAGGGAATATTCTAGCTTTTGAGAATTGGTATAGACATCATAATAATGTCTCATAAGAAGGTTATCCTCTCCCTACTCTACTCCTGATAAAGTAATAGATTTTTTTTGGTTGTAATCCAAGAATATTGAATTATATCATTGAATTATACCATTTATGGGCCACATTTTTAATCCCGGTCTCAAAATAATTTCGTGGTGTGTTTCCCCACTTTGTAGGGCCTACCCAATAATAATTATTATTATATTTTATGATATCGTTCTCATAACACTGCCTCTTTGGAAGAATAAGAGCAATAATTTTTAGACCTCTTATTGATATTAATCAAATTTAAAAAAAATCCATTTTTTAATGTTTATGGAATGGATTTTTTAAAAATATTTCATTTTTTCGAGATATGAGACGTACACCTCGTTAATAAAGTATCTAACTTTATTATCCAGGAGCTGGGAACTCTAAAGCAATAATTTATAAATTTATCAATCCCCTAAGAATTTAGTTAGATATTCGACCAAAAGGAAGGGGCGCCACCTTGAAGGAAGGGGCACTACCCTGATAGAGCTCATTTATGTATCCTTTACCTCATTAGGTACATTTTGCACCCTTATATTTAAGAAACTTTTGAGGTGAGTTAACAGATCTGGAAGAATCTCTCTTTAAAAACTTTGAGAGGTTTGATATGAACTATTTCGTACATGTTCCCAATGATCTATTTTTGGGTACATATATACCCTCAACATAACAGATCAACTCCCATCATTTGTATTCCACCAATATCTATTCATGCAAATAAGATCCTCGAATCGATAACAATGCCAAAGAAAACGTCTTATCTTTTCTCTTGTATCTATGCTAAGATGTTCATCTTTTTTAATGAGTTCTTCGTCATTCTGTATGTATTTACTATTTGAAAATCCTGCACTTTCACCTAAATTGTTTTCTAGATTCAAATGATTCAAAATTCAAAATTCTCTACGACGTCTTGGAATAAAAATATATTCAAAAATGAGGGAACTTGAAATTTTTTCATTTTCATCCTCCATAGTTTCTATTTTTCCGCGTCGGACAGATTCATCAAAAAGATTTACATCAATCCCTTTCCTTTTTAATTTCAATAAAAAACTTGCAATTTTATATATAAGGAATCGGTCATTAAAGTACTCCGGTATAAGTGGCATAGACCGTCTGCTTGTATCCCACAAAATTTTCTTAAATGTATTCTCGTTATCCTTGAAATAATTTCCCATATACATCATAAGCTCTAATAATTCTAAGTAAAGTTCTCTGTTATCCATATATGGCTTAGCTACTTGATATGCAAAGTTATCGTTGCCTAATTTCTTCGGGTCTAAGAAATGTGCCACATTTCTGGCACTTTTAAACCAAGGCAATATCAACAGGTTTCCCAGCTTGTACTTATTTCTCCAATTAAGTACATTTTTCACCCTTTCTCGATGCGCCAATTTATTCTCTCTTCTTTTCTCTAGTCTTTTTTTTTTCTATTTTTTCTCTTTCTTCTTCTCTCTGTCTTTTTCTTTCTTCTTTTTCTTTCCTTCTCTTTTCTATTTTTTCTTCTCTTAGCTTTTTTCTTTCTCCTTTTGTTAGTTTTTTTCTTTTTCCTTTTGTTACTTTTTTTCCTTCTTCTTTTTTTTGTTCTTCTTTTTTTTTGTTTTTCATTATCCAATCCTTCTTCATTATCAAATCCAAAATCTAATTGAAAATGAACTTCATCCCATCCCTTTTTGTCACCTTGTGCTTTTTTTTCAACATTTAGTTTAAAAGTATTTTCTTTTTTTTTTCTACTTGAAATTTTTCGGGATGTTTTCTTTCTTTTGTGTCTTTGTGATAAAGATTCCTAAAGTCTTGAACTAGAAAGTCTCTATATTTTAGATTCTTTCTATTTTTTTCTCTTTTAACTCGTTCAACTTATCTGAACAGGCCATTTTTTAGCTTGTTTAACTTGTTTTTTTACTCTTTTCTCCTGTCTTTCCGTCATTTCTTTCCATAATTTTTTCTCTATTCTTGATCCTTATTTTCTTTCTTGAATTTCATTTTCATGTTTTTTAATATCTTCTCATGTAGTTTTAACATTTACTTTTTTTTACATTCGTTCTAGATTTTCTGGTCTCTATCTTTCTTTTGCTATTATTTTTCTTTCTTAATTCTTTGTTTTTCCTCCCATTTTTAAAATTTGTTCTTCTATTGTTCACTATTTCTTTATCCAGTTCTATAAGATAAGCATCAACATAAAATTAATATCGTATTTTATACTCTTCAAATTCATTCATATTAAGAAGACACATTATAAATATGTATGGAGGAAAAAGGTCACCAAATTTTCTTTCTTTTTTTGCTTTTTTTTCTAATTTCTGGGAAAAGCCCACATTGAACTTTGTAATAAGGCATCGTATGAATTTTCAATTCATTTGAAATATTCCTAGTGTTAAAATAATCATAATCAAATTAATTTGAATACTTCCTAGTTTTAGAATAAGTAGAATCAAATTAATCATAATCATCAGAATCTAAGAATCCTCTAAGTAATTAGAATCCTTTTTGGTTATTTTAAAATTTGTAATATCTTGATGATTTGGTTTTGGTATATAGTGTATAATGGATCCATCAATATCCCCTTTCATATAATCTAGATAGCTATATGCTAAAATATTATATCTATTACTTTGATATTTTTCCAGAGTTGTCCCATAAAAAACACAAATTTAATGTCTCTTAAAAAAATATGAAAATTGAATCCATTCCAAATAGTTACTAATTGCATTTATCCTTCTCTGGGGTCCTATTTTTTAACCCAATATACAATTTTAGCAATTAGTTCCAATATTTTACCCTTTTTATGGGGTGCTATTATGTACCCAACACACCATTTTAACCATTGTTTCCAATCCTTTACCTTTAAGTCTCTGGGACATTTAGAATACAATATCCCTTGCATATAATATTTTATTGATACACATTTTGATTAAAGGATACAATGTTTGGTATTGTATTAAATCCCTCCCATAAGATCCCTTCATAGCGTGTATTTGTTTCCATATATTTGCAACTACATATCCTTTGAAATTTTTCTTTCGAAATTTTATTTTTTGGATATAAATCCTATTTAGAGTCTTAAAGAATATTTTATAATTCTATTTCTATTTGTAATAATTTTTTTGACAATTTATCCTCAATTAATTTAAAAATTGTAAATTTGATTTGATGAGATTAAGAACACTTATTTCAAGATCAATAAATATTATTTTCATTTTTAAAATAAATTCCTTCATAAAATATTTCAATTTAATCGTGATGAATCAAACGATTATTTTTTAGAAACCAAAAATCCAAATTTTTATTTGAACCCATGCCTTTTTCAATTTACATCATATGTTAGAAAAAGGTTGATTCAATTAATTTTCCAAATTTTTCACATTTCTTTTGAGTTTGTTTAAAATATATAACTCTAAAAAATAATCTTCATGTCATCTTTTTGATCCAAGCTATCCACTCATTTAGTTATTCCAAATCTAGATTTGGTTCAATTATACTTGGTTCTAATGGATCTTATATATGTACACCTAAGAATCAATACGTGATTCTAGATGCACTCGACACTCCCAAGGTTGTGTCAGAAAAAATAGAATGTTATGGATAGGATGGGAGTATGATGGCTAAATAAGATGTTAGCCGGGATAGATTAGAATGACAACAAGAAGTAAAGGAAACCTAATGTTCATCAACTAAAAAAAAGGGAATTTGTTCATTGAGCACAATTTATTATTGTCTTACTTATTCGGGGGTGATGCTTTGATTAAGGATGATTTCCATAGGAAAATCATAGTTAATATTGGTAGAACCATATAAGAATTTACAAGGTTCTGGAACACATGGAAGATTTCCCTTTATCATATGTGACTTCCTCTCTGAAGAGGGTAATGTAGTTAGAATGAAATATGGAATAAGGGAAAATTGAGAGTCATGAAATCTAGTCTCTACCTGGCTTGGTTCACCCAAAACTCTTCAAGAGTATCTACCTCGTTGTTCAAAACAATAAGCTGGTGAATAATATCTAGTTGGATTGGGGTAGTCCTGAAGATAAGTTGATATAAGTTGAGAAGGAAGTATCAATGGAATATTATTAGAGGAAAATGAATAAGTGTGAATTCTACGTCTTAAAACAAGTTATATTACTTTTATTGATTTAATGACAAATATTAAATCTAGATTAATTTTTTTGAAGAAAATTCAAATAACATCGCCAACTTGGTTTTCATAGATATGAGATAACTTCTAAGTGTGGTAATGTTTCTATTTATCTCATCATATTACTTTCTAGATATGAGTATAATTAATCTAGGTAACGATTCTGGTATGGTTGTAGACAGAAATTGTGAAGATGTTGGAACACACTGGTTATAGACTAGTTGGTTACAAATGCAGGAAGGAATAAACATAAGTAATGATTTGCAGTTGTTCTTGTACTTATTGGGAGGATTTTAACAGAGTAATGGTGCCATCGGATAATCAAAAATTTTAAACCAATGATATTTAGGAAATCTTGGATTTTATATAAAAATAGAAGGAAATAAGTCTAGCAAACTTGGTAATCAAAAAGTGTCAAATCATCCTAAGAAGGGGAAGTCAACATTCTAATAATAGTAAGGAAGGTAGATGAGTTACACATGTATCCAAAAATCTTTAAATAAGGGTAAATAGTCAAGAAACATGTGAAAAAGACACTAAAGCTTACAACACACATACAAAACACACAGTTTGGAGTCTGGTATTAATGCGCATGAAACTTCCGGTTTGCAAAAATCGAATGTTACTTAACCATCAGTCTAAAAAAAATGGTGTTTGTGTAACCATCACGGAGGTTGCGTGAAAGTCATGAAATAACAAAAATGAGTATAAAATGGATCAAATAGATTTTGTGAAAAAGGAAAGTAAAGAAAGATAAGCATGCTTAAAGACAAAAGGAAGGATCTGGACATCATCATTATTCTGGAAAATAAATTTATCATCATATAATATTTTTACAATTTTTTCAGATATAGCACCGTGAAATTTTGGGTGAGTCATAGTACCATCTATAGAGAAAATTTAATTTTAGGTGCAGGCCTAGTATGAATAAATATAATGACCCAGTCATTCATTTGAATATTATTCTTTACTTCTTGTATCTGGTCGAAGTTCATATTTTTTCCAAAATACTTTTGGTTATTTTTGAGCAAAATCAGTGACATTAACAAGACAATAGTTTACATCCAGTGAATGAAAGGTTTCATCCATTCGATATTAGGTTTTAGCCATTCGATAATGAATTTTGTACATTAGACAATGAAATCCTAAATAAATTCGATCAATAGGTTTCCAAAAAGAAGGTATTTTTGTTGGTTTTCTGATAAGGTTTTTTATTTTTTGTTCCATGTAGGGTTAAAGAAACTAGTTTTATCTTCTCTAGTATTAGATTCAGTGCTATATTCAGCATACCATGGTATCAAGTCGAAATGGTTATGTATTTTAATTTGAATCCCCTTTTTTATGTAGTCTCTCAACCTATAGTTGATGTATATCTACATTTTTCAATACTCATAATTGTCATAATTTTATTTTACCTAAAATTCTTTATGTAAGTTATCCCAATCCTGCTATCCCATTCAGGGTAACTTGTAATGAATAAAAAATGACCAATATTTTAAGAAATTATACAATGAAGGTAATTATACTCATTTTATAATATATGTGTGATTAAATAAGATAATAGCATCTTAAATAGTTAAATAATTCCCAATGGAATATCTTTCTCTTTAGTACGATGAGATAATTATTTCCTATGATGTCCTCCTCTTTTGTTTTAATAAGTAACTTTTCAGAACCCTTTCACAATCTCTGTCACTATTTATGTTCCTTTGTATCTCTAACTTTGAATTCTAGCTTTAGGTACATGTTTGGATTTGGATTTGGATTTGGATTTGGATGTCTTGTAGTCATCTGCCATTTATTCTCTTACAAGTTACTTTAGCTATGCCTTCCCTGTCCCAAATGATAAACACTGAAAGTTTACTTCCTTGAAAACATAGATCTCCTTTCCCTAGGACATCGACAAAAATCTTCCCTCATGCAGACAACCAAATACATGTATATCCTTTTTCATCAAGATCCTCGTCATCTTCTTCATCCTCATCTTCCTTCTACTTCTTAGTTTTCATCTTCATCATATCTCTTCATCTTCCTCTTCTTTTAATTATTTTTACAGAAGTTGTGTAAAATTCATTTTTTCTTTGTATTTGCATTTTCTAGTCACTCTTCTTAAATTTTTTCAAAGGGTTTTATAACTAGCATAACTTCTCAGATATTCTTGGACAAACCTCCATTGGGAATATTTGATAGTGATATTATCATATAGGATCTGATAATAGTATGTTAGTGTACGTAGGCACAATAATTTTACTAAAATCTTTAATTCATGGTTCATGATCATTAAAAATGCAATTCTCCTTAAATTGCAAGAATTTATGATAATGGATAAGAAACTCTTTACTAAGGAAAATGTTCATCAGGTAATTTTTATATCTCCATCAATAGTATCTTTATCTTTAGAAGGATAAGGAAGCATATTCATTAGGAAATATCTTCAGCAATATGTATGGATATCAGATAATATAGAATGTTTTTTCAATCTAATTAGAAAAAATCAATCACAAAGATAAGCCTATTCTTTCATAGAATGGATAATAAGATAGCAATTCCCATTTTGGACCCGTGGTTTGAAGGATAATATATTCAAAAAATTGCTATTACTATATATTTTTTTATCATGAGAAGATATTTATACTTCTATATCTAAATCTGTTGGGGGGCCAATAAAACATATTCCAATAATTATTTTAGATAAATATCGTTAAACATTTTCAACAATTTATTTTGATGTCACTTCATCCCGAAATGTATCTTGTTTCTTGTTCTCTATAATAATATTACAAAGATTTTATTGATCCGCCATTTCAAAATCAATTTTCAATTTATCAATTTTTACTCAAACAAGTTTTTCTGATTGAATGAATGAACAATGTCCTAAATTCCTTGGTAAAACTGGCATTTCACTTGATTTCGATTCTTCATGCTTAAATTGAAATATCTATAGATCCCTTATCGTCCAAGGGAGGTAACAGATCCACGGTGATTTAAATTGATTCATCACCTCATTGAATGTCCTACTCAATAAAGTATCATATTATTTCTAGAAGATAACTCTCCACTTTTGGTTCTCGATAAATATTACTCTTTTGTCTATCACATTTCCAACAAGAAATCCATTTCTTAGAGATTTAGCTCATTCTTCAATATATTTTCCTAAGTAATTGTTTCTTTTAGTTTGTGGTAAGTATCCATCTATAAAGATAATCAAGATTTGTGAAATAATGTTCACATTCCTAAGTATGACCATTTTCTCAAATAAAGACATACTGGGTAGAGTCCTGACAAGAATTATTTGTCACCCATCACTGATACAAGTATCAAAAATATACTGAGCAAAATTAGGTCTTGATAGGACCGTGAAGATGGAAATCATCGATACCGATTATAACGAAACAACCGATTGAATAAAAAATAATCAATAAAATGTTGTGGGCCACATTTTTAAACACCATATCTGATAGTTGTGTATCTTTCTCTATGGTACTTTTATTTCAAGGATTCTTCTTCTTCTTCAAAGATTGTTTCTTCTTCTTCAAATATTATTTTTATATTTCTATTTTTCTTCTTACCACTTTTTTATTAGAATCATCTCCCTTTGTATTTTAGTCATCTTCTTCGTCTTGAGGTTCTCGACTCAAGAATCTATCACCAAAAAAATTAGTAACTAGTAGGTTAAGAGCTATACTATAACACATGAGTGCACAGTAACCAAATAAAATAATTTAGAAAGGTTACAACAATGTGTCATTTTCTTTCTTTCAATTTAAAGGGTGCATCTATGTTGCACACATGAATGGAATACTTATGTCACTTTTATGAATAGAAGTTGTATGCCTAACCATCGGGTAGTGGTACTTAATAGAAACTTAAAATATTCTATTATAGATGAATAACATTAGGTTTAGTCATATTTATATAAATAAACTTGTTGAAAAAAGGGGTAGGATTTAGTAAATCGTAGAATTAACCCAGTGAAATGAACTCCATTTTTGTATTGTTGATACATGGGATCAACTTGTTGAATGAGGTGTCCCATAGATCAAAAAATATTACCTTAATAAACATGAAGAACATGATTGGTGTAACCATTAGAGAAATTATATGACGATTTCATTAATGTTGTATAAATAAGAGAAAGGTAAATGGTTGAGAAGACTAGAACTTGACCTATAAAAGAACTTTTGAGAATTATTTCTCGCATAGGAATAATTCTATTTTCCATGTAAATTATTTTATATTTTAGGAGTAAATATCTTACATAATATATTTTTGCTAGACTGTTCGACAATGTAGTTAAGAAGCCATAATAGAAACCAAATATGACCATCAGACTAAACATTAGGACCCATGACGATACCAAACTATAAATAAAATTTATATTGTTAATAATCATATATAACACTCCTTATGGTTTGATTTAAGTATATTTTTATACTTTTATATAATTTGAAAAAAGGGATAGAATAATAGGGAATAATGAATTTCCATGACCCCACGATTTTATAAATAAAATCGAAATGGAGAAAAATCATATAAAACCTCCTTATGGTTTTAGTTAAGTATATTTTTTATACTTTTATATAATTTGAAAAAAGGGATAGAATAACAGGGAATAATGTGACAGTAATATTTAACTATATTATTAATTATTATATATAGTCAATATATTGATTGGCAATATTATTAACTAACTATATTAGTTACATAACATATATTTACTATATTGATTGGCATATCAATATGATATATTATCATATTAATATATTAATATATTGATTACCATATAAAACCTCCTTATGGTTTAAGTTTATTTGTTTATCTTATTATATGTCTATTTCCTTACACTATATTAATCAAACAATATACATTAAAATTATATACCCCAATCCCAAAAGTGTCAATTATCTCTATTCTATGTCCATCTATGGTGTGACATTATGATTATTATCATAAATCATAATTATTATATCCCATAGAAGTATGGGAGATTGCGAAATTATTATAGAAATATCTTCTATCTCCCATAGAAAAGAATTAATATTAGTTATCTTAGTTATCATTCACATCCACAAATTTAATTGAAAATGATAGAATTGAAACCAATTTTGATCTTTACTCTCTTATATATCGACCCCACAACTTATTTTTATCACAAAATAATAGAAATCAAATTGGATAGATTAAATTAAATAAATAATTAATCTATAATAATATAATAATGAGAATGACTGGGACATTTTAAACTTGTTTTTTTTATGACAAAGGTGGTTCGACCCAAGTCTTCTAAATTTTTCTGACGTCGTAGGGGTCGGGTAACCAATTCAAGTACATCTCTTGCATTGGAAAACTGATGAATCTGGGTAAAGGTAAATTCAACTGACCATTTAGTACTAATTCCTCTTGCCTCTAATGGGTTAGCATGATCCATTCCAGTAATAGCTAAGTCAGGTTGTAATTCGCGTATACATTTTATTTGATTCGAATTATCCGGTTTTTCCACAATTCATGGTATTGGTACACACATATTTATACATGTATCTTATAAAAGTAATAATTCAGCAGCTTGATATTGTTTATCCATATATGGAATACCAATTTCATGAACGATCATTCCACATCTGATTAAGAATCTTGCTAGAGAGACTTCTAGTAGATTATCTCCCATGAAAAAGACAAACTTCCCACATACCAAGTCAAGATAATCCTTTAAAATTTTCCAAATCTTTTCCTCCCTTTCCTCCAGACTTCGGGTTTCAACACCAAATATAGGACAAATATTTTCAATCCAAGCACGTGTTCTGTCCAGACCGATAGGAAAAGGAGCTCCAATTAATTCACATTTTTTGCGTCTTATCAAAGTTGTCGCTGTCTGACTTAAAAAGGGGTTAACACCACAAACTTAAAATCCATCACCCAATGATGGAAGATCAATATATCTTTGAGTAGGTAACCAACCTGATACCTTGATGAATTGGCATTTTAATTCTAGATTGAGTTGAGAAGCCACATTGGATGGCAAAGATCTAAAAAAAACTAAGGACGGACTATTTGCATATTCACCTAATTCATGTTTTTTTATAGAATGAAAAGTGAAGTAATTTTGTATAGTTAGTTTTCATTCACGAACGAATAATTTTGGTTTTGGACAATGATGTGCCATCGCAGCTAACATAGTATCTTCTCCTTAAGTAAAAGCATAATCCAGTCCATTCGCTCTTGCCACTAGAATTGGGATTCCAATTTCCCATTCTAGTTTGGGTGCCATACCTTCCAAATCCATTTTTATTATTTCTGTAGTACAAGTACCTATCCATATGATGATGTTGGGGTCTCTATCCTTTTTTATTTGAATACAAAGCCTTTTTAATCCCTCATAATCATTCAATTGAGCCGAGATATCTCCTTCTTCCAATTCTGCCATTGCATAGCGAGGTTCTGTAAAAATCATAACCCCAAGTGCATTTTGTAGAAAATAACCACATGTCTTTGTACCCACAACTAAAAAGAAACTATCCTCAATATTTTGATATAGCCAAGACACACAACTAATTGGACAAAAGGTTTGATAATTACCTATCTCACATTTGATAGTAAGAGTATCATAAACTTTCACTGACATAAATATTAATAATTATGTTGGTTAAATTGTCGTAAATCCAAGTAAATTTTCCTTATTATTTTTATGTCTCCCCTCATCAATAGGATTCAGATAAAGGTCATAGAGTAAACTGAATAATTCTTGATCTGGAATCTCCTTTGGTACGATACCTTCTGGTTGGGACAATATTTGATCCGCTATATTTAAATAATATTCACACACATAGTTAAGAGATGGTTCAGATCCAACCATTTCAAACAAGGTTTTCCCCTTGACTCTTTGTAACACCTTGAATTATTGTTACTTCCTCCTGAGTATTCAAGTGTTGATATATGATTTCTTCGGTATAATGATGTGTTTCCTTGATTGTGAAGTCATTCTTGATATGGATTGTATCTTATTTGCTCTTGAAGATATTTGACTGAGTCAAAATATGCTTGGACTCTTTTTTTTCTTTCATTTTTTTTAGTACCTGAGTTCAATTTGATTTCGGGATGAATTGTGGATTTATCCATCCTTATGACTCAGCCTTGGATCAGTTGCATTGATCCAAGAGATGTTTTAAGTTTATTCAAGATGAACAAAAATTATTGACCTTACGAAAGTTGCAAGGTCTGAATGATTTGAATGAGAAATTCCAAAGTTTAACTCAGGCTGAACGTGTTAAATGAATTTGGTTCCAGATATCATAATATCAGGAGGGCGTAGACCTTGAGTCAGGTAAGAAATTCTAGTGTATACTGCAAGCTTAATTTGCAATGCCGGATAGAATCCATTATAGGAAAACTATACCCTATTTGGTTCTAATACTGATTGGTCCTACTTGGGAGACCTAGACTGGATTCGTTAAGTTTAATAACCTTAACCTAAACTATAACCTATTGGTTGAATTATTGCTAATCTAACCTAGCCCTAAAACTATAAGCTTAATGCTCCTAAGGTTATCTACACCTAGCACTATGGAAGTAAGACTAATGTCTTACCTTATGATCTAACCTATGTTTCTAACCTATCTTAACTAATGATAATGGATGGAAGGGGACCTATGAAGGGGCGCGAGTCATGGGCGGTGGTTTCCATGGTATTTATGAGGTGGATAAGGATGAAGGACTTGGGATTTGGTGGAGGTTGCTAATGGCTATTGTGACCTGACATGGCAGCATTACCAAATTTGGGAATGGTTGTTTGTTTTCATTTGGCAATCGCCAACTTTGGCGGTCGGTGGCAATGGAGAATAGGCGGGAATTTAGGAGTTAATGCAATTGATGAACTTCAGTTCCTGAGTGTGGATTTCTTTGGAAGGCATGCAAATGGAAAATTGGTTGGTATTTTGGTTTTCCATGCGTTCCGTTTTTCTCTCTGCTTGATCACTGGTTCTTCGAACCAGTCTACTCTATGTTGCATGGCAACTTTGAGAATATCTAGCTCTTTTCTCTGTCGGGGAAAGTTTATAAGGCATGAAGGTAACAATTTATTGTTGTTTAATCTATCGTGGAAGAAGAATAGAAGGTGTGAGCTCATTCATAGGTCTTCTTCAGATTTTTAAGTGACACTATCAGGCATGATAGGCCCTAAATTTTAAAAATCTTGCTTTCCTTCAAATGCTTTCATTAAAACAACTCTATTCAGGTGATTTTAGTACAGTTGGTTTGAAGCAATGTATTGGTTCTTCTTTTCCTATGGATTTAGGAATCTTTGGTTATGCGAAGACTCTGTTGAAATGTCTACTATATTTATTTCTTCTTTTTGGATTCATTTTCGGCTGAAGACGCGGCTGTGTTATCATGTTGTTGAATCCTGTTGAATCTTGCTGGGTTTACTTAAAATTTCTTCTGATTGGAATGCTTGCTGTGATTGTTTTACTTGAACGTGACTTTTGTTGAAGTCCTTACTGTGTTTTCAATTTTGGTTAGACACCGTTGAAGGTTTGCAAGGATCATTTATGAAAATGACTCTGTTGGAGTCCTTGAAACGTATCTTATGTTTTTCGAATTCTGTAGAAGCTTTGTTGTGATTACATATTGGTATTGACTGTTGTTGGAGTCCTTGAAAGCTTTATTGTATTACGTATTTATGACTCTGTTTCCTTGAAACGTTCTGTAGAAGCTTTGTTGTGATTACATATTGGTATTGACTCTGTTGGAGTACTTGAATTGTTGTCGTATGAATTCGAATTCAATCGAAACCCTGGTTGTGAGTACTGGTTGGATATGACTCTGTTGGAGTCCTTGCAGTATTCCCATGTGAACACGACTCCTGATGAAGTCCTTGATGTGTTGCGTGTTGGCTCGACTTCTGATTTAAGTCCTCGCTGTGCATGCATATTGATTCGACTCTTTCTTAATGTTGTTGTGTTTATATTCAGTTCGATTCTGTGGAAATGTGTGTTGGGTTACATTACAAACTCGACTCTGTTTGAGTCCCTGCTGTATTTTTGTTTTAGCTCGACTTCGGTTAAACCTTGTTGAGCTTATGTTATGGAGGAAACTTCTGTTATGGAGGTGACTTCAGTTAAAACTTTGTTGAGCTTATATTATGAAATTGGCTTCTGATATAAGTCCTTGCTGTATATTCGTAGGGATTAGACTCAGTTGAATGTTGTTGTGTATGTATGTGTTTCGAATCAGTGGGAATGTCGCTATGTTTGTATATGGATACGTCATCTATTTATAGTGTTATCTAGTCTCGTGTTTGACTAAGATAAAGAGTTCCTAGCTGTGCCATGTCAGGCGATGGCGTTGGGTATTTTCATGTTTGATGAATGATATGGAAAGATTTGTTGAGCCTATTATGGTTGGATTATTTATTACTGTTTGTCGCGAGAGCTCTTGTATTGCTTAATAGCTATACGTGATTTTTATTATTTAATTTAGATGAAACTGTAGTTTCTTCTTGTTATCTCGACTGATTTAGTCGCATGCGTATAATGTAATTGCATTATTCTTGAGAAGTCAGTACAGTCCTGAATATGATTGGAATGGAAATTTGAATGTCTCTGTTTCTTTCTCCTCAGCTGTAAAGTATATGTTGATATATATAACTGTAGGAATAATAAAATATTCTCTCCTTGTCTAGAAACTTTGAGTGCTTTCTTCTTTTGTATTCCTTATGTGAACTCTATAGTACGGGCTTAAGAAGGAAAGACTGTTAAACTGTAGGGAGAGACTGGTAAAAAAAAAAATTTAGTAAAGTAGTGTATTTGTCAATAGCATTGAAATAATGTAATGTTTTTAAACGAATCTCATCAGTTGTACTTGATGAAAGTTATAATCTGCCTTTGAGGAATTGTTAAAAAAAAACATACCTGTTGGATACACGAATTGATAGGATATTCATTTTTGAATGGAATAATTTGTTGGATTATTGTTGTCCTTGGGATTCAGATGGATGGATGTTTTGGATTCATTTTGTTCTCCTTAGTCTCTAATATATATGATGAATCATCTGAAGGGTATTTAGGATTAATTGGTAACTATAATATGAGTCATGCGTTAAAAGTCATGTTAGAATTACAAAATGATGATTAGTCTGATTTATGTTAAGTATTTGAAGAAATGATGTCATTTAAATAGGTTGTTTAATGAGAGCAATTGGTAGAATGCAATTGTTTTAAGAATTAGTGCTTATCATGCTCAGTTCACCGAACTGGCCCATGTTGGCAATTTTTGCAGATGGTTTTCGTAAGTGGTAAAGGCACACAGATCTGATATGATACTCAGATTGCTTAATTTGGTTTTATGATGAATTCCAACTTGATTTCTCTAATTGTACTATATGAAGAAAGTTGTTCTTTTGTTGTTGAGTATTGTATCAAATATGTTGAATGCATAGATTGTAATTGTTTGGCTTAGAAATAAATGAAATGAGGGGATTGTTACTATGTGGCTGCATTTGTATTGTGATGGCTTGATCCTCTTTGATTCGATTGTTTTTAAGTGCATTTTTATTATTGTATACCTTGGAGATATTTGGATTCTCTAAGTAGGCCTTGTAATGATTATGTGACTGAATACTTGTAAATGATTAGTAATTCTTTTATGTTTTGAATATGGCTAAATTATAATAATTAGTCCACTATTTACGGGAAGTTAAGGTTAAACTACACCTTTATAGGTAGTTGAAACAGGAAGGGTAATCTAATACTCCCTATCCATGATCTAAGTCAAGACAACTGATGATTTTAAATCACTATACCTTAAAAACAATGAGTAAGATATATATTTCAGTTTTGAGAACTGATATAAAACTATAGGGGTATAGTTAGCACCCTTATGAGATAGCATAGGGCTACTGCCAAATTTTTTGATTAAGATTAATGTGAGTCAATGAACTCCTTGACGAGATCTCAATTCTTATTACATTTCTCTCTGTGAAATGGATCTTATATAAATAAGGCAACTCAAAGGTGAGGAACGCAGGGGTTGGGAAAAGACTACCCAGAAAGGAGAGTCTTAAAGTATAATTACAACTCAACGTAAGTAACACCTTAAGTTAAGTAGATCTTTCCGAGGTGGTTTTGTAGGATGTCGGCACATGTCAACTGCAGGGTTGTACCTTCGAGAAGATTAGGATCTTCTCGAGGATACAACAATGCAGGTGACTTATGGCGGCACCCTTTGCATTGATCGTTAAGATTTAAACCTTAAACTCGAACAAGTTTTTACTCTGGATCTGGTTAGGAACATGGTCATGTTATGAGGCTGCCCTTGGAGACTCGGGGTACCTTGACACACAGGGATAACTAGGGTTGACCCAGTATGTCAGCTTATCCCTAGTCCTCGAGAGCATCCTTATAACGTTGACATGTTATTAATCTGTTCCTGAGTGAATGACTTGGGACAGGGGAGGCTGATAGAAGTCAGCGTAAGACATTCTATATAACATCGGAGTGGGGTGAAGGACGTATCCCAGATTGATGAGTATGCCGTCAAGGAATACGAGACATAAACAGTACGTTTCAAATCTTTGGCCAAAGTATCGCAAGCTATTGATTGCGTTGTCCTATGTCACCTAGTCTAAGGGACGTGATGTTGATGAATAATGGTAACAATTATTTAGATAGGTTCCTTGGGTAGAGCATTCTAAAATCCCAGTTTAGGGAAGAGAACTGCAAGAGTGTGGTGTTAAAATAAAAACACCAACTCTATGATACCCATGAATAGATCGGTAGATTACCGAGTCATGGAATGAATAGATCGGTGGTATACCGAGTCATTACAGCTGCATATGGTTATCTGATATAAGAATGATTGTTTTGATCTGTGAGTTCTAAATTATGTATTTAGAACTAGGAAGCACTTATCAAAAAAATAAAAATAAAAAAATTTCTTGTTCTAATGTACTAAATTAAGGAATGTTACACTCTTGAAACTCGAATATCTTCAATAAGAGGTAACACTTCTATTACAGGGATTGGGCAGGATTCTACATAGTTATTGATAAGATCTCTTTTAGAGGTATGATTTCCAACCAATCCTGCTAATCAGAGTGGATGTGTACGAGCTTTTTCCCTGATAGAGGCAGTAATACGATTAGCTGCAAATAATGCGTCAAATCCATTATCTGCAATAATTACACAGTAATCTGCATAGTTCAATGGAGCAGCAAAACCTCCACAAACCACGTCACCTAATACATCAAATATTATTACATTATATTCGTAAAATGCATTTAATTCTTTTAACAATTTGACAGTCTCTCCTACTACATATCCCCCACATCCAGCTCCTGCTGGTGGCCCTCCAGCTTCCACACAATCTACCCCTCCATAACCCTTATGGATTACATCTTCGGACCAAATTTCCTCGTAATGATAATCCTTGGATTTCAAAGTATCTATAATTGTAGGTATCAAAAATCCTGTCAGAGTAAAAGTACTATCATGTTTGGGATCACATCCAATTTGTAACACTCTTTCACCACGTCTGGCTAGGGCAATTGAAATATTACAACTAGTCGTTGATTTACCAATTCCGCCTTTTCCATAAACTGCTATTTTCATCTTTTGATCTCCTTTTATTTATTTTTGATCGCCCGAACTTTTTCATTATTCTTATTCGTTCGATCTAATTTTCAGTTTAACTTTGCCTTATTTATTCACATATTCCATCGTTTCACCTTGTTTTTGAGCTCCCTCCTATCTATAATAAAATCATATTATAAGATGCGACAAAGATTTTCATCTGGTCAGCGGGCGAACGACGGGGATTGAACCCGCGCGTGGTGGATTCACAATCCACTGCCTTTGGACCACTTGGCTACGTCCGCCCCAAACCAATAGACAGTCTCTGTCTACAGTCATTACTTCCAAGAATGAAAGTTTCTAAGTCCCCAAAAAAAACTAAAAACTAACTAATAATATTAGTTGATCAGTTAAGCTGACAAGTTCTGACCGGACATCAAAGTTTTGCAAGATCGATAACCTTCTTGCAACTCTCGAACAAGTGAGTCGTATTGCTTTATTTATTGAAAGCAATAGGCATGAATCGAATAATAAGAGAATCAGATTGGGTACCTAATATAAGATAATATATATAGATATATTATCTATAAATAGTATAAACTTTATTTGCTTTATCTAGCATCCATGGCTGAATGGTAAAAGCACCCAACTCATAATTGGGAAGTCGCGGGTTCAATTCCTGCTGGATGCATAATAAGCATTTATTATGCTCTGTTTGCAATAAATGTTTAGACGGAAAAAACAGTACCAAGCCTTTCAAAAAGGTTTGGTACTGTTTTTATTTTCCAGGATTTAAATACGCTAACAATCCATCGGATTGATTAATTAGCCATCTATAGAATTAGCTTCAACAGCAGCTAGATCCAGAGGGAAGTTGTGAGCGTTACGTTCGTGCATAACTTCCATACCAAGGTTAGCACGATTAATGATATCGGCCCAAGTGTTAATTACACGACCTTGACTATCAACAACAGATTGGTTGAAATTGAATCCATTTAAGTTGAATGCCATAGTGCTGATGCCTAGAGCAGTAAACCAGATACCTACTACTGGCCAAGCAGCTAAAAAGAAATGTAGAGAACGGGAGTTGTTGAAACTAGCATATTGGAAGATCAATCGGCCGAAATAACCGTGAGCAGCTACAATATTGTAAGTTTCTTCTTCTTGACCAAATTTGTAACCTGCATTAGCGGACTCATTTTCGGTGGTTTCCCTGATCAAACTCGAAGTTACCAAGGAACCATGCATAGCACTAAATAGAGAGCCGCCGAATACGCCAGCTACACCTAACATGTGAAATGGATGCATAAGAATATTGTGTTCAGCCTGGAACACGATCATGAAATTGAAAGTACCAGAGATTCCTAGAGGCATACCGTCAGAAAAGCTTCCTTGACCGATAGGGTAGATCAAGAAAACAGCAGTAGCAGCTGCAACAGGGGCTGAGTATGCAACAGCAATCCAAGGACGCATACCTAGACGGAAGCTAAGCTCCCACTCACGACCCATGTAGCAAGCTACACCAAGTAGGAAGTGTAGAACGATTAGCTCATAGGGACCGCCGTTATATAACCATTCATCAACAGAAGCTGCTTCCCAGATGGGATAGAAATGCAGACCAATGGCTGCAGAGGTAGGAATAATAGCACCGGAGATAATATTGTTTCCATAAAGAAGAGAACCGGAAACAGGCTCACGAATACCATCAATATCTACTGGAGGAGCTGCAATGAAAGCAATAATGAATACAGAGGTTGCAGTCAATAGGGTAGGAATCATCAAGACACCAAACCAGCCAATATAAAGACGGTTTTCGGTGCTAGTGATCCAATCGCAAAAACGATTCCATAGGCTTGCGCTTTCGCGTCTTTCTAGAATTGCGGTCATGGTTAGAACTTGGTTTATTTAATCATTAGAAGCTCCCAAGCATATACGCTTGTTGTTAAACAGTATAACATGATTCATATCTGTATGTCAACCAATATTTTTAATTTATTTATGAATCAAATAAGATTATCTATAATATAGTAGAGTCTATAGAACCCTATTGATCTGGGTTGCCCGGGACTTGAACCCGGAACTCGTCGGATGGAGTGGATTATCTACTCCTTATCATTTATTTAAATGAGTAAGAAATCTCTCCCCAAACCGTGCTTGCAATTTTCATTGCACACGGCTTTCTCAATATATTAATTTATAAATCATTTGGATTCCCGGGTGTAAAAAGCCCATAGTGAGTTAATTGATCTAATAAGCATTTCATTGGTCAAATCATTTTTCTATTTGTTTATTATGTATCTTTTGCCAGTAATTAACCAGGAGATTTATCTGGATAATATCTGAATTCCAATTTCGTTCTCTCTGTGAACAAGTCTTTGAAAAGGACGAATAAATGAATTCTCGTTCCTTTGAGAACGATTTTGTGAAGAGTTCCGAACCTGATTCTTCCCGAACTACACGTATCGTACTTTTATGTTTACAAGCTAAAGTTTTAGCACATGGAAGTAGAAGTATATACTTTATATAATATAAACCATCTTTATTAATGGATCCACTGTAGTAATGAAAAATATTTCTACACATTCGATCGAATCGATCGAGGATATCATCATCTGATAGATTGGTCCAGGACAATCTACTAATTGGCTGCCCTGAGATGTCACAGAACCTTTCTTTAGTCAAATATAAAAGAATGGATCTAATCGGAGCTATTGGATTAAATTCATTGGCAATGATATCGCTAATCAATAAATCATCTAGCATTTTGGTCCTAACCACGAGAGTTTTCATTTTAAAACTCAGAAAATGACCTAAAAAATAAAAATAAATCTTGGATAGTTCAAGAATACATACCCTATACGGTTGAGACCAAAGATGGAAATAATATTGCCAAAAATTAAACAGATGATATCTACATCTTTTCACTTGAAGGTGAGTACCTTTTAGAGCTATAAGGGATCTTTCTCCATATCTAACATAGTATATGAAAGGATACTTCAACAACCAGATCCTTTTCGTTGAAATTTTGACCGGAAATATGACAATATGTTTGATCTTTTTATCAAAATGAGTTCGATCGGGAAAAGATCCATACAACAACGATCGTGAATGATAAAATTGTTTCAGAAGCGAAACTAAAAAGGATTCACATTCATATACATAAGAATTCCACAGGAACAGGGAGAACCTCCTATTCTCCCTCGGTGGAACCAGAGCTTTCTGCAAATTTTCTGCACTAAAACTATTTCTCCATTCGTGTAGAATGGATCGTAATAGATGCAAAGAAGGAGCATCTCGGATCCAGCGACGAAAAGTCCGAACCAAAATTTCCGGATGAATCGAGTAGGGTACTCGTATATCTGATACATAATTGGAATATGGGAATTTATCCTCCATAAGGGTAAATATGCAATGGATTGATCGGATACTCTTCCATCCATCCATTCCTTCTATAAAATGTTTTGATTGCATTGCCAATGAAACTTCCAAGATAACTGTCAAACCTTCTAGTACCAATTCAGAATAAGAGTTCCTATTGCGATTAATAAATCGATTTGGATCACAATTCCTGAATAAACCAATTGAATTTGAATCATTTTGTTGACGTATCCGACGAATCAAACGCTTTACAGTTGGGAAACTAAAAAAATTAGAAATTGAAAGTTCCGTCGGTTCGGAGGAACTCGATTTATCTAAATAAAGATCATGAGCAATTGTGTAAAGATCTTCTCGAAAAAAAAGTGGATATAAAAAGCATTGTTGCCAAGATTTATGCTTGTTTCCATATCTTTGTAACTCATCCATTTTAAGAAAAACCCGGGCCCTAAAATAACCTCTTGGATTATGAAATTACATGGTGCGATTTAGTCGGGAAAGAATAGAGAATCCTATCTGAATATTCTCTTTACAATAAATATTCATTCGTCATGAGGAAGAACGAAAATATTTTATCTTGGCAGTCCGATCGCTCTCCTGACTCAGCGAAGAAATTTCGCTGGTCAGTACACTATTTCTCTTACACATTTGTCTTTGAGTACTTAGGATTCATTGCGGGTGTAGAAATCCCTGATCTAATACAGGGAAAAACTCCCCCTATCGGTTACTAAAGTGCTCTTAACTTCTGATTAGTAAAAGGAATTCCTCGTTCAAATGAGGAACAGAAGCTCGGTCTTCTGGTTTTTCTTTATGATTCAAGCCATCTAGCTTTCTCCATTGACTCACTCAACTTAATCGTGTGTTGATTCGATCTTATTCCATAATACATTTGGATTTGTTCAAATAACATATATTATACATCGCTGTATAGAATATACATATTCTCATACATTTGATTCCTTGGTAAAATACGCTTCTGATCAAATAAGATTTAATAAATCAAGTCAAGATTGTTAGACCGACATGCTGCTTTTTCCATTTATTATTCTTTTCAGGATCAGTCGTAGTCTTACTAACTTTACCGACGGTATGGACGAATTTTTTACTTCATCCGAACGTGTAAAAGACCTTAGTCGCACTTAAAAGCCGAGTACTCTACCATTGAGTTAACAACCCTTATTTGCTATTTGGAGAGATACAATAGAAGTATAATATTAAATTATACCGTATGAATAAACTTATATGATATTTGAACAATCGTTGTCAGGAATAAATAGAATCTATTGACAAATAGAGGATAAAGGATCTAGAATTTATCCTCTACAATTTCTAGAATCAAATAACTTAATCTATAGATTAAGTTATTTATGATCCGTTAGATTAAGTTATTTATGATCCGTCATACGAATTCACGATGATTAAAAAAAGAATCGTGATTCAAAAAATAATGAATGGTGGACCTAATAAATAGAATGTATTCTATTTATTATGAATTCTATTGGCACAATGCGCTATTGTCAATCCCAATATGTTGGAATAGACACTTTTTTTCTTTAATTGTTGGATTGGCACTACATTAAGACGAAAATAATTATATTAGACACACTAATAGAATAGAGGATCATACGCTTATCTATGAATGATAGTAACAAAAAAACAAAATTATATTATTCGTTAAAAATTATAATTTTTCTAATTTATCAAAAATTATATTAAACTTCCAAGTTTTCCATAGGAAGTTAGTTCCTTATTTCATTTGATTCGGTTCTTTCATACATTACATGTTTTATCATTCTCGGTTGAACGACTCAAATCTTTATTATTTCCATATCCAAAACTGAAAATTTATAAGCTGCCTACGTATATAGCGTCGCAGGGCATTAATATACATGAAATTTGCATATAATAAGAGGAAAAAAAAAGGATAATAAGAAAACAACCATGACACGAAACTTGAATAATATAGAAATCTCATGTAATTTAAATTTATTGATAAATTTATTGGACCTAGACGTAGTCGCATGACTTATCTCCCCTTTTTTTATTATTTTTATTAATTAAAAAGCGTGTTTAAAACGAAACATTTTTGCCCTCAGAAAAATACCATGAACAGTTCCTGTAGGTTGAGCTCCTAATTCGAGGAAATTTACAATAGTAACATAAAATAAGCGGGTTTCATACTTATTCATTGGATCATAAAATAAAGACCGAATTCCTGGATAGCTCTTCCTTTTCTTCGAGACTTAGCATCAATTGCTACAATTCGATAGGTAACTCATTGAGTTAGATCGACAAAAGAACCCCCCCTCTAAAACATACATTTCGCTATTCTCTTTTCCACGTTCAGCAATAGAACTGATTAATCTTTGTAGAATTGGGATCTAGTTTTTCCCAAAATTGATCTGATCATTTTTTTAACTCGATGTAGACTTACAAAATAATTATAGCTCATTTAGAACATTTACACTAACCCTAGATTCTATCCCCTAATTTATATCTCCTTTCTGGTTAAACTCCGCATAGGAGATAAATGTTGAGCTAAGAGCATCTTCGAATCGAAAATGGCAGATGTCATAATACACAGAACCAATCATGTCGTTCAAGTCGAACGTTGCTTTCTACCACATCGTTTTAGACAGACAAATTATTATAATAATTATAATAAAGGTAGGTATCTGATCCAAAATCGATATGTAATTATGAATAGTCATGAATTCATACATTTTTGTAATAACATCAGTTCATTATCCTAGCTAGCTATTGAACGCTTCTTTAGCTGCGTACATTACTTCGACAGTAATGGTTTCAATGCCCTTTTGTCGTGCTAATTTCTCAGTATTTATTTTTACCTTTTCTCTAATAAAACGGGGGATTTTACTTAATTCTAGTCGACTTTCAGGATTCCAAATTAGGCCTGTATCCGTGGATAATGATTTAGTTATTACTTCTTTAGTATCATGCCCACCAAAAATATCTAGAAGATGGTCCTCCATACCCAAAGCAAATGAGTTATAAACTAGATCAGCTATTTGATTAGTACCTTCGTAACCTAGGAAGGGTCGGTATCCCAAGGGAAAATTTTGTATATGAACTGGTGCAGAAATAACTCCACAAGGAATATCAAGACGTTTACCAATATGACGTTCCATTTGAGTACCAAATATTGCAGATGGTTCCATCTGAGCGATCATATCTCCTACTTCAGCATGATCATCTGTGATAAGTATTTCATCACAGAAACCTTGAATTTGCTCTTTGAACCATTCCGCATCGTGTTTGCAATAAGTACCCGAACAACTCACACGAATTCCCATTTCTCGAGCAAGTATCTTAGTTATTGAAGCAGCATGAGTTGCATCACCAAAAACGACTGTTTCTTTCCCCGTCAAATTCTGACAATCAATAGATCTTGAAAACCAAGCAGCTTGGGAAACAAATCGAGTTTGTCCGTCGATATAATGTTCATAATCAACTCTTTTAATCGATGAACTAAGAGTTAAGGTATTCACATTTTTTTGAATTTGGCGGATCCACTCAGCCATATCCACAGCCCCCATGGGGGCTGTGGATATGTAAGGCATTCCATATTCTTTATTCAAATACATCGCTGTCATTAAGCCCACTTCACGATAAGGAATTAGATTGAACCAAGCTTTTGGTAAATTTTTAAGATCTTCTACAGATCCTCCTTCAGGAATTATTTGATTAATTCCGATGTCCAGATCTCGTAACAAACGTCTCAACTCACGACAATCGTGTTGATTATGAAAACCCAATGTAAAAATTCCAATTATATTGACAGAAGGCGCATTTGTCAGGAATTGATCCAATTTTTCTTGTCTATAGCATCTATCTAATCTATCTAAATAATATCGAACTACCTGTTCCAAAGTTCTATCCGCTGCCTGAATTTCATTCACTTGATAATGATCCACATCCGCAAAAATGACGTTGGAATCAGAAATTATGGATGCTCTATACACAAAGTTTTGTAAATCCTCTTGCAAAATACTAGAGGTACATGTAGGTGTCAATATAATAAGATCGGGACGTTCCTCCTTATCTTTCCGGAGAATATTATCCACAACTCTTTCTTGAGATCCATGTGCTAATACATGACGATCTACTATGCTAGCACTTGCAGCAGTAAAATCTCTTTCGCGTTCTAACATAGAACGCATTACATTAAAATAATCATCTCCTAGAGGAGCATGCATAATGGCATGCACATTTTTGAAGGAACTAGCTACTCGTAGAGTTCCAATATGAGCAGGACCAGCATACATCCAATAGGCTAATTTCATAAATTATAAATTAGCCTTTTTAAAATTTGATTTGTGTTCCTATCCTACACCACAAAAATATACCTTTCCATATTTATGCCTTATTATATTTCCCTTCCATAAGTATAGTCTATGAAATGATGAGAAATAAGAAAAAAGTATAAATTAAATTGGATTTACCATTCTTATTTATTTGAAATATTACTATTTGTCCCATCTGGGACGAAAGGATTCGAACCTTCGCAATAGCAGGACCAAAACCTGTTGCCTTACCGCTTGGCCACGCCCCATTCTTATATGATGAATGCATATAAGATCCTATATCTTGTTTATATATTCAAACAAGGTTCCATTCTAATCTGAATTGTATTATTCTTGTATTATTCTTATTAGATTTCTTATATAGAATATCGATTGTATATTTATTAATAGCTTCGATTTCGAAGAGATCTCTGAATTTCACACCAATAAGGATGTGGTTACATCCTCCATTGATGTAAGCCTGCTTAGCTCAGAGGTTAGAGCATCGCACTTGTAATGCGACGGTCATCGGTTCGATCCCGATAGAAGGCTCTTTTTCATTCTTTTCATTATTAAGCATGTTTTGTTAGGATCTATAAAATAGGGAGAAGACTCTTCCTTTTATGATCGTCAGTCCACCGAGTCTATCATGGCATAATATGTTTCTGTTTCAACTAGAAACGAAATGAATGATTGGAACATATTTTATTGGACCTCTCCAATACAAAATGAAAATAAAAAGTGCCGTTCTCTATATAAAATATATTATTTCATTATTCGTACTGTTTATACTATTCCTCTTTCCAGCATTATTTGTTCATTTTGTGTCGTGAAATAAGGAGTTTTTATGTCCCGTTATCGCGGACCTCGTTTAAAAATAATAAATCGTCTAAAAACTTTACCAGGACTCAGTAAGAAAAAACCCAACAGAATTGAAGAGCCTAGGACGAAAAAACATCATAAATCTCCTAAACCTTCTAAATATCCTATCCGCCTAAAAGAAAAACAAAGAGTACGTTTTCATTACGGACTTACAGAGCGACAATTACTTCAATATGCTCGTATTGCTAGAAGATCCAAGGGATCAACGGGTCAGGTGCTATTGCAATTACTTGAAATGCGTTTGGATAACATTATTTTTCGATTGGGAATGGCGCTTACCATTCCTGGAGCCAGACAATTAGTAAGCCATAGACATATCCTGGTCAATGATCGTATAGTAGATATACCAAGTTATCGTTGCAAACCCCAAGATTTAATTTCTATAAAAGATCAACAAAGATCGATAAATATAATTAATAACAATATAGATCTTTCCCAGAGGGATAAAATGAGGGTACCAAACCATTTGAATCTTTTAAAAAAAAAGTCACAATATATTGGATTAGTTAAAAAAATAATAGATAGTAAACGAATCAGTTTGAAGATTAATGAATTGTTAGTCGTAGAATATTATTCCTGTCGAATTTAAATTGAGAATGAAAAGGAGGGATTCGATTCATGCACATCTGTCTCTCTGTACGTTACATAACAATGTGATTTTCCTTTCCCATACCAATATTTGTTTTATTTACTTTATTTCCTCTGTCACGTAAATACAACGTGGTTGCGGGATGATGAGATCATCCTATTGAGTGGGTTGGGAGAAAACGATAGAAAGAATAAGGTTAATATACGGAATATTTACGATCAGAAGGAAATCCATTTAATTATGCTATTGTGCGTCGGAAAATCATTTTATTCATGGGATCATTTCTATATGAGGAATGAAGGAAATTCTAAAATTTATAATTGACTATGCCTAGATCTCAGAGAAATGACAATTTTATCGATAAGACCTTCACAATTGTAGCGGATATCTTATTGCAAATAATCCCAATGGCTTCAGGGGAAAAAGAGGCATTCACCTATTACAGAGATGGTGTGATTTGATACTTTTTTTTTATTTCTGTCTTTATCGTTTCAGGGAATGGCGGAATATTGAGTCAATGAAAACTTACGCATAGTGAAAGTGAGTGAAATAGAACAATTCTTTCTGTCGTGTATCCCCGATTGATGCAGCCTTAGATGCTTTTATCTTCTGATATTACTAGTATCAAGCGAAAGGTTAAACCTATGTGTGTAATAGGTTCTAATGGTCAAACCTATCTGATAGGCACGCATAGGGGAAAAAGCACTACGTGTGGGAATCGACAACACAAACGCTTCGTTATCATAAACATGACCCTTTAAGGGCTAGTGAAAATGGTTGAGACAACAAACATCCATCTCGTTTGTACTTCGGATACCGTTAGAACCATCGGAGATTGTTGAAGTGAATAATCCCCGTAAAATACAATGCGTTAAGGACAAAGAAAGTGTTGGAGGTTCTGTTTTTAAGTGCTAAAATCCTTGGTATTAAAAAAAGAGTCTTTGCAAGAAGGATGGCTAGAGATTAATAAGAAATACACTAGCTCCTGTTAATTCATAATATGGGCTAAGACCGATTCAACGGATTACTTTACTTATTATGTAAAAAAAGGAGGAGCCGTATGAGGTTAAAATCTCATGTACGGTTTTGGAACGGAGATCATTTCAATTGAATGAACGACCGTAACGGATGTCAGCTCAATCCGAAGGGGAATATGCGGAAGCTTTACAAAATTATTATGAAGCCATGCGATTGGAAATCGACCCTTACGACCGAAGTTACATACTATATAATATAGGTCTTATCCACACGAGTAACGGGGAACATACTAAAGCTTTGGAATATTATTTCCAGGCATTAGAACGAAACCCGTCTTTACCACAAGCTCTTAATAATACGGCCTTGATCTGTCATTACGTGCGGCTATCTGTACTATAGAATGAATTCGTTTAGAACTACGGAGAAGAACAAAAGAAGAGACTTTCTACATATGCATCGTCCAAAGGACGGTTTTTATCAGCTGTAGTAAAAAGAATATCCCTCATAGGAGCCCAAATATGAATGGATAAATAGAGCCTCAATATTCCATGGATAAAAAAGAATTTAATCATTTAAATTGATGGGGAAAGCACCATAAAGATCAATTATTGAAAGTTGGGACTGATACGATCAAATCTGCTCACTGACAAATCAACTTATGTAATATAGTTGATTTACTAGGCTATTGAGCAACGGTGTAGCATCAGATCCTAAAGATGTTAAGTACTCTCCTACAAGTTGCAGATGGAAAGTACTATTCGAAATTTCTATACAGAACATAGATAGTTACCCCTTAAAAAGACTTCTATCCGGATAATCTGAAGTAGATCTCGTTGTTTCTATATTCATCTTTATGAGGGTGGGAGAAAAGATAAAACCTGATCATTTATCGAAAGTGAAGTTTGAAACTCATGTCATTGACCCTTTCTGTTATTTCGGTTAACCTGAACTTATTCCCTATCTTCTAGTTTGGAAGTTTGGGTAAAGGACTAAAAAATAGTGAATTGAGCCGTATGAGGTGGGAAACTCTCAAGTACGGTTCTAAGGGAAGAAGACTTTTCTAAGTTGACCTATCCCGACCGAGGAGAACAGGCCATTCGACAAGGAGATCCTGAAATTGCGGAGGTTTGGTTCGATCAAGCTGCTGAGTATTGGAAACAAGCTATAGCGCTTGCTCCAAGCAATTATATCGAAGCACAAAATTGGTTAAAGATTACGGGACGTTTTGGAGAATGAAAATATATTGATTACCATACAATCGTCAGAATTATGAAATATTTTCTACATCCAGGATAAATTAATGTCTCATACTATTCGATCGAATTAGCTTCTCTTATTGAGTTGTCATTTTAGACATAATTATATTGACAATATAACAAAGAATACCTTTTATGGATCGTTAATGAAAGGGATCTTTTGAATAGGGTTAAATCCCGTCCGGAGATATAAATATTGATTTATTAAAGATCTATTAATATTTTGAATAATTCAAAACTTTTGTGATTAATAAATGTGATCTAGGACATAAATCTGGATATGAAGATAATAATGATATTACAAATTACACAATTATTTTTCCCACCCAATGAGAAAGCTTTACCATATCGTAACGGTCCATTGAGCACCTGTGGGATATGTCATAATAAATTGGAACACCTGCCTCAGAGCGACTTCCGTATAATAGTCGCTCCAGTCCTGAACTAGGAAATAAAGAGAGGAACGAGTTGAAAACATATAAATTCGTTTGGCGGGTTTTTTCTCATGTCTCGTCTGGAAAGAGGAGAACTCAATGATCATTCGTTCACCGGAACCAGAAGTAAAGATTGTTGTGGAGAGGGATCCTATTAAAACATCTTTTGAAAAATGGGCTAAACCCGGTCATTTCTCAAAGACACTATCTAAGGGACCTAATACTACCACTTGGATCTGGAACCTACATGCTGATGCTCACGATTTTGATAGCCATACTAATGATTTGGAAGAGATCTCTCGCAAAGTATTTAGTGCTCATTTTGGTCAACTAGCCGTCATATTTATTTGGCTAAGTGGGATGTATTTTCACGGCGCTCGTTTCTCCAATTATGAAGCATGGCTGGGTGATCCTACTCACATCAAACCTAGTGCTCAGGTAGTTTGGCCAATAGTAGGTCAAGAAATTTTGAATGGAGATGTAGGTGGAGGTTTTCGAGGAATACAAATAACCTCTGGATTCTTCCAGATTTGGCGATCATCCGGAATAACTAGTGAATTACAACTTTACTGCACCGCAATTGGTGCATTGATCTTTGCAGCGTTAATGCTTTTTGCTGGTTGGTTTCATTATCACAAAGCTGCTCCAAAATTGACTTGGTTCCAAGATGTAGAATCAATGTTGAACCACCATTTATCAGGGTTATTAGGACTTGGGTCTCTATCTTGGGCAGGACACCAAGTACACGTTTCTTTACCTATTAACCAACTCCTAGATGCTGGAGTGGACCCTAAAGAGATACCACTTCCTCATGAATTTATTTCAAATCGTGAGCTTTTAGCTCAACTTTATCCCAGTTTTGCTGAGGGGTTGACCCCATTTTTCACCCTAAATTGGTCGAAATATTCAGAATTTTTGACTTTTCGTGGAGGACTAAATCCGGTAACGGGGGGTCTATGGCTGACCGATACTGCACATCACCATTTGGCTATTGCAGTTCTCTTTCTGATTGCTGGTCATATGTATAGGACTAATTGGGGTATTGGCCATAACCTCAAGGAAATTTTGGAAGCTCATAAAGGTCCATTTACAGGGGAGGGTCATAGAGGTCTTTACGAGATCTTAACCACCTCATGGCATGCTCAATTAGCTCTTAACCTAGCTATGTTAGGTTCTTTAACTATTGTCGTAGCTCACCACATGTATTCTATGCCCCCTTATCCGTATCTAGCTATTGACTATGGTACCCAACTCTCTCTGTTCACGCACCACATGTGGATTGGTGGATTTCTCATAGTTGGCGCTGCTGCACATGCAGCTATTTTTATGGTAAGAGACTATGACCCGACTACTCAATACAACAATCTTTTGGATCGTGTTTTGAGACATCGTGATACAATTGTATCACATCTCAACTGGGCATGTATATTCTTAGGCTTCCATAGTTTTGGTCTGTATATTCATAATGATACTATGAGTGCTTTAGGACGTCCTCAAGATATGTTTTCAGATACTGCTATACAATTACAACCTATCTTTGCTCAATGGATACAAAATACTCATGCCTCGGCTCCTAGTTTGACAGCTCCTGATGCAACAGCAAGCACCAGCTTAACCTGGGGAGGTGGTGATTTGGTAGCAGTAGGTGCCAAAGTGGCTTTGTTACCTATTCCATTAGGAACTGCAGATTTTTTAGTGCACCATATTCATGCATTTACTATCCATGTGACTGTACTAATACTACTTAAGGGTGTCTTATTTGCCCGTAGCTCTCGTTTAATACCTGATAAAGTAAATCTTGGTTTTCGTTTTCCCTGCGATGGGCCTGGGAGAGGAGGAACATGTCAAGTATCTGCCTGGGATCATGTCTTCCTAGGTTTATTTTGGATGTACAATGCAATTTCGGTAGTAATATTCCATTTCAGCTGGAAAATGCAGTCCGATGTTTGGGGTAGTATAAGTGATCAGGGAGTAGTAACTCATATTACAGGAGGCAACTTTGCACAGAGTTCCATTACAATTAACGGGTGGCTCCGTGACTTTCTATGGGCACAAGCCTCTCAAGTAATCCAATCTTACGGTTCTTCATTATCTGCATATGGTCTTTTATTTTTAGGTGCTCATTTCGTTTGGGCCTTTAGTCTAATGTTCCTATTCAGTGGTCGTGGGTATTGGCAAGAACTGATTGAATCTATTGTTTGGGCCCATAACAAATTAAAGGTTGCTCCTGCTATCCAGCCCAGAGCCTTGAGTATTGTCCAAGGACGTGCTGTAGGAGTAACTCATTACCTTCTGGGTGGAATCGCCACAACATGGGCGTTCTTCCTAGCAAGAATTATTGCAGTAGGATAATGGCTAGGAGGATTTGAAAAGCATTATGGCATCAAGATTTCCAAAGTTCAGCCAAGGCTTGGCCCAGGACCCAACTACTCGTCGTATTTGGTTTGGTATTGCTACTGCACATGACTTTGAAAGTCATGATGATATTACCGAAGAACGCCTTTATCAGAAGATTTTTGCTTCTCACTTTGGTCAGTTAGCTATAATCTTTTTGTGGACCTCTGGTAATTTATTCCACGTGGCTTGGCAAGGCAATTTCGAAGCATGGGTCCACGACCCCTTACATGTAAGACCTATTGCTCATGCAATTTGGGATCCTCATTTTGGTCAACCGGCCGTAGAAGCCTTTACCCGAGGAGGCGCCCCCGGTCCGGTCAATATTGCTTATTCTGGTGTTTATCAGTGGTGGTATACAATTGGCTTACGCACTAATGAAGATCTTTATACCGGAGCTCTTTTCTTGCTATTTCTTTCTTCTATCTTTTTAATAGCGGGTCGGTTGCATTTACAACCTCAATGGAAACCAAGTGTTTCATGGTTTAAAAATGCCGAATCTCGTCTCAATCATCATTTGTCTGGGCTCTTCGGAGTCAGTTCTTTGGCTTGGACGGGACATTTAATTCATGTCGCTATTCCTGAATCAAGGGGGGAACACATAAGATGGGATAATTTCTTGAATGTATTACCGTATCCCCAAGGTTTAGAACCACTTTTTACAGGTCAGTGGAATCTTTATGCTCAAAATCCTGATTCTAGTAATCATTTTTTTGGTACCTCTCAAGGGTCGGGAACTGCGATCCTAACTCTTCTTGGAGGATTCCACCCACAAACTCAAAGTTTATGGCTAACTGATATTGCTCATCATCATTTAGCTATTGCATTTGTCTTTTTTATTGCTGGTCATATGTATAGAACCAACTTTGGGATCGGACACAGTATAAAAGATATTTTAGAAGCACATATTCCTCCGGGAGGCCTATTAGGCCGCGGACATAAGGGTCTTTATAACACAATAAATAATTCTCTTCATTTTCAATTAGGTCTTGCTCTAGCTTCTTTGGGAGTTATAACTTCCTTGGTAGCTCAACACATGTATTCTTTACCCGCCTATGCATTCATAGCACAAGACTTCACTACCCAAGCTGCATTGTATACTCATCATCAATACATTGCCGGATTCATTATGACAGGGGCGTTTGCTCATGGAGCTATATTCCTCATTAGGGATTATAATCCAGAACAGAATAAGGATAATGTATTGGCGAGAATGTTGGAGCATAAGGAAGCTATAATATCTCATTTGAGTTGGGCTAGTTTATTCCTAGGTTTTCATACCTTGGGACTTTATGTTCATAACGATGTTATGCTTGCTTTTGGTACTCCAGAAAAACAGATCTTGATCGAGCCTATATTTGCTCAGTGGATACAATCTGCTCATGGTAAGACTTTATATGGTTTTGATGTACTCTTATCTTCAGCAAATGATCCAGCATTCAATGCTGGTAAAAGCATATGGTTACCTGGTTGGTTGAATGCTATTAACGATAATAAAAATTCACTGTTCTTAACAATTGGTCCTGGAGACTTTTTGGTTCATCATGCTATTGCTCTAGGTTTGCATACAACTACATTGATTTTAGTAAAAGGTGCTTTAGATGCGCGTGGTTCCAAGTTAATGCCTGATAAGAAAGATTTTGGTTATAGTTTTCCTTGCGATGGTCCGGGACGGGGTGGTACTTGCGATATTTCGGCCTGGGATGCTTTTTATTTGGCAGTTTTTTGGATGTTGAATACCATTGGATGGGTTACTTTCTATTGGCATTGGAAGCATATCACCTTATGGCAGGGGAATGTTGCGCAATTTAATGAATCTTCCACTTATTTAATGGGATGGTCAAGAGATTATCTTTGGTTAAACTCTTCACAACTTATTAATGGATACAATCCTTTCGGTATGAACAGTTTATCTGTCTGGGCGTGGATGTTCTTATTCGGGCATCTTGTTTGGGCTACTGGATTTATGTTTCTTATTTCCTGGCGTGGATATTGGCAGGAACTTATTGAAACTCTCGCATGGGCCCATGAACGCACACCTTTGGCCAATTTAGTTCGATGGAGGGACAAGCCGGTAGCTCTTTCCATCGTTCAAGCACGATTAGTTGGATTAGCTCACTTTTCCGTAGGTTATATATTTACCTATGCAGCTTTCTTAATTGCCTCTACATCAGGCAAATTTGGTTAATTCTTTTAAATTTGAGGAGATATATAGATTATAAATCTAATCTCTCTGTATTTAAAATAAGGAATAATACACGTAATACTTATCCATCTAAAATTTGATCTATATTTTATTTTATTTTGATTCCTCGATAAAAATTGACTGAATAATTATGGCAAGAAAAAGTCTCATTGAAAGAGAGAAAAAGAAACAAAGATTGGAAAGGAAATATAATTTCCTTCGTCAATCTTTGAAAAAAGATATGAGCGAAGTATCATCATTAGATGAGAAAATGAAAATTTATATAAAATTACAATCTTCACCACGTAATAGTGCACCTACACGTCTTCGTCGACGTTGTTTGACGACTGGAAGCCCTAGAGCTAACTATCGAGATTTTGAGTTGTCCGGATATATAATCCGTGAGATGGCTCACGCATGTTTGTTGGCTGGGGTAACAAAATCGAGTTGGTAGGAGGAAAAAAAGATTCGTTCTTTAAGGTTATTGTGATGATAGAAAAGTCCTTCCCTATATAGGGAGGGATAATATCATTTCTCAGGGGTTGCTCAATACACCTATTTTTTGCTATTATAGTAAAGGTCATATGAAAGGATAGCGCGGAGTAGAGCAGTTTGGTAGCTCGCAAGGCTCATAACCTTGAAGTCACGGGTTCAAATCCCGTCTCCGCTAAAAATACAATAAGCTTTTTATCCATTCTTAATTCCCTGGAGAATGGTTTGATAAACCAGGAAAAGATATGACCAAACCAATAATTATTCCTTGTTAGGATTTCATCCTCCAGATGGGCGGGTAGCGGGAATCGAACCCGCATCTTATCCTTGGCAAGAATAAATTTTATCCATTAAACAATACCCGCATTTGACTCGTTATAGGGATAATATAATATATATCCCTATATATTACCACTTCTATGTGGGTACATACTTTAGTAGTATAAGTATGATGATTAATACTACCAATAATAAAATAAACCCTCCCAAGAACACTTTAATTTAGTTTCTTGGTATTTTTAGGAAATGCCCTTGCGAACTATTAATGCCCTACGGAAAGGGGAGGGAGGGTTTCAACCCAAAAGATCTTAAAACATATCTAAGATATAAAAGAATTCAGAATACCTACTAAAAAGACTGATCCAATCCATAATGATATTCCTGAAAATAGCACATTTTTGCTACTTGACCAACCAGTAGGAGAGGCAAGTGCGACAGGTACACCAATCACTAGGAGAAATGAAATTGCAATTAATGCAAACACAGACGATTGGAAAGCAATAGTCATTGTTGTGATCTTAAAAGCTTTCAACAGATTCAATAGACTATACCATTCGATCCCCATCCGGTCAAATTCTGCATCAAATGCACTACGGATTTTCATTGATCATAATTGAATTAATTATTATCTGTCGGAGTAAAATAGGACCAGTTGGCCTCGTCCGGGAGAGATGGCCGAGTGGTTGATGGCTCCGGTCTTGAAAACCGGTATAGTTTTAAAAACTATCGAGGGTTCGAATCCCTCTCTCTCCTTTTTTTCGATTAAACAATCGATCTTATCAGATCAGTAGCAAAAAAAGGCTCGGCTATATAGCCGAGCAATAAGGACTCAGTTGGAAAAAAATATCGAAGGATCCTGCTATCCCGTCTCCCAACATGGTAAATGAAAAGAAATTAGATGAATTATGATTTTATCTAGTTTATTTTATCGTTTAATTAAGAGGGGTCATGGAAAGAACAGGTTCAAAATCACGATCAATTCCTTTCTCAAATCCTGCTGCAGCTGCGCGAGCTCTTCCTGCATGCCACAAATGACCCACGAAAAAGAAAAATCCTAGAACAAAATGAGAGGTGGCTAACCAACTTCGGGGTGATACATAATTCACCGCATTAATCTCGGTAGCTACACCACCCACAGAATTTAAAGAACCTAAAGGAGCATGAGTCATATATTCCGCTGAACGTCGTTCTTGCCAGGGTTGTATGTCCTTTTTCAACTTACTCAGGTCCAAACCATTAGGACCCCTTAGAGGTTCCAACCAGGGAGCACGAAGATCCCAAAAACGCATTGTTTCTCCTCCGAAGATAATTTCTCCAGTAGGAGAACGCATTAGATATTTACCTAAACCAGTAGGCCCCTGGGCAGACCCTACACTAGCTCCAAGACGTTGATCTCTAACTAGAAAAGTAAATGCTTGAGCTTGAGACGCCTCTGGGCCGGTTGGCCCATAGAATTCACTGGGATAAGCTGTATTGTTAAACCAAACAAAACAACAAGCAATAAAACCAAAGATAGAAAGAGCAGCTAAACTATAGGACAAGTAGGCTTCTCCTGACCATACAAACGCACGACGAGCCCATGCAAAAGGTTTTGTTAAGATGTGCCAGATACCACCGAAAATACAAATGGAACCTAACCATACATGTCCTCCGATTATATCTTCTAGATTGTCCACGCTAACAATCCATCCCTCTCCTCCAAAAGGAGACTTGAGCAAATAACCAAATATAGCAACTGGGTTAAGCGTAAGGTTCATAATTTTTCTTACATCTCCACCACCAGGAGCCCAGGTATCATATATGCCACCAAAATACAAAGCCTTGAAGACTAGAAGAAAAGCACCAACACCTAGCAAAATTAAGTGAATACCTAAAATTGTAGTCATTTTATTTCTATCTTTCCAGACATAACCAAAAAATGGAAAAGATTCTTCTAAAGTTTCGGGTCCGATTAGTGCGTGATAAATACCACCAAAACCTAAAACTGCAGAAGAAATTAAGTGAAGTACCCCAGATACAAAATAGGGAAAAGTGTCCACAATTTCCCCACCAGGACCGACTCCCCATCCTAAAGTAGCTAGATGGGGAAGTAAAATCAATCCTTGTTCATACATAGGCTTTTCCGATACAAAATGAGCCACTTCAAATAGATTCATTGCTCCAGCCCAGAATACAATTAATCCGGCATGAGCCACGTGAGCCCCAAGTAATTTACCTGACAAATTGATAAGTCGGGCATTACCAGCCCACCAAGCGAAACCAGTAGTTTCTTGGTCACGACCAGCTAAAGATAGAGTTCCATTAAAGAGCGTTTCCACGGGGTAGAACCTCCTCAGGGAATATAAGGTTTTCATGAGGCTGATCTTGAGCCGCCATCCAAGCACGAATACCTTCGTTCAAGAGAATATTTTTTGTGTAGAAAGTTTCAAATTCAGGATCTTCTGCCGCACGAATCTCCTGAGAAACAAAGTCATAGGCACGTAAGTTTAGAGCTAGACCAACTACTCCAATGGCACTCATCCATAAACCGGTCACTGGCACAAATAACATGAAGAAATGTAACCAACGTTTATTGGAAAAAGCAACCCCAAAAATTTGGGACCAGAAACGGTTAGCAGTTACCATAGAATAAGTCTCTTCAGCTTGAGTTGGGTTAAAAGCACGGAACGTATTTGCACCATCACCGTCTTCGAATAAAGTATTTTCCACGGTAGCACCGTGAATAGCACATAGAAGAGCAGCACCCAATACTCCGGCAACTCCCATCATATGAAATGGATTCAAGGTCCAATTATGAAAACCTTGAAAAAAGAGGATAAATCGGAAAATAGCCGCTACACCAAAACTAGGTGCAAAAAACCAACCAGACTGGCCTAATGGATAGATCAAGAATACAGAAACAAAAACAGCAATCGGAGCAGAGAACGCAATTGCATTATAAGGTCGCAATTGTACAGATCGAGCAAGTTCAAATTGGCGTAACATGAAGCCTATTAGACCAAAAGCACCATGAAGAGCAACGAAAGTCCATAGACCACCTAATTGGCACCAACGAGTAAAATCTCCTTGTGCTTCAGGACCCCATAATAGCAGCAAAGAATGTGCTAAACTATTAGCAGGCGTAGAAACTGCGGCAGTTAAAAAATTACAACCTTCCAAATACGAACTGGCCAATCCATGAGTATACCATGAAGTCACAAAGGTTGTACCCGTGAACCATCCACCTAGGGCAAAATAAGCACAAGGAAAAAGCAATAGACCAGACCAACCCACAAAAACAAAACGGTCTCTGCGTAGCCAGTCATCCATAGTATCAAATAAAGTTTGTTCCTCTTTGGAAGACTTTCCAAGGGCTATAGTCATAGTAATCCTCCTATTTAACTATTCCGACCTTTTCCGAACACCCTATCTGATAAAATCAAAAGGTATACGCTGGTTTGTCTATCTATGGATAATTTTTCATACATCATATCCCTTTCAACAAATTATTAATTGGGTTCCGAACATTTCTTGTTGGCACAGATATTATCCGCTAAACCGAACCAATGCAATATAGGTAAATGCATGATGTTGTTTCTATTCAGTTTATTTCTGATCCTCAAATTACCTTCTGAATGGAATAAATATAAGAAGAACAACTGATGGAAAAGCAAATTAGCTTTTCTGTTCTTCCTCCCTGGTAATAACCAAATAACATTAACCACATCTATTCCATTCAATATTAGATGGAATAAATATTAGATGTCTTGAACCTAAATCCAAGATCAACAAAATCGATAGTAGTATTTTTATTTATTTAATAAGTCTCTATGTTTATTATTACTACATTATTCCTACGTAGTAAATAAGAACAACAAAAAGAATAATTCTAGCAGAGCTAGAGTAAATAAATCTATTTATTCTTTTCCTTCTATTCAGAAGAATAAAAAAATGTATTTCACTATAGTGTAAAATTTACAGTTCCCTTTTTTACATTGCCCATTTCTTATCTTTTTTTATATCTGAATTCCAATCCATTTTCTACCGGTAGAATGATCAAAGTCAAATTTTTACTACATTAATATAAGAATGTTTGGTAAATCAATGATTTGAATTAGATATTAAATCAATTGGATTCTATAGATATGAATAAACTTATGAGTTAGAGATATATGAGTTAGAGATAAAGAAATATTGACTTTCCTTTCAGACTTCCATCTACATTTTTTCCCGGAGAATAAAAGATCATAACTGTTCATTCGACAGAACATCCAATCAATAACCAAATATTAAATTAAATCATTTGAACAACTTCAAATAATTGAAAGATCCACTTTCAAAATCCCCCTCAATTTTCAATATCAGAATAGCTAATATATTCATCAGTCAATGGGTCAGGTTCACTTACTTCTCCTTCTTATTTACCTCTTTTGGGCCGAAAGAAGATACAAAATTACGAAAAGGAAATAGATTATGCCTTCTTATACTATTCCTCGTCCTATAGTAGAAAGATGAAGAAAAAAAGACTATATCTGATAAATAGTCTAGATAGCATTCTAGTTGTTCTCAATCTGCTCTATTCCGTTATACCAGATGTTGAACCTAAAATTGATAATGACAGGTATTTTTTATTGTTTTTCACAGGTTTTTTTAATTCTGTGAAAAATGAACACCGGGCGGAGCCCTTTATCGGGCTTGAACCGATGACTTACGCCTTACCATGGCGTTACTCTACCACTGAGTTAAAAGTGCTTTTGATCATGAAATGATCAATGGCTAAGTCGACTACATATCGGGTATATATTAAATAATATAAATGGATCCACATAGAATATCAATGTGAATATAGATAGATCTATATCTATGGATTTATCAATATTGTTCGAGAACCGATCCTGTTTCAATCATGTCAATTAGTACTATTGACCCATTAGGTATTCGATTGAATTCTTCGACTTTGTTATATGTTATAGAAAGGGTTAGATTTATACCCTAAAATTGTGTTGACCTATTATTAAATTCGAATTGATTAGACTGCGTGGCTGTGAGATGACTCTCTTATTGGTCTGTCTGTTTATCACTTAGATTTACGCATAAGATTGTTTCGATCTGAGGTAGAGATCGGCATCTACGATATTTCGTAAATAACAATATCCGATTGTTTGTGCCCATCTGGAAACACACGCACTGTATAATAAGTGTTGGTTCAGAGGACCAAACATCTATATCGCTTCACTACGGGTTCCGCGAGCGAATCCCCGTAAACTTTGAATCAAATTAGCATTCGGTTCAAAAGAAAGGGCTATAAATTCCGTAATACATTGAATTGGGGGATCTCGTACGCAATATTGCTAGGAAGAGGCATTTTCTAAACTAAATAAAATATTTTATTTTCCATCATTGTTCCACCTTTTGATTCAACGTAATAGATATATCCGTAGCAATGCCCCAATATTTTTGGGCTTTAAACTAAAGCTATAAGGATATAAAAGCAAAGCCTCTTTTGAGTTTTGAGGCTTTATTTAATATAGAATAAATGTTTTTAAATCACTAAAAAAAAAGATTATTTTTGTTTCATATTCTTGACAATTTCCTAGGGATTTTGATATTATGATAATAAGTGGGCCCCTATCGTCTAGTGGCCCAGGACATCTCTCTTTCAAGGAGGCAACGGGGATTCGATTTCCCCTAGGGGTACTATGCTAGAAAAGTCATTAGGAGACCTACCTAATAAGTATTCTAATGACTTTCCATTTTTTGTTCCTGGGTCGATGCCCGAGTGGCTAATGGGGACGGACTGTAAATCCGTTGGCAATATGCTTACGCTGGTTCAAATCCAGCTCGGCCCAATACCAACCTGAATATCATAGATTGATATTCATTGTCATCTAATCGATGACAAGGTATATATTAATACCCAATATAGAAAGAAAAGAAACGAACAGATACTTTCATAAATTTTTTATTTGACCGGCACTAATAAAAAATCCTATTAGAGAGTAATAGGTTAACTGTACCTAGTGGGATTGTAGTTCAATTGGTTAGAGTACCGCCCTGTCAAGACGGAAGTTGCGGGTTCGAGCCCCGTCAGTCCCGGTCCAATAAATTTACCAATTCTTCGGTCGATCCCCACTTCAGAGAAGTACAAAAAAGGGAAAATTGGGTAGACTAGATACATCTACTAAGGATTCTATAGATGTATCTATATCTGGTTATTTCAACAAATAACCAATTCATTGGTTAATTCTGCCAACATTTCGATGAATAACATTGAATTATCATATCCAAAATAAATCCTATTTTTTTCTTGAGATAGAAAAAAGGGTTTCGTAGATCTGTGTTAGGAAGGATAATGTAAGTATAAGTACAACCATTTTTTTAGAAACGAGAATACTGTATCTAAAAATAAAAAAGATCCCTTTTTTTTATTTTTTAAATTATAATTATAAAATAAGGATTGGATTATATTTGGTCTGACTATCCAAATAGTTGCCCATTTTAGGGTCATGGGCAATCGAATAATTTGAAACTATTCATTTCATATTTTTAGTTATCGGTGAGCATTACAAGACAAATCAGTGGGATTTTCACAGGGGTATCCTTTCCCCCCCTTTTTTTTTAGTTGTAGTTACCCCGACTTTTGCGCTTTTTTATGTATAATCAGATGCAAGCTTGGGCATCTTTCCCAACGGAATCAATAGAATTAAAATTAATTGTCTCTTTCTCGATGAGAAAGTTTGCATTTGCATTCCATAACTTTTGGAGTCAACTTGTGCGGCTCTAGGTCATATTACTAATATAGCCGAATAAAATTTGATTTTAAATGTTTATATTATCAACTATTGTTGCAAAGTGAAAAATTTCCACTTTGCACTATCCTGATTAGTTCCATTATCATTAATAATATTAATTATTAATAATAATTATTTTTTTTTATAGAGGGATTCATATGGATATAGTCGATATCGCTTGGGCTGCTCTAATGGTAGTTTTTACGTTTTCTATTTCACTCGTAGTATGGGGTAGAAGTGGACTTTAATAAGACTAATAGTCTACTTCTAATTTTACTAATTGAATTGAGAACAATTATTGAGATGAAAATTTTTTATGTTCATTAATGATCTATTAATATTGAATGATCAATGATATTATCAAAATCAAATATTTATGAAATAAAATCGGATATGCATAAAGGAATGCATCCTTTACCCTCGTATTTTCGTATTTTTTTAATACGAAAATACTGGATATTTATACATATACGAAGTACTATATGTACTTTTATTTATGCTACTTTTACGTTTTCATCGAATGATTGCAAATAATACGAGTCTGTTCTCGGAACAACAGCATATGGAGCAGTGCTGCTCTCTCTCAACCATACATCCCTTTTCCATAGAAAGTATTTTATTTTTCCTGTACAGCAAAATACTTTTGCAAAGTAGGTCTGTTCAGAACTAGACCTATGTTCTGTCTACATAAAATTTCTTTTTCCAAGGGCATATGAGAAAAATACTGTGATTAGCCTCACTTTTTTACCAGATCCTTATCTCATATTAAAGGACCCCATGGTCCAAGGGCCATTAGATCCAATAATATAAGATCTGTGTAGAAGAATTAGTAAAAAATAAAAGTGAAAGGAACGTTTTTCTTTTACTTAGTACTACTTTTTCAAATCAACTTTACTCCACTTTGACTCACCGTTTTGACGTAAATGATAACTAAAAAAGCAGTAGGGACCGAAATGAACAATGCAACAGCAATAAATGCGAGGATATTTACTTCCATGATTTATTTTCCCTTCGTTTTACAATAACTCGAGATTTGATCTCATAGAGTAGAGATTAGTCTGCTTTTTACCAAAACCCAAAAAGAGGAATCAGAATCCCTAGAGTATTACTTCGTATTTTTTATTCAATAAAAATTAAATAGTATAACATACTATGTTCTCTTATTCATACCGAATCTAGTAATTCGATTCCTAATTAATCCCACCGGAACTATTCATATAGTTCCATAAGTTTTACTTATACAAGTAAATTTTATCGCTAAGTATTGGATATGCAAATATATAAAGATTTTTGTTTGATCAAATCTTTGTCTCGATCAAATATTGCGAAGTTGATATTTGATCTGAATTGCCCCGGGGCAGAGAAATATTATAAATACTTCTCTGATGAAGTATATAGCTTCATCACTAGGAATTCCCTGGTAGTACGTCCTAATAGGGATATACTGTTGGTAATTGATCTTACCACATTTCTTTCACTTTATTTACCCTAACAAGGCGACACCCGGATTTGAACTGGGGATGGGGGATTTGCAGTCCCCTGCCTTACCACTTGGCTATGTCGCCATCCCCAGATCAATTAGATCTTGATTTGGGGAATTTTGAGTCCCCTGCTTTATCACTCGATTATTTCGTAGGGGGATTTGAAGTCCCCCGGTAAGGTATTGGAAAATAAGGGATTTAAAGTCCCTTATTAAGGTAAGGGATTTGCAGTCCCCTTTAAGGTAAGGGATTTAAAGTCCCCTTTAAAACAGAAAACAGATTTAATAAGGGATTTAAAGTCCCTATTTGGACTTATAGGGAAAGAAGGTAAAATGCTTAGTTTTCGGATGTATAACTGAGCATCATACAACTTGTTTGTTTTAAGATGCCAAACATAATGCGTAGAAAGATCCAATTTTCATTTCATGTTTCACTTCTCATTATAGCATAGTGAATGCACATTTGTCAACCAAAAAGGAAATAATGGCAAAATTGTTCTTTTCCCTTCATTTAATCTTATCATTTAATGTGATAATGCATTGAAATTATACCATTCGACGATAAGTAATCCGCCCTGTTTTAACCTTTAAGAAAGATTAAAAAAAGGACCTCTCCTTTTTATTATATATATATATATAATATAGATATATATTATTTGTATATGGGTAGAATTTTACGGGATATAATTAACAAAACTACATGGCAATTTTTGTCGTATTTATTCGTATAGATCAATAAGGAATAAATAACGAAATTTACTTTTTATAGGATTTATAGGAAACTTCCAATGCGATTAGATGAAAATAAGGGGATATTTACAATCCCCGAATTTGGTAAAATACAACTTGAAGGATTTTGTCGTTTTATCAACCAAGGCTTAATAGAAGAACTGAATAAGTGTTCAAAATTTTATAGCCCAAATAAAGAAATTGAATTTAGGCTTTATGGGAATGAATATAAATTAGTAGAACCTTTAATTAAAGAGAGAGATGCTGTATACCTATCTGTTACATATCACTGTAAATTATATGTACCAGCAAGATTGATTCAGAGAACTCGTGGAAAGATACAGAACCAAATTATATTTTTGGGAAATATTCCTTTAATAAATTCTAAAGGAACTTTTGTAGTCAATGGAAATTACAGAGTCGTGGTCAATCAAATATTAAGAAGTCCCGGTATTTATTACACTTGGGAACGAAAAACGTTAGGAAACATTATCTATCTCGGCACTATAATTTCAGATTTGGGAGGAAGATCAAAATTAGAGATCAATATAAGCAAACAAAGGATATGGATTCATGTAAGTAGAAAGAAAAAAATATCTGTTGTACTTCTATTGTTGGCTATGGGCCTAAATCTCAAAGAGATTCTAAACGATACTCGCTATACGAATTTCAAAGCATTTATCCTTTCCGAGAATGGAACGAAGGAGTACAAGGAATGTTGCGAATGGACGAATTTTGGGAAGGAAGATGCGATTTTGGCACTTTATAAGGAACTCTACATAAGTGACGATGACCCTAAAAAATACACTTTGGAATTTTCCGATTCTATATGTGAAAAGTTGCAAATAAGCTTTTTCCGAACTAAATGTTTATTAGGAAAGATTGGTCGACGAAATCCGAACAAAAAACTGAATCTTGATATACCCGAGAACGAAATTTTTTCATTACCACACGATGTATTGGCTGCTGTGGATTACCCTATTAGAGTGCAATTTGGAACGGGTACACTCGATGATATAGATCACCTACAAAATCGATATATTCGTTCTGTAGCAGATTTATTACAAGAGCAATTAAGATTAGCTCTATATCGTTTGAAAGAAGGAATTTCAAAAACTAAATTTAAATTATATAAAAAAAAAGATCCTAAAAAAAGTTTAGTAACTCCTAAAAAATTGGCAACTTTACTCCCATTAACAGACACTTTTCAAGATTTTTTTGGTTTACATCCCTTATCACAATTTTTGGATCAAACTAATCCATTAGCAGAAATAGTTCATAGCCGAAAAGTTAGCTCTTTAGGCCCTGGAGGATTGACAAGTCGAACTGCTACTTTTCGTACAAGGGATATTCATCCTAGTCATTATGGACGTATTTGTCCTATTACGACGTCCGAAGGAATAAATGTTGGACTTATTGCATCCTTATCTATTTATGCAACGCTTAGTCATTGCGGCTCTTTACAAAGTCCATTTCATAGGATATCTGAGAGATCGAAGGAAGAACATATGGTTTATCTATTATCGGGAGAAGATGAATATTATCGGATAGCTACAGGAAATTATCTGGCATTAAATCAAGGGGTTCCAGAGGAACAATTTACTCCAGCTCGATTTCGACAAGAATTTCTAGTTTTTGCATGGGACCAAATCCATTTCAGAAGTATTTTTCCTTCCCAATATTTTTCCGTTGGAGTTTGCCTTATTCCTTTTCTCGAACATAATGATGCGAATCGTGCTTTAATGGGTTCTAATATGCAGCGTCAAGCAGTTCCACTTGTTCAACCTGAGAAGTGCATTGTTGGAACAGGGTTAGAGGGTCAAGTAGCTCTAGATTCAGGAAGTGTAGCTATAGCTAAGGAAGGGGGAAGAATTCAGTATATTGATGCTGGAAATATAACTATCACTTCATCCGTTGTTCAAGACACTATAGGAACAGAATTGATTGTATATCAACGTTCTAATAGTAATACTTGTATACATCAAAAACCCCGAGTTCGTCAAGGGGAATATGTAAAGAGGGGACAAATTATAGCAGACAGTGCGGCTACAGTAGGGGGAGAACTTTCTTTAGGAAAAAACATCCTAGTGGCTTATATGCCATGGGAAGGATACAATTTTGAAGACGCAATACTTATTAGTGAACGTCTGGTATATGAAGATATTTTTACTTCTTTCCAGATCGTAAGATACGAAATTGGAGCTTATTGGACGAACCAAGGCCCCGAGGTAATCACTAGAGAAATACCCCATTTAGATGCTCACTTACTCCGTCATTTGGACGAAAACGGCCTTGTAATGATAGGATCTTGGATAGAAACAGGTGATGTTTTAGTGGGCAAATTAACACTTGAAGCAGAAGAAGACTCACTATTAAATACTCCAGAAGGAAGATTATTACAAGCTTTATTTGATATTAAGGCACCACCTACTGGAAAAGAAAATTGTTTTAGAGTCCCTAAAGGTGTGAGAGGCCGAGTTATCGATGTGAGATGTATAGAGGAAGAAGATTATTCTGGCGATATTGTGGAAAAAGTCCATGTATATATTTCACAAAAACGTAAAATACAAGTGGGTGATAAAGTAGCTGGAAGGCATGGTAATAAAGGTATTATTTCAAGAGTTTTGCCCATACAAGATATGCCTTATTTACAGAATGGAACACCAGTGGATATGGTATTAAATCCATTAGGGGTACCTTCACGAATGAATGTAGGACAGATCTTTGAATGTTTGCTCGGTTTAGCAGGAGAACTAATGAACAAACATTATAGAATAGCACCTTTTGACGAAAGATACGAGCGAGAAGCTTCTAGAAAACTAGTGTTTTCTGAGCTTTATAAAGCTAGCGAGCAAACAGCTAATCCATGGGTATTTGAACCTGATCATCCTGGAAAACATAGATTAATTGATGGAAGAACAGGAGAAATTTTTGAACAACCTGTTACAATAGGAATAGCTTATATATCGAAATTGTGTCATCAAGTTGCTGACAAAATTCATGCACGTTCCAGTGGACCTTATACAATGGTTACACAGCAACCTCTGAAAGGAAAATCCAAACGAGGAGGGCAACGACTAGGAGAAATGGAAGTTTGGGCTCTAGAAGGTTTTGGTGTTGCTTATATTTTACACGAGATGCTTACTTTGAAATCTGACCATATTGATGCTCGTGAAAAAGTATTTGGTGCCATTCTCACTGGAGAGCCAATGCCTAAATCTAGCACTCCTACAGAATCTTTCCGATTGCTCAGTCGAGAACTACGATCTTTAGCTCTAGAATTGAATCATACTATTCTATCTGAGAAAGACTTTCAGATAGATAGGAAGGAAGTTTGATCAAAATCAATCAAAATTTTTTTTTATGAGTGAACAGGATAAACATCAACAACTTCGAATTGGATTAGTTTCTCCCGAGCAGATTCTTGCTTGGTCTGAAAGAATTTTACCTAATGGAGAAAGAGTTGGAGAAGTGACTACAGACTATACTTTAGATTATAAAACTTATGAACCCGAAAGAGATGGGTTATTTTGTGAAAAAATCTTTGGGCCTAAGAAAAGGGGAGTTTGTGCTTGTGGAAAATCTCGAGTCATCGATAATGAAAAGGAAGACCACAAATCCAATTTTTGTGCCCAATGTGGAGTTGAACTTGTTGTGGATTCTCGAATTCGAAGATATCGAATGGGATACATTAAACTGGCATGCCCCGTTGTTCATATTTGGTATTTCAAACGGCGTCCCAGTTATATCGCGGATCTATTAGATAAAACCCGTAAAGAATTAGAAGACCTAGTATACTGCGATGTGTGACTTGATCACAAGCTCCTATTAATACAGATCCGTTAAAACTGTCATCCTATTAAATCTAATTGGGATGCCCTTAGCTCTGACACGTCCCTCGGGAAGAGTAGCATGAAGCTCAGAGATGTTGATAAAGAGGCATGAATCTAGGGTTAATATCTTGTATATTAAATTGCTAATTGGACTTCGTAAAAACACTTCTTTTCTTATAAGAATGGTTCATTTTGTTTCAGATTATCCTTTATTTCTTCGAGACCAAAAAGAATATATGGTTATAGGAGTCTATTCATCGCACATATGCTTCAAAAAGTATTGTAACCATCGAAGTAAAGCAGAAACCTACAGGATCAAATAGAACGAGATACAGACAAGTAAATCCCTTATGAGTTTCAAATGAATTGAAGGTCTTTAGCAAAGAAATGTATCGTTCAAAAGGGAGGAGACTGCTCAATAATTCCGTATTTATGTTTTAATACGAATCGTAAACGAATATTTGAATGAACTTGTAACTTGAGCAAAGAGTAACTATTTTATTTAAGAGCAAAAAACATTATTATGCATAATAATAATTATGCATAATAATACAAAATTACTTTACGTTTTGTTATAGTTATATAGTTACTTGAGCCGGATGAGAGAAAACTTTCATGTCCGATTCTGAGGGGGGGAAATCCTAGAATAACCTATCCAAATGTTTGTATTACTAGGCCCATAGCTAATAAGCCAACTTTATTGCGATTTCAGGCTTCACTTAAATCTAAGTATCAATCCTGGCCAGAGATTACTGCTTATTATCTCTCTTGGGATTTTGATTTTGGGCTATTTCAAGAGAGAGAAATAGCCACTGGGGGAAAAGCTATCAGAGACCAACTAGCTGGTCTGGATTTACAAATTATTCTAGATCGTTCATATGTGGAATGGAAGAGATTGGACGAGATAATATCTATATTTTTTACGGGGACTGAGGATGTAGAACAGTATGTAGAAGAGGAGGAGGGATTGATGTATGATAAATTTAAAGAGCAAGAACTTCAAAAACTTCGAAGAAGAAAAGATCTATTGGTTAGACGCATGAGATTAGCGCAATATTTTGTTCAAGCACATATAGAACCACAATGGATGGTTTTATGCCTATTACCAGTTCTTCCTCCCGATCTGAGGCCAATGTTTCAATTAGATGAAGTTGGACTGATTAGTTCAGATCTCAATGAACTTTATCAAACAGTTATCCGTCGAAATAATCTTCTTAACCACTTCATAGATAATAGTGTATCTGTAATGGCGGATTTCTTGATTGATCAAAAGAAATTAATCCAAGAAGCCGTAGATGCACTTCTTGATAACGGCATCGGCGGACAACCAGTGAGAGATAGTCATGATAGGCCTTATAAATCGTTCTCAGATTTCATCCAAGGCAAAGAAGGAAGATTTCGTGAAAATTTACTTGGTAAACGAGTTGATTATTCAGGTCGTTCTGTTATTGTGGTAGGTCCCCTTCTCTCATTGTATCAATGTGGATTACCCCGAGAAATCGCAATAGAACTTTTTCAAGCATTTTTAATTCGTGATCTAATTGAACGACAGATTGCTCCCAATCTAAGAGCTGCTAAAATTATAATTCGAGATAGGGGACCCATTATATGGAACGTACTTAAACAAATTATGCAAAGACATCCCATATTGTTAAATCGAGCGCCTACTTTACACAGATTAGGAATACAAGCATTTATACCTATTTTAATAGAAGAACTTGCCATTCATTTACATCCATTGGTTTGTGCAGGATTTAATGCGGATTTTGACGGAGATCAGATGGCTGTCCACGTACCTCTATCGATGGAAGCTCAAGTAGAAGCTCGTTTACTTATGTTTTCTCATCTTAATCTTATCTCTCCAACTATAGGAGATCCTATTTGCGTACCGACTCAAGATATGCTTCTTGGACTTTATAGATCAACCCTTCAAAAAAATCAAGGTATTTATGAAAATAGGTATCACCCAAATAACTCAAAAAATAAGATCGTTTCACCTTCGTTTTCTAGCTATGATGATGCGCTCAGAGCTTATCAACAAAAACGAATTGATTTAGACAGTCCTTTATGGCTCCGTTGGGGGAGAGATATAGATATATCTATTATTAATTCAGTAAACCGAGAAGTCCCTATCGAAGTTCAATATGAATCTTTGGGTACCTTCCACGAAATCTATGAACATTTTAGAATAAGAAAAGGTAAAATGGGAGAAATACTGAATAAATATATTCGAACAACCGTCGGTCGTTCTCGTTTTAATCGAGAAATAGAAGAAGCTATAAAAGGCGTGTGGGTTTATGATATCCAACAAGAAATGTCACTATTCAGAATCTAATGTTATTAGTCTTATGATCCTTTCATTCATGTAGAGATACAGATCAAGGAAGCCGTACGGCTTGAACCCATTGTTGAATCCTGTTCCAAAAAAAAAAAAAAATGGGAGATTTTTATTATGGCAGAACCTAATTGTTTCGAAGTGCCCTTTGAAGTGCCCTTTTATAATAAAGTTATGAATAAAACTGCTATGAAGCAGCTTATTAGCAAATTCGTAAATCAATTTGGAATGGCATATACATCACATATATTAGATCAACTCAAAACTTCAGGTTTCCAGCAAGCGACTGATGCAGCTATTTCATTAGGAATTGATGATCTTTTAACAACGCCATCTAAAGTATGGCTTATCCAAGATGCGCAGCAACAGGGTTTTGCTTCGGAAAAACATCATGATTATGGGAATGTACATGCAGTGGAAAAATTACGTCAATTGATCGAGATATGGCATGCTACCAGTGAATATTTGAGACGAGAAATGAATCCAAATTTTAGGATGACTGATCCTTTTAATCCAGTACATATGATGTCCTTCTCGGGAGCTAGAGGAAGTACATCTCAGGTTCACCAATTAGTAGGTATGAGAGGCTTAATGTCAGATCCTCACGGAAAAATCGTTGATTTACCGATTCAAGGAAATTTCCGTGAAGGACTCTCCTTAACTGAATATATTATTTCCTGTTATGGTGCTCGTAAAGGAGTTGTGGATACTTCTATACGAACAGCAGATGCTGGATACCTCACACGTAGACTTGTTGAAGTAGTACAACACATCGTTGTGCGTAAAGCAGATTGTGGCACTATCCAAGGTCTTTTTGTAAGTCTCATTCAAGATCGAGAAATAATCAAAAATAAAATTGTTCTACAAACACTAATTGGTCGTGTGTTAGCAGACGATATATATATAAATGGGAGATGTATTGCCATGCGTAATCAAGATATTGGGATTAAACTTGCCAATCAATTACAAAACCTCCAAACACAACCAATATATATACGAACCCCTTTTACTTGCAAAAGTATATCGTGGATTTGTCAATTGTGTTATGGTCGGAGTACAACTCATATTAACTTAATCGAATTAGGAGAAGCAGTCGGTATTATTGCAGGCCAATCAATTGGAGAACCAGGAACTCAACTAACATTAAGGACTTTTCATACTGGTGGGGTATTTACAGGTGATATTGCAGAACATATACGAGCCCCTTTTACTGGAAAAATTGAATTCAATGAAAATTTGGTTTATCCTACACGTACACGTCATGGGCATCCTGCTTATATATGTCATAATAGTTTATGCGTGACTATTGATAGTAAAGATAAAGTACAAAACTTAACCATTCCACCAGAAAGTTTGCTCTTCATTCAGAATCATCAACTCGTGGAATCAGAACAAGTTATTGCCGAAGTTCGTGCTAAAACATCTCCCTTCAAAGAGAAAGTGGAGAAACATATATATTCTGACCTAACAGGAGAAATGCACCGGAGTATCCCTATGTCCAATTTTATATTGAAGACAACTCATTTATGGGTATTATCGGGAAGTATGTACAAATCTGTTGTAGTACCTTTTTATACATTTCTTAAAGATCAAGATCAAGTGGATATTAATAGGGAAAATAAAGCAAGTTCCAAATTTATGTTTCATAACAAATTAGACTATAATAATCTTTTTTATTCCAATGATAAAAGTCAGTTACTTAGTAAGGGAACTATTCGTTCATTACCTAATGAGAATAAAAAAGGTGAATCTTTTATGGTTCTTTCCCCTTTCGATTTTTTGCAAATCGTTCTAGTTAACGATTCAAAAGGTTTAAATACAGTAAAAAAATTAATTAGGAAGGATCCAATTATACAAATAATTGAATTGTCAGGTCTATTGGGTCATTTACATAGTATTGCTAATCATTTCCCATACTCCCATTTTATAACTTATAATACATTCTTACTAAATAACCGTTCAATTTCTGGCAATTACTCAAATATTCTGCAAGTAGCTAAATGCTATTTTATGGATGAAAAGGCGGGAATTTATAAATTGGATTCATGCAGGAATATTATTTCCAATTTAGTCAAATTTAATTTGTACTCCTCCTTATCCTATTTTTGTAAAAAAAAAATTTCAGTAGTTAGTCCTGGACAATTTCTTTGTGAAAGTGTATGGATATCCGAAGATGAACCACTCCACGCATCTGGTCAAATTATAGCCGTTCATGAGGAGTCTTTAGTCATTAGATTAGCTAAACCCTACTTGGGTACTCGAGGAGCAACTCTTCATGGTGATTATGGAAAAATTATTTACGAAGGAAATACATTGATAACTCTGTTATACGAAAGATTAAAATCCGATGATATAATTCAAGGTCTTCCTAAAGTTGAACAATTGTCAGAAGCCCGTTCGACTACTTCAATATCGAAAAATCGCAAAAAAAGTTTTAAAAAATTGAACAAGAACCTGGCAAGATCTCTTGGAAACTTTTGGGGGTCATTCATCAGTGTTAGGATAACTATGGAGCATAGTCAGATTCAGTTGGTCAATAAAATTCAAAGGGTTTATCGATCCCAGGGAGTACAAATTTCTGATAAACATATAGAAATTATTGTACGCCAAATGACATCAAAAGTTTTAATTGTAGATGTGGACAATTCGGAAAATGGAAATTTGGAAAATGGATTGGGTAATGTTTTTTTACCTGGGGAACTAGTTGGATTATCACAAGCGCAAAGAATGGATCGTGCTCTAGAAAAGGCAATCAATTATCGAACAATTTTATTGGGAATAACAAAGGCATCTCTGAATACTAAAAGTTTTCTGTCAGAAGCGAGTTTTCAGGAAACTGCTCGGGTCCTAGCTAAATCTGCTCTTCGAGGTCGTATTGATTGGTTGAAAGGCTTGAAGGAAAATGTTATTCTGGGGGATATTATACCTGTCGGTACTGGATTCAACCGTTTGGGAAAACGGAACAAAATGGATCCGGGAACGGAGAATAAAAATCTATTTAGCAACAAAGTGAAAGAGATTTTATCTCATCATCAATATAAAGAAGTCTCTGTTTTGTCCGTTAAGCAAAAAAAAAAAAAAGTTATAAAAAAATTAGTAAAAAAGAAAAAATTGAAACGACCAGTAAAAAAGAGGTAAATAACTTTTAGAAATAGAGGAATTTATTATTATATTAATTTTTATTGTTAGATTCATTTTCAGTTTTAGAATAAAGATAGAAAATGAAATGGATATTTTCTATCCCGTACGATACGGGGCAAGCAATCTTTTTTAATCCATTCCATCGGAATGTAGATATTACAGTTAATAGTAAAAAGAAAGAATAAAAACAAAATGACGAAAATAAAAAATTGGAACATCAATTTGAAGGAAATGATAGGAGTAGGAGTTCATCTGGGTCATCAGACTAGAAAATGTAATCCTAAAATGGCACCTTACATTTTTAAAGATCGTAAAGATATGCATATTATAAATCTGACTAAAACTGCTCGTTTTTTATCAGAAGCCTGTGACTTTGTTTTTGATGGAGCAAGGAGAGGAAAACAATTTATGATAGTTGGCACAAAAAATCCAGGAGCTGATGCTACTAAATTAGCTGCTTTAGCAGCTCGATGTCATTATGTCAATAAAAAATGGCTAGGGGGCATGTTAACTAATTGGTTCACTACAAAAGCAAGACTTGAAAAATTAAAAAATTTGATGAAAAAAAAAAATACGGGAGGATTCGATCGATTTACAAAGAAAGAAGCAGCACTATTAAAGAGAGAATTGAACAAATTGCAGGAATATCTAGGTGGGATTAAATACATGACAAAATTGCCCGATATTGTAATAATTCTCGATCAAAAAGGAGAATCGACCGCCATTCGGGAATGTATAACTTTGGGCATTCCAACAATTTGCTTAGTTGATACAGATTGTGACCCAGATCTCGTGGATATCCCAATTCCAACCAATGATGATGGTAGAGGACCCATCCGATTGATCCTAAAAAAATTAACTTCAGCAATTCGCGCGGGTAGAGAGGTTATATAAAAGGTTAATTTTTAATTAAAAACGGTAAGCTATATACTGAGTTGGCTACTATTCCAAAATATTAGAGAATAGATTAGAATAATCTATTCTTATTAAAATCAAGAAATTTCCTTAATCAAATAACCATTCCATTATTCTATTTCATAGCCGATGATAGTGAAATAATTTAGGAATCGGTCATTGAACCAAAATCATTTCTTTTTGAAATTAAAAAATTTTTGTAAAGAGAACTATGGATATTATACAATTTTCTATTAATACGCTAAATCATTTTGACGAGATATCCATTGTGGAGGTAGGTCAACATTTTTATTGGCAAATAGGGGGGTTTCAAGTTCATGCACAGGTACTTATAACTTCCTGGATTGTAATTGCTATCTTATTAAGTTCAGCTACTATAGCTGTTCGAGATCCACAAATCGTTCCGACCGGAGCTCAAAATTTTGTTGAATATGTTCTCGAATTTATTCGGGACTTGGCTAGAACTCAGATTGGCGAAGAAGAATATGGTCCCTGGGTTTCCTTTATAGGAACTATGTTCCTATTTATCTTTGTTTCTAACTGGTCGGGTGCTCTTCTCCCTTGGGGAATTCTTAAATTGCCTCATGGGGAGTTAGCCGCACCTACAAATGATATTAATACTACGGTGGCTCTAGCTTTGCTCACATCAGTAGCCTATTTTTATGCAGGTCTTACAAAGAAGGGTTTAGGCTATTTTGGGAGATATATTCAACCAACCCCAATACTTTTACCAATTAATATATTAGAAGATTTTACAAAACCTCTATCACTTAGTTTTCGACTTTTTGGGAATATATTAGCTGACGAATTGGTAGTTGCCGTTCCTGTTTCTTTGGTACCTTTAGTGGTTCCTATACCTGTAATGTTTCTAGGATTATTTACAAGTGGTATTCAAGCTTTAATCTTTGCAACTCTGGCTGCAGCTTATATAGGTGAATCCATGGAGAATCATCATTAATTCTAATTAGATTGGACTTAATCTTTTCTAATCTTCGAACTTATAAATTATTTTATATAATAATGGGATGTAGAATGTTCTTTCCATTTTTATTATTATATACCCAAGGATTCAAATCCCTTAATGTATAAGGTATTAGTATAAAGATTTAGGATCAGTAAACTACTAGCGGATTAATAGAAAATTACTAGATAGAATAAATAATATTTGTAGATTCATATCTATAAATAAAATGGAACAAGTTCACGGAGCTTGTTGATATGTACTCCGATATGGAACAATAAATTGACCCCGAAGGGATACATATATCTTATATCTTATGTATATAGTTTGTATTATATGATACTATGTATATGCATATATTATCTAAATATGTTAATATATCTATAGAATTTTTCTATAAAAATAAGTTCTTACGCAGGATTTTTTATTCCCTAACTAAAAAAAGAATAAAAATAGGCTTCTGTTTCATAAAAAAAAAGAATAAATAAGGGTATTTTAATTTTTTTTAATATCGTTATTTAAATTCTTCTCTAGTTGAACCTGAACGAACAATCAAATCAATAGATCTATCGTATTATCCACCATTTATAAACCTTAGTAAGAGGAGATTACTATGAATCCCTTGATTTCTGCTGCTTCTGTTATTGCTGCTGGATTATCCGTAGGCCTCGCTTCTATTGGACCTGGCATTGGTCAAGGCACTGCTGCGGGACAAGCTGTTGAAGGTATTGCGAGACAACCAGAAGCGGAGGGTAAAATACGGGGTACCTTACTGTTAAGTTTAGCTTTTATGGAAGCTTTAACTATTTATGGATTAGTTGTAGCGTTAGCACTTTTATTTGCTAATCCATTCGTTTGATCTTGTAAAAAAAAATCTGTACCCGTCGGGATTCTAAGTACCCTCCTCTAGTCATTTCCTAGTTCAGCCAATAGGGGAGGGCTGGTTCAAATAATGTTTTATAATTGTATCCTTATTCACAGTTATATGGGACCTGGGACTAACTAAGTACTTAAAATTTCCTTATCCAAAACTGGAATAATAGAGTCGAGTCATAGAAAAAACTTTATAAAAGTTAAATATCGTTATCTATGAGGGGAGAGCGTATGAAAAATGTAACTGATTCTTTCATTTCCCTAGTTTATTGGCCCTCCGTTGGGGGTTTCGGGTTAAATACCAATATTTTAGAAACAAATATAATAAATCTAAGTGTGGTACTTGGTGTACTGATCTATTTCGGAAAGGGAGTGTGTGCGAGTTGTATATTTGAATAATATAGTTGGGTCCAACCAGCTGCACTTTGTGGATAGAAAAGTGCATGATCTCAACGAATTACTTCTAAACGATAAATCATGGAAGAACTATAGCATTTCGTAATTGGTTGGAAAATATATAAACCAATAAGGGAGAATCTTTAGAATGGTTAAAGCTAAACTGCTTGAAGTCCAAGCACAACAGGGTATTCTTTCCACCGCTGTGTCAATATGAGATGGGTTCAAAGACACAGTTGGAGATTGATCCGATATATAACATTCATATCAATGGAATGATTCGATCTATCTACTGAAAAATAGTTCTAATCTCCCATCCAAATTTTTTGGTTTCAGTGCGGAACTGACGACCTACACAGAAGGGAATTTATTCAAGAAAAGATAAAGAGGAAATACGAATGAAAAGGAAAAAAGAAAATAACAACAACTTTTTTGATAATAAAAAATGCCTTTCGGCAAAAGAGCCCTTCGGAGATTTCGGTCTTTGATAGATTGATCTTATTATTAGATATTAGATAATATGAACGGAAAGGGCAAGCTTGGTGGAAACAATAAAAGGGGATTGTTCCCAAAAAAGCCGAGCAGGAGAGCCGAATGAATCGAAAGGTTCGTGTTCGGTTTGGGAAGAGATTATCTATTCATAAGTTTAATAAATTTATAATCTACTTTCATTAAATAATCTATTAGATAACCGTAAACAGAAAATATTGAGTACTATTCAGAATTCCGAAGAACTATGTAAAGGAGCTGCTGATCAGCTCGAGCAAGCCCGGGCTCGCTTACGAGAAGTAGAAATGAGAGCGCGCGAAATTCGGGTAAATGGGTACTCTCAAATAGAGCAAGAAAAAGAGGATCTCATTAATGTTGCTTCTGCTAATTTGGAACAATTAGAGAATTTCAAGAATGAGACTGTTCACTTTGAACAACAAAGAGCAATTGAACAGGTCCGACAGCAAATTTCTCGCCAAGCTGTACAAAGAGCTCTAGGAACTCTGAATAGTTGTTTGAATAGCGAGTTACATTTACGTACGATCGATCATAATATCGGCCTGCTTAGAGCCATGAAAAACATAACTGATTAGCTTTAATATATACTAAATCATTTTCTTAAAAAAAAAATACAAATATATATATATAGTATGGGTCTTATTTTTAAAAAGAGAATTATTTAGTATTAATGGTAACTATTCGACCCGATGAAATTAGTAGTATGATACGTAAACAGATTGAACAATATAATAACGAGGTCAAAGTTGTTAATATTGGCACTGTACTTCAAGTAGGAGATGGCATTGCTCGTATTCATGGTCTTGATAAAGTAATGGCAGGGGAATTAGTAGAATTTTTAGATGGTACAGTAGGCATTGCGCTAAATCTAGAATCAAATAATGTTGGAGCTGTATTAATGGGTGATGGCTTAATGATCCAAGAGGGCAGTTCCGTGAGAGCAACAGGAAAAATTGCTCAGATACCAGTAAGTGATGCTTATTTGGGTCGTGTTGTAAACGCTCTAGCTCGACCTATTGATGGTAAGGGTAAAATTCCAGCTTCCGAATTTCGATTGATCGAATCTCCCGCTCCAGGTATTATTTCAAGACGTTCTGTATATGAACCTCTTCAAACGGGTCTTATTGCTATTGATTCGATGATCCCTATAGGACGCGGTCAACGAGAATTAATTATTGGGGACAGACAGACCGGTAAGACGGCAGTAGCTACAGATACAATTATCAATCAAAAAGATCAGAATGTAATATGTGTTTATGTCGCTATTGGTCAAAAAGCCTCTTCCGTAGCTCAGGTAGTTAATACTTTTCAAAAAAGCGGCGCAATGGATTATACCATTGTGGTATCGGAAACTGCGGATTCTCCCGCTACATTACAATATCTTGCTCCTTATACAGGAGCAGCTTTAGCCGAATATTTCATGTATAAAGAACAACATACATCAATAATTTATGATGATCTCTCCAAACAAGCACAAGCTTATCGACAAATGTCTCTTCTATTAAGAAGACCACCGGGCCGGGAAGCTTAAGCTGGAGATGTTTCAGCTTATATTCCCACTAACGTAATTTCCATTACCGACGGACAAATTTTCTTATCAGCCGATCTATTCAATGCAGGAATTCAACCTGCCATTAATGTGGGTCTTTCCGTATCTAGAGTAGGATCCGCGGCTCAGATGAAAGCTATGAAACAAGTAGCTGGAAAATTAAAACTAGAGTTAGCTCAACTTGCAGAGTTAGAAGCCTTTGCACAATTCGCTTCTGACCTTGATAAAGGCACTCAAGATCAATTGGCAAGAGGTCAACGATTACGCGAGTTGCTCAAACAATCTCAATCAGATCCTTTGACAGTGGAAGAACAAATAGCTATGATTTATACTGGAACGAACGGATATCTAGATGTATTAGAAATTGTACAGGTGAAAAAATTTATCCTTAATTTGCGCAAATATTTATTAAAAGATAAACCCCAGTTTGGAGAACTTATACGTTCTACTGGGACATTCACGGAACAAGCAGAAACTCTTTTAAAAGAAGCTATTCAAGAAAATACCGAACGTTTTCTACTTCGAGAACAAAAATAATACTTTCTTTATTTTTGAAAAATCGTTCGGATATATATTATACTATTTAGTTAGGGGCATATTGTTTAATATGTTGAATTCTACCTATAATCATTTACGACTCTATCCATGATTATAAATAACCCACTTAACTCAGTGGTTAGAGTATCGCTTTCATACGGCGAGAGTCATTGGTTCAAATCCAATAATAGAAAAACTTATTAGATGCCATTGAGTTATCAATGGCATCTAATAAGTTTTTCTATATTTTCATGTTAAATAATGAATGTATTTCCATATCATTATCGAAGTTGAACTTTATAAAGAAAAGAGATTACTAAGTAAGTTAAAAGTGCTAACTTCACTCTCAGTTATTATTGACTGATCAACTCAGTATAGAATATTTTTGTGTTTTTTAATACTTTTTTGCTAGTATTAGTAATTTGAATCAATCTCCTTTTTTATTTATTTTATATTATTATGAGAACCAATCCTCTTGTTCTTGGGGTTTCCGTACTTGTAGAAAAGAAGGTAGGACGTATTGCTCAAATTATCGGCCCAGTACTAGATGTATCTTTTCCTCCAGGTAATATGCCTAAAATTTACAATTCATTAATTGTTAAGGACAATAACACAAATGGTCAGCCAATTTGTGTTACTTGTGAGGTACAAAAATTATTAGGAAATAATAAGGTTAGAGCTGTAGCTATGAGTGCTACAGATGGTTTGATGAGAGGAATGATAGTAATTGATACAAGAGCTCCACTAAGTGTTCCAGTTGGTGAAACTACTCTCAAAAGAATTTTTAATGTTCTTGGAGAACCTGTCAATGATTTAGGTCCTGTAAATAATCTAACAACATCTCCTATTCATAGATCTGCTCCCGCCTTTACACAGTTGGATACAAAATTTTCAATTTTTGAAACAAGCATTAAAGTAGTGGATCTTTTAGCTCCTTACCGCCGTGGAGGAAAAATTGGATTATTCGGGGGAGTTGGAGTGGGTAAAACAGTGTTGATTATGGAATTAATCAACAACATTGCTAAGGCTCATGGAGGTGTTTCTATATTTGGCGAAGTAGGAGAACATACCCGTGAAGGAAATGAAAGAGTCGGGAGTAATTAATGAGCAAAATATATCAGAATCCAAAGTAGCTTTGGTATATGGTCAAATGAATGAACCACCAGGAGCTCGTATGAGAGTTGGTTTAACTACTCTAACCATGGCTGAATATTTCTGAGATGTCAATAAGCAATACGTACTCTTATTTATTGACAATATCTTCCACTTTTTCTAAGTAGGATCAGAGGTATTAGTATTATTAGGCAGAATGCCTTCCGCTGTGGGTTATCAGCCAACTCTTAGTACAGAAATGGCTCTTTTCAAGAGAGAATAACTTCTACCAAAGACGGATCTATAACCTCCATTCAAGTAGTTTATGTACCTGCAGACGACTTGACTAATCTTTCTCCTGCTACAACATTCGCACATTTAGATGCTACTACTGTACTATCAAGAGGATTATCTACCAAGGGGATCTATCCAGCGGTAGATCCATTAGATTCAACGTTGACTATGCTCCAACCTTCGATCGTGGGTGAAGAACATTATGAAACTGCGCAAGGAGTTAAACAAACTTTGCAACGTTATAAGGAACTTCAAGACATTATAGCTATTCTTAGACTAGATGAATTGTCAGAAGAAGATCGTTTAACCATAGCAAGAGCATGAAAAATTGAAAGGTTTTTGTCACAACCTTTTTTTGTAGCAGAGGTATTCACTGGTTCCCCCGGTAAATATGTTAGTTTAGTAGAAACAATTAGAGGTTTTCAAATGATCCTTTCAGGAGAATTAGATGGTCTCCCTGAACAGTCTTTTTATTTGGTGGGTAACATTGATGAAGCTACCACGAAGGCTATGAAATTCAAAGAAAATTAATATTATAAAATGAACCTAAATATTCGTGTACTGACTCCCAATTGAGTTGTTTGGGATTCAAAAGTTCAAGAAATAATTCTAACTACCAATAGTGGTCAAATTGGTGTGTTACCCAATCATACTGCAATTGTAACAACTTTGGATATAGGAGTGATGAAAATACGTCTCAATGCCCAATGGTCAACTATGGCTTTAATGGGTGGTTTTGCCAAGATAGAAAATAATGAAATAACATTATTGGTCAATAATGTAGAAAGAGGTATTGACATTGATCCTTGAGAGGCTCGGGAAAATTTTTAAATTGAGCCATATTCCATTTTTTTCTTTTTTTTAATGTATTTTTATGTACATTTCTCATTTTTTTGTATAAAATTATTAATTTTATTAATATATGCTTCTTCCATAAATATTAATATAATTTTCTACACTTATGAATAGAATTCAAATTAATGACCTTTATATACTTAAAAAAGAAAATAGAAAAGCCCTCGAGTCAATAGAAATAAGAAATTGGGTTGCATCATACATACATAACATGATACAATATTATTTGAAAATAATAAAGGATAAAAAAAAATTGTTTTGCATATTAGAATTCTTTACGTTCCACACTCATGTTGAGTACACCTCATTCTTGATAAGAGCTATTAACTAATAAATCATAGGGAGGGAATTATTTATGTCACCAAAAACAAAGACTAAAGCAAGTGTCAAATTCAAAGTTTGTGTTAAAGATTACAGACTAACTTATTATACTCCACAATATCAGACCAAAGATACTAATATATTGGCAGCATTCTGAGTCACTCCTCAACCGGGAGTGCCCCCCGAGGAAGTGGGAGCAGCAGTAGCTGCCAAATCTTCCACTGGTACATGGACCACTATTTGGACTGATGGACTTACCATTCTTGATCGTTACAAGGGACGATGCTATGATATCGAACCTGTTCCTAGAGAGGAAAATCAATTTATTGCCTATGTAGCTTAACCCTTAGATCTTTTCGAAGAAGGCTTTGTGACTAACCTGTTCACTTCCATTGTAGGTAATGTCTCTGGATTCAAATCCCTACTAGCTCTATGTCTAGAAGATCTATGAATTCCTCCTGCTTATTCAAAAAATTTCCAAGGCCCACCATATGGTATCCAAGTGGAAAGAGATAAATTAAACAAATATGGTCATCCTTTACTGGGATGTACTATAAAACCAAAATTGGGCCTATCTACCAAAAATTATGGTAGATCCGTTTACGAATGTCTCCATGGTGGACTTTATTTTACCAAGGATGATGAAAATGTGAATTCCCAACCATTCATGTGCTGGAGAGATCATTTATACTTTTTTGCAGAAGCAATTTATAAAGCTCAGGCTGAGGCAGGTGAGATTAAGGGACATTACTTGAATGCTACTGCAGGTACATGTGAAGAAATGATGAAAATATTAGTATTCACTAGAGAATTGGGAGTTCCCATCGTCATGCATGACATTTGACTAGAGGTTTCACGACAAATACTTCATTGGCTCATTATTGCCGAGACAACGACCTACTTCTTCACATTCACCGCTCAATGCATGCAGTTATTGACAGACAAAGAAATCATGGTATACATTTCCGTGTACAAGATAAAGCATTGCGTATGTCTGGTGGAGACCATATTCACTCTGGTACTGTAGTAGGTAAACTTGAAGAAGAACGAGAAGTAACTTTGGGTTTTGTTGATTTATTACGTGATGATTTTATTGAAAAAGACCAAAGTCGTGGTATTTATTTCACTCAAAATTGGGTCTCTATGCCGGGTGTTCTGCTTGTAGCTTCAGGAGGTATTCACGTTTGGGTCAAAGCATACAAGTCTGTCCCACTTTGTGGCCATAAATATTTTAAAATCTGACTAGTAAATAAATAGTTAAAAAATACTATAAAAATTTAAAAAATCAGGTACATTCTAGATGCCCTGCACCTTGGTATTTATAGCCTCTTAAAAATGCATGTTTGGTCATTTTATATGTGCTTGGTCATGTTTTGGTTGTCATACATAGTTTGCTGAAAGTACAAAAACTACAAAAAAGTGGGACACGGTTATATGCTTTGACCCCATATGCCTGCTTTGACTAAGATCTTTGGGGATGATTCTGTATTACAGTTTGGTGGAGGCACTTTGGGACATCCTTGGGGAAATTCACCTGGTGCAGTAGCTAATCGGGTCACATTAGAAGCTTGTTTACAATCTCGTAATGAAGGACGTGATCTCGCTCATGAAGGAAATGAAGTGATCTGTGAAGCTACTAAATGGAGTCCTGAATTAGCTGCCACTTGTGAAGTATGGAAAGAGATAAAATTTGAATTTGATATGATTAATATGTTGTAATCAAGTAAGTAATCAACAAACTTTTGTCTGTTTGGTCCCTTAATTGAACCAAACTCAACCCAATATTTTAAGATTGAGCCGAATACTGAATGGATGGGAATAGATACCTAGGTATAAATATTTACCTCTAACTAGAAATAACCTCTAGATATAAATCATGGATCATTCGGTGAGGGGTTGGTTCGGAAGGGATACAATTTCTTATAGTCCCTAACCATAGTGTCCGAAATGTTGTTTTGGACAAAATAAATTCAATCTTCATGATTGAAAAATTTTATCTAATTTCTTCTAATCTATCTAGATGATATCTAATTCATAAATCAGATTTGTCCACGAAGAAGGTAAATGAGATAATACAGTAGAATGGACTTCCAATCCAACAATTCAAAGTATCTATTTCAATATGTAATTATGCTATTGTGAAAAGTTAAAATTTGTACATTAACGATGAAATAAAGGAGACAAGTAAAATGTGTGAAGAAAACAAGGATCGTGAATATAAAAAATCTAAGCATTTGTGGGTTTTATGCGAAAATTGTGAGAACGCTACATATAGTAAATCGTTAGTAGAAGAATTCAAAGGTGTTTGTCCACTATGTGGAGAAACTTTGCTAATGACTAGTTCAAATTGAATTGATCTTTTAATTGAGTTTGGTACTTGGTGCCCCATGGATGCAGATTTTTCTTCTCTAGATCTTCTAGATAAAAAAGATAAGATGCATTTTTTTAACATTGTAACGGTTCGAGAGATTTCGAAATTATTTTACGACATAATTTCTCATAAATATTATAATAAGTCTCATAAGATGTTTAAAACGTTAATAGGATTCAACAATACTATTGTTAATATCCTTAGGGTTGTGATAGATAAGAAAAAAATTGACACGTTATTTTTATGCTGATTCTCAATTACCTCTTGAGATGCTGCAAGACATTATTTCTCAAATTTTGGAAATGGTTCAACTATTAATGGTTGAAATAGGTATAAAAATAAAAGATGAAATCTCTAGGAAGAACGAACTATATCAAAAAGTATATAGCTATATTATAGAACATTTAGCTATATATAATATGGATTTTTTTGATATATTAACAAATAAAGAAAGTGTTTTTATATATAAATTTAATGAATATTAAAATGCATATAAAGAAAATTTTCTTGATAACCATAGTTTACTTTCTTTTAAAGGTTTGAATTTTTTTGATTCTATTCGATCTTCCTCTATAAAATAACAAGCAAAAACTATACATATACTTTGTGAATTATGTCAAAAATTAGCTGACGTAGGGTATGAATTGCGGGTAATGCTGATAAATTTATTGAAAATAAAACAAGACTATGCTGAGCAATATAGAACATTTATTGACGATGAAGACAACCGTCTAAGAACACAGACGAATTTAGAATGCTTCGTGAGGATGTATTTCACGAAATAGAGGAATGCTATCTCCATAATAATTTGGATTTTGAAATCAAAAAATTTCTTGCCCTTTTTGAAGAAGGGCTCTTCGGAGTAGTCAAATTAGACGAAACAATTGGGTCTAATAATTCATAGGCGATAGATTCAGAGTGTAATCCAGAAGAATAATTTTGTAATATAGAAGAAATAGAAGAAGAATATTTCAGAGATTATAGCCATTTATATGAACAAAAAGATGATCAAAGTGGATTTCCTAAACGAACAAATGATAATAATCAAAATGGACATCCAACCCTAAAGTAAATGGATGTTTTAGACAAACAAATGATAATAATCAAAATGGACGTCCAACTCTAAAGATAAATGGATATCCTAATCCAACTCTAAAGGTAAATGGATGTTTTAGACAAACAAATGATAATAATCAAAATGGATGTCTTATAAAGAGACATTATATAGACAGAGACAGTATATCTTACCAAGATTATGTTTCTTTAGAGTTTGATCAGAATAAAAATATAATTATAAAAGATACTTCTATAGAAGATATATTTTATATAGAAGATATATCTTACAAAGATTATACCGATTCCTATAAAAAAGAAACAGGTTTACCCGACGCTATTCAAATAGGCGTAGGTCAAGTAAATGGTATTATTGTTGCACTAGGAGTTATGGATTTCAAGTTCATGGGAGGCAATACGGGCTCGGTAATAGGTGAAAACTAAGAATTATCTTCCAGTAATTATCGCATGTGCTTCTGGCGGAGCGCGTATGCAAGAAGGACGTTTCAGTTTAATGTAAATGAGTAAAATAGTTGTTGCCTTGCATACACATCAAAAGGAAAAAAAATTGTTGTATATTTCTATTCTAACATCTTCCACAATTGGTGGAGTGACTGCTAGTTTTGGTATGTTGGCTAATGTCACAATTGTCAAACCTAATGCATACATTGCATTTGCAGGTAAAAGAGTAATTGAACAGACATTAAATCAGATAGTAGAGGAAGAATCTCAAACGTTTGATTCTTTATTTGATTTTGGAATGTTTGATGTCATGGTTCCATGAGCTATTTTAAAATTTTTTTTGAGTGAGATAGTTAAAATAATAACTTTTGGAATTGAAAAGTCTAAATAATTAAGTAGATCCCAAAAACAAGTCAAACTTTGTTGGCTTGTACATACTTACAAATTTGATCAAGTTTCTAAGTATGTACAAGTGTTATTATAGGTGCACAACTAATATCATATCAGACTCTCGTTGTTAAAGAATGACTAATGACTATTACATTGATAATATATCATTATATATAAATAGGAGGAACAGTATATTATGGCTACAGCAGAGCCAAGTATTCCAAAAGTACCATTTAAAGAACCCAAGGAAAAGAAGGGAAAGAAGAGATTAATCATGGGTGAAGAACAAAAAGTCATCATTGAAAAAGAAAAAGTAATCATTGAAGAAGAAGACAAAGAAGAAGATGAAGAAGTTGAAGAAGAAGATGAAGAAGAAGAAGAAGAAGAAGAAGAAGAAGAAGAAGAAGAAGAATAACAACAAGAATAAGAACAAGAACAAGACGAAGAACAAGACGAGGAAGAAGACAAAGAAGAACAAGAAGAAGACGAAGAAGAAGAAGACGAAGAGGAAGAAGATGAAGAAGAAGAAGACGAAGAAGAAGAAGAAGAAGAAGAAGAAGAAGAAAAAGAAAAATAAAAATAAAAAGAAAAAGAAGAAGAAGAAGAAAAAGAAGTAGAAGTAGAAGTAGAAAAAAAAAAGGAAAAAAAGACGAAACTTGGGTCAAATTATTCTATCAGCTATTTCATGGGGGAGTTCTCTTTTTAGGTAAGCCACTCGATGAAGAGAGTGTGAGTCTAATAATGAAAAGTATGGTCTATTTAAATCAAGAGAATGCGAGAGAAAAAATAATGTTTTTTCTTCACTGTCGGGGTGGAGCAATAGCATCAGGAGTCACTCTTTATGATCTTATGCAATACGTAATAGGAAAGATAAATACAATAGGCATCAGTTTAAATGCTTCGATGGGAGATTTTGTCCTACATAGGGGGACTCGTGGTAAATAGGAAATAAGATAAAATGGTAGAGTTATGATTCACCAACCTTTTATGTCTCCTTATGATAGTGATAATGATAAGGATAATGAGGAGGAGGACTCCACCGATTTCAAGTTTGAATATCCTGGCTTTGAGGCATTTTATATGCGCTATTTGCGGCAGTATATTATAAGTATATATGTAGAAACATCAAAAATGGATTATTTTATGATCCATAAGCTAATGGAAAGAGATCATTATCTGGATCCAGATACAGCGGTATCTTTCGGCCTTGTCGACCAAGTTGGCGTAGTTGGCCTTTGGCCTACACTTAAAAAGGAATCAAATGATAAAGATGATAAATCTTATCAATATGTTAAAGTTAAAAATGGTGAATATTGTAAAGATGGTGAAGATGATAATTCGTAATTCAAATGGTTTATCTAGAAATATTAATTAGTTAATTAAAGTTATATTAGTAACTTTAACACTGATATTAAAAATATATATAATATAGATATCACGTAATTATTAATAACTTAATATACAGTGTTATACCCTTTAGAAATCATATAATTTTAAGAGGGTTCTTAAAATTGATTGCTTTTAAATATAATTTGAATTCTAGTAATAAAAAAAATAGAAATATACAATTATATTACTCCTTACTAAAATATAAGTAATATAAATATAAAGATTACACATCAAAAAAATAATCTTTGATCTTATTCTTAAAAATAATTATAAATTCAATGATGCAGATATTCGTTAAAATGGCAAACATAGAATTTGATCCTATCAACATCGAATAATAATAATAACACAACATCGTACCTTGCATAAGGAGTATCACTATGGTAAATACAAACTATTTACAAAGAGGGTGTCGTTTACTGAAGTCAATTGGGTAACATAGTTTACGTCCAGTCGATAGTGATCGTGACATTTTTAACGTAGTTTCAGGAAAGATTCAATATACTCGTATTGATTGATGTAGGGATCGAGTCATTTCGAATACTTCTCCTTATGATAAGAATAGAGGTCGTATCATTTATAGAAATCATGGGATAGGAATAGATATCGATGAATGAGTTACTTTACTATTCAATGGTTTAATCTAGAATATTAATTAGTTAATTAAAGTTATATTAGTACCTTTAACACTGATTATTAAAATTCTATAATATATGATACATATAATTATTAATACTTGTATAGCAGTGTTATTTTACCCCTAGAAATTCATATATTTCTAAGAGGGTTTTCTTAATGATTGTTCTTTATAACATATAAGTTTGCATTCTAAGTACTAAAAAAAATATAAAATCCAATTATATTACCCCTTATTAAAATATAACGTAAATATAAATATAAATATTACACTCAAACATAATCTTTGTTATTCTTATTCTTAAAATAACAATTATAAATCAATGATGCAGATATTAGTTTAACATATCAACATAGAATTTGATCCTATCAACATAGAATAAATAATAATAACACACATCGTACATTGCATAAGGAGTATCACTATGGTAAATACAAACTATATTACGAAAGAGGGTGTCGTTACTGAAGCATTGGGTAACAGTATGTTTACGGTCCATTTAGATAGTGATCGTGACATTTTAACGTATGTTTCAGGAAAGATTCAATATACGCGTATATGAATTGATGTAGGGGATAGAGTCAATGTCGAATACTCTCCTTATGATAAGAATAGAGGTCGTATCATTTATAGAAATCATGGGATAGGAATAGATATCGATGAATGATGTTACTTACTTATTGATTGAACAAATATTAGATTCAGCTTAGATAAAAAGAAAACTCTGTTTTTTGCAAAAAAAATTGAATATGATCCTAGCCATTACAACTTCAAAGACCACAAATATGAAAATCTGTGCTTCTGTTCGTAAATTTTGTGATAAGTTCTGCCTAATTTGTAGGGGAAAACACCTTCTGTTCATTTGTTACAATCTGAGACATAAACAAAGACAGGGATAATACTTTTTTATATCTAAGAAATCCATGTATAATAAATTATATATATATATATATATATATAAGTATACTTCTATATATATATATATATATATTCACTATTTTAATATAATAAATATGCCAAAAACTATAAAAAGATTTGTTTCAAAAAATACAAAAAGATTTGTGTCACGTAGAACTATAGGAAGATTTGTTCCATGTAGAACTAAACATAGAATAATTAAAGGAGTTATTTATGTTCGAGCAAGTTTTCGAAATACCATTGTTACTGTTATAGATACACAAGGACAAGCGGTTTCTTGGTCTTCTGCCAGTGCTTGTGGATTCAAAGGCACAAAAAGATGTTCACCATTTGCGGCTCAAACTGCAGCAGAAAATTTTCTTTTTACATTTGGATCAAGGTCTTCTGAAACAGGCAGAAGTTTTGATAAGTGTACATGTTCCAGGGAGAGATACAACATTATGAGCCATTGCTCGAAGTGGTGTACTACTGAGTTATGTATGTGACATAACTCCTATGCCACATAATGGATGTAGACCTCCCAAAAAGAGACGTGTGTAAGAATTTAATTAATTTTAAGAGAAGGAAATGATGAAATTATCTATTCAATATAATAATTATGATTCAAGATGAAATATTAGTCTCTATTAAGAGACCATAATTGGTGTGCGTCAAATCCAGAGCAGATAGTAAGCATCTCCATTATGGTCGTTTCACTCTATCTCCGCTTTGCAAAGGTCAAGCTAATACAATAGGTAGTGTAATAAGAAGAGTTTTACTTGGAGAGTTGGAAGGAACGTGCATCACACGTGTCAAATTTGAAAACATAACACATGAATATTTTGTGATGATAGGTATCGAAGAATCGGTACATGAAATTTTGATGAATCTGAAAGAAATTGTACTTAGAAGTGATGCCTACGGAATTTGTGAAGGTTCTATCCATATTGTTGGACCAAAAAAAGTAACCACTCAAGATATCATATTACCACCTTCTGTCATAGTAATTGATACTACACAACATATAGCTAGTCTAAACAAATCTATTACCTTAGATATATTATTAAAAATTAATAAAGGACGTGGGTATATTATCCAAAATCCAAATTATTATAATTCTCAGGATGGAATTTTTCCTATAGATGTTGCCTTTATCCCTGTTCAAAATGTAAATTATAGTATTCATTCCTATTGGAGTGGAAATGAGATACAAGAAATTATTTTTCTTGAAATATGGACAAATGGAGGATTAGCTCCTAAAGAGGCACTTTACGAAGCTTCTCATAATTTGATTGAATTTTTCCTTCCTTTTATGCGTGCAGAGGAAGAGAACATCACTGAAACAAAAAGTCTAAGTGATAATATGACTTCTTCCTTACCTTTATCACATATATCGACTGATACTGATAGAATCATTTTTGACCAAATGTATATTGACCAATTAAACTTCTCGACTTGGATATATAATTGCCTCAAAAAGGATAATATAAATACATTATCGGACCTATCAAATTATAGTTGAGAAGATTTAATGAAAATTAAAAACCTTGGGGAACAATCTGTCAAAGAGATATTGGAATTTATATGAAATATTGGAATTGATTCACCCATAAATCAGGTTTAGGTTCATGAAATAGTTCCATTTTATTTATCTATTCATTCCCTTTTTTCTAAGTTTGTTTTGAAAGTAATTGCAATAAATCCATTTGCAATCAATATTTTACATATTTATTACAAAAAATTTAAATATATCTAAAATAATATATCTAGGGAGAGATCATTTGTCTTGAAGCAACTACTCCCTAGATATAGGAACAAAAGATTTCTTTACATATTAATATATTTATTATAAATTAGATCAAATTGGAAAATACCTAGAGTTAAAGATTCATCTATAGGTAACGTTGCCCCAATACCTAACCAAAGAGCTACTACGGTACTGATTAAGAATACTGTTGTAGCTACTGGATGATGAAATGGATTTTGAAATTGATTCACATTCTCTAAGAAAGGGACTGTCAATAGTCCTGCAGGTACTGAAGCCATTAAAAGGAAACCTAATAATTTATTAGGTACTGTATGAAGTATTTGAAATATGGGGAAAAAATACCATTCTGGTAATATTTCCAAAGGAGTTGCAAATGGATTTTCTGGTTCACTAATCATTGATGGTTCTAGAACTGCTAAACCTATGGTACATGAAATAGTACCTAAAATTACTACTGGAAAAATATATAAAAGATCATTGGGACAAGTTGGATCTCCATAATAATTATGTCCCATGCTTTTAGCTAATTTATCCCTTAATACAAGATCATTCAAGTCAGGTTTCTTTGTTATTCGGATAAGTAAATTTTTATGAATCTATCCCCCGAAAGAACCGGACATGTCAATTTTGATCATCCGGCTCGAGCAATAACTTAATTAAAAATGATGAAGGATGTATCATCAGAGTAAGAAAGATCTATGCCATTCTTTATGATTTTGTTATTTCATATTAAATAAGTGTTCAGTATCCAAGTAAGTTCACAAATTAAATCATGGTTAATATGCCTTTTGGACCATCTTATTCCTTGTAATCCGTATTTATCCCGACCTACATTATTTTTTTTGCAATAAAATGTATTGGCTTGTTACTGATTCAGCCTTTCTCCTTCCTTAAACCCCTTCTTTTACTCCAATAGTTTACCCTATTTAAATGCAAGGGAAATGCATGCATTTTCAAACTATGAAAAGAAAAGGAAAAGCAATAAGTAAAACTTATTACTCTTATTACCATTATCTGGATTTCACGGAGCCTAATTTGGATTCGATCATAGAAATAACTCTCTTGGAATGCAAAAAAGTTACCAATCCCTTTTACCCAGGTTCTAAACTTCCTTTTTTTGGGAAGAAAATTGGGATAAAGACACATTTGTGATTCATGGCAGACCGAAAAATTTATCTTCACGGCCTAAGCAATATTTTAAGTCACACAATCCCATAATCCCTTTTCTCCATCTGAGATGAGTATCTACTTAAATTCTTTGTATTGTATTAGATAAAGAATACTTAAGAGAAAGTAGAAATTCGAGAAACATAAACATGGTTTCTTATTTCCATCTTCCCAATTATATGGAAGAATAAATATTCGCGGCAATGATATATCGTTACTGTTACTAAAAATAATAGGTTTTGAATACTAATTCAAAATGTAGATGTCCTTTCTATAAAGGACCTGAAATACCCTACTTGCGGATCGTTAGAAAGTGCATTGACATAAATACAACAGTAAGAAGGGGTAATACGAAAGTATGTAAACTATAAAAACGAGTCAAGGTAGATTGACTCACACTAACACTTCCACGTAATAATTATACCAAAGGAGATCCTATTAAGGGAATAGCCTCAGGCACACCAATTACAATTTTTACTACCCAATAACCAATTTGATCCTAGGGCAAAGAGTAACCAGTTACACCAAAAGATACGGTGAGTACAGCTAGAATTACACTCGTAACCCAAGTGAGTTCGCGAGGTTTTTTGAATCCACCTATTAGATAGACATGGAATACATGCAAGATAATCATAAGAACCATCATACTTTCCGACCATCAATGGACCGATCAGATTAGCCAACCGCAGTTTACTTCAGTCATTATGTATTGAATAGAAGCGAAAGCTTCTAGAACGGTGGGACGATAGTAAAAAGTCATAGCAAAACCAGTAGCTACTTGTACCAAAAAACAAGTAAGTGTGATTCCTCCTAAACAATAAAATATATTAACATGAGGAGGAACATATTTACTAGTGATATCATCCGCAATCACTTGAATTTTGAGAAGCTCTTCAAACCAATCATATACTTTATTGAGATAGGTAAACTCAAATTCTCCCTCTGAAAACCGTACATGAGAATTTCCTTTCATATGGCTTAAATAAGAACACCCAAATAACTTTACAAACAAAGTATATCATTTGTAAAATAGAAAGATGCTTCATACTTCATTCCTTGGGAATATGAACGAATAGGATTCATAATAATCAATGATTTCCTACAAAAATCAGTAATAAATTTAATTGTATAGTGCTCAAATTTCAAGTTGGATCATTCTTGAATACATCGCTATAGGCCTTTTGAACGATCTTTTATCCTATTTGTGATCACCTAGATAACAACTAGTATGGACGATCAATAGGAATTATCTTATCGAGATCTCAATAAATGAATAAATCTAAACCTCATATTTCAATTTTTACCCCGATGATTTTTTTCATACCCAAAAGGTCTCATGGGTTATAAGATTTAAATTTCATTACTACTCACTCATCATACTAACTAAGAGAGATGAGATACTATCTCATTCTTCAGTAAGAGTAAACATAAAAAGGAGGAGATATCCTCGATTTCTAATCGTACTGCTTCCAAATTATTAAATTATTGGAATCCTAGTCACGAGGTATAGATAACAGGTATAAACCAACAGGTAGAAACTGTTGGTTCGAAAATCTGTCGCTTGGGCAGATCTATGGATAAATGAGCCAATAGTGTGCAGGGCAAAGCCCCTCTTTGAGTCAGCAAAGTGAAACTGGTTTATTGCTATTCTACTAGCAGGAATCTATGCAAGTCTCATAGATTCTACCTTCGGGCGTTTGGGATCTCATCCCAGTAGGTTTATTTCAGGCTGCGAAAAGAAAGGAATGAAAGAGAGGAGGAAGAAGGAACAGGTCCGAAGGGAGAAAAGAAATGAATTCCAAAGCAGAAAGGTCAGAAGATTTATGTTTTTGGGTTGGTAGTAAACAGAGCCAAACCTACTTGCATAAATAAACAAAGCAATACTGATGAGCAAATGACAGAAAAGTAGATTTGAATCTAACAGAATAAACACATGCAGATCTAACATAAGAAAGTTCTGACACATAACACAGGTATTCAGCACAAAGTCTCAATATTTGTATTACTGTTTTCTTCTGTTACAAGAAAGCTCAAAGTCTTTCTCTCCTCACTTCTATTTTCATCTAAAAAATGTTCACCCTTTGAATACAACCAGTATTCCAATATATATAGAAGAGGAGAAGGAAAGAAGGCAAAAGGGAGCCAACAACTATTTACAAAGATATTTACAAAATATCTAAAAGTCATGTTGACTTTTTACAACTTGATGGGTGACATCATCCCATGACGCAACATGGATGATGTCATCATTTGTGCCAACATACTTTAGACATTTCAACAAGAAAGTCGGAGAAGAGAGAGAAGAAGAAGAAGAAGAAGCTACTCGTCGTCATCATCCTGTGGCCGAAAGGGGGTAGCCTACTTTTGATGCTGCTCAGGTGATGAGATATGGAACTGAGCGCGGTATTCCAAAAACTTGTTAATTATTGGCCCAAGTTGATCCTGAGAAGGATCCTTGTGCCTATCACTTATTACCTCACAAGTCTCCCACTCATCTATGAGCTTTTTCGAGAGTTTGGAAAAGTCCTTCTCTGCCTCAATGAGGAACCCGACGAAGTCCCTACAGGCCAGCAGGTTGTTGATAGATTCAGTGTCAAATGTGACCTCTGGCCCCGTTCCTTGAGAAGCGATCTCCTTGAAGATCCGGATGGTTTCATCAGTTGACCTTAAGGTAAAGGAAGGAGTGAGCAACCCTGGAGAAATGTTGAGAACAATTCACTCCATTTGATGCATCGCATCTAGGGCCTCTTCCTTTACTTTGTCAATCTTTTCTAGAATAAATTCTAGCTGATCCACCCGATAGTCCAGAGTGGACATGATTTTGTTGAGGGCCCTTGGATGGCCGAAGACGCCGAACTTGACCAGATCTTCGACTGAACAGTCAAACATTTGTTAGAAGGCCTCGTGCTGCAGTCTAGCATGTTCCAACTCTTCTGATATGGGCCCTGCTAATGCTTGGAGTTCTTTATTCACCTTACTGATATTCAGGTATAAGTCAGAGAACTCGGCGATCACTTTTTCGCAGTCTTTGAGGATTTGGCTCCTCCAAGCGGAAACTGCCATACCCTGCTCACCGATCTTTGCATATTCGTTGATTTTCTCCTGGCTGAGAAGCTCAGAAGTCTCGGCGGCAGTTGTGGGAGGCGCACTACCCATCTTCTGTAAGGCTTGGAGCAGATATTTGTTTTGCTCTTTTAGTAGCCTTTTCTCTTCTTTCGTCTCTTGAAGCTTTTGACAGAGGGCGTCAACCACAGAAAGAGCTTCCCCCTGGAGACTTTCAGAAGATGTCCCCATTGTGACTTGGGTCACAGTGAAATATGTCAGAGACAGATCCTTTCTCTCTTTGAGGGGATCGGGGTATGCAATTTCCATGATTCTCTCACCTGCAGCACTTTTAGAGAAGCACGTAACAGGCTTCTGCTTCTTTGCCCCTTTGGCTGGGATCACTGAAAAGTCCATCGGAGCGATGGGAACTTTCCTCTTTTGTTGGCTTAGCTGCTGAGAGATCTAGACCGGTCCTATGGAAGAAGGACCAGAGATAGAAGAGGAGGTAGCTATAGTAGAAGAGGGGAAAAACATGGAGACACGCGGCGGCGGCATTGAGAGAATAGCCGAAGAAGTGTCCACGGGAGGAAGGGAAACTGCAGCTGCGGAAGACATAGGAAGGGAAGGGAGCCCGGAGATGAGGGAAGAAATGGAGGAGGACAGATCAGCGAGGGAGGAGAAGATAGATGAAGAAGCAGGGGAAAGAGTAGAAGAAGGGACAGAGGACACGACCAAAGGGACGATCGCATGAGTCACTCGAGGAGGGGAAGGAAGAGAAGAAGAAGGGATAAAAGGGACCTCCGTTGTGGTAGCAATGCCGACATCCTGAGTGGATGGGCCTATGGGACTATCCTCTGCTGCTTCTTTCTCTAGGGAATCCAGAGTTATTACCTGTTCTGGCACTGTGGAAAGAGGACTCTCAGGGGCTTCTCCCTGAATGGTGCTGGATTCACCTTCTACACCTTTGCCTTTAAGCTGTTTCTTGGATCGTGGAGGTGCGTTGCCCAATGGGGATGTTGTGAAATCAACCCCGAGGTAGATTAGGCCTTTCATTCGGCACCAATGTTCTGTCCTCCGCAAAGTCTCCTTGACCCTCTCCTCAATTGTCTGAGGAGCTTTAGTTCTATCAATGGCCGGAAAGGGCCAATCATCCCCCTCTGTATCAGTATATACCTTGCCTACTTCATCTTCTGTTGTTTGGTAGCCTTTAGGGACAATGACTACCCCATATTGGATGATTTCTGCCAATGCTAGGTGAGAATGATCCTTTCTTCTGAGCTCTACCTCATGGAGGATGTCAATATAAATATTCTCGATCTGAGGAACATGGATCGGATCAAGCTTTGCTCTTGGCAGGCAGCCCCTTGGGTCGAAGGTGGGCCTGGCTAGGAAGTCATGCTTCAAATTGAGTAACTCCAGCTCTGCAAACATTTCCTTCACCTTGTGGTGGGTAGAGCATGTGTATCGGCCTACTGTGAGGGGGAAAGGAGTTCCACCCTTCTTTCTTTTAAGGCATTTTTCATGGTATGTGACCAGCTGCCTTGATAGTTCCAGCAGAATCAGCTTAGGTCCAGCATACCTTGGTAGCCTGGTTGGCTCTCCCAAAAAGTTGGCAGCCCTCAGATAGGTGAATGTAGGAAATTGGGTGAACAGGGCTCCCCATTTCTCTGTGGCTGCCACTATGTTTTTGGTTGTACGACTATGAGTCATATTTGGCCTCAGTAGGAAGATGATGTGATAGAAAAACACATCGTTAACTTTTGTGAACTGGGAGATGCTATTCTCCAGCTTCAACTCTAGATAATACTCGTATATTTTGACCTGAGACCAAACTCCACTCTGGGTTAGGCCTGGATAATCCCTCTCTAACACTGCAGCGTAGACCACGTAGGAGTTCATATGGAATACTCCTGTTGTGCTGAATTGTTGTAGTTGTTCGGAGATGGTGCTACTTATAATTTCCCCCCAGCAAAAGCGCTGATCAGGAAAATTCTTGTTCATTGTTTCCAAGTAGCGCAACATCCATTTATGGAAGTAATGGGCATCAGAAAGCCCGAAGATCCTGCTCAGGAAGGTGATGGTATTGCTGAGCTCTTCTGAAAAGTCACTGCGGTGGATGATCTAGGGCCACCGGGTTACTACCTTCTTGTTTTTCAGATACACTTCGTTCATTAGTTTGATGCATTGGTCTTCATTATCTTCCCAGGCCTTGATGTACTCTGCTTGGCTAACGGCCACAAAGTGCCAGTGGTGAGGGATGCCGAGTATGATCTCAAAATGATAGGCAGTGAGGTTGATGACTACCTTGCCCTTACTGTTTTCGACACATCTTGTGTCTTTGTTGTAACACTGGGAAATCACCATCATAAATTCATTGTTGACGGCGCTGACGGGGATTCCTTCGGCGAAGTGCAGGGCACTGCATATTTATTTGTCCATCCATGGACTCCTTGTAACCTTCTGAGTTCTGGCCCAGAATTCCTCCATGTCGATATGCCCCAATTCTGAGTCTCTGACATCCATGTTGCATTCGGCCTGTGACTCGGGCATTCTGACCCTTTGATATTTATACTTCATCTCTTCCTCAGTAAGCTTGGCCTTTCCTTTCGATTTGGTGGATCTCTTGCTGGATGTAGACATATGTTCTTCTAAGTCTATCTGCTGATCTGCATGAAGAAGAAGTGAGACCCAATCCGAAAAGGTTGAATTAGCCATTTGATCTTCCATTGGAATGTTAGCAGAAGAAAGAGTTAGAGATTTTTAGGCTCAGGGCGCATGAAAAATGCAGCTTACAGGGCTAAATAGGCAGGGCGCACGGGAAAGGGCTGTTGCAAAGGTTAAACTGGCGCCAAAGGCGCATGGCGCATGCATACTGCAGAGTGCATTTTAGAAAGGGCGCATGAAAATTGAATGTTACATTGGAATTTGGTGTGCCCTTTGGCACATGGATGGTTCGTGTAACAAGGACTTTTCGTGCGCCAAAGGGAATATGGTGCGGCGCACAGGGGGTTTGCACAACACAAATGTGACTGTAAGGAGGGATGCGCCTGCGCTTTTACGACTTTATACTTGGCACAGATAGAACTTGTGTTGCATAGATGCCGGGTGTGCCATTGGCGCATGGGAAGGTGATGCAGCAGTGAAGGATTGTGCGCCAAAGGGGTGCAAGTGTAGCACTTGCAACATGTGAAAGAGGCGCGCCTTGAGGGCGCAGAAGTTCATGATGTGGCAGGCAAAATGGTGTGCGCCATTGGCGTGGGTTTTGGCCATGTTGCAAGGGGGACAGATGCGCCATGGGGGCACAACTGTTTATGATGTTGCAGGATGCACGCTGGTGCGCCCAAGGGAAAAACAGAGTTTTCACATGGTTCAACCCCTTTTCCTTTCTTTCGTTTCCAAGATTGCTTTGGAAGATATAATGTTTTAAGCCAAAAGGGGTTATCAGACCAAGCTTTCAAACTAACACCCTCTATCAGCAGATCTGGAAAGAGGGGTGGGAGGAAAAAAGAAGGAAAGATAGCACAGGGGAGGGCTAGCTCAACATTTGATATTTCAATACTGCTAAACCACAACCAGACCACAAGCACACCAAGAAACAAGAACGCAAAACACACAAGAGGGAGAAGAAACTCTTACCTGGATAAATAGCAAAAGCTTGAGAATGGGTCCACAACACGTTGAAAACGACGAGGCAGGGGCTGACAGGCTCAGAAAAATCACGTGCTCAGCGAAAAGTGGAAAATGACATTTGGGGCGCGCAAACACATATATATAGGTGAACCAGTCATTAATGCGCCACCCACTTTTTAAAGGGCGCATGAGAGTTGCTGTCGACAGGGAAAAGCGTGTGCACCCTTTGGCGCATGAAAATATTTGACAACAGGAAATTAAGCGCGCCTTTGGCGCACCAAACGCTATGTCGACACGAAGTTATGTGCGCCCTTTGGCGCACCAAAACATTGTGTTGCAATAAGATTATGTGCGCCCTTTGGCGCACCAAAAAGTGGCGCAACAAACGTTGTGCCAACACAAAGGCGCATGCACCCTTGGCGCACGCATGGAAGGCTCAAGACACTTTGGCGCACCGAAAGTTGTGTCAACATTGAAAATCATGCGCCAAAGGTTTTAAAGGGGGCACACCAAAAGTTAGTGTTACAAAGAAATTTCATGCGCCTAGCCAAAAAAGGCTCAAAAGACTAAGTTCGAAAAACCAGGTTTCCCGGGAAGGGATTAGGCAACATTTCGAACGCAAGGGATCCCTAACGAGGGATCGGGAAAAAATTTCGGTATGGTTATCGGTAAAATTGCCCTTGTCAATTTTACGAGATAACAGAAACCATAGTTCATATTTTCTTGAATATATTTATTCATATACCTCGTGCTCTAAATATTAACTATGGGATCAATATCCAACGAGGTAGGAGGACCATCTTTATGAAGACAACAAATTAGTTTTCTGTAATAGAATAGAGATCAATTTTAACAAGTCGCACACCCATATTCCAAAAATCCTCAGATAAAATTAAAATTAATTACATGATCAAACTACCAGAATGTTATAACCTATAAACTCAAGTTATTAATAAAAATATTTCCTTACTTAGTATTTTTTCTTCTTTTGGATGAGTTCGAGATCCAGGCAGATCTTCTATTTTATCTAGACCCAACTAACTGGAATTCCGTTAAATAAAACAAAATAATTATAAATTTATGAGATAATAGATAAGAATACTCCAAATAAAACAATTGCAGTGCCCATGAGAGGAGCAGTTCCCCATCCAGGAGCTACTTTACCAAATTTTGTATTAAGTGGTTTTAAATCATTTCCTACACTAGTTCGTATTGGCCCAGTTCTAGAAGTATCATCAATAGTCTGTGTAGCCATAAAACAATAGTATGGGTTGAGATCTATTAACTTTGTATACTATTAATGTATATATACATACATATAATTATCTATCAATGGAAACTGCAACCTTAGTCACTATCTCCATATCTCGTTTATTTGTTAGCTTTACTGGTTATGCCCTATACACCGCCTTTGGGAAACCCTCTGAACAACTTCAAGATCCTTTTGAAGAACATGAGGACTAGTTGAAATAATGACCTTCATGATTGGGAAGGTCATTATTTGATTATATTATAATTATAAGAAGTAGGATTTGAAGAAAAAATTATTTTCCTCCTCTATCCGAAACTTTTGGAGGTTCTCGAAAGAAAATAGAAAAAAAAATTATCCCTAAGGTCGACACCAAAAGGAATGTATAAACCAATGCTTCCATAGATTCGATCATAGTTTACAATTACGGATATAGCTTTCGTACTAATTACAACAACATTTTCTTATATTTTTTTATTTTTAAATAAATATTCACTGACATGGAATCTCTCAATATTTATTATTGATCGAAGTGACACTATATTATACCATTTGTTTTTTAGTAGTTGGATCTCCCAGTTTTTGGAATGCCCCAAATTCCACTCGAGCATCCAAATCGGGGTCAATACCAGTGAAAACATCTCTGAATAGGGTTCTAGCACCATGCCAAATGTGTCCAAAAAAAGAAAAGAAGAGTAAATGTAGCATGTCCAAAAGTAAACCAACCCCTTGGGCTACTCCGAAAAACACCGTCGGATTTCAAAGTAGCACGATCCAATTCAAAAATATTGCCTAATTGTGCACGCCTAGCATATTTTTTGACTATAGTAGGATCATCAAAGCTAACCCCGTAAAGTTCACTGCCATAGAACTCAACAATTACACCTACTTGTTCAACACTATACTTTGATTCTACTCTCCTAAAATGAACATCGGCTTTTACAATTTCTTCTTCATCTACTAGAACAACTGGAAATGTTTCGAAAAAGGTAGGCATATGATGTACAAAAATCTCATGTCCCTTTTTGTCTTTAAATATAGGGTTTCCTAACCAACCAACAACAATCCCATCCCCATTGTCCATCACACCCTCCCTGAATAACCCTCATTTAGCTGGATTATTCCCAATGTAATCATAAAAACAAAGTTTCTCAGGAATTTTTGACCAAGCTTCTGATAGACTTAGATTCTCAACTAGACCAACATGAACCCGTTGATCTATTTCTTGTTGGAAGTATCCCTGATCCCACTGATAATGAGTAGGACCAAATAATTCGATCGAAGTGGTTGCAGAACCATACCACATTGTCCCTGCCACAATGAAAGCTATAAAAAATATAGCAGCAATACTGCTAGATAAGACAGTCTCAATATTCCCCATACGTAATCCTTTGTATAAATGTTGGGGAGGACGAACACTGAGATGAAATAGACCTGCTAATATACCTAATATACCTGCTGTAATATGATGAGCAACTATTCCTCCTGGAACAAAAGGATTAAAACCTTCAGCTCCCCGCGCCGGACTTACAGGTTGTATATTTCCAGTTAGTCCATAAGGATCAGACACCCATATTCCAAGGCCATACAACCCCGTTACATGAAATGATCCGAATCCAAAATAGGATACTCCTGAGAGGAATAAATGAATGCCAAAAATCTTAGGCAAATCTAAAGAAGGTTTTCCTATACGGTCATCACAGAATACGTCTAGATCCCAATATACCCAATGCTAGATAGCTCCTAAAAAGCATAAGCCAGAAAACACAATATGTGCCCTAGCCACACCTTCATAGCTCCAAATACCTAGATTAGATATAGATTCTCCAATTATACTCCATCCACCCCATGAATCCTTTATTCCTAAATGAGTCATAAAATGTATAACGAACATACCTTATCTCCACATTAGATCAAGAACAGGATCGGATGGGTCAAAAACTACTAATTCGTAAAGAGCCATTGAACCAGCCCAACAAGAAACTAAAGTTGTATGCATTATATGCACAGTGATTAACCGTCAAGGATCATTCAATACGACAGTATGGACACAATACCAAGGCAAACCCATGAAAATACCCTTTTTTATTAGAAAAAGTAGACACTATGTAACTTTCTCACATTAAATAAGATTATGCTAGCGAGTTATACCTTTATCTCAAAGATGAACATTAAAAAAATTAAATTAATGAAACAATTAAAATAAAAGGTATTTATGTTCAATATAGCAACGAGAAGCGGATATATATTATCCTTTATATGTACCAATTTACAATATGGAAATTGGTCCCATTTATACAGTCATATATAAACAATCTTTATAAAGTAAAGTACTTTAGATATTAAAAAAAGGCAAGTCCACTTATTTGGTCCTATCACTCATTTGCGCTTATAAGTTATCGTTGTTAATGTTAATAGAGAGAAATATTAAAATATTTATTTTATGATAAATCCCAATTTACCCTCTGTTTTTGTGCCTTTGGTGGGCTTGTTTTTTCCGGCAATTACAATGGTTTTTCTTTATTTCTATATTCAAAATGATGAGATTTTATGAATATGATTCAATTAGATATCATAAATAATAAATATATTCCAGTCTTTCAATCGTAGAACAAATGAATATGTTTATTCTTTTATATGGATAATATATAATAAAACCTCTTTTAGACACAAACAAAATAGATCTAAATAGATATTAATATTTATTTAGATCTATTCATACTCAATATATGAATGTGTATGGTATGGTCTATACATCATGAATATAAGTTGGATGTCTATGATATGTTATATACATAATTATTATATAATTACAATATATAAGGGTGTGTGAATGAATAAGTCTTTATTACTTAATAATATGTATACATATACATTTGAATCTCGAGATTGGTATTTAATACTCGTGTAATGAACTATTTTTTTAGAATTGATAAGTTAAGGACCGATTCCCCCCCCCCCCCCAAAAAAAAAACACACACCCAAAATATATAGTCTACCTAGATGCTTATATGTTTATGGCTATTTTATTATTTATTATATAGCCCATTTATGAAAGTGACTTTGGGATGGTAGTCAAAAGAGTAAGTGTTTGGCTACTCCCTCAAATTAAATAGTACGCATTTTTTTATGAATCGTCGATCCAAATGGCTCTGGATAGAACCCATAACATGGTCTAGAAAGATCATCAATTTTTTTTTTGCTTGTAACCTTTTTTTTGGTTCACTAGGATTTTTATTGGTCTGAATTTCAAGTTACCTTGGTAGGGACCTTATACCCTTATTGTCATCTCAGTAAATACTCTTTGTTCCACAAGGAATTGTAATGTGTTTTTATGGTATTGCGGGTCTGTTCATTAGCTCTTATTTGTGGTGTACAATTTTGTGCAATGTAGGTAGTGGTTACAATAAGTTTGATGAAAAAGAAGGAATTGCATGTCTTTTTTGTTGGGGATTTCCCAGAAGAAATCACCCTATTTTTATCCAATTTATTATGAAGGATATTCAGGCGATAAAAATGGAAGTTCAAGAAGGTATTTCCCCTCGTCATGTTCTTTATATGGAAATAAAGGGTCAACAAGACATCCCCTTAACTCGTAATGAAGAAAATTTGACTCTACGTGAAATGGAACATAAAGCTGCCAAATTAGCCCATTTTTTACGTGTATCCATTAAAGGATTTTGAAATGGGGATCTTATTCAACATACAAATGTGTAGATCTATATAGTAGATACGATTAAAAATTTGGATATAAAAAACTCTATATTATTCTTTCTCTTTAGAGAGGACTGAGATATCCAGTAGACATTATGTCTCAAAAGTAAAAATTAATTAAACTATAATAAATAGTGTATTAAAAATTAAAAACACTTTTTTACATATGTGTATGGTAAGGCCTTTTGGAGTGCAGAATTGGTCTTTTTTTTTAATTTACGAAATAATTAATTATTTCTTTGGTTCCTATAACATAAGTTAGTTGTTGATACGGCTGGGAATAATCTACTTTTTACCCTACTTCTCATTTGGAGCAAACCACACCTAATTTTTCTCTTTAGGGTTGAAGAATTACTCACTAGATCATTCTATGAATGCAATACCTCGTTCTAAAATTCATACTTTTTTTAGATTTTGGAAAGAGCTAACAGGTCAATCGAGTTCATTAGCGATTCACGAGTTAGAAGTAGCCAAATATAAAGCATTAGTTTCTCTACAATATCTCACATGTTTAGTAGTATTGCCGTGGGGAATTTCAATTTCATTACAGAGAGTTTTGGAATCTTGGGTTACAAATTGGTGGAATACTGGTTAGTCAAAAAGAATTTTTAATTTTATACAAGAAGAAAATGTTCTAGAAAAAATTCAGAAAATAGAAGAGCTATTTCTGCTAGAAAGAATGGTGGAAGATTATTCGGAAACAAATTCACATGATCTTTATATAGAGATGTAGAAAAAAATGATCCAATTGGTAAAAAAATATAATCAAGATTGTATCCAAATAATTTCACATTTATTAGCAAATCTAATAGGTTTTGCTATTCTAAGTGTTTTTCTCATTCTGGGTAAGAAGAAACTTGGCATTCTTAATTCTTGGATACAAGAAGTCTTCTGTAGCTTAAGTGATACTATGAAATATTTTGTTATTCTTCTAGCAACCGATCTATGTATTGGGTTTCATTCGCCCCATGGTTGGAAACTGATGGTCGATTTGATCTTCGAAAATTATGGATTTTCCCATAACGAACGAGTAATATCTGGTCTTGTTTCAACTTTTCTAGTCATTTTAGACACAATTTTCAAATATTGGATCTTCCAACATTTTAATCATACATCTTCTTCACTTGTAGTAATTTATCATTCGATGAATGAATAAAAAATGGTTTTTTCTCACAATTTTAAATTAAATGTTTTTGCCATATTTATTTATAAATCAGCTATTTTTTACTCTTTTTTACTTTTTTATAGGTTGATACTTCTTATTTTTTCTCTTCGGGTTTAATATAGTAGCGGAATTGCAGACAGGTAACTATCATAATTACCTACTCCTATTTATTGTTTAAATAAAATATTTGGAACCAAAAGTTGAACGATGCAAAATAAAAATACTTATGATGACTAAGTGAAAAACTGGATACCTCAATCAATTTACGCCTTGATCATGATACATATAATGACTCAGACATTTATTGCGAATGCATACCCCATTTTCACACAATAGGGTTATGAAAATCCTCGAGAAGCGACTGGATGTATTGTATGTGCCAATTGTCATTTGGCTAAAAAACCTATGGAGATCGAGATTCCACAGTCTGTGCTTCCCAATACTGTATTTGAAGTAGTCGTTAAGATCCCCTATGATAAGAAAATAAAACAAGTTCTTTCTAATGGTAAGAAATGAATCCTTACCCAATCAAAATCCCCTATGAACTCACACTGCTTGAAAGGGATATCGAATCAAAATCAATCCCTTCACAAAAATTGGAATTCTTGATCGATGAAGAAACAATAGCTTCATTAGGTTTGAATGATAAACCGATGAATGAGTCAATTATTGATTTATTCGATAATGAAAAAAATGACATGGAATTCTTTGATAACACTGGTATTTCAAGAATATTCAATAATTGAGACAATTGGTTAAATGCTTTAAAACTATCTAATAAAAATTCATTGAGAACTAATTTTTTCAAAGCAAATACGTTTGAATTTTTAGATTATTTACATCATCCTTATGTGTAGTATAAAGAAAGATTAACTTCTTACATAGAAAGAGAAAGAATTCATATAAAAAATAAGAATATTACATATAGAAAATTATTAAATTTTGTTCCCACTCATAACAATCTCTCTTCTTTTTGTATTTATGAAATAGGACCTATTTTATCATAGAAAGATACTATTTCACTCATCAAGTCACACGTAAATATATTATTGGCTAAATATTTACGTGACCAAGCATTAATACATGACTTGTACAAATCGTTTAATTTACTTACTCAATTAAATTCATTTATTCATCATAAAATCCATATTGGCTCGATTCAAGATATATATAGAATTCCTTTAATAAGCAAACAAATTGTCAATTTTGACAAAATTTATTGCTATCCTTTTGCAAAAAGTTCAGATTCAGAAGAAAACAACCCTTTTTTTAAGTCACTTTTTGACCCGGTTTTTAATTCGAGCATTAAATCTTATAAAGATGATTTACTATCGGAAATCTCTTTTCAAATGAAGAAGTTTGCAGAAAAAGAAAAATATAGTTCAGCAGAAAGTTCAAAAAACATAATTGAAGACAAAGTCATAGGTGATAAAGATGCCTTTTTGGATCTTTTCAATAAAGAAATACTAAAAATTAAAAATATATTATTTTATTTTTATAAGATCCCTTAAATAAAAATAGATATTTTTGAGAAATGGGATTTGTTTCAACCATATACATCATGTTTTTTTACTTCCACAGGGTGGAAATATATGAAGAAGTCATTTTTGGCTACTTTTCCAGAAAGGTTGGAAACTAGCAATTATCAATTAATATCTTTTTTCGACGATATTAGGAAGGATTGTAATCATAATTTTATTATTATGTGGACACTCTATCATCAATTTTAGACACTTATAAAGTGGGAATTTAGATTTAAATTTCTCCCGAAATGGAATTTATTCTTATCCTTTAGGAATCTTTTGGATTGGAAGGAACCAATTAATAAAACAGTATTAAGGGGAAAGGATACATCAGTATCATTTGATACATGGAAATATATACTAAATGTTCAGGAGTATGATAAACCTCTTTATATTTTCCTTGGGTTTTTCTTTTTTGTTTCCTGCACAATTTTTTCATGGCTTAAGTTGGTTGTAAACGTTTATATATTCAATGATTTTTGAATGAATATGAGCCGACATTACTATTTGGATCTAAAAGAAAAGATGAAATCTTTTAAAAAGCTCATAATTTATTATAATTTAAATTGGTATGGTTTTTGGTTGACATTCATCGATTTTGTCGATCAGGTGTCAGATCCTGATGATGTAGGATTACTTCCAATATTGGAAATTTTGCATGTCAAAAGTAATTTGAAATGGCTTTTGTGAAGATCTAATAAATGGCACTCACTCTTAAAGATGTGGTTGTACGAATACGACAAAACAAAGGAGCTCCTTAGTAGAGAGAAGGTATTGTTTTCAGTACAAGAACGAATCTCTAAATTTGAGTCAAAGTTAACTCCCCCTAATGGTTTCTTTTCTAAATATTTCGAAAAAGGGAGACACCCAAGACTTTGTTACCTTAGATATTTAGCTGAAATTATTTAGCTAGGTCTAATGAATAAACTAGGCATAAGCGATTGTGAGCTTGATTCCTTATTTTTAGTAGAAAAGCGGGTCTTTGATGTTTTTCAGCATCAAATTAACTCTCTACCAACTAAGAGATCTCTATCTAACCAAGTTATATTTTTCCCATTCTACCCAGAACTGTCCCTTTCGAATCGAATTTTATTGATAGGGCCTAAGGAAACTAGACGATCATATTTGGCTAAAATTCTAGCAACATATTCTTATCTACCTTTAATAAAAATATCTCCTAAAAGTTTTTTGGATCAAGAGAAACTTCTGATCACCAATGTAGCTGAGTATACATCTGCAGCTAGTAAATCATACCTTGAGTATGAAGATATCTTTTTTTCTATGGGCTGGTCAAGGCCGAACGACGTATATGATAAACCATATTATCAACAAAAACTAAAAAACTGGTATTATCAATGAGATGAGAATGATGTATCTCTGGAGTATTTTGGGAGAAGATACAAGCAATTTGTGCTTGCACTCCAATTGGCAAAATTAATGTATCCTTGTGTCATATGGATTCTAGACATTCATGAAATGGATGATTTCGTTTACCATACTATAGTATTGGGTGAACTCCTTGGATATCCACCACTGATGGATGAAGATGAGGAAGAATCCATACAACAAAATATTGTTGTTATTGCTTCGACTCATATTCCTAAAAAATTGGATCCATTTCTAATATCTCCTCCTTATCGTAAACGACGATTCGATACATTTATCAACACTAAAATGTGCCCTACCTTACACCAAGAAAAGGAATTTACTTAACTTTTATGTGACAAAGGACTCTTTTTTAAAAAAGCGTGGAACTATGATCATTTTTTTGGATTAATGACCAACAGTTTTAATACACGAGATATGGCAAAACCTTCTAATTATGTCTGGTGGCTTGGTGTTATACTAAATACGTCAGTTATAGACGATGATATAACTGGATATGCTTTATATAGATCAAGGCGGGCTTGTTCCAATTATGAATTTTACAATGGGACACTTCCCTATAAGATATGAAAATCTATTATACAAAATAAACTTACGTATCCTAAGAATTTTATAAATCTCAAAAGGGAATTTTTGAGTGCAAGGGCATACTTTTTGTCTGAATGGTATTTAGAACCTTCAATTGCCAGAACAGTTGTGAAAGAATTAACCATATTCTATCACATAGTGGGTTGCTTGGCCAGATCAGTAGCTCAAGATTGTTGGTTTACATCGGAATCAAATAGAGAGAATTGGACTCCTCTTAGTGATATAATTGCGAATGATTTCATTCTAGCTTCCAATATTTTACAGAGTCTTCTGGAAGAGTTTCTAGGGGGGAAATATTTCGGGGAAATTATGATAAAAATAACATCACAATCGCTCCTTATTTCAAAAGAGATATGATGCAAAAAGGATTATTTGCTCAATTAGATGAACTCATTTTATTTAAAGAATTGAAGTACTCCTACAGAGGAGAATTAGGTAGTAGGCTAGTTTGTTCTCCTAGGACTTGGCATTTTACTTTTCTTCGCAGTAATTGATTTGACCATAAAAAATATATAACATTAGAGAACCATTTTTTGGATTATCTTTGTCTGTTCAGAGAGTTTCAAAAAAGGCCAACCCATCTTTCTAGATTTTTTTGGGTGAAATTTCTAGCACCTCGTGACCCCATTGATATTTATCAAGATACTAAAAATGTTCCATGAAGAAAGATAGTTACTTTCTGGGAAGCAAGATCATTATACAATAAGTTTCAAAGGCTGGGAATATATAAATTTGATACAGAAGAGGATGCAACAAAATATAAACCTTTAGATACACCTTTAATCTATTTTGGTCACAGATTTCTTTGGGATCCCGTTAGTATTCGATTTCAAAATAAGCACATTGCATTTTTACGAGAAGAACTTTTGGTTCCTCGTGAACTCGTGAAAAGGATTTATATTATTTACACTTTAGAAAGAAAAGAAGTATTAAGGGATGTTACAATAATAACGATACAGTCTATATCAAAAAGAAAAAAGATTAGGAACATAGCCCTAGGACTAAAATATCAAATTGTGGAGGATGAAGATAACGATAATAGTGATTTGCCTCCTACCATTAAGAAGAAAAAGAGAGAGGATTTTGAGACTTTTAAACGTTTTCAAGAAGTTGGTGTCCGATTGAGGCATGTGCTTCCATATCCTACAAAGATACTAGATGACGCTATTTTTCATGAAAAGACACGGGATGATAAATTCAGAGTATTTTTGGTTGAGAACAAAAGGGAAAATAGAGAATTATTATATAATGAATGTTTTATTCATAATACTCTATCCAAAATTTATGAATATTTATCAAATATGTTCATATCTAACACAATGTTATTGAAACAAATAGAAAATGAACTGTTTAAACAAGAATGGATTTCTTCAGATTATATTAATTCTTTAGTAATGAAAGGATTGAAAAAAAAGATCTAAAAAGGACTAAATATTTTAAAACTTATTACTATTTTGACCAGTAAGCATAGTACCAAATATGAACCAAGTCAGTTATCTTTAACTTGATAAGTTAATTATCAAGTTATGCTTACTCAATATTGACTAACTTATATTCTTATATTGAGGTTATTGTATACCTCAATATTGTAATATGCTTTACAATATTATCATTATGCCTTGAAGAGGACTCGAACCTCCACGCTGTTTAGCATGAGATTTTGAGTCTTGCGTGTCTACCATTTCACCATCAAGGCATCCAATTTTTTTCATGAATATTAATATATATAGCGTGTAATTAATATATAGCTATATGTGGAATATAAAACGGATAACAAGGATAGAGTATTGGAGTATTCATATCGATCCGTGATATAGGTCTAATGATATCATCAATTCTTTTTATTATCGGAGGATTATTTTTTCCTATCAATAGATGTACGATTGAACATTTTTCGATTTAATAGAGAGTATAACTTTCTATGTTTTTTTTTATTAAGGGAAAATAGTTTTGAAGGGACTATACCCTGTATACAAAAGGGCTCAAAAGCCAGATAGTAAAGGTGAGAGAAACAACCCAGAGAAGGGAAAAACTGCCAACCAAATAGGGCTCAACAGCCAAATATGACAATATAAGTGAAGAAAGGATCCAAACGTACAATGATCCAAAAAGAAGCAGAAAAGATCAAAAAGTAACCAAAAGAGAAACAACATATAGAACTCCGCCAAAAAACAGCGCCAGAACCGCCAAATAACAGTAACTTCGCAGCCAAAAAATAGCATCACAGCAACCCGTTACTTGATAGCCCTGTCTATCTTGGTCTTGATAGCCTGTAACGACATGAAGAAGGCAATGGCAGTGGCTTGAGAGGAGTCTTGCATATCCACCTGAGCAATTACAATATCCCTTTTCTCTTTAGGGCCCCAAATGTCCTCATTAACCCCACTTAAACTATAGACACTATGAACATGTTGTTCAATGAAATTATAAATGCTTTTGAGGGCAGACAATATGCATTCATTGCGACTTTTAGCATTCCCCATTCTACCATCTAAGGACTGTAACTTCTTGAAGACTTCAGCAATAACCCCCTCTTCCTCATCACTTTGCAGAATCCCTTTTACCTTAGCTCTTTCCATATTTTTTATAATCCCTTTGAGCTCTTGTATCTCCTTTTCTAATCTGTCCACTATGTCCATCAATTCCTCCTCCTTGGGCTCCACCACCGGTTTACTAATATGCAGGAGGTTTTCAGCAAGTTCCAGGTCTTTGTGGCTCCTTAGGACCCATTGGGAAGCAGGGATTTTAGCTTTGATGCTCTTGCTTTTCTTGCTGGAAGCATTAACTTCAATCTTTCTTTTCAGCAGGGGGAGTGGAAGCAGTGCGAGCAGGTGGAGGTATGGAGGAAGGAGGTGGGGTAGGATTCACGGGGGGGCAGCTAGAAAAGTGGTGATGGATCAGGAGGATAAGTCCCTGGTGCAAAGGGACAGCCCTAGAGTGGATCTGAACTTTCCTAATTGATTTCTCCAGTAAGTTTATCAAATAGTGAGGAAAGCTGATGATGATATTTCTACGAAAGTGATTTAGAAATATCAAATGTTTTTGAGGTATAGTCACAAATCTTCCTTCAAGAGTTACATACCTAACCACCATCCTGGCAAGCTCAGCAAAAGGCTCAGGAATCGACGCCACCTTGATGCCAGCAGTCATGAATTTAAGATTCTCCCCCTCGTCCAAAAATTTCTTGGTCTCCACCTCCCTATCCACCTTCTTATTGAAGAATTTGGTGCCCTCCAGGCTGAGGCCCATGATCTGGGCAATGAGCTCTTCCATGATTTCAATCTCCATGTTACTGTATTTGACAATCCTATTCTTCCATCCCTAGGTGAATCTGATAGAAATGTCTTGGTCGAAGCCTTGAATCCTTTCAATTAAATTAGACAAACCCTCGATTTGCAGGTAATTCCAAAGCTCCGTATTCTCTTTCCACGCAGGATTGTGGGTCAGTTCAGTTTTGCAAGGCAGACTCCCCATGTTTCCTCTGCTCCTTTTCCTGTGCTCAATGGTAAAAAAGCTACCACTATGCGGGACAGACACAGCTTTGATGTTGGTATTTGAATATTTCCTTTCCATGAAAGCAAGTGTAATTATTATGCCATACTTGTCATTATTTCCCCACTCCTCGGCTTTCCTCCTATGCCAAGAAATGATGACAGTCCATCCCGCACAGATCACATCAATCATCCATATCTTATGTTTAATCCTAAATAGCTAGAATGTAGCGACGTATAATTTAATTATACACGTTTGAATTCCATTTTACTCATATATAATAGAAATATTTCTAATATGGTATAGAATGAACTTCTAATTTGATGATCAAGTTTTGTAATTAGAAGTTCAATCGATAATTATAATTTCAGTCTATTATTTGTGATTTTAAGTATATTAGTAAAAGTATATGAGTTCTTTTAGTTAGTAATAAAAAGACTTAATTAATAAAAATTAAATCTAAAATAATGTATCCTGAGTAATTATTACAATTGGATTTATTACTATTCCTAGTAATGCAGATGCTATTACACATACAATCATACTCAATTCGATATAATTCTTCGATATTGAAAAAGATAATTTTTAATTTTGCACGTGGGGAGTTATTTCTTTATTTCATTCAGTCATTAATAATTTAATTATTTTGAGATAATAATATATGGAAATAACACTCATAAAGAGTCCTATCGAAAATAATAAATAGGAACCTTCCTGCCATCCACACCAGAATAGATAATTTTTTCCAAAAAAGCCTGCTAATGGAGGAATACCTGCTAGAGATAGCAGACATAAAATTAATGAGAAAGCTGAAAAAGGTTCTTTCATATATAATCCTGCATAATCTTGAATGTTATCTGTTCATATACGTAGACTAAATAATATAATACAAGATAAAGTTCCTATATTCATGAAAATATAGAATATCATGTAAGTGATCATGCTTGCATATCCATTATTTGAGTCTCTATCAATGATCTCGATAAGGATATATCCAATTTGACCTATGCTTGAATATACAAGCATACGTTTTATGCTTATTTGAGTAATAGCAATTAAATTTCCTAGTATCATGCTAATAATAGCTAATATTTCCAAAATAATATGCCATTCGTTCAATGAAAAATAGAAAACAATATTGAAAATTCTAGTAGCTAAAGCTAAAGCAGCTACTTTTGAAGTAACAAAAAGAAAAGAAACGACTGGGGTGGGAGAGTTAGAGTTGAAAAGAGGATTCTTCCCTCCTTTCTCTCATTCAGAACTGTACATGAGACTTTCTTCTCGCACGGCTCCTAAGTGATAAAAAAGAAGAACCTAATCGTTTTATTTTATTTTATTTTAATTACCTTCCTCGTGTAGGTATAAGACTGAATCTATTCAATCAATAGAAAGAATAACTAATCCTTAACTTTTTGAAGAATCCTTCCTCAGTGGTTCCTATGGTAAATAAAAATTACTTCTTTTTTGACTTCAGTTCTAGTAAAAAAGAATCTAAAAAGAACCATCTGATTTAATTCGTTTTGAATAGCCATGAGATGTTCATCTTAGGGTAATCTTTTTGTCGACAAATTCCTTTTTTCTTACACTCGTAGTCTTTGAAGGATGAAAACTGAATATGGAGCATCTACGTTTAGAATAAAAGTATTGATCTAGTTAAATAATCATGATCTTTTGATAACAACTACCTGTATTGACTAACTTGCAAAATTAATTTTATTTTTTTATTCTAACAATTTAGTTTTTTCTGACCTTGCTTTACCTTAATTAAACGATTAATTTTTTTGGTGAAAGTGATATCTTAGTCCGAGTGGGGATAACAGTCTTTTCCTACACATGTCCATAGGGTTTGAGTTTTTATAAATACTAAACACATCTTAAAAAATGAATTTATTCTAGAGTTAATAAATTATTTATTCTAGAGTTAATAAATTGAAAACGAATTGCACTCCTTCATATACATTGGGGGTCCATTGATGAAAAGGAACTAGAGAAATCTTGAATCCAATTCCTATAGTTATAGATATAAGTGTGATCCAAATTCCTGAAGAGTTATACATTTGTGTATTTATAAGACCATTGGTTATTTCTTGAAGTTGAATTTCTCCCTTGGATAGACCATATAGCCAAGAAAGACCATAAACAAGAATAGAAGAACTTGTCCCACCCATAAGTAAATATTTCATAATAGCTTCATTAGACCGTACATCTCTTTTGGTATATCCCAATAATAGATAAGAACATAAGCTTAAACATTCTAAAGCTACAAAGGTAGTTGCTAAATCATTAGCACCACATAAAAACATTCCTCCTAGAGTAGCCGTTAAAATGAATAACAAAAATTTTGTTACAACCATTTTTGTGTATTGAATATATTCCACAAATAGAGGAATACATAAAGTTGAACATAGTAAAATGAGAAATTGAAATATTTTATTGAAATTATTCATTTGGAAATTACCAAAAAAACTAATTATAGGTTCTTCTCTTCATTGAAATAATAAGAATGCTATGCTTAGCATTAAACTTGTTAAAGAGATTAAATAGAACCAAGCTGTATCTTTCTGATCAATAATTGAATCAATCATTATAAGAAGAAATAGGGCTAAAATCAAGATACATTCTGGAAAAATGGAACTTCCATGGAATAGAAGAAAATTAAACTCTTTCATATTAAAATGATCTAAAGGTATAATTTAAAATGAAATTTTCAATTTGTATATGCCAAATCGTGATTTAGTAATTTCAGTCAATCCCCGATCAATTTTTTTTTTTTTCATTTAATCTAATTAACATCCAAATTATTTACGTTTATATTGTTTATATTATATTTATTTAATATTATTCTTATTCCTTTTGCTTTCATTCCAGTTCCAATAAACATTTGTATAAATTTTGATAAAGTTGGCTTTATTTTATTGAGGGTAGATCGATGGATCTTTCTATATAGTGAATTAACGATTGTAATGTGCAAAAGTTATATTGGATTCTGCCATTTTATGCGTCTCTTTCTTCTTGCATATAGCATTGCCTTTCTCTCTGGCAGCATCCATTAATTCGTAACTCAATTTTAAATGCATATTTCTACCAGAACATTTTTGAGATGACCCTGATAACCAACGAATAGCAATTACTTTTCCTTTTTTAGATCTTATTTCCACAGGAACTAGAAAATTTGATCCACTTACACGTTTTTATTTTACTATCCATTTGGGAGTTACTTTTTGTATTGCTTGGCATAGAATAATTAGTGGATTTTTATCTATTTTTTGTCTTATTTTTTTTAGAGATTGATAAATTATTTGATAAGCCAATGCTTTTTTTTCCATGTTTAAGAATATGGTTAACGACCATGTTAACTAATCGATTATGAAAAATGGGATCAAATTTCACCATTTTTTTTTCTGCAATACTTTGTTGTGACATGAGCACGAAAAAGGTTTACAATTTTTTTTTCATAAAGGATAATAATAAGTTATTTTGGCTTTTTAACTCCATATTGCAGGGTGGATCTCTAGAGGTCTGAAAGATCTCCCTCCAAACTGTACATACGAATTTCGTCGAATACGGATTTCCAAATTTTTTTATTTGCATATATAAATAGGAAATCTATTTCTTTTGCATAGAATTATGTTTACTCATTTTCAATTGAGTATCTGTTTCCTTTCTTTTGACATTGATTATAAATCTTGTATTTTCTATATCTATATGATTAAGTCCTTAGGTTAAAAAGAAAATATTGTATTTAAAAGAAAAGGTGTTTCAAATCATTGCTATTTGACTCGAACCTATTCTGAAAAGTTCAAGACAATTTTAATTTTTTGTTGACACACACAACATAAGGAAAAACTAAAAACTTATTAAATGAATTCAATATTGAACCTTAGACATATTTATGTAATAGTTCGAAATTTACTTTAAATAAAAAAAGTAATAAATTTCGTTTGTTTTAGCCTACTCTAGTCCCCTTACAAAACGTTTGCTATTAGGTTAGCTATATACTTTACATGTTTTTAGCAATTGACATGATATCATTATAAAATGATGAAAATATTAGATAATAATATACAATGCACTAGAACGCCCTTGTTTATGATTTTTTACTGGAACAATATCTAAGATTCCTCGAATTATGTGATATTTCACGCCTGGTAAATCTTTAAATCTTCCGCCTCTTACTAATACTACAGAATGTTCTTGTAAATTATGGTCAATACTAGGTATATAAGCAGTGATTTCATATTTAGAGGTTAATCGTACTCTAGCAACTTTACGTAAAGCAGAGTTGGGTTTTTTGGCGGTGATAGTGGAAAAGTTGACAGATAAGTTATCCTTACCGTCACTATACAAAACCATACATGAGAATTTAACCTCATACGGCTTCTTGTTCAATTTTTATTTTTAGATAAATTGGATTTTATTTTTTCCGTTATTCGATTATTCCTATGTCCCAAAGGTTTATTTTTTATTTTTTGAGTTAGCTTTCGTGTTCTAATCAAACACGAATGAATAAAAATACATTTAATATATGAAATTTTTGTGAATTTCATATCACTAACATGCTAATTTTTTATTTATATCTTGATATATCTCGATATTAGAATTTCTTTAAGTTACAAATTTTATTCTAAAATTGACGGGTTAATGTGAGCTTATCCGTGTAGTTATGCATTATTTAACTAGGAATCGATTTGATGAAACATATTTACTTTTGTGATTTGGTATGGATAGTATGATTGGGTTACGTTGTACAAGATAATTTCGATGACCTATATTAAAACAAGATAAATAGGACTATATGCTCCTAGCGGCTGTGTCCGCGAATTGGAAATATAGCTTAATAAAGTAAGTAAGTCTACTAAAAAATAGTTCTTTTCTTTTGTATTAGTTAATGATAAGCTTCCTTTGGCTCAACAACTTTTTTATTTTTGACTAAATTATTATATTAGTACTAGCATCAGTTATCTTTAGTATTAGCATCAGTTATATTTTTTGTTTGGATCGATAGAAAAGTGCTAAATCAATAGGAAAAAGATTGTACCACGAGAGAACAAAGGGTTCCACTTGTTTCAACTTGAAAACCAAAATTTTTTAATTTATGTTGATCTGGATCAAGAAATATACGGAGAATAGATAAATTTTTTCCTACTAGGTGTAGGTGAAAGCATAACTTAGTTATTCTTTTTTCTCTCTTTACGACTGAGGTCTTGAAAGAATGTAATGTATTGAGTTTCAAAATTCTTTGGGAAGTTCTTACAATTTTACTTCCGAATGAGGTTAGGGAAGGGATATAACTCAGTAGTAGAGTGTCACCTTTATGTGGTGAAAGTCATCAGTTCAAACTTGATTATCCCTAAACCTAATGTTGAATCTCTCTCTCTTTTTTTTTTTCTCTCTTTTTTCGTAATAAAAAGAGGCTAGGGGGTTTCCATAATAGAGTAAGGATGGCTATAATGATTAACTGGGACCGAACTAAAAATTATGGGCCCAACTCAAGAAAGAAGAAATATTTAATTTAAGTATAAATTATACTTTTTAATATTTATTAATTAAAAGTATTATATATATATATATATATATTTATATTTATATTTATTATTGGCAAATAGTTTTTTGAAAGGGACTATACCCTTGTGAACAAAAGAGGGCCTAGGAGCCAGAATAGGAATTAAAACCAGAATAAAAAGGATCAGAATCAAAGTGTGATAATGAAGCCCTAAGTAGCCAAAAAATAACTACCCCAACAAAACAAAAACAACAAAAACTCTGCAATAAAGCAGCAAAAAGACCGCAAAAAAACAACAACAAAAACATACAAGAGTAGCTAAAGCACCTACAATTACTTCTTGGCAGCTTTGTCGATGCTAGATTTGATGTTCTGCCAGGATTTGAACATTGCCAAAGTTGTCATGTGGGTAGTGTCAGTCTTATCCAGCTAATCAATGGTCCTTTTGCTTTCCTTATCAGTGCCCCAAAGTGTTTCCGGAACTCCGCTGAGATTGGAGACACTTCGGACATGCTACTCAATGAACTCTTCAATCACACTGAAAATGGCCATATTATAATCATGACAAGTCTTGGCCTTCCCTAAATGGGATTCTAAGGAGTTCAGCTTCTTGTAAAATATATATTAATTATATGACTTTTAATCTTTTTTTTTAAGTACTAAAAAATATTTAAATTAGTAAATATTACTAATGAATGTTAAAAGCAACATGAGTTTTTTTATGATATTAAAAATAAATGTTCATGATTGGAGATAGATAATAGAATATCATCTATCTATATTTAGATGATAGATAATTTTGAATTGGCCTTGTTTACGAAGAAGGGAGCTATAAGTAAGAAATTAATGCAACTCTTAATTTCATTGAGAGTTTGATCTTGGCTCAGGATGAACGATGGCGGCATGCTTAACACATGCAAGTTGAATGGGAAGTGGTGTTTACAGTGGTGAACGGGTGCATAATGCGTAAGAATATGCCCTTGGGAGGGGAACAATAGCTGGAAACGGTTGCTAATACCCTATAGAGTTAGTACCTCCTAGAGGTAGGCTAAGGAGCAAAAGGGAGGAATCCACCCAAGGAGGAGCTCACGTCTGATTAGCTAGTTGGTGAGGCAATAGCTCACCAAGGATATGATCAGTAGTTGGTTTGAGAGGATGATTAGCCACACTGGGACTGAGACATGACCCAGACTCCTACAGGAGGCAGCAGTGAGTAATTTTCCGCAATGGGCGAAAGCCTGACGGAGCAATGCCATGAAGGAATAAGGCTCACGAGTCATAAACTTCTTTTCTCATAGAAGAAAGAATGATGGTATCTGAGGAATAAGCATCAGCTAACTCTGTGCCAGCAGCCACGGTAAAACAAAGGATGCAAGCATTATCCAAAATTATTGGGCATAAAGTGTCTGTAGGTGGCTTTTCAAGTCTGTCGTCAAATACCAGGGCTTAACCCTGGACAGGCATTGGAAACTACCAAGCTGGAGTGCGGTAGGGGCAGAGGGAATTTCTGGTGGAGCGGTGAAATACACTGAGATCAGGAAGAACACCAACAAGCGAAATCACTCTGCAGGGCCGTAACTGACACTTAGAGACTAAAGCTAGGGGAAAAAATGGGATTAGAGACCCCAGTAGTCCTAGCTGTAAATTATGGATACTAAGTGCTATACGTATCGACCTGTATAGTGTTGTAGCTAACGCACTAAGTATCCCACCTAGGAAGTACGTTCACAAGAATGAAACTCAAAGGAATTGATGGGGGCCTGCATAAGTGGTGGAGCATGTGGTTTAATTCGATGCAAAGCAAAGAACCTTACCAGGGATTGACATGTCGTGAATCCTTTTGAAAGAAAGGAGTGCCTTTGAGAATGTGGACACATGTGGTGCATGGTTGTCATCAGTTCATGCCACAAGGTGTTGGGTTAAGTCCCACAATGAGTGCAACCCTCGTGTTTAGTTGCCATAGTATGTTTGGCACTCTGAACAGACTATCGGTGTTAAGCCGGAGGAAGGTGAGGATGATGTCAAGTCATCATGCCCCTTACGCCCTGGGTGACACATGTGCTATAATGGCCGGGACAAAGGGTCATGCTCCCGTGAGGGCAAGCTAACCTCAAAAACTTGGCCTCAATTTGGATTGTAGGCTACAAATCACCTTCATGAAGTATGAATCACTAGTAATTTCCGGTCAGCCATACGGCAGTGAATTCATTCTCGAGCCTTGTACACACTGCTCGTCACACTAGGGAAGTAAGCCATGCTCGAATTCATTACCTTAACCACAAGGAGGGGGGTGCCCAAGGCATGACTAGTGACCAGAGTGAAGTCATAACAAGGTAGCCGTACTGGAAGGTGCGGCTAGATCACCTCCTTTTTAGGGAGAGCTAATACTTGTTGGGCTCATATACTGCTTACGTGTACAAAATAGAGTGATCGGCACTAAAATACGTTACTCAATAGTCAAGTAAGTAAGACTGAGTTCATAAGTGAGCTCATTGTCCTAGGTTGGAACAAGTTATCTATTATGATAGGACCTTGTTCACTTTTTTTAATATACTATATTAGCTAGAAATGAGTTTAGTTTCTTATTTCTAATACAGTTAATACAGTTCTCTCATCTATCTCATCTAGTAAAATTTAAATAAACAATTTACAAAAGGTTAATAACTAATCACTTCTAAAATTAAATTATTTTAGATTAAAATCAAAATGATTAGTTTAAAGTTTAATATAGTGTTTTATACTCTCTACAATAATAGAGTTTAGATTTATAATTATAATTGATTAGTTTCATATTATATAATGTATACTGTATTTTATAAAACTTTAAAATAACTATAAGATTAATCTCATACTTTATATGTCATTAACATTATAACAATAATAGAGTTCATTTATATGATTAATCCTTTTACACCAATAATTTGTATTATGACATAATACAATAAGAAAATAAGCTTGCATGAAAATAAATTGCTATGACACTTTTAAGTTGAATATGATATTAGGCATACTACATACAAAATAGTAGTTCCCCCACCCCCCACCAGGGGGCACTTATAATTCATTAAGTATAATGTGTTTTATACATACCCTATTATTGTATATAGTTTTTGAAATTAAAAAGTTTATTTAAAATCTCTAAGTCAAAAACTGTAAGATTAACCCCCACCCTTTTTACAAAATTATTTGTATTGTTACTAATTGAGGAAATCCCCTAACTAAAGTAACAAAGCTAGTGTTATTGTTACTAATAACAATAATAAAATAAGCTTGCATGCAAATAATTGCATTGACACTTTTGCCCGAATAGATGAAGGTCAACTACACTACAACATTGGATAGCCCCCCCCAATGTGATCCCCCCCCAAAGATGGGGCATCTACTAAATTACAGTATAAATGAGACCCTTTTTGTTTCGAAATTTAAAACAAAATTTGAAAGGAAGTTTTAAAAGGGTTCACCCCCAGACAACATGTAATAGAAGTATAAAATAAAAAAGTAATTGAGATGTTGATCAAATGTATATCCGTTTATGTTTTCTCTTGCTTTTGGAGGGCCTCCTTCATACTAGGAGGCCCATACTAAGCTCTTTAGCTTAGTGGTAGAGCGCGCCCCTGATAATCATTGTGGCTGGGCTGTGAAGGCTATCAACCACATTTGATAGTTCATTCAAATTAAATGTGATCATCAACGTCTGACCCAGAGATGTGGATCTCCAAGGCACAGTAGCATGGCGTACTCCTTCTGTTAGAACCAGGAATTTTAAATTCCTCCATCAAATTTTTTATATTCATTCGTTGAATCTGGGTTTCCCCGGTAGCCAAGAATGGTTACTTTATTCTTGATAAACCAGATTTTGTGTCGGGTTTAAAAAAAGTAAAAAATCCATAACTTCCCTAATATATGGAATAGGGATTCCAACCCAACTGCTTTTGGGAGCAGTTGCTCTTTATTGTGAGCTGTGTTTATGGGGGAGCTTATTATCTATTGTTGGCTTCTATCTCTATAGATAAAATCTATCAGGGAGGCAACTAATAGACAGTGGTTTATCTTGTGGTGGATGTCAGTGGTTTGATTACACTTATCTCTAGTCATTGATACTTCTTCAATGCAATGCTAGAAGAAGCTGAAATGGCATATTAATTCTAAAATTAGAATGACTAACTATGTCGAGAGTCAGATTTTTAATCCATTATGATTTCCCATTCATGGATGTTGCTAAGGTGCTTTCATTGTTTTTTCAGCACCTTAAGATGACATAGCCTTGAACGGCAAGGTTCAAAAAATGGAAGGCCTTACGGTGGATACTTAGGCACCCAGAGATGAAGAAGGGTGTGGTAAGAGATGAAATGCTTCAGGGAGTGGAAATTGAGCATAGATTTAGAGATTCCTGAATAGGTTAACCTTTTTAACTGTTGTCTAATCCATGGGTAGACAAGGGACAACTTGGTGAATTGAAACATCTTAGTAGCTAGAGGAAGAGAAAGAAAAAGTGATTCCCATAGTAGCAGTGAGTGAAATGGGATCAACCTAAACCATTAAAAATGGGGTTGTGGGAGAGCAATGTAAGCGTCGTGCTGCTAGACAAAGCGGTCAGTGGAATACCACACCCTAGATGGTGAAAGTCCAGTAGTCAAAAGCTTCCAAACAACTTATGCTCTAATTTGGGTAGCATGGGGCACGTGGAATCCCTTTTGAATCAGCAAAGACCACCTTGCGAGGCTAAATACTCCTGGGTGACCGATAACAAAGTAGTACCGTGAGGGAAAGGCGAAAAGAACCCCGGCAGAGGGGATTGAAATAGAATATGAAACCGTAAGCTCCCAAGCAGTGGGAGGAGATATGACTGCGTACCTGTTGAAGAATGAGCCGGCGACTTTTAGGTAGTGGCTTGGTTAAGGGAATCCAGGGGAGCCGTAGCGAGAGCGAGTCTTCATAGGGCGTTAATTGTCACTGCTTATGGACCCGAACCTAGGTGATCTATCCATGACCAGGATGAAGCTTGGGTGAACACTAAGTGGAGGTCCGAACCGACTAATGTTGAAAAATCAGCGGATGAGTTGTGGTTAGGGGTGAAATGCCACTCGAAACCAGAGCTAGCTGGTTCTCCCCGAAATGCTATTGAGGCAGCAGCTCGTGACTGGATCTTCTAGGGGTAAAGCACTGTTTCGGTAGGGGGCCATCGTGAGCTGGTACCAAATGGAGACAAACTATGAATACTAGATAGGATCCCTTTATTTAAAGTTAAAGGGATAAGGGTCAGCCAGTGAGACGATGGGGGATAAGCTTCATCGTGAGAGGGAAACAGCCCAGATCACCAGCTAAGGCCCCTAAATGTCATGCTCAAGTGGGATGAAGGAGATGTGGGAGTACAAAGACAGCCAGGAGGTTTGCCTAGAAGCAGTGATCCTTCAAAGATTGCATAATAGCTTACTGCTCGAGTGCTCTTGCACCGAAGATGATCGGGACTAAGTGATCTGCCGAAGCTGTGGGATGTTAAATAAAAATAACATCGGTAGGGGAGCGTTCTGTAAGCCTCAGATAGGGAAGAATCTGAGAGAAAATTGCTGGAGGTAGCGGAAGTGAGAATGCTGGCTTGAGTAACGAAACATTGGTGAGAATCCAATGCCCTGAAAACCTAAGGGTTCCTGTCCAACGTTCATCCATGGAGGGTGAGTCGAGGGCCTAAGGCGAGGCCGAAAGGCGTAGTCGATGGACAATAGGTTAATATTCCTGTACTACCCTTTGTTACTCCCGAAGGGACGGAGTAGGCTAGGTTAGCCGAAAGATGGGATATCGGTTAAAGGTCACAAGGTTTAAGCTTTTTGGGGTAAGAAGGGGTAGAGAAAATTCCTTGAACCAATGTTTGAATACTAGCATTATGTCACTGAACCTGTTTCAAGATGACGCTTAAGTACACATGTCATACTCCCAAGAGAAGCTCAAACAACCTTCAACAAACAGGTACCTGTACCTAAAACCGACACAGGTAGGTAGGTAGAGAATACCTAGGGTTGAGATAACTCTCTCTAAGGAACTCGGAAAAACAGCTCTGTAACTTCGGGAGAAGGGGTGCCTCCAAGGAGGTTGCAGTGACCAGGCCCAGGTGACTGTTTACCAAAAACACAGGTCTCCACAAAGTTGTAATACCATGTATGGGGGCTGATGCCTACCCAGTGCCGGAAGGTTAAGGAAGTTGTTGACTTGATGATAGGTAAGCTAGCGACTGAAGCCCCAGTGAAAAACGGTCGTAACTATAATGGTCCTAAGGTAGCAAAACTCATTATCAACTAAGTTTCGACCCACACGAAAGGCGTAATGATCTGGGCACTATCTCGGAGAGAGACTCGATGAAATAGACATGTCTGTGAAGATGCAGAGTACCCGCACCTAGATAGAAAGACCCTATGAATCTTTACTATTCCCTGGGATTAACTTTGGGCTCTGCTTGCGTAGCTTAGGTGGAAGGTGAAGAAGGCCCCCTTCCGGGGGGCCTAAGCTATCGGTGAGATACCACTCTAGAACAACTAGAATTCTAACCTTGCGTCAAAACCCTGTCCAAGAGACAGTCTCAGGTAGACAGTTTCTATGGGGCATAGTCTCCTCCAAAAGGTAACGGAGGTGCAAAGGTTTCCTTGGGTCGGACATCAGAAATGAGGTCCTCAAGTGCAAAGGTAGAAGGGAGCTTGACTGTAAGACTGACCCGTCGAGCAGGGATGAAAGTCGGCCATAGTGATCTGATGGTGCCGAGTGGAAGAGTCATTGCTCAATGGATAAAAGTTACTATAGGGATAAAAGGATGATCTTCCCCAAGAGTTCACATCGACGGAAGGTTTGGCACCTCGATGTCGGCTCTTCACATCCTGGAGCGGTAGCAGGTTCCAAGGGTTGGGTTGTTCGCCCATTAAAGTGGTACATGAGCTGGGTTCAGAACATCGTGAGACAGTTCGGTCCATATCCGGTGTGGGCATTAGAGCATTGAGAGGAATTTTCCTTAGTACGAGAGGACCGGGAAGGATGTACCTCTGGTGTACCAGTTATCGTGCCAACGGTAAATGCTGGGTAGCTAAGTGTGGAGTGGATAATTGCTGAACACCTATAAGTCAGAAGCCCACCTCAAGATGAGTGCTCTCCATAAGGTCAAGGTGAGATGAGCCTTTTATCAAATGATAGGTATCAAGTGGAAGTGCAGTGATGTACGCAGCTGAGGCATCCTAACAGACCGAAATATTTTAACCTTGTTTTAGATGAAGAAAAAGGGATTTATTTTATAAACATAAAATTAATAAAAAGGGAGTTTTTATTGGGATAACATAGCTCATTCCATTTAAAATAGAATGCTCAGAATCATTTTATCATTATGAGTTATCAGAGCACCAAGAAGGTGCTCCTACCAAGGATAAGGTCTTTCTTATGCCCTTTTTCATTTATGGTTTTTAATTCTGGTGTCTCAGGTGTAGGGGAACCACACCAATCCATCTTGAATTTGGTGGTTAAACTCTACTGCGGTGACGATACCGTAGGGAAGCCCTGTGGAAAAATATCTCGATGCCAGGATGATAATAAGCTTACTTAATCTAAGGTCATCCTTTCCACTCCACACGGTGAAACCCCTCTTTTTTTCCTTGAAGTCTCTAGATTATTTACGATCCTTATTTAGGTACTAGTGCAGTGGGAATTGTTCCTCAACAGTCCAAAATATTTTAACCTTGTTTTAGATGTAAGCAAGATGTTCTGCTGCTTAATGTTCGCATTTTTAGTAAGTAAGAGAGCTATCGAATACCTATGGTACAACAGTCCAATACCTAACTATACTATATATAGTATGTAGGTACAGGTATACTATAGGGATATTGAAGGCACGAAGCCTTCAAAATTTTACACACAAACAAGGATTGATTCGTACATGGTGTATATTTATTAATATATTAATATAATACGAGTATATCCAATATGCTACAGATATTGAATCTATGTGACCTTCTAGTAAGGTATTCCTTCTTCCTACTGGCCATTGTGCCAAACTTTCATAGAGTATTAATATTAATAAAAAGGACAAGGAAAGCTTAGGAGTAGCTAAGCGTTAAAAAAATCCTGAATAAAAAGGCTCTCCTCAAATAGGATTTGAACCTACGATCAATCGGTTAACAGCCAACCACTCTACCACTTAGCTACTAAGGAATAACAAAGGTTTAAATTCCAATTTCATATATGGTCAATACTCGAGTCTTTAACTTGACCTATGACATCAACGATTGGTAAACTGAAAAACTCAATGCAAAGATTTCTTCGAGACAAGTGGGAAAACCCACCCCCTTGCCTTCCTATGTATAATATATAATACAGGTTATATTATAGGTATAAAAGGTCATGATAGCAATCCCTTTTTATTTCCCCAGACTTGGGCAAGAGGTGGTGGTCAACCACCACCACAGCCCTCCTTTAGACGCATATTGAGAAATTGATAAAGTGTTGCAGGTCTGTCATTGGGCATAGTATGCTTACTATGCCCAAAGGGGCAACATGGGTTAGTTTATAAAATATGTATATCTTATCCCATCTACCTAGGGATTTTGGTAGATGAAGTAGTGGAAAGTGACAAAGGGTTAGAATGGATCTCATATCGACGATCATACCTTTACCGATACCGAATCAATCACTATTTGTCTTTCTTTTTTTTAGCATTAAAAAAATTATAAAAATCATCTTTATCCCTATATATCTAGTTCAATATAGAATAATAATATATTAATATAGATATAGATATACATGATAAAGACACAAATATATAGGAAGATATACGTCCTCCTCCTATACATCTCATTCCCTCTCTTACAAAAAGACCTAAAATCCCTACTCCATTTGGGATTCCATCAATTGCCCATTTATCAAATGAATTACTTTTTTCAGCTAATCTTCGTAGACCTCTAGTTAAGATTATGTCATAATATATATATCTATATAAGCTTGAAGATATGACCAATTATATATCATATTAATCGATTGGTCTGAGATAGTCCTAATTGTTTTATGATGTACATCTTGTGAGAAGATGTTAAGAGGTTTATATAGAACATAGTCCATCAATACACCAGGAAATACTATACCAACTGAGGGGATTGCATCTGTGAAAGATTCAAACAAAATTTTTGGATGGTTCTCATCAAAATGGTTCATTGATGAACTAAACCATTGAAATAATATACAATAATTAATTTGGCCTCGGAAAAAAGGAACTCCTATCAATCCAACAAATAGAGTAAATATACCCAATATAACTAAAGGCAATAGCATTGTGTTGCCCGATTCTTTCGGATATCCAAAATATCCTTTATGTACAAAATAGTAAGTAGCAACAAAACCTCTATTCTTTTTATTTTTGGAAAATCCTTCGATCTTATTCAAAATTTGGAATGCTTCTTTGGAGAAGGAAGTATTACTATTACTTCTTGTAATTTGATTTGAGAGAGAATTCACTCTCGTTTTAGTTTTACTTAATGTCCTAGATTCCTCCTCTCCCCACATAGAAGTTGAATATAATGTAATATAGTTGTTATATAAATTAACTAAATTTATATGAAAGTCCCCTTCAAAAGTAAACAAATACATATGAAACATATAAAAGGCAGTTAATCCTATTGTGAACCAAGTTATCCCTCCTAAAATGGGGGAATATAACTTACTATCACTAAGAATTTGGTCTTTGGACCAAAAACAAGAAAAAGGCGGAATACCAGAAAGAGAAAATGTCCCTAAAAGAAATGTAATTCCTATAATTGGCATATATTTCCTCAAACCACCCATAAAAGCCATATTTTTAATTTTACTAGGACAATATCCAACAATGGGTTCCATGGAATGGATAACTGATCCAGATCCTAGGAACAATAATGCCTTGGAATAAGCATGTGTAATCAAAAGGAACAAAGATGTTCGATAGAAACCTATATCTAGATCTAACATAATATAACCTAATTCAGACATAGTGGAATAAGCCAAGCCTCTTTTAAGATCTTTTTGAGTGAGAGCCATAGTAGCTCCCAATAGAACTGTTATTCCACCTATCCAATAGATAAGACTCATTATTAAAGGTAAAGCTCTGAAAAGAGGAAAAGTGACAAAGGGTTAGAATGGATCTCATATCGACGATCGTACCTTTACCGATACCGAATCAATCACTATTTGTCTTTCTTTTTTTTTAGCATTAAAAAAAAATATAAAAATCATCTTTATCCCTATATATCTAGTTCAATATAGAATAATAATATATTAATATATATATAGATATACATGATAAAAAAACAAATATATAGGAAGATATACGTCCTCCTCCTAGACATCTCATTCCCTCTCCTACAAAAAGACCTAAAATCCCTACTCCATTTGGGATTCCATCAATTGCCCATTGATCAAATGAATTACTTTTTTCAGCTAATCTTCGTAGACCTCTAGTTAAGATTATGTCATAATATATATCTATATAAGCTCGATGATATGACCAATTATATATCATATTAATCGATTGGTCTGAGATAATCCTAATTGTTTTATTATGTACATTTTGTGATAAGATGTTAATAGGTTTAGATAGAACATAGGCCATCAATATACCGGGAAATACTATACCAACTGAGGGGATTGCATCTGTGAAAGATTCAAACAAATTTTTTGGATGGTTCTCATCGAAATGGTTCATTGATGAACTCAACCATTGAAATAATATACAATAATTCATTTGGCCTCGGAAAAAAGGAACTCCTATCAATCCAACAAACAGAGTCAATATGCCCAATATAACTAAAGGCAATAGCATTGTGTTGCCCGATTCTTTCGGATATCCAAAATATCCTTTATGTACGAAAGAATAAGTAGCAACAAAACCTCTATTCTTTTTATTTTTTGAAAATCCTTCGATCTTATTCAAAATTTGGAATGCTTCTTTGGAGAAGGAAGTATTACTATTACTTCCTGTAATTTGATTTGAGAGAGAATTCACTCTCGTTTTACTTAATGTCCTGGATTCCTCCTCTCCCCACATAGAAGTCGAATATAATGTAATATGGTTGTTATATAAATTAACAAAATTTATACGAAAGTCCCCTTCAAAAGTAAGTAAATACATACGAAACATATAAAAGGCAGTTAATCCTGCTGTGAACCAAGTTATCCCTCCTAAAATGGGGGAATATAACTTACTATCACTAAGAATTTGGTCTTTGGACCAAAAACAAGCAAAAGGCGGAATACCAGAAAGAGAAAGTGTCCCTAAAAGAAATGTAATTCCTGTAATTGGCATATATTTCCTCAAACCACCCATAAAAGCCATATTCTGACTTTTACCAGGACAATATCCAACAATGGGTTCCATGGAATGGATAACTGATCCAGATCCTAGGAACAATAATGCCTTGGAATAAGCATGTGTAATCAAATGGAACAGAGCGGTTCGATAGGAACCTATACCTAGAGCTAACATCATATAACCTAATTGAGACATAGTGGAATAAGCCAAGCCTCTTTTAAGATCTTTTTGAGCGAGAGCCATAGTAGCTCCCAATAGAGCTGTTATTCCACCTATCCAAGAGATAAGACTCATTATTAAAGGTAAAGCTCTGAAAAGAGGAAACAATCGAGTTACAAGAAAAATTCCTGCTGCTACCATAGTAGCGGCATGTATAAGAGCTGAAATAGGAGTAGGTCCTTCCATAGCATCAGGTAACCATACATGAAGTGGAAATTGTGCAGATTTGGCTACTGGACCTGAAAATAAGAGAAAAGTACACGAAGTAACAAAGAATGAACTAACCCCATCAACGGCAATCAATTCGTTTAATTTTTCGGACAAATATTTAAATTCGAAACTACCCGTGACCCAATAAAAACCTAAGATTCCTAATAAGAGTCCAAAATCTCCCACACGATTAGTTATAAATGCTTTTTGACAAGCATTAGCCGCACTGGGTCGTGTAAACCAGAAACCTATCAATAAATAGGAACATATTCCCACTAATTCCCAAAATATATATATTTGTAGTAAATTAGGACTAATAACTAGTCCTAGCATAGAAGCATTGAAAAAGTTGAGATAAGCAAAAAACCTAACATACGTTTTATCATGAGACATATAGTTATCACTGTAGATCATAACCATGGTTCCAACTGTTGTAACTAAAACTAACATAATGGAAGTAAGTGGATCAATCAAATAGCCCAACTCTAACGAAAACTTATTGTTGATGATCCAGGACCAGAAATATCGATGGATAGGACCACCGGTAATTTGTTGTAAGAATAGATTGAAAGAAATAAACATAGCTACACTTAGCATAAAAATGCTAATAAGAGCCCATGTACGACGAAGGCTCTTAGTTGCCCCAGGAAAAAATAAGGATCCTAATCCGATTGGTACAGAAACTGAAAGCGGAAAGAAAGGCACGATCCGAGCATATTTATATAGAAATTCCATAGGAAGATCGAATCATTATTTGAAATGTTTTTCTATTGAACATTCTTGGTTTCCAATCCACTAGATCCGGAAGAAAATGACAAAAAAAGAATAGGTCGCATTCTAAGAAGAATGATAGAATATGGGATGGGATCCCATCAATTTAATATTCCATTGACCTTTTTTCATCCTTTTTTATGCAAATACCAGATTTAAACCGATCAATACTTAATACTCATCAAATAAGATGAGTAATGAAGGAACTCTAGTACCTAATTTTCAGTCTAGGTACTCAAATATAGATATAAAGATAGCTGTGTACACACACAAATTGTATATGAATGATTTAATATAATTTGAATTTAGTTTAATTAGCCAAAGATACAGTATTTATAATACTTCTTATACTGTAAATGAATAGTAGTAGTTATAATCGAGCTTAACAAGAAAGAATTAAACCAATCGGGGAGACAACCAAAAGTGAACAAATCCGAATTGATCGAAGTAACTATAACTAGTTATTTTCTTTTTTTTTATATCCGTTACTTCGCATAATAATTAGGACCAGATGGTCAAATTAAAAAATTGATTCAGCAATTCGTATTTGATTTGTAATAGATGACACCCATTTTGACAAATGGGTGGGGTGGGAACGGATTAACCAAAAGAAGGTGAGTCATTACTTATTTCAATTGAAAAGAATTGAGGGAGTTAAATCTTAAATCTTTATTAAAAATTAAAGTTTATTTTATTCATAAAAAACTATACAGTATTGATAATTGATAAGTACATACATGTCCTTCACATCGAACTAGATAAATGAATTAAAACTATTATTCATTATGGCAGTTCCAAAGAAGCGTACCTCTAAATCTAAAAAAAAAATTCGCAGCAATGTTTGGAAGGGAAAAGCATATCGGGCCGCAGCAAAAGCTTTTTCTAATTTCTATGGCTCACCCAAATAAAAAAAATATAGATCCTGGAGGATGATGCGTAACACCACCAAATAGACTACACCGATGTTGAAGAACAGATATGGGAACCATTTTTTATCTTCTAGGTAGAAGATACTTGGAAAGGTGGTCGGGGAAAAGGGACACGGTCATAAATTAGTTCCACTACAGCCGTTCTCCTTTCCCATTGGAAAAAGATGCAAAATGCATCATTCTTTTTAATTTAAGAATCCCGGATAAACTCCAGCATTACATGTTGCTGATAATTCTATTTAATTCTATCTATGCCAAAAAGATACTCAATAAAAACATAATAACCATATTAACTATGCAATTAATCATCAGTTATTTAATAATAGAATCGCTTGTTTCTTTCGGTCTGATAAATGGGTCATCGGACCGATGCTCTAATGATGATAAATCGTTTGTAGTTTTTAGTTACAAATTTAACTATTTATCCTTTTTTTCTTCCTAATTTTTAATTTCGTTCTTTATCCTTTCCCTTATGGTCAGATAGGAAGGAGTGCTCACTCAATTTTTTAAGATTACTCACAGCTATATTCTTTGTATATCTACTGGGACCATTTTGGGAAACATAGGGACATAATAGCTAAGGATTAGTTCACCTGTTAGATTCTTGCGATCTTCTAAATAAAATTATGGGAATGTCTACCTTCCTATTCACATCGCAATATCTAAGGTCTAATTGATCAGACAGTTGATAAAATAATAATAGGAAAGATATAGGAAAGATATCTAATTAAATTCATCCTAGTTTCTTTGTTTTATCTATGCCAAAATTGATGTTATTTTCCGACCGAATCATTACAATGGGAAAGTAATAATACAAAACCCTTCTCCTTTCTCGTTGTTACATGTTGTTGTTCTGATTCCATTGAAATCATTTTTTTTAGTTATTCTATTTGTTCAATGGCAGAACTATTAATATTAAATCCATTCGTTCTTGTATGCTCGTTCGTTTCGGAGCAACAGGATTTGAACCCGCGACCTCCATCACCCCAAGATGGCACGCTACCAAACTGCGTTATGCTCCGTTATAACGACCAACATCACATATTAAATGTGATATCCAAACTGACATTCAGACATTGCTGATACCAATTACTCTTTTATACTACCAATTACTCTTATCTACATATTCCCATTGACAATCTCGGAAAAATAGTATAATCTACTGACTAGACAATATCAAGCCGCCATGGTGAAATTGGTAGACACGCTGCTCTTAGGAAGCAGTGCTAGAGCATCTCGGTTCGAATCCGAGTGGTGGCATTCTTGGAAATAAGATACCATGGATTCAATACAGAATCCTATACTATAATTATAGGATTACCTAATTATAGGTATAATTACTACCACTGTTCGATCTATGTCGATATGATTGATGAAATATTAATCAATTTTATCTTCTTAGCACAAAATCAAATGAAAAAATGGATTTATCATGATATTAATCACTCTAGAACATATATCAGCTCATGTCTCTTTTTCTCTGACTTTTGTTCTAACTCTCATTTATTGGGGAACCTTAGTTTATCAAAGTGAAGAACTAAGTAGTTCGGGAAGAAAGGGCATGATAGTTACGTTTATTTGTATAACGGGAGTATTAGTTACTCGTTCGTTCTATTCGGGACATTTACCGTTAAGTAATTTGTATGAGTCATTCATGTTCCTTTCATGGAGTTCCTGCATTATTCATATAATTATAGTAGTACGGGGCCAGGATACTTGGTGGTTAGGTGCAATCACCGCGCCAAGTGCTATGTTAACTCATGGTTTTGCTACTTTAGGTCTTCCGGATAAAATGCAACAATCTGCAATGTTAGTACCCGCTTTACAATCTCATTGGTTAATGATGCATGTAAGTATGATATTGCTCAGCTATGCAACTCTCTTATGTGGATCCCTAGCATCAATAGCTTTTTTGGTGATTACGTCTCGAATAAATCGAGAGATTCTTCTTAGTGCGGATAATTCCTTTTTACGATTCTTCCCTCCCAATCTAAATTGGTATTTATACGACCAAGAAAAAAAGGATTTTAAATCTACTTTTTGCTTTCCATTTACGAATTATCGTAAATGGAAATTGACTATCCAATTAGATAATTGGAGTTATCGTGCCATTGGTCTAGGATTTTCTCTTTTAACTATAGGTATTCTTTCTGGGGCAGTATGGGCCAATGAAGCATGGGGATCTTATTGGAGCTGGGATCCAAAAGAGACTTGGGCATTAATTACGTGGACCATATTTGCAATTTATCTACATACTAGAATCAACAGGGGTTGGCAAGGTGAGAAACCGGCAATTGTGGCTTCTATAGGATTTTTTGTAGTCTGGAGCTGCTATTTGGGGGTTGATCTATTAGGAATAGGTTTACATAGCTATGGATGGTTGATTTAGCATAGAACAATAAATGAGATGAATTCGCGTCGGATAGATTCGATACAGTCATTCCATGTTATTGAGAAGTGAGATAATAGGTGGCTCGTCCAAGTTATTTCAAAGGGTGAATAGAAAATCGTAGAAAATCACTACTTGAAATAACTCGAACTAGAGAGCAATTCTCTCTATTAATTCTATTAATATTTCATAAAGAGAAGAGGAAAATTAGGCCTATTAGATAGCTCTGGAAGGTAAAAAAAATTTACGATTCATAGGAAGATTGAGAGAAAATAGCTTCTACCTTATAATGGTATAGAAATAGAACTAGATCGGGGTAAAGACCAATACCTATGATTGGTAGAAAGAGACAGATCATAATAAAAATTTCGCGTGATCCTGAATCCTTAAAATAAGGATTCGGGACATTCAAAACCTTATATCCGTAAAATATTCTACGTAACATAGATAATAAATAGATAGGAGTTAATATGATTCCAATTGCTGCTATTACAGTAATAAGGATTCGAAAGGTTGAAGAATATTTATTACTAGTAATTATTCCCAATAATATAATAGATTCTGCTACAAAACCACTCATTCCTGGCAATGCAAAAGAAGCCATTGAAAAGCTACTGAACATAGTAAAGATTTTAGGTATTGGTATAGCGATTCCTCCCATTTCGTCAAGGAAAAGAGTACGTATCCTATCGTAACTTGTTCCTGCCAAGAAAAAAAGTGCAGCACCAATTAATCCATGAGAAATCATTTGCAAAATGGCTCCATTAAGACCTGTATCTGTCATGGAACCAATTCCTATAACTACAAAACCCATATGAGATATTGATGAATAAGCTATCCTCCTTTTCAAATTGCGTTGACCCATAGAAGTTAAAGCTGCATAGATAATTTGCACCGCTCCTATTATTATCAACCATGGTGAAAACAGAGAATGAGCATTAGGTAGCAATTCCATATTGATTCGTATCAGCCCATATCCTCCCATTTTCAATAGAACTCCGGCCAAAAGCATACATGTACTATAATGTGCTTCCCCATGAGTATCTGGTAACCAGGTATGTAAAGGGAAGATTGGTAATTTTATTGCATAAGCGATCAAAAACCCTAAATAGAATACTATTTCGAGTGTTATCGGATAACATTTTTTAGCTAATATGTCGAAATCAAATGTTGGTCCATGAGATCCATAAAGACCCATACTTAAAGCTCCCATTAAGATAAAAATGGAACCACCCGCAGTATACAAAAGAAATTTTGTGGCCGAATATAGACGTCTTTTCCCCCCCCACATGGATAAAAGTAGGTAAACGGGAATTAGTTCCAACTCCCACATGAGAAAGAAAAGTAGAATATCTCGAGAAGCAAATAATCCTAATTGGCCACTGTACATTACCAACATTAAGAAATGCAACAATCGCGGATTTCGAGTAACTGGCCAAGCAGCTAAAGTAGCTAAAGTAGTTACAAATCCTGTCAATGAAATAAGTCCAATGGAAAATCCGTCAATTCCCAGTTTCCAATGAAACTGAATAAGATCTATCCAGTTATAATCCTCTTCCAATTGGATTGATGAATTATCAAAATGATAATAATAACGGAATGTATAGGCCATTAAAAGGAGATCTAATAAGCAAATACCTAAAGTATACCATCGAATCATCTTATTCCCTCTATGGGGAAATATTGGAATTAATAACCCCGCAGATATGGGAAAAATAACAATTATTGTTAACCAAGGTAAATTGTTCATAATGGAAAGAGAAGAGACTTTCGATATCAAAACCCATGCTTGAGCTCTTGGGTCGAGTATGGGTTTTGATCAGTGAAAGAGAAAAAGCAGAATGAAAAATATGTATGGGATGGATCTAACTATTTTTTATTTTGAGTCAGTGGTCAGTAAGCTAGACCCATACTGCGAGTTGTTTCATGCCATAAATAAACACGTACACTTAAAAAATCCGTTGGACAAGCGGATTCACACCTCTTACAACCTGCGCAGTCTTCTGTTCTTGGAGCAGAAGCAATTTGCTTAGCTTTACATCCTTCCCAAGGTATCATTTCTAATACATCTGTCGGACACGCTCGTACACACTGGGTACAACCAATACATGTATCATAAATTTTGACTGAATGTGCCATTGGATCTAAGAATTCCATTAGTTAGTATTAAAAAGTTTTTAATTTGAGAAAATATTCTAATATATGGACAATAACGATATATGATGAATATAAAGCAAATCAATAATTGTATTATCAGTGATATAATGGATAGATTCGGATTCTATCTGTTAAGAAACAGATTTGTCTAACTTTCATCTCTCCAGATTTCACCAAATCTGGTCTAATTGTGTTAGACAGATCATTTGGATAATTAGTTAAATATGAATAATGTTCTTGATTGATCGCAATACGCTCTTTATCTATTTAGAAAATAAAAAAAAAGATAGAGCGAGAGATCTATCTTTTAGAGATACAGACTATCTATTTAGAATAGGACTAGATATACAGATTAATAATATGTAGATATTACCATTTTGACAAATTAAATTGATCGATACGAGTTGATTTTCTGTTACGATATATTGCCAGAATAATAGCTAATCCAATAGCTGCTTCAGCAGCTGCAATAGCTGTAACAAAAATCGAGAAGATGTCCCCCTTTACTTGCCTACTATCAAAAGAATCTGAGAATGTTACTAGATTTAAATTAACCGCATTCAGTATTAGCTCAAGACACATAAGTGCTCTAACCATGTTCCGACTTGTTACTAGTCCATAAATACCGATAGATAATAAATAAGCACCTAAAATAAGTGCATGTTCGAGCATAATAGAGGAACTCCTCATACCTCAACAACTTCTTCAGATACAAACAAAAGTTCTATTAAGTTTATTATTTTCCATTATCTAAGGAATAAAATGATTCCTCTGCAATCTAAAAGATAAAATTTTAATTTGCAACTTTTCAAACTGTTTCTTCTCGGCGAGCTATAGTAATCGCTCCTATGAGAGCAACTAGAAGAATTATAGAAATGAGTTCGAATGGAAGGAAAAAATCAGTGGATAAATGAGTTCCAATACGTTGAATATTGCTTGTTAGATCTCGTTCAACAATTTGATCTGATTTTTGAGTCAGAGATATTCCGAACCATGATGTGTTCAGGATAATAGTAATTAATGAACAAAAAAGGCTTGTACAAACTATTGAAGCGATGCTATCTCCGACGGTCCAGGGGGAATCAGAATTAGGATATTTCGGGTTATTCATCAACATCACGGCGAATATGATCAAAATATTAACAGCTCCTATGTAGATCAGGATTTGTGCAACAGCTACAAAATCCGCGTTCAATAGAATATAGAATAGGGATATACAAATAAGAACTAGCCCCAATGAAAGAGCGGAGTAAATTATATTAGTAAATAATACTACTCCTAGACCTCCTAATATTAGACTTAGCGTTATAGGAGCCAAAAGAATATCATATATCTGCTCAGGTTGATTCATTATGTGCACGATAAGTTCCAATATTATTATATTCTTCTATCCCATTCACTAAAAAAAGGGGATCTCATTTACCTATTTGCCATACTGGCAAATACTGTGTACTTCAAATATTTCATTCAATATGGGGACTGATTCATAAATCTAATCTATCGGTCAATAATAGTAATCTATCGGTCAATAATAGATTTCGACCAATCTATATGTGACATTCTTAATGGAATATCAACAATATTATTAATTCCTGGTTCATATGGATCAAAAGTAATTTATCAGTCCTTTTTGATCGGAACTCGAATTAATTGCTCGAATGATTGAATCATAATATTTGCCCATAGTTTATTAATACATATTAAGTTATGTTAATATATTGAACTCGGAATTGTTCGAATTGTTAAATCTTCAATTACCGATATGGGTAAACGTCCTAAAGCAATATGATCATAATTTAATTCATGACGATCATAGGCCGAAAGTTCATATTCTTCGGTCATCGCCAGACAATTTGTGGGACAATATTCGACACAATTCCCACAAAAGATACAAATTCCAAAATCAATGCTATAATTTTCCAATCGTTTTTTACCAATATCCGTTCCGACTTTCCAATCCACAACAGGTAGATTGATCGGGCATACACGCACACATACTTCACAAGCAATACATTTATCAAATTCAAAGTGGATCCGTCCACGGAATCGTTCTGATGGGATCAATTTTTCATAGGGATATTGAATAGTAATAGGTAAACGATTCATGTGATATAACGTAACCATAAAACCTTGACCAATATATCTCGCAGCCTGGATTGCTTGTTCACTATAATTCATAAACCCAGTCACCGTGGAGAACATGTAGCAAATCTCCTTAAATATTAATTTCATAGAGAATTCTTTCTCTTCATAGATTTGATCTATCTATCAAATTTGAATTCATAGATTTGATCTATCTAATAAATTTGGATGTATTACAGAATGCACAACCTCTTCACGAAGAAGAAGATAGAGTTGGTCACAATAGAATAAGTTGGAAAGAAGCTGTGAGTAATAGATTACCCAAAGCAATAGGTAGAAGGAATTTCCAACCAAGATCCAATAATTGGTCCATTCTTATCCTAGGCAAGGTCCACCTTGCCGTGATAGAAATAAATAAGAACAGATAAGCTTTAGTTAATAGAATTAGGATCCCGATCGTGATATTAACGACCTCGCTAATTCCAGAAATTGAATCCCATTCAAAATGTTCCAGAATGGGTATGAATGGAATTGATAAGTTCCATCCGCCCAAGTAAAGAACTGTTACAAAGAATGAAGAAGCTAATAGATTTAGGTAAGAAGCGACGTAGAATAAACCAAATTTGATACCCGAATATTCAGTTTGATAACCCGCTACCAATTCTTCTTCCGCTTCTGGTAGATCAAAGGGCAATCTCTCACATTCTGCTAGAGACGAGATGAAAAAAGCTATAAACCCTATAGGTTGACGCCACAAATTCCATCCTAAAAAACCATATCTGCACTGTGCTTCAACTATATCAATTGTACTTGAACTGTTGGATAATTATAGTCGATAGAACATCAATGTTCTTATCTCTATTCCAAAACCGTACGTGAAACTTTCGCTTCATACGGCTTCTCAATGGCCGTTGAAAAATAAAAAATGCAATAACCAAAAGAAAACAAGCACCAATTTATTATATATTATATTAGATAAATTGGACCAATGAGATTCTGTCTGCTACAATAATATAAGCTTTTGAATCTATCTCAACCTTCACTATTTTTTTTTGTGGGAGAGAGGAAAACTGTGTAAAGGATTACTTCGTTCTGGATAGCCATTCTTTTTAGAGTAGATAGAAACATATTTTAGATCGGGGTTATGGGGAAGTACTACTTGATCATCCCTACCAATGCCAAGTCCTTATTGTCATCCCATTTATATTGAAACATCTCTGGTCTGGAAATAATTTATCTTTTTCTTTCACTAATCTTTTTATATCTTGGTGTTTCTCACCACCTACCTTTGCTTAATTTTCGGTATGTATGATAGTAACTTCATACTTTTTCGCCTCCCCGCTGTTGGGCCCCAACGACTAATATATGAACTGGGCAGTTTTCACTGATTGTGCATGCTTTCACTCTTGTACATGGGGGATGGGGCTCAATCATCTTACTGCAGATTTGCAAACTGTTTGATATCACCCATATGACTATCTAGTTTTTCGATCGGAATGAAGAATCAATATTCATTCCATTCACTTCTTTTTTCCTGTTTTATCCTAAAAAGAGGGGAAAATCAATCTCATATTCCAACGGATCACACGTAGAGATATAGATAACACAGATAAAGCTAAAGGAATTTCATAGCTAATAGATTGAGCAGCAGCTCGGAGACCACCTGAAAAAGAATATTTATTATTTGATCCATATCCTGTTATAAGAAGTCCAAGGGGAGCAATACTTGAAATGGCAATCCAAAAAAAAACACCTATACTAAGATCAAGTAGAACAATGTGGCGGCCAAAGGGAATTACTAAATAACCTAAAAAAATAGGTATGACCACTATCGCTGGTCCAATACTAAATAACCAAATATCTCCCCTAGATGGAAGAATATCTTCTTTCAGAAGTAGTTTGATCCCATCCGTCAAAGCTTGAATAATTCCCAAAGGACCAGCGTATTCAGGTCCAATACGCTGTTGTATTCCTGCAGATATTTTTCTTTCGAGCCATACAATAACTAATAATCCTGTCGTAATTCCCAATAAAAGAGTAATTATGTCAATTAAAATCCATATAAGACTAGAGATTTCTTTTGGAAATCCCAATAAATTGATAGCTTGTTCTTCGATATCCGCTATATTAATCACCATTTTAACGATCAACCTCTCCCATAATGATATCTATACTACCCAAAATCGTCATGATATCGGCCAATTTCATCCTTTTAACCAGTTGAGGAAGAATCTGCAAATTAATAAGACCAGGTGATCTTATTTTCCATCTCCAGGGAAAAATATTATCATCTCCTATTAAAAAAATCCCTAATTCTCCTTTGGGAGCTTCTACTCTAACATAATGTTCTTGTTTTGATAACTCAAACGTAGGGGAAGGTTTTTTACTAATAAATCGAGATTCAAAATCGTTCCATTGCGAATCTTTTCCCTTATTTAGACGTCGGACCTCTAAATTCTCATAGGGCCCTCCCGGAATTACTTCTAGGGCCTGTCTAATTATTCTTATAGATTCTTTCATTTCCCCGATTCGAAGCAAATAACGAGCTAACGAATCTCCTTCTTTTTGCCATTGGATTTCCCAATCCAATTCATCATAACATTCATAATGATCCACTTTACGAAGATCCCATTGGATTCCGGAAGCTCGTAGCATGGGTCCTGATAAACTCCAATCTATTGCTTCTTCTCTACCAATAATGCCTATTCCCTCAACTCGTTTCAAAAAGATAGGATTGCGTGTAATAAGCCTTTCATATTCTGTCACTTTTGGGAAGAAGTAATAGCAAAAATCTAAGCATTTATCTATCCAACCGTAGGGTAAATCCACAGCTACTCCTCCAATGCGGAAATAATTATGCATCATTCGCATGCCCGTGGCAGCTTCAAATAAATCATATATCATTTCCCTCTCTCTTAAAATATAAAAGAAAGGAGTCTGCGCACCAATATCAGCCATGAAAGGTCCAAGCCATAACAAATGAGAAGCTACACGGCTCAACTCTAGCATAATAACTCTTATATAGCTAGCCCTTTTAGGTACTTGAATATTTTCCAATCTTTCTGGCGCATTAACCGTTATTGCCTCTGTGAACATAGTAGCTAAATAATCCCATCGTGTTACATAGGGTAGATATTGGACAATTGTTCGGTTCTCAGCAATTTTTTCCATTCCTCTATGTAAATAACCTAATATAGGTTCACAGTCAATAACATCTTCACCATCTAGAGTAACAATAAGTCGAAGAACACCATGCATTGATGGATGATGAGGACCCATACTTACCATCATGGGGTCTTTCTCCGTAGCAACCATAATCATAACTCTTCTCCGTTTATAAATCAATTAAGACAAAAGAACGACTCTCCGGAATTTAATAAACCATAATTGGATCTGAAAACTTCGTTCGAAATTAACGTGGCCCACGAATATCTAATTCACCAATTAAATTATTGTAACGAATTCTATCTATCTTGAACAGATAAATCAGAAGTTGCTTACGTTTACCCACAATTTTCCACAAACCTCTTTGGGACGAATAGTCTCTTTTGTGCAGGTCCAAATGCTCAGTAAGTTTTTTTACTCGACTGGTTAAATAACATACTTGAGATTCAACAGATCCTCTCTGTTCTTTAAGAACCAAAGAGGGATGAACGGACAAATTCTTTATCATAAAAAAATTTGACAAAGTCAAATACGATTTATTTTCTATTTTATTTTAATAGTAAGAAAAAAAATGAGATCCATTTCTTTTTGTTTATGGTCTATATATTATGACTAATTCCGAAGGTTTGTTTCTACGGGAGATTAATTATTTGTCTCTTCCCGTAGAAACAGGATTACTTAAAGACGAGGAAAGAGGAACCTAAAGAGGAAAAGATAAACAGCGTTAACTTCGCACATATGGAATTTTTTATTCCATAATAATCTATAAACTGTAAAAAGCGATCCCAGCGGGAATATTCCAGCTTTTGAGAATTGGTATAGACATCGTAATAATGTCTCATAAGAAGGTTATCCTCTCCCTACTCTACTCCTGATAAAGTGATAGATTTTTTTGGTTGTAGTCCAATAATATTGATTATATCATTTATGGGCCACATTTTTAATCCCGGTCTCGAAATAATTCCGTGGTGTGTTTCCCCACTTTGTAGGGCCTACCCAATAATAATAATAATTATATTTTATGATATCGTTCTCATAACACCACCTCTTTGGAAGAATAAGAGCAATAGTTTTGAGACCTCTTATTAATATTAAATATTAATCAAATTTAAAAAAATCCATTTTTTTATTTTTTATGTTTATGGAATGCTTTTTTAAAAATATTCCATTTTTTCGATATATGAGACGTAAACCTCGTTAATAAAGTATCTAACTTTATTATCCAGGAGCTGGGAACTCTAAAGCAATAATTTATAAATCCCCTAAGAGTTTAGTTAGATATTCGACCAAAAGGAAGGGGCGCCGCCCTGAAGGAAGGGGCGCCGCCCTGATAGAGCTCATTTATGTATCCTTTGTATCCTTTACCTCATTAGGTACATTTCGCACCCTTATATTTAAGAAACTTTTGAGGTGAGTTAACAGATCTGGAAGAATCTCTCTTAAAAAACTTTGAGAGGTTTGATACAAACTATTTCGTACATGTTCCCAATGATCTATTTTTGGGTACATACGTACCCTCAACATAACAGATCGACTCCCATCATTTGTATTCCACCAATATCTATTCATGCAAATAAGATCCTCGAATCGATAACGAGGCCAAAGAAAACGTCTTATCTTTTCTCTTGTATCTATGCTAAGATGTTCGTCTTTTTCAATGAGTTCTTCGTCATTCTTTATGTCTTTACTATTTGACAATCCTGCACTTTCACCTAAAGTGCTTTCCAGATTCAAACGATTCAAAATTCGAAATTCTCTACGACGTCTTGGAATAAAAATATATTCGAAAATGAAGGAACTTGAAATTTTTTCATTTTCATCCTCCATAGTTTCTATTTTTCCGCGTCGGACAGATTCATCAAAAAGATTTACATCAATCCCTTTACTTTTTAATTTCAATAAAAAACTTGCAATTTTATATATAAAGAATCGGTCATTAAAGTACCCCGGTATAAGTGGCATAGACCGTCTTCTTGCATCCCACAAAATATTCTTAAATGTATTCTCGTTATCCTTGAAATAATTTCCCATATACATCATAAGCTCTAATAATTCTAAGTCAAGTTCTCCGTTATCCATATATGGCTTAGCTACTTGATATGCAAAGTTATCGTTGCCTAATTTCTTTGGGTCTAAGAAACGTGTCGCATTTCTGGCACTTTTAAACCAAGGATATATAAACAGGTTTCCCAGCTTGTACTTATTTCTCCAATTAAGTACATTTTTCGCCCTTTCTCGATTCGCCAATTTATTCGCTCTTCTTTTCTCTAGTCTTTGTTTTTCTATTTTTTCTCTTTCTTCTTCTCTCTGTCTTTTTCTTTCTTCTTTTTCTTTCGTTCTCTTTTCTATTTTTTCTTCTCTTAGCTTTTTCCTTTCTCCTTTTGTTAGTTTTTTTATTTTTACTTTTTTTTGTTCTTCATTATCCAATCCTTCTTTATTATCCAATCCTTCTTTATTATCCAATCCTTCTTCATTATCCAATCCAAAATCCAATTGAAAATGAACTTCATCCCATCCCTTTTTGTCACCTTGTGCTTTTTTTTCAGCATCTAGTTTAAAAGTATTTTCTTTTTTGTCTACTCGAAATTTTTCGGGATGTTTTCTTTCTTTTTTGTCTTTGTGATAAAGATTCCTAAAGTCTTGAACTAGAAAGTCTCTATATTTTAGATTCTTTCTATTTTTGTCTCTTTTAACTCGTTCAGCTCGTCGAGCAGCCCGTTTTTTAGCTTGTTCAGCTTTTTTTTTTACTCTTTTATCCTTTCTTTCCTTCATTTTGTCCCTCATTTTTTTCTTTCTCTTATCCTTATCTTCTTTCCTGAATGCCTTTTTCAGTTTTTTTACTTCTTTTCGAGTAGTTGCCGCCTTCAGTTTTTGCATTCTTTTTGCTTTTTTCCGTTCTCTCTCTTTCTTTTTCTGTTCTTTTTCTTGCTTAATTCTCTGTTCTTCCTCCCGTTTTTTTTGTTTTTCTTCTTCGCTCTTTCTTTCCAGTTCCATAAGAAAAGCATCAACATCAAAGTCCTCTGGTATTTTAAACTCTTCAAAGTCATTCATATTAAGAAGACGCGTTCTAAATATGTCTGGAGGAAAAAGGTCACCAAGTTTTCTTGCTTTTTTTGCTTTTTTTCTAATTTCTGGGAAAAGCCAAAATTGAAATTTGTAATAGGGCTTCTTATGAGTTGTCAATTCATCGGAACTCTTTCTAGTTTTCTCCTTTATAGCTTTCTCCTTTATAGTTTTCTCCTTCCTAATTTTCTCCTTCCTAATTTTCTCCTTCCTAATTTTCTCCTTCCTAATTTTCTCCTTCCTAATTTTCTCCTTCCTAGTTTTCTCCTTCCTAGTTTTAGAAGAATCGGAATCGGAGTAATCGGAATCCTGGGATCCGTGAGTATCCTCTTTCATATAATCGAGATAACTATATGCTAAAAGATTATATCTGTTACTTTTGATATTTTTCTTGAGTCATCCTATAAAAGATTGCAAATTAATGTATAAGATTTATGATTTTATTTTATTTAATGTAAGAAAAAACATGAGATCCATTTATTTTTTTTATGGTCTATATTATAACTAAGGCCAAAGGTTTGTTATAGGGAGATTAATATTGGTCTCTTCCTGAGAATAATCTCCCATAGAAAAAGGATTACTTAAATACGACGAAAGAGGAACGAAAGAGGGAAAAGATAAACAGATTAACTCACACAATGCGAATAATTTTATTCCAAAAATCTATAACTGTAAAAAGTGGATCCAACAGGATATTCCAGCTTTGAGGAATTGGTATAGAGCATCGTAATAATGTCTATAAGAAAATATTTATCTCTCCCTATATATCCTAATAAAGTGATATATTTTTTGGTTGTAGTCCAAGAATATTGCAATTATATATTTATGGAGCCACTTATAATCCCGGTTTGAAATAATTGGTGGGTGTTTCCCCACTTTGTAGGTCCCCAATAATAATTTATTATATTTTATGATATCGTTCTTCATAAACCACCCTCTTTGGAAGAATAAGGCAATAGTTTTGACCTCTTATAAATTAATCAAATTATAAATTATCCATTTTTTTATTTTATGGAATGGATTTTAAACATATCCATTTTGAGATAAGAACGTAAACCTCGTTAATAAGTATCTAACTTTATTATCCCAGGAGTTGGGAGCCACTCTAAAGCCAATAATTTATATTAAATTTATCAACCCAATAAGAGTTTATTAGATAATCGAACTAAAAGGAAGGGCACTGCCTAAGAAGGTGGTTTTGCCACCTGATAGATCTTCAGTATGATCCTTAATCTTAGGTACATTTTGACCCTTATACATTATATTAAAGAAAATTTTGGGTGAGTACAGAGCTGGAAGAGATCTAAAAAACTTTGCGAGGTTTGATAAAACTTTTTGTACATATTTCCAATGTCTATTTGGGTACATTACGTACCCTAACATAACAGATCAACTCCCATCATTTTGTATTCACCAATATTCTATTATCCAAATAGACTCGGAATCGATAACGAGGCCAAAGAAAATGTCTTATCTATGTCTCTGTATCTCTGCTAAGATGTCATTCTTTTCAGAGTCTTGTCATTCTGTTGTCTTCTCAGTTGACAATCTTGCACGTCACCTAAATTGTTTTCAGATTCAAAGATTCAAAATTTGAAATTCTTATGATGTCTGAATAAAAAGAGAGGAGGAAAAGAAATGGGCTAAAAAGGAAAAGTTGGGTGGGAGGGGAAGAAGAAGGTGGGTTCCTTGGAGTAAACAAAATAAGGGGGTGTGGCTTGTTCTTTTTTGTTTGTTGTGTTGAGTTGTGTGTTTTAACTTTGTGTTGTTTCGTTGTTGTCGGTTTTGTGTCGACGTTCATCAAAAGATTTACATTCAATCATTTCTCTTTAATTTCAATAAAAAACTTAAATTTTATATTATAGAACTCGGTCATTAAAGTACCCGGTATAAGGGGCCTAGACCATCCACTATGATCCACCTAAAATTTTCTTAATGTATATCGTTATCCTGAAATAATTTTCCCATATACATCATAAGCTATAATAATTTAAGTCAAGTATCGTCTCCATTTATGGCTTAGCTACTTGATATAAAGTTATCTGGCCTAATTTCTTAGGTTAAGAAACGGCCACATTTTGGCACTTTTAAACACAGGCATATAACAGGTTCCCAGCTTGTACTTTTTCTCCAAATCAAGTACATTTTTGTCCTTTCTCGATGCGCCAATTATCGTTTTCTTGTCTCTAGTCTTTTTTTTTATATATTTTTCTTTTCTTTTCCTATGTATTTTATTTCTCTTTTCTTTCGTATTTTTCTTTCTTCTATTTTCTATTTTTTCTTCTATTATTTTTGTCTATTCCTTTTGTTAGTTTTTTCTTTTCTTTTGTTTGTTATTTTTTTTCTTCTTTTTTTTGTTCTGTCATTATCCACATCCTCTTTATTATCAATCTTCTTCAGTATTCCAATCCAAAATCCAATTGAAAATGAAATGAACTTCTTCCATCCCTGTTTCACCTTGTGTTTTTTTTCAGCATTTAGTTTAAAATATTTTCTTTTTTCTACTCGAAAATTTCAAGCTGTTTTCTTTCTTTTGTGTATTTGTGCTAAAGATTCCAAAGGATTGAACTAGAAAGGTCTCAATTTAGATTCGTTCTAATTTTTTTCTCTTTTAACTCGTTCAGCTCATGAGAAGCCAGTTTTTAGCTCATTAGCTTGTTTGTTCAGTTGTCTCTTTCCTTAAGGTTTTACCTCATTTTTTTTCTCTTATCATTATATTCTGTCCTAATGCCTTTTTCATTTTTTAGTCTTTTTGAGAGCTCAGTTTCCGCCTCATTTTTTGAATTCTTTGTGTTTTTTTAGTTCTTCTCTTTCTTTTTTATTCTTTTCTTGATAAATTCTTTGTTCTTTCTCCATTTTTTTGTTTCTCTTCACTCACTTTCTGATTCAGTTATATAGAAAGTCATCAACATAAAATTCCTCTCGTATTTGAAACTCCTTCAAAGTCATTCATATTAAGAAGACACGTCAAATATGCTAGAGGACAAGTCACCAAGTTTTTTACTTTTTTTCTTTTTTTTAATTCTAGGAAAAAGCCAAATTGAAACTTGTAATAGGGCTTCTATGAGTTGTCAATTCATGGAAATATTATTAGTTTTCTCCTTTATAATTTCTCCCTGTTAGTTCTCCTCCTAGTTTTCTACTTCCTAGTTTTAGAAGACAAATCGGAAGTAATCGGAATCTGAAGTAATCAATCTCAGAATATCGAATATCATAATCATATTAATCATAAGGAATTCTCAGAGAATCGGAATCCTGGAGTAATCGGGAATCATTTTGGGTTTGAAATTGGTAATAGCTTGATGTCCGGTTTTTGTATCTGTGTATAGGGGATCCTGTGAGTATCCTCTTTATTATAATTGAAAAAAATATATGTTAAAAGATTTATATCTGTTTTACTTTGATATGTTCTTGAGTCATCCTATAAAAGATGCAAATTTAAGTATAAAGATTATTATGTATTGATATTGGAGTATTAATCATTAACTTATCATCATAAAATGTACCACATAGAGGTGGCACATATATAGGGATATTATATTATTAATCCTATAAGAGTCAAAGCAGGTATGTTTAATGGATAAAATTTATCCTTGCTAAGGATAAGATGTGGGTTCGATTCCTCTACCAGGCCCCATGGCGATGAAAATCTACAAAGGAAGAAGGAGGGGGGGGGCGGAGCGGGGGCGGGGGAGCAAACCAGGGACAGGGACAGGAAGAAGAGAAAAAGAGAGGGGAGGGGAGCGGAGAGGGATGGAACCGGGGGGGGCAAGGGAGGCGGGGGAGCGAGCAAAGGCGCGAGGGGGCGAGACGGGCAGAGGACCGGGACGGAGAAAATAGCAAAAAATAGGTGTATTGAGAACCTGATAAATGATATAAATCCCGCCTATATAGGAAGGGTATTTTCTATCATCACATACCTTAAAACCCAATCTTTTTTTCCCTCCTACAACTTTAATTTTACACCTAGCCAACAAACATGTGTGAGCCCTCATCAGGATGATCTATCGGGACAACTCAAAATCTTATAGTTGCTCTAGGTCTTCAGTCGTCAAACAACATCACGAAGACGTAGGGCACTATTAGTGGGGAAGTTGAAGAGGTAATTATATAAAATTTCATTTTCTATCTAATGATGAATTCGCTTCATCTCTTTTTTCAATATTGATGAAGGAAATATATTACGTTCCAATATTTGTTTCTTGTTCTCTGTTCATGAGACTTTTCTTGTTCATAATTATTCAGTCATTTTATCAAGAATCAACTATAGATCAAATTTTAGATGGATAATATTACGGTATTACTCGATTTAAATATAGAGGATTTATTTATAATCTATATTATCCTCAAATTGAAAGAATTTAACAAATTTTCCTGATTGTAGAGGAAATAAAAAATCTACATAGAGTAAATATGATAAACCTAGGAAAAAATGAGTAATCGTAACTAATCGTATGTTGAATGATGGAAAGATGGAAAAGAGCTACGGCTTGGCCTCCATCGAATAAATGGCCCAAAGTGTGGTTCATGGCCATCGAGAGTTTAATAGTCTGCCAATATCATGCCAGGAATAAGAAACATAAATCAGTAGCCCAAACACAGATGCTCGAATAAGAACATCTACGCCAGATGATAACTATTATACCAAAAGGATTGTATCAATTAATAAGTTTTGAGATTATTAACCAAAAGAATCTCTTGACCATCCCATTAAATAAGTGGAAGATTCATTAAAAATGGTCCAAACATTCCCGCCATAAGGTGATATGCTTTCAAATGACCAATAGAAGTAACCCATCCAATGGTATTCACACATCAAAAAAACATACCAAATAAAAAAGCATCCCAAGCTGAACAATATACCAGTACCACCCCGTCCCGGGACAATCTCAAGGAAAATATAACCAAAATTCTTTCTTATCGGCCTTTCATTAAACTGGAACACGCGCATCTAAAGCACCTTTTACTAAAAGTAATTTAGTTTTATGTAAACCTAGAGCAAATAGATGATGAACCAAAACGTCTCAGGACCAATTCTTAAGAACAGTGTCAATTTTAATTATCATTTAATAGCATTTAACAACCAGGTAATAACCAATGTTTACCAAACATTGAATGCTGGTATTTGCATGAAGATAAGAGAATCAAAACCATATAAAGTCTTACATGCGCAGTGTATCCAATGAGAAAAATAGGCTCGATCAGATCTATTTTTTTGGATACCAAAAAGCAAGCATAAACATCGTTATGAACATGAGTCCCAGGATATGAAAACCTAGGAATAAACTAGCCAAACTCAAATAATATATAGCTTCCTTAGCTCAACCATCTCGCCAAAATTATCTTATTTTGTTCTAGATTATAATTCCCTAATGAGGAATAAGCTCCATGAGCAAACACCCTCTTCATAATGAATCCAGAAAGTAGTGATTGATGAGTATCAATTAGCTTGGGTTGCTGAAGTATTGTGCTATGCGCAATAGGAGGGTAAAGAAACATGTGTTGAGATACCAAAAGACGTTATAACTCCCAAGAAGCTAGGAGAAAGACCTAATGAAAATGCAAGAATATTATTGTGTATAAAGACCTTATGCCCGGGCCTAATAGGCCTCGCGGAGGAAATTTGTGCTTCATAAAATATCTTATTATACTGTGTGATCCCAAAGTTGGTTCTATACATATGACCAACAATAAAAAAAAGACAATGCAAAGAAATGATGATGAGCAATATCAGTTAGCCCTAAAACTGAGTTTGTGGGGGAACTCCAAGAAGAGTTAGGATGTAGTTCGCAACCCTTGAAGGTACAAAAATGATACTAGATCAAGAGTTTGAGGCATAAAGATTCACTAACTGTTAAAAGTGGTCTAAACCTTGGGATACGTAATACATTTTCAAGAAATTATCCCATCTTAGGTTTTCACCCTGATTTAGGATAGTGAAACGAATTGAAATGTCCCATCAGCCACAAAGAATGACTCGAAGGCAGAAAATAGATTGAGACGAGTTCGAATTTTTGTAAACATGAAAAATTGGTTTCCATTGAGGGTTGTAAAAATGACACCGACCCCGCTATTAAAAAGATAGAATAAGAAATAGCAAGAAAGCAGCTCGTTATAAAGATCTTCATTAGTGCGTTAGCCAATTACTATACCACACCACTTAAATACAAAGAATAAGAATTTTGAAACGGACCGGGCGCGCCTCCTGGGTAAAGGCTTCTATCAGTTACCAAAAATGAGGAATCCAAATCACATGAGCAATAGGTTCTTCATGTAAGGAGGGTGGACCAATGGCTTCAAATATTACCTGGCAAGCCACGTGGAATAAATACCAGAGGTCCACAAAAATATTATAGCTATAATGACCAAACGTGAGAAGTAAAAATTCTTCTTTTTGTAAAGGTGTTTCGATAAATGATCATGACTTTCAAAGCAGTTGAGAGCCAATACAAACCAAATGAGATGAGGAGTGGGTGACTGGGAAAGCCTTGGCTAAAATTTGGAAATCTGGTGCCCATAATGCTTTTCCGAAATACCCTAGATTATCCTACTGCAATATTTCTTGGACTAGGAAGAACGCCAATGTGTTTGGCGATTCCACCCAGAAGGTACTGAGTTACTCCTAAGCATCGTCCCTGGAAAATACTCAAGGCTCTGTGATGATTAGAGGAGGGAGCAACCTTTTAATTGTTTATGGGCCAAGCAATAGATTAATCAGTTCTTAACAATACCCACGACACTGAATAGGAACATTAGACTAAAGGCCCAAATGGAATGAGCACCTAAAAATTAAAAGACTTGCAGATAATGAAGAACTAGATATATTACTTGAGAGGATTGTCCAACATAAAAAGATCACGGAGGGCACCATTAATGTAATGGAACTATGTGCCAAGTTCCTCATAAAATGAGTTACTATCCATGTTCACTTATACACACAAACATCGGGCATGAGTTTTTCCAGCTGAAAATGGAATATTACTACCGAAAATTGCATATGTACATCCAAAAATAACATAGAAGACATGATCCAGGAAGATAATACTTGGACATGTTCTCTCTCCCAGGCCCATGTGTGCAGGAAAAATGAAAACCAAGATTTGACTATATTAGGTATTAACCGAGAGACGGAAAAAATAACTAAGACACACTTAGGTTTAGTTACAGTCAATGATCGTAAATGAATGAATATGGTGCACTACAAAATATGCAGTTTCCTAATGGAATAGGTTTAAAAAAAAAGCGATTTGGTAGGCAACCTACTGCACAAATCACACCTCATTAGTTAAGTTGGGCTTGTTGTTACATTAGGACGTCAAACTCGGAGCCAGGCGAGAGTATTTTGTATCCATTGAGCAAAGAGAGGTGTAATTGATAATAGTATTGAAACATCATCTTGAGGACGTCTAAAAGACTATTAGTACAGATGAATAATAGACCAAAAAACTATGGAAGCCTAAGATATACTTGCCAGTTGAGATGTATACATTGTATCGATGGTCCTTTTTTTTTTTTCCCCCCCCACCCCAAAACACGATCCAAAGATTGTTGTATTCGTAGGTCGGGTCATAGTCTCTTACCAAAAAATAGCTGCATGTGCACAACTGCCAACTATGAGAAATTCCACCAATCCACAGGGTGCATGAAACATAGAGAGTTGTTCCATAGTCAATAAGCTAAGATAAGTAGGGGGGTTAGAATCATTGGTGGCAGCTACGAAAATAGTTAAAGACCTTTAACATAGCTAGGTTAAGAGCTAATGAGCCATGCCACGAGGTGGGTTAAAATCTGCAAAGACCTCTATGACCCCCCTATAAAAGGAACTTTTATGAGTTCAAAATTTCTTGAGGGTTAGGCCAATTCCCAATTAGTCCTAGACATTGACCAGAATAGAAGGACTGCAATAGCCAAATGGTGGATGTGCAGTATCGTCGCCTAGACCCCCCCAGTTACCGGATTAGTCCCACGAAAGTCAAAAAATTTTTTTCTGAATATTTAACCATTTTAGGGTGAAAAGGGGTTCAACCCCTTCAGCAAAACTGGATAAAGTTGAGCTAAATCTCATGATTTGAAATAAATCTGAGGAAGTGGTTATCTCTTTACGGTTCACTCCACAACATCTGAGTGGTTAATAGGTAAATAAACATTTTGTACTTAGTGTCAGAACCAAGATACGAGAAACCAAGTCTTATAACCTGATAAATGGTGAGTTCCACCATTGATTCACATCTTGACAATGTCAATTTTGGAGCAATCTTTGTGATAAATGAACCAACCACCATAAATCATTAACGATATGCAAAGATTAATCCCAATTGTGGTGCATAAAGTTGTAATCACTAGTTATTCCGAATGTCACAAATTGGAAGAATCCAAAGGTTATTTGTATTCCTAAAAAACCTCCCCTACTCTCCATCAAAAAAAGATTTCCATGAACACCCTACTATTGCCAAAAACTACTGAGCACTAGGTTTGATGTGAGTAGGATCAACCACCATGTTTATAATGGAGAAATGAGCATCGTGAAAATACATCACTAGCCAAATAAATATGATGGCTAGTTGACCAAAATGAGCACAATGAGCGGGAGATAACCTTGCAGGAGGGTCATAACTTTTGACCGACGTTGGATCGTCTAAATTTTAAAGGGGGGTAGAATACATAGTACTAGGCTAGGGTTGGGGACAACTTGTAGGCAAGGTGTGCTCATGTTGCACGGTTTTCGGCGCTAAAGCTCGGACTTCCCGTCATCTAGTGGGTCTAAATTGGCTCGAATGTTTTTATGCTTTCCTAGGCTAGACCTTTAATAACTTTTGTTGTGTTTTCAGAATAATGTCCATTTTGTGAGCCCTAATTATGAATGCAATATTTGGCACGCCCGACATGTTGGGGTCAATCCGATGGTTTTGCTTTTGGGTTTGGCATTTAGTGGTTTAGCTTTGTGGCATTTTTAGGGTTTTTAGGAGTAGTCTTGAAATAAAAGGAGAATGGTAATGATGTTATAGATTCAGTGTGAATTTCAAGAAAGAATGGAAGTAAGCTATTTGGAAACTCCTGGTTTTATTTGAAAAGGTTGTTTATGTGTTTTTTGGAGGTATTTCAATACCTCTGCAGCTGGATTGGATTCACATAGAACTAAAACTTTGTGAGGATATCTTCCAAATCATTAGTATGACTATAAAATATGCTGCATGAGTATTTATAGGTTCAAGATCCAAGTGGTATATTAGGTCCTAGATAGTCTTGAGAAATGACCAGGTTAGCCCATTTTCAAGGATGTTATTAATAGGAACCATCTCCACAAAATCTTTACTTCTGGTTGTGTGAACGAAGATCATGATTTCTCCTCTTCTAGACTAGACATGAGAAAAAACCCGCCAAACGAATTTATATTGTTTTCAACTCGTTCTCTTTATTTCCTAGTCAGGAAGGGAGCGACTATTATAAGAAGTCTATGAGGGGTAGGTGTCTAATTTATTATGACGATATCCCATAGGTTATCAATGGACCATTCTGATATGGGAAAGCTTCCATTGGTGGAAAAGGAAAATATTTTTTTGTGTAATTGTAATATCATATATTATCTTATATCCATATTTATATCCTAGATCACATATGAATAAAAAGTTTGCATTATTCAAAATATTAATAATCTTAATAATCAATATATATCTCGTAGGGATTTAACCCTATTAAAAAATCCGTTCAGTTAACGATCCATAAAGGATCTTTTTTATATTGCAATCATCAATTATGTTAAAATGACAAATAATAAGAGGATCTAATTAATCGAATAGTAGGACATTATTTATCCTAGATGTAGAAAATTTTTCATTAATTCTGTGAGTGTATGGTAATTATTATATTCATTCTCCGCAACAAAAATCCCTAAGTTTCCCCAAATTTGTGTTCGATATAATTGTGGAGCAGACAAGCTTGTTTACAGTACCTCAGCATCTTGATGCAACAAAACCTCCGAATTTCAAGATCTCTTGGCGAATGGCCTAATTTCCTAGTCGGATTAGGTCACTTAGAAACTTTCTTCCCTTAGAGTGTTTAGGAGGTTCACGAATACGTCAATCACTATTTTTTAGTCTTACCCAAAATTCAAAACTAGAAGATAGGGAAATAAGTTCAGTTAACCGAAATAAAGAAATGCAGTGACATGCGTTTTTAAAACTTCTTGCGATATTTTATATGATTCGGTTTCTTTTTTCCCACCCTCATAAAGTTTTGTGTGTTTATAGAAACACCTGGATCTACTTAGATGTAACCGGTTTAAGAATTTAGTCTTGTGTGTGTAAGGGGTTATTGTCCCAACGTGCTGTTATGGAAGCAGTTAATTGTGTGACACTGTGTGTTTTTTTCCATCAATGCAATGTAGGATAGTAACTTAACAACTTTAGGATTTGATGCTACATCATGCTCAATAGCCTAGTAAATCAACTATATTTACATAAGTTGAGTTGTTCGTGAGTAGAATGATTTGATCGTATCAGTCCCAATCAATAATTGATCTTATGGTGCTTCCCCCATCAATTTAAACGATTAAATTGATTTTGTATCCATGGAAAATGAGGCTTTATTTATCCATTCATATTTGGTCTCCTATAGGATTTCTTTTACTACAGCTGATAAAAAACCGTCCTTTAAATGATGCATATTGTAGCGAAAGTCTCTTCTTTTTTTCTATCTTCGTAGTCTAACGAATTCATTCATAGTTACAGATAGCCGCATGTAATGGATAGATCAAGGCTTTATTATTAAAGAGCTTTTGGTAAAGACGGGTCGTTCTAATGCCTAGAAATAATATTTCAAAGATTTAGAGTATTTTCCCCATTACTATGGGATAAGACCTATATTATATGTATATAACTTCGGTCGTAAAGGGTCTGATTTCTAACTCACATTGGCTTCATAATAATTTTGTAAAGCTTCCACATATTCCCCTTGCGGATTGAGCTGACATCCATTACGCTCATTTTCCAAACCTAACAATGGGATTTTAACTTCATACGGCTTCTTCCTTTTTTTACATACTAAGAAAGTAATCTTTGTGAAAATCGGCTTACCCCATCTTATAAATTACAGGATCTATTTTATTCTTTATTACTCTCTAGCCATCTTCTTCAAAAGACGCTTTTTTAATACCCAAGGATTTGTAGCACTTAAAACAGAACCTCCAACACTTTATTTTTCCTTAAAACACATTTATTTTATGAGGATTATTCACTTCAAAAATCTCTGATGGTTCCTAACGGTACAAGTACAAACAGATGGGATGTTTTTATCTCAACCATTTTCACTAGCCCTTAACGGTCCATGTTTAGGATCAAGAAGCGTTTGTGTTGTCGATTCCCACACATATTGATTTTTTTCCCCCTATGCGTGCCTATCAGATAGGTTTGACCATTAGAACCTATTCCACACACATACTTTTAAAATTAACCTTTTTCTATGATACTAGTAATATCAGAAGATAAAAGCATCTAAGTTGCATCAATCGGGGATAACCTGACGACAATACTTGTTCTATTCACTCACTTTCCCTAAGCGTACTTTTCATTGACTCATATCCCGCCATTACCTTCCCCCTGAAATGAAAAGACAAAAATCAAAAAGTAATCAAATCACACCATCCTATAATAGGTGAAGAATCCTCTTTTGTCCCCTGGCATTGGGATTATTTGCAATAAGTTCAGCTACAACTGTGAAGGTCCTTTTCGAATAATTTTCATTTGCTTCTAGTATCTAGGATCGTCAATTCATAAATTTTTAGACTTTCCTTCATTTTCCTCGTAAGAAATGAGCCATGAATAAATGATTTTCCGACTGCACAATGCATAATTAAAAGTGGATTCGTCTATCAAATATTCCATATATTTCCTTATTATTTCTATCATTTTCTTCTTCCCAACCCCCTCAATAGGATGTCAATCATCCCGCAACCCTCTTTGTATTTACGTGACAAGGGAAATAAACTAAATAAACAAATATTGGTATGGGAAAGGAAAATTCCACTTGTTTGTAACGTACAGAGGACAAATGTGCATTACCTCAAATCCCTCCTTTCTTCTCAAATTTAAATTCGACAGTAATAATATTCTACTACTAAAATTAATTATCTTCAACACGATTCGTTTACTATCTATTATTTTTTTCACTAATCCAATTAAAAAAAAATAAACTTTTGTGACTTGTTTTTTTAAAGATTCAAATGTTTTGGTACCACTCATTTTATCCCTCTGGTAAAGATCTATATGTTGTTAATTATATTTCTCGATCTTTGTGATCTTTTATAAAATTAATCTTGGGGTTTGCAACGATAACTTGGTAATCTACTATATGATCTTGACCAGGATTGTTTATGGCGTTACTAATTGTCTGCTCCAGGTAATGGTTAAGCAAATCCATTCCCAATCGAAAAATAATGTTCATCCAAATACATTTAATTAATGTAATAACCTGACCCATTGATCCCTTAATCCTCTAAGCAATATGAGCATATTGAAGTAATTTGTCGCTCTGTAAGTCCTAATGAAAACGTACTCGTTGTTTTTCTTTTAGGCGGATAGGATATTTAGAAGGTTTTAGGAGATTTATGATTTTTTTTTTTTTCGTCCTAACTCTTCATTCGTTGGGGTTTTTTTCTTGACTAGTCATTGGGAAATTTGTTTTAGACGATTTAATTATGTTTAAAAGAGGGCCGCAATAACGGACAATGAAATCCTTATTTCACAACACAAAATGAAACCAATAATGTTGGAAAGGGAATATTATAAACAGTATGAAGAATGAATAATATCTTTTTCAATCGTTAATTCACTATATAGAAAGATCCATCGATCTACCCTCAATAAAATAAAGCCAACTTTATCAAAATTTATACAGATGTTTATTGGAACTGGAATGAAAGCAAAAGGAATAAGAATAATATTTAATAAATATAATATAAACAATATAAACGTAAATAATTTGGATGTTAATTAGATGAAAAAAAAATTATTGATCGGGGATTGACTGAAATTACTAAATCACGATCTGGCATCTACAAACTGAAAATTTCATTTTAAATTATACCTTTAGATAATTTGCTTCTATTCCATGGAAGTTCCATTTTTCCAGAATGTATCTTGATTTTAGCCCTATTTCTTCTTATAGTGATTGATTTAATTGCTGATCAGAAAGATACAGCTTGGTTATATTTAATCTCTTTAACAAGTTTAATGATAAGCATAGCAGTCTTATTATTTCAATGGAGAGAAGAACCTATAATCAGTTTTTTTGGTAATTTCCAAACGAATAATTTCAACAAAATATTTCGATTTCTCATTTTACTATGTTCAACTTTATGTATTCCTCTATCTGTGGAATATATTAAATGCACAAAAATGGCTGTAACAGAATTTTTGTTATTCATTTTAACGGCTACTCTAGGAGGAATGTTTTTATCTGGTGCTAATGATTTAGCAACTATCTTCGTAGCTTTAGAATGTTTAAGCTTATGTTCTTATCTATTATCGGGATATACCAAAAGAGATGTACGGTCTAATGAAGCTATTATGAAATATTTACTTATGGGTGGGACAAGTTCTTCTATTCTTGTTTATGGTCTTTCTTGGCTATATGGTCTATCCGGGGGAGAAATTCAGCTTCAAGAAATAACCAATGGTCTTATAAATACACAAATGTATAACTCTCCAGGAATTTGGATCGCACTTATATCTATAACTGTAGGAATTGGATTCAAGCTTTCTCTAGTTCCTTTTCATCAATGGACCCCCGATGTATATGAAGGAGTGCGATTCGTTTTCAATTTATTAACTCTAGAATAAATTAATTAAATTAATTTTTTTAGATTTAGATATGTTTAGTATCTATAAAAACTCAAACTCTATGGACATGTGTAGGAAAAGACTGTTATCCCCACTCGGACTAAGATATCACTTTTACCAAAAATTTTAATCGTTTAATTAAGGTAAAGCAAGGTCAGAAACAACTAAATTATTTGAATAAAAAAATAAAATGAATTTTGCAAGTTAGTCATTACAGGTAGTTATTATCAAAAGATCATGATTATTTAACTATATCAATACTTTTATTCTAAACGTAGATGCTCCATATTCAGTTTTCATCCTTCAAAGACTACGAGTGTAAGAAAAAAGGCATCCGTCGACAAAAAGATTACCCTAAGATGAACATCTCATGGCTATTCAGAACGAATTAAATCAGATGGTTCTATTTAGATTCTTTTTGACCAGAACCGAAGTCAAAAAATAAGTAATTTTTATTTACCATAGGAACCGCTGAGTAAGGATTCTTCGAAAAGTTAAGGATTAGTTATTCTTTCTATTGATTGAATAGATTCAGTCTTATACCTACACGAGGAAGGTAATAAAAAAAAAAAAAATAATAATAAAACGATTAGGTTCTTCTTTTTTATCACTTAGGAGCCGTGCGAGAAGAAAGTCTCATGCACGGTTCTGAATGAGAGAAAGGAGGGAAGAATCCTCTTTTCGACTCTAACTCTCCCACCCCAGTCGTTGCTTTTCTTTCTGTTACTTCAAAAGTAGCTGCTTCAGCTTTAGCTACTAGAATTTTCGATATTGTTTTCTATTTTTCATTGAACGAATGGCATATTATTTTGGAAATATTAGCTATTATTAGCATGATACTAGGAAATTTAATTGCTATTACTCAAACAAGCATAAAACGTATGCTTGCATATTCAAGCATAGGTCAAATTGGATATATCCTTATCGGGATCATTGATAGAGACTCAAATAATGGATATGCAAGCATGATCACTTACATGCTATTCTATATCTTCATGAATATAGGAACTTTTTCTTGTATTGTATTATTTAGTCTACGTACAGGAACAGATAACATTCGAGATTATGCAGGATTATATATGAAAGACCCTTTTTCGGCTTTCTCATTAACTTTATGTCTGCTATCTCTAGCAGGTATTCCTCCATTAGCAGGCTTTTTTGGAAAACTTTATCTATTCTGGTGTGGATGGCAGGCAGGTTCCTATTTATTAGTTTCGATAGGACTCTTTATGAGTGTTATTTCCATATATTATTATCTCAAAATAATTAAATTATTAATGACTGAACGAAACAAAGAAATAACTCCCCACGTGCAAAATTACAAATTATCTTTTTCAATATCGAAGAACTATATCGAATTGAGTATGATTGTATGTGTAATAGCATCTACATTACTAGGAATAGTAATAAATCCAATTATTATAATTGCTCAGGATACATTATTTTAGATTTAATTTTTAGTAATTAAATCTTTTTATTACTAACTAAAAGAACTCATATACTTTTACTAATATACTTAAAATCGCAAATAAAATTATAGAATGAACTTATAATTATAGAATAAATAATTATAGAATGAACTTCTAATTACAAAACTTGATCGTCAAATTAGAAGTTCATTCTATACCATATTAGAAATATTTCTATTATATATGAGTAAAATGGAATTCAAACGTGTATAATTAAATTATACGTCACTACGTTCTGGCTATTTAGGATTAAACATAATGTTATTTGGGTAACATAGAAAGTTATACTCTCTATTGAATCGAAAAATGTTCAATCGTACATCTATTGATAGGAAAAAAAGAATCCTCCGATAAGAAAAAGAATTGATGATATCACCAGACCTATATCACGGATCTATATAAATACTCCAATACTCTATCCTTGTTAGCCATTTTATATTCCACATATAGCTATGTATTAATTACACGCTATATATATTAATATTCATGAAAAAAATTGGATGCCTTGATGGTGAAATGGTAGACACGCGAGACTCAAAATCTCGTGCTAAACAGCGTGGAGGTTCGAATCCTCTTCAAGGCATAATGATAATATTGTAACGCCCATTGAATTAGTCAATGGGCGTTACAATATTGAGGTATACAATAACCTCAATATAAGAATATAAGTCAGTCAATATTAATATTGAGTAAGCATAAGTTGATAATTAACTTATCAAGTTAAAGATAACTGACTTGGTTCATATTTGGTACTATGCTTACTGGTCGAAATAGTAATAAGTTTTAAAATATTTAGTCCTTTTTAGATCTTTTTTTTCAATCCTTTCGTTACTAAAGAATTAATATAATCCGGAGAAAGCCATTCTTGTTTAAACAGTTCATTCTCTATTTGTTTCAATAACATTGTGTTAGATATGAACATATTTGCTAAATATTCATAAATTTCGAATAGAGTATTATGAATAAAACATTCATTATATAATAATTCTCTATTTTCCCTTTCGTTCTCAACCAAAAATACTCTGAATTTATCATCCCGTGTCTTTTCACGAAAAATAGCGTCATCTAGTATCTTTGTAGGATATGGAAGCACACGCCTCAATCGGACACCAACTTCTTGAAAACGTTTAAAAGTCTCAAAATTCTGTACCTTTTTCTTCTTCATGGTAGGAGGCAAATCACTATTATCGTCATCGTCATCCTCCACAATTTGATATTTTAGTCCTAGGGCTATGTTCCTAATCTTTTTTCTTCTTGATATAGACTTTATCGTTATTATTGTAACATCCCTTAATACTTCTCTTCTTTCTAAAGCGTAAGTAATATAAATCCTTTTCACGAGTTCGCGAGGAACAAAAAGTTCTGCTCGTAAAAACGCAACGCTCCTATTTTGAAATCGAATACTAACGGGATCCCAAAGAAATCGGCGACCGAAATAGATTATAGGTGTATCTAAAGGTTTATATTCCGCTGCATCCTCTTCTGTATCAAATTTATATATTCCCAGTCTTTTAAACTTATTGTATAATGATCTTGCTTCCCAGAAAGCAGCTATCTTTCTTCGTGCGATATTTTTAGCTTCTTTATAAATTTCAATGGGGTCGCGAGACTCTAGGAATTTCACCCAAAAAAAACTAGAAAGACGGGTCGGCCTTTTTTGAAACTCTCCGAACAGACGAAGATAATCCAAAAAATGGTTCTCTAATGTTATATCTTTTTTATGGTCGAATCGATTACTGCGAAGAAAAGTAAAACGCCAAGTCCTAGGAGAACAAACTAGCCTACTACCTAATTCTCCTCTGTAGAAGTACTTCAATTCTTTAAATAAAACGAGTTCATCTAATTGAGCAGATAATCCTTTTTGCATCATATCTCTTTTGAAATAAGGAGCGACTGTGATCTTATTTTTATCATAATTTCCCCGAAATATTTCCCCCCCTGGAAACTCTTCCAGAAGACTCTGTAAAAGATTGGAAGCTAGAGTGAAATCATTCGCAATTATATCACTAAGAGGAGTCCAATTCTCTCTATTTGATTCCGATGTAAACCAACAATCTTGAGCTACTGATCCGGCCAAGCAACCCACTATGTGATAGAATATGGTTAATTCTTTCACAGCTGTTCCAGCAATTGAAGGTTCTAAATACCATTCAGACAAAAAGTACGGCCTTGCACTCAAAAATTCCCTTTTGAGCTCTAAAAAATGCTTAGGATACGTAAGTTTATTTTGTATAATAGCTTTTCCTATCTTATAGGGAAGTGTCCCACTGTAAAAGTCATAATTGGAACAAGCCCACCTTGATCTATATAAAGCGTATCCAGTTATATCATCGTCTATAACTGATGTATTTAGTATCATACCGAGCCGCCAGACATAATTGGCAAGTTTTGCCATATCTCGTGTATTAAAACCGCTGGTCATTAATCCAAAAAAATGATCAGAGTTCCATTCTTTTTTCAAATAGAGTCCTTTGTCACGTAAAAGCAAAGTAAATTCCTTTTCTCGGTGCGAGGCAGGGCACATTTTAGTGTTGATAAATGTATCGAATCGTCGTTTACGATAAGGAGGAGATATTAGAAATGGATCCAATTTTTTAGGAATATGAGTCGAAGCAATAACAACAATATTTTGTTGTATGGATTCTTCCTCATCTTCATCCACCAGCGGCGGATCTCCAAGGAGTTCACCCAATACTGTAGTATGGTAAACGAAATCATCCATTTCATGAATGTCTGGAATCCATATGACACAAGGAGACATTAATTTTGCCAATTGGATTGCAAGCACAAATTGCGCGTATCTTCTCCCAAAAAACTCCGGAGATACATCATTCTCATCTCGTTGATAATACCAGTTTTTCGGTTTTTGTTGATAATACAGTTTATCATATACGTCGTCCGGCCTTGACCAGCCCATATCTAAAAAGATATCTTCATGCTCAAGGTATGATTTACTAGCTGCAGATGTATACTCAGCTACATTGGTGATCAGAAGTTTCTCTTGATCCAAAAAGCTTTTAGGAGATATTTTTATTAAAGGTAGATAAGAATCTGCTGCTAGACTTTTAGCTAAATACGATCGTCCAGTGTCCTTAGGCCCTATCAATAAAATCCGATTCGAAAGGGACAGTGCCGGGTAGAATGGGAAAAATCTAACTTCGTCAGATAGAGATCTCTTAGTTGGCATAGAGTTAATCTGATGCTGAAAAACATCGAAGACCCGCTTTTCTGCTAAAAATAAGGAATCAAGCTCGCAATTCCTTAGGCCTATTTTATTCATTAGACCTAGTTGAATAATTTCAGCTAAATATCTAAGGTAACGAAGTCCCGGGTGTCTCCCTTTTTCGAAATATTTAGAAAAGAAACCATTAGGGGGAGTCAACTTTGACTCAAATTTAGAGATTCGTTCTTGTACTGAAAACAATACCTTCTCTCTACTAAGGAACTCCTCCGTTCCGTCGTATTCGTACAACCACATCTTTAGGAGTGAGTGCCATTTATTAGATTTTCGCAAAAGCCATTTCAAATTACTTTTGACATGCAAAATTTCCAATATTGGAAGTAATCCTACATCATCAGGATCCGACACCTGATCGACAAAATCGACGAATGTCAACCAAAAACCATACCAATTTAAATTATAATAAATTCTGAGCTTTTTAAAAGATTTCATCTTTTCTTTTAGACCCAAATAGTAATGTCGGCGCATATTCGTTTGAAAATCATTGAATATATAAACGTTTATAACCAACTTAAGCCATGAAAAAATTGTGAAGGAAACAAAAAAGAAAAACCCAAGGAAAATATAAAGAGGTTTATCATACTCCCGAACATTTAGTATATATTTCCATGTATCAAATGATACTGACGTATCCTTTCCCCTTAATACTGTTTGATTAATTGGTTCCTTCCAATCCAAAAGATTCCAAAAGGATAGGAATAAATTCCATTTCGGGAGAAATTTAAATCTAAATTGCCACTTTATAAGTGTCCAAAATTGATGATAGAGTGTCCACATAATATTCAAATTATGATTACAATCCTTCCTAATATCGTCCAAAAAAGATATTAATTGATAATTGCTAGTTTCCAACCTTTCTGGAAAAGTAGCCAAAAATGACTTCTTCATATATTTCCACCCTGTGGAAGTAAAAAACCATGATGTATATGGTTGAAACAAATCCCATTTCTCAAAAATATCTATTTGTATTTGAGGGATCTTATAAAAATAAAATAATATATTTTTAATTTTTAGTATTTCTTTATTGAAAAGATCCAAAAAGGCGTCTTTATCACCTATGACTTTGTCTTCAATTATGTTTTTTGAACTTTCTGCTGAACTATATTTTTCTTTTTCTGCAAGCTTCTTCATTCGGAAAGAGATTTCCGATAGTAAATCATCTTTATAAGATTTAATGCTCGAATTAAAAACCGGGTCAAAAAGCGACTTAAAAAAAGGGTTGTTTTCTTCTGAATCTGAACTTTTTGCAAAAGGATAGCAATAACTTTTGTCTAAATTGACAATTTGTTTGCTTATTAAAGGAATTCTATATATATCTTGAATCGAGCCAATATGGATTTTATGATGAATAAATGAATTTAATTGAGTAAGTAAATTAAACGATTTGTACAAGTCATGTATTAATGCTTGGTCACGTAAATATTTAGCCAATAATATATTTACGTGTGACTTGATGAGTGAAATAGTATCTTTCTCTGATAAAACAGGTCCTATTTCATAAATAGAAAAAGAAGAGAGATTGTTATGAGTGGGAACAAAATTTAATAATTTTCCATATGTAATATTCTTATTTTTTATATGAATTCTTTCTCTTTCTATGTAAGAAGCTAATCTTTCTGTATAATATACATAAGGATGATGTAAATAATCTAAAAATTCAAACGTATTTGCTTTTAAAAAAGAAGTTCTCAATGAATTTTTATTAGATAGTTTTAAAGGATTTAACCAATTGTCTCGATTATTGAATATTCTCGAAATACCAGTGTTATCAAAGAATTCCATGTAATTTTTTTCATTATCGAATAAATCAATAATTGACTCATTCATCGGTTTATCATTAAAACCTAATGAAGCTATTGTTTCTTCATCGATCAAGGATTCCGATTTTTTTGAAGGGATTGATTTTGATTCGATATCCCTCGGTGCGAGTTCGTCCAAGATTATACCAAAAAGTTTTTTCGTAGTTTGATACCAATCAAAATTACTATTATTATAAGTCGATAGTTCAATCGAATCAAACTTTCCATATTGACCAAAATATTTAATAGTAAATAATTCAATTGGATCGAACACAATGTTTTTCAAATTGTTTTGTTTAGAACAAAATACAAGACGTTTCAACTCTTTTTTCAAGTATTCGATCTGAATGGACGATGCAGAAATATTCAAATTACCATTGATATTTCTGGAAGCTCGAATAATAAAGTGATTGAACCATTCTTCCTGATATATTCTCCAACTTGATGAATGCTGGTTAATTGCATCTTGTGTTACATTGTTCAAAATGTCTTTTTTTATCCAATTTGTTCGAATCTGATCTTTCAAATTCCGACTGAACCTTTTGATTAGATAGATAATATCTAAGACCTTTGTAAATTCTTTCCATTCAAAATTGTATTTATGTATGAATTGTATGAATTCAAACTCTTGTTGATAGTATACTCTTGTCATTTGCAAAATGGGTCGATGAAATCTATTTGTTAAGACCTTTGTCAATTCTTTCAATTCAAAATTGTATTTATGTATAAATTGTATGAATTCAAACTTTTGTTGAGATTGAGAGTATACTCTTGTCATTTGCAAAATGGGTCGATGGAATCTATTTGTCACTTTTTTCCATTCAGAAGAGTATTTTTTTACTATTTTTCTCCATTGCAAATAGTACTTTATATTTCTAATAGTATTTCTAATAGTATACTTATCCAATCGATAACTCGAAAATAAAAAGTATCGATAAGGTTTACATAATGATTTATATTTCTTAAATCCTTTATTCAACAAAAAAAATTTAAAATAGAATAAATATACTCTCCAACAGAATCTATTGAATTTTTTTTTAAGATAATCTTTAATTAATAAGTTCTTCCACAAATAGAATCTCTTGAATCCTTCTTCAAGATAATTGTTAATTTTGTTAATTATCTTCATAAATGCGTTCTTCAACAAATAGAATATATTTAATATTTGTTGAAGATAATTGTTAATTTTGTTAATTATCTTCATAAATGCGTTCTTCAACAAATAGAATATATTTAATATTTGTTGAAGATAATTGTTAATTTTGTTAATTATCTTCATAAATGCGTTCTTCAACAAATAGAATCTCTTGAATCTTTTTTGAAGAGAATTGTTAATTATCTTCATAAATGCGTTCTTCAACAAATAGAATCTCTTGAATCTTTTTTGAAGAGAATTGTTAATTATCTTCATAAATGCGTTCTTCAACAAATAGAATCTCTTGAATCTTTTTTGAAGAGAATTGTTAATTATCTTCATAAATGCGTTCTTCAACAAATAGAATCTCTTGAATCTTTTTTGAAGATAATTGTTAATTTTTACCTTATATTGATTCAATATTAGTCTTACTGAAGTTTCAGTTCTATAAGAATATGATGTTATTTTATCTACATATTCATTCTTTTTATCCAGAATGTTGAGTAGCACAAAAAAAGAATTATCTTTTAATTTGTCTCTGTAGTTGAAGATCAGATTCAACTTTAAGGTCTTATTCAAGAGTATCTTATTGTTCAGTTCATAGAATTTATTCATGTTATAATATAAATTCATGTTATAATATAACATATCACATGCAATTTCATAATTGTAAACCTGATTAGGTTTACTTATTGATTGAGTGAATTGATCCATTATTTTCAGAACAATTTTTTTAAAATCGTTGTTTAGTGTTAATTGTTCTTTGTTTTTAACACAGGATGAACAATATATTGAAGGTAAACTCTGGTTCACAAATCGAATACAATTGAATCGGTTTATATCTCTTCTAATATTCGATACGGGATCTGATGAAATATCATAATTTGCAGAACGATTTTGAAGATATGTTTTCACTTTCCATAGATCAGCTCTCCTATTTTTTTCTGATCTATGGAAAGATTCGTAAGCTTCTTTTCGCCTTTTTATCAATTTAAATAGATCAATATCAATGGGTTTCTTAATAGTAGCACTAATATTTATATATGATTCATCTATTGACAAATTATCAATCAATCCTTTAAAAAATTCCGATTGTAAGGAGATTTCTTCTGTTAATTGTGTAATTTCTTTTTCTTTAATTAATTCTTCTGTTACTTTTTCTGTTAATTCTTCGTGTTCAATTTCTTTTGTAAATTCTTCCTCTTCGATTCCTTTTGTTAATTCCACGAATTTTTTTATTCTTTTTTCAATTTGACTCAATTTTAAAGGCTTTCGCTTTCGACTAGGACGTGTTCCAACTGATTCTTCTTCTTGGTTAGGGTCCCCATACTCTATCTGCCATTCCATTACTTTTTTTTTATAATATTCATTTATTTCCGAATTTATAGAAAACCAAGCATGCTGTCTTGGATGGAGTAAGCGACGTTGATATCTCCTTTTATCTTTTGGCAAAGACATAAGCACATGCGGAAGGAGCAACAAATTTTTAGATCCCATCTGATATATAGATGGAAATATTTTCATCGCATTATATTTTGATCTGTTTGTTTCAAACAAAGATCGACTATTTAAATAATAGAAAACTAATGGTAATGTAAGTATAATTAAAGCTTTTATTGCTTGACCCCGTAAAATAAATAGACGTATATCACGTATAAATAAAGTACTAATAATCCGAAAGTCAAAGAGCTTAATAACGCTTTCTCGACCAGAAAATATGTTAGTTAGCAATCTCACCAAATTAGATTCGGTCCATGGATTGAATACTCCCATTAGTCTGACTTTAAATACACAATATATGTTATAGAACCGATATTTAGTAGATACGGGTATGTTTGGAATTTCGTTCGGATTCAGAGGATATTTTTCCAGATATGTTTTTTTATGTTTTTTCATAAGTTTATAAAAATTTTAAAATTAAAAATTAATCAATTTGAGTAGGAGTAGTATTTAAATTAAGTTAAATAGTAAATAAATAAGTTAATTAGTAATAAGAATTATAAGTTAATACAACTTTGATATATATATATATTTGATATATATATATTTGATATATATATATTTGATATATATATATAATGTAGTTTTGTCTTATTTTAATTTAGACAAATAGTTTTTTGCCTTTTCTATCGATTTAGCCCCAATCTTTCAGTCGATTCAAGAACTTCGTTATTTTCCATTTTTGTTTATATCTATTATTGTAAACAATATAGACAAATCCTTTTATATATTTTATATATTAAAAGGTATTTGGTAACATATTAGATATAGATAATATCTATTATAGATATAATAATCTATGTATATCAATGTATTAGATATATTGATAATGTAGATCAATGTATAGATATAGTGATAATGTAGATCTATACACTGCATTGTTTACAGTATCTCCCTATTTATATTATCTATTAATTACACATATTTCCAATTAATTACAGATATCTCCATCTATATAAACAGGATCGGCAAATCATCTACCTCTCTTTTGGTCTCTATAGATAGATTATATCTATTTATAGTCTAATTGTCAAATATGAAAAATCTACCTCTCTTTTGGTCTCTATAAATAGATTATATCTATTTATAGTCTAATTGTCATCATTTTATATAAAAGTATAGAAATCCCATCATTCAAAAAGTATAGAAATCCCATCATTCAAAATGACAAAGATATGTCATAAATCTCTATTTAATATTTTAAATAATAAGCATGAATTCAATTGAGTATGATATAATCAAATGGGTTAATCTGATTCGATACTTACTGTCAAGTATAAAATTTACTTGCTTTTTATTTGCTTTATCTAGCATCCATGGCTGAATGGTAAAAGCACCCAACTCATAATTGGGAAGTCGCGGGTTCAATTCCTGCTGGATGCACAGTAAAAAGTTACTGCATTCTACTCGCAATAACTTTTAGATCAAAGAACCTGCTATCTCAATTCAGTCGATTAAATATTGAAATTAGATTAGGTCCGTGCCGGTTTTTTACTTTTTTTTATTTAGAACTTATAGAATATAGCTATTTACCTAAATTTATACTATATCGAACCATAACATAATATAAGTTATGAATAGAATATAAATATTTAAATAGCTATATTTTATATATATTATATTGAACCATTTATATTGAACCATAATAAAATATGGATTGGTGGATATAGGCATTTGTATTTACAAAAGAGAGTAAAGGATAGATATTTATGGATGAGGTTCAATATGTAAATTTAGTACTTACAGAGAAAAGTATTGATTTATTTGAAAAGAATCAATATATTTTGAATGTCGATTCGGGATCGACTAAAACAAAGATCAAAAAATGGATTGAACTCTTCTTTAATGTTAAAGTAATAGGGTTAAATAGTTATCGACCCCCGAAAAAAAGAGAGAAAAGAGGGAAGATAAATCAAATAATGAAACATCGAATACATAATAAACGTATAATTATTAAACTAAAACCAGGTTATTCTATTCCACTTTTCCGTTATCAATGAGACTTATTCAATTAAAATAAATAATAATATGATCACCCGTTCATACAGAACTTCAGGCATAAGTGGTAAATCCCTATCAGGTTTCGATGGAAGAGTCCAGTCTCATCCACAAAAGAAATTGACCTCCGGAAAGCATCGTTGTGGGAAAGGTCGTAATAACAGAGGAATTATTACCTCACGACATAGAGGAGGAGGTCACAAGCGTCTATATCGTCAAATTGATTTTCGGCGGAATGAGAAAAACATATTGGGAAAAATTGTAAGAATAGAAAGCGACCCTAATAGAAGTGCATACATATGTCTTGTGCACTATATAAATGGTGAAAAGACATATATTTTGCATCCCAGAGGGGTCATTATTGGAGATACTATCCTTTCTGGTCCAAAAGCCCCCATATCAATGGGAAATGCCCTACCTTTGAGTGCGGTTTGAATTATTAATTTACGTAATCGGGAACAACCGATTGGGTTTACAGCAAAACCTTAAAATCTATCACTGATCCAACTAGGAAACTTTGATGGGATAAACCCCAAAGGGAAACTGAGGATAAACAGCAGCGGGTGATTGAGTTCAATAGTTTCTGTAATTATTGGCTCCCGAGATATGATAATATGGAGAAGACTAAATTGTCTGAAGCATAAACAGATAAGGTAAAGGAACCCTTGTTATGAAGATAAAGACAAGTAAATCACATTTGATTTGATGGTCAAAGACAGATTCGGAGCTGAACAGTGAGAATAAGAATATATTTCAAATGACTCCTACGTTATCCGGAAGATGCGGAAGTATTGACGTAATTTGATAAAGTCATTCATTCTGAATGCTAAATGAAAAAGAACATAAGCCAGATGATGGAATAGATAAACCTAGGATGTAAAGAATCAGAGCATAAGGCATTGAAAATATGCCCTTAATCCCAGATTGATATATAATATCAATATTCAAATATTGAATATGTAAATATAATTCACATCCAGAAAGCTGTATGCCCTGAGAGAGGCTTGTACAGTTTGGGAAGGGATTTTTACAAACTAAAGATCTACTTCAACCAATATACCCTTAGGCACAACTCTACATAATGTAGAAATACAAGTCGGAAAAGGCGGACAATTAGCTAGAGCGGCGGGTGCTGTAGCAGAACTGATTGCAAAAGAAGGCCAATTGACCACATTAAGATTACCATCTGGGGAGGTTCGTTTAATATATGAGAATTGCTCAGCAACAATTGGACAAGTAGGCAACGTAAAATGGAAAAATAAAGCTTTGAGTAAAGCTGGATCGAAACGTTGGCTGGGTAAACGTCCTGAAGTAAGAGGAGTAGTTATGAATGCTGTGGACCATCCTCACGGGGGCGGTGAAGGAAGATCCCCAATTGGTAGGAAAAAACCCCTAACCCCTTGGGGCTATAGCGCACTTGGAAGAAAGAGTCGGAAGATAAATAGATATAGTGATGTTTCAATCCTTCGTCGACGTAAGTAGTTTATAGTTGTAAATACATTTTTTCTTTCAAGAAAAAAAAAGGTAAATCAAAAGAAAGGTAATTAATCATGGCACGTTCACTAAGAAAAAATACTTTTGTAGCTAATTATTTGTCGAGGAAAATAGAAAACCTAAATATGAAGAAAGAGAAGAAGATAATAGTGACATGGTCCCGAGCATCTGATATTGTACCCGCAATGATTGGTCATACCATTGCTGTGCATAATGGAAAAGAACATTTACCCATATATATATCACATGATATGATAAACCACAAATTGGGGGAATTCTCACCTACTTTTATTTTTGAGGGGCATGCGAGAAAGGATAGAAAAGCGAGAAACGATAAAAAAACGAAAAATGATCAAAAAGCGAGAAATGATCAAAAAACGAGAAATGATAAAAAAACGAGAAATGATCAAAAAACGAGAAATGATAAAAAAAGAGAGAAACGATAAAATATTAATTCATTGTGGAGGATGAATATGGCACAAATAAGAGCTTTAGCTAGACATATACGTATGTCTGCTAATAAAGCACGTAGAGTAATTAATCAAATTCGTGGTCGTCCCTATATAGAAGCATGGATTATACTGAGTTGGATGCATTATGGAGCATGCTATCCAATCTTAAAAGTAATTCATTCTGCAGCCGCAAATGCTAATCACAATATGGGTTTAAACAAACACAATCTATTTATCAGTGTAGCTGAAGTTAATGAAGGTACTCTTTTCAAAAGATTTCAACCTAGAGCTCGGGGACGTGGTTATCCAATACAGAAACCAAATTGTCATATAACAATTGTATTGGATTACCAAAAAGACAAATATGTATGGGAAGAAAAATAAATCCACTTGGTTTTAGACTTGGTTTTACTCAAAACCATCGTTCCCTTTGGTTTGAACAAAGAAATTATTCCGAAGATCTACGAGAAGATGAGAAAATACATAATTGCATTGAAAATTATGTAAGACATATCCAAGATGCCTCAAATTCAAATTATGGAGGAATTATACGTATAGAGATTATGAAAAAGACTGATTTTATTCAGGTGAACATATATATTGGATTTACCGACTTGTTCATCCAAAAACAGAAATATAAAGAGAAAAAAGATAAAGAAATTGAAAAATTAAGAGACGAAGTACAAAATATGCTTTTACAGAATATGTTAGGTTCTGTGAACCGAAAACTTCTCATCTCTATAGAAAAAGTGGAAAAACCTTATAGAGAACCTAATATTCTTGCGGAATATATTGCTCTACAACTAAAGGCGAGGGTTGAAATAAGAAAAATAATGAAAAAAGCTATTGAATTGGCTGAAGAGGCAGATGTAGAAGGTATTAAAATAAAAATAAAAGGACGTCTCAACGGAATTGATAGAGCCCGTAAAGAATCGGCCCTACAAGGTAGAGTTCCCTTACAGACCCTTCGAGCTAAAATTGATTATTGTTATTATGCGGTTCAAACCGTATATGGAGTATTGGGGATCAAAATTTGGATCTTTGTTAAAAATGAGCAATACCTTTCTATATTCTGACCGATTAGAAATCATCAATTTTGCAAGATCAAATAAAAACTAGATTGACCATCTTGGAGATGTGCTATGCTTAGTGTGCGACTCGTTGAGAGCAAGTTTTTTCTTCTTTTCTTAAAATGATGAAGAACTCGAAATATCGAAATAATAACGAATTGGTCTCTGGTATACTATGAACTACAAACTGGATCTTTGTTTCATATTATTAAGATCCAATAAGCAAGATAGTTTCATCAAATGAAAGAAAGACTTTCTTCCACAAAGAGACAAACAAATGAGATACATATCTTTCGTGAAGCGAAAAAGGTCTTTGGTAATGCAAGAAAAGAAAAAAAGAGAGGAAGGAGAAAAAGAAAGAAGGAAATCTTCTTTCGTCTATGTATGGTTTACTAAATTACCCCCAAAGAGTAGTGTGATAAAGCATAAGAATCATCCTAATCAATTTCATTTTCAATGAATTAGGTTTATGAAAAAAAGGAGCTTCGGGTCAATGGAAACTAAGTAAATTGATTCTGTAAGAAATGAAATAAAAGCTTCATTGCAGAGGGTAGACCTGAACAGCCATTTGAAAGCTATGGGAACGATGGAACCTGTGACTGCATAAGATCATATAGAAATCTTAATCATTCATTGGATAGGATGGCGAAATAAACCAAGAAAGAATTTATATCATTGGAGTCTATAAATCGGCCCCATGAGCCAAATATTGGAAGAGTGAATATTCGCCTGTGAAGTTATTATTATTATTGGGCAGTATCGATTTAAATAAAAGATCTATTGTTTATGCTATATAACACATAATATATAACACAACACATGATCTAAATATTGATTATCCAAGCCATAGATTCTTCACAAGGAGCCGGATGAGAAGAAACTTTCATATCCGGTTCTGAAATAGAGATGGGATTCAAATAATCCATCGACTATAACCCAAAAAGAACGAAATTTCGTCACCAACATAAAGGAAGAATGAAGGGAGTAGCTTCCCGAGGCAATTGCATTTGTTTTGGTAGATTTGCTCTGCAGGCATTGGAACCTGTTTGGATCACATCTGGGCAGATAGAAACAGGACGACGAACAATTACTCGTTTTGCCCGTCGTGGCGTAAAAATATGGATACGTATATTTCCGGACAAACCTATTAGAAGAAGACCTGCAGAAATACGTATGGGTTCGGGAAAAGCGAAGGGAACTCCCAAATATTGGGTATCTGTGGTCAGACCGGGTCGAATACTTTATGAAATAAGCGGAGTATCAGAAACTATAGCTAGAAGAGCTTTTCAAGTCGTAGCATACAAAATGCCTATACATACTCAATTTCTTGTTAGTTCGCCAGACCGAACGAAATAGATATTTATGGCTAAAAAAGTTTAATGCCAAGGCAACAAATCAAATCTTTTGGAGGAAAAATGATTCAGTCTCAAACTTATGTTAATGTAGCAGACAACAGTGGCGCCCGAAAATTAATGTGTATTCGAGTTCTAGGAGCAAATAATCGGGAATACGCTAATATTGGCGATATTATAATCGCTATAATTAAAGAAGCAACACCTAATATGCCCCTGGAAGAATCAGAAGTAGTTAGAGCCGTAGTTATACGAACGTGTAAAGAACTTAAACGTGACGATGGAATCATAATACGATCTGATGACAATGCAGCAGTTATCATTGATCAGAAAGGGAATCCAAAAGGAACTCGAGTTTTTGGTTCAGTTACTGAAGAATTAAGAGAATTGAATTTCACCAAAATAATTTCATTGTCTCCTGAAGTATTATAAATATGTTATATTTAATGTGTATCTAATTATACAAAAATCGAAATTAATTTGGAATCTTAGGCATATTTCTTAAATAAAATAAACATGCCTTTTTATATTGAGACCTGAAATTCCTAAGAATTAGTTCGTCACGGGTAACGATACTATTGCCAATTTAATCACTTCTATAAGAAACGCTGACATGGTAAAAAAAAAAACAGTTCGAGTAGCAACTACTATTATTACTGAGAACATTGCGAGGATCCTTCTACGAGAAGGTTTTCTAGAGGATGTTAGGGAACATCGAGAAGGTAAAAAATCTCTTTTGGTTTTAACTTCAAAATCTAGAGAAAGGAAGGAAAAGAGATATATAACCGCTCCAGAACGTATTAGCAAACCTGGTCTGAGAATCTATTCCCCTTTTAGGGAGATCCCTAAAGTTCTAGGTGGAATGGGAATCGTCATTCTTTCTACTTCCCAAGGAATTATGACTGATAGAGAAGCTCGACAAAAAAAAATAGGAGGTGAATTATTATGTATTTTATGGTAATTTGGAACGTATTCCAAAAAAACACATAACATAAGAATATACATAAAAATACACTAAAGAAGAGTACTTTTTTTTATCTAAAGTTTTAAAAAAAATAAACTTTATGGCTAGTAATTGAAGTCACAAAGATCATTAATGATCTACTAAATCTACTAATTGGGATCATTTATGTTATATCGTTATTTATGCCATTTTATATCATATCTTTATAGAATTCTTCTATAAATTATAAATTTGTATTTATTTCGAATTGTAGCAAATTAAATTAAACAAATTTTTAAAAATTCCTGTATTATTAATAACTATTAACAAAGTAATATAGTTGGTTAAGATCAATCCGAACCGTTCAATTTCGCATAGAATTCAGAGTGCCAACTATTCAACAACTTATTAGAAATGCGAGACAGCCAATAGAAAATAGAACAAAATCTCCTGCTCTTCGAGGATGCCCTCAGCGTAAAGGAGTATGTGCTAGGGTGTATGTGCGACTCGTTTGGATCATAAGCTAAAACGGACCAGGAGATTCGAAGAACTTTTCTGATCTGTAAAAGTAGAGATCTATCATCTACTCTTACTGAGGATGAAATTTATGGTTTCCATTGGTGCAAATCCAATCACCTTGATGTGGGATGAAAAGCAATTCCTCATTGGTAGCGAATGGTCATCAATCCATTGAGCGGGGAAATAATGCAAATTGAAAAAAGCATAAAAATTATGCCTCTATTGCCGCGATAACGGACACAAGGTAAGCTACCTTGCCAACTCTTATCTTATAATTACATGTCGTCACTATATAGAGAAATCTTATTCTTATAATAAGAATATTTCTTTTATAATAAGAGTATTTCTTATTTGATAATTCGGGGGGGTAGAGCTAGAGATGGTAAACTGTACAAGTTACCAAATACTAATATCATGTCTTAGACATTTAGGGCTCCGGCGTATAGAGAGGACCTTACCGTTAGAGAAAGAACCATAGAAACGATGAAACCCATAATATTTTTTTCTTTTTTAGTACAAGGTCCGATCCCCTGTCTACCTAGAAGGTGCCTAACTTAATGCAATTATGGTTGGGAAGGTTGCAGTAGCAAAAGCCATTGGAACCCGTATTTTATACATCAGAAAAATCAGTTTGTTTCTTAATAAAACAAAAGAATGAATAACTAATCAAAAAATAGATTAGTCCTTCATAAGAATCAACTTCAATGACCAGAGTGAAACGTGGATATATAGCTCAAAAACGTCGAAAAAAGATTCTTGCATTTGTATCAGGCTCCCGGGGGGCCCATTCAAAACTTTTTCGAATTGCTAACCAACAGAAAATGAGAGCCTTAGTTTTCGCTCACCGAGATAGAATTAAACGAAAGAGAGATTTTCGCCGTTTGTGGATTACTCGGATAAATGCAGCATCCCGTGCTAATGGAGTCTCCTATAACAGATTTATACAATATTTATATAAAAGGCAGTTGCTTACAAATCGTAAAACACTATCACAATTAGCTGTATTAGATAGTAATTGCTTCTATACAATCTTGGATAAAATTATCGTATCGTGAAATAGAATCTCCCGGAGAATTTCCTCCGGGAAATTTAATTAGAGACAATTAAATTTAATTCATATTCGATCCATTATTCCTTTTTTTAATCCTTTTTAAAGAATTAAAATCTGCTCTATCTATTGACAGATATCCCAGCTTCAATTCTATTCAGGAGTATGAGTAAGTTCATTTCTTAGGCACCAATTACTTTTCATTAGAGAGAAAAGGTATCAAAGATAGAATACGAGCTTGTTTAATAGCCCTAGTTATTAGGCGTTGTTGTTTCAACATTAATCGATTTACTCGGCGAGATAAAATTTTTCCTTGTTCGCTAATAAATCGACTAATTAGGCTAATATTCTTATAATCAATTTGTTCTCCAGGCCCAATTGGTGATAAACGTTTCCTAAAAGATCGCTTATTCCTAGAAGATGGTTTATATTTATATTTAGATGTATTCCTAGAAGATGGTTTATATTTAGATGTATTCCGAGAAGATGGTTTATATTTAGATGTATTCCTAGAAGATGGTTTATATTTAGATGTATTCCGAGAAGACGGCTTATATTTAGATGTATTCCGAGAAGATGGCATATCTGTAGTATTAGGCTTAGATGGCCGATAATAAGGCTTATATTTATAAGTCTTAGACGGTGTATCTGTAGATGTATTGGGCTTAGACGGCGTATCTGTTGTATTAGTATTAGACGACGGTCGTGTTAGGCTCAGATGACGTATCTGTTGTCCTAGGCTTAGATGTATCCTGAGAAGAGGGTTTAATTGTATTCATAATTATAATTGAATTTATTTCATGAACCTTTTAAAATTACATGGTGTATCTGTAGATGTATTAGGGATTTATCCTGAGAAGAGGGTTTAGATGTATTCATAGTTTGTTTCATGAACCTTTTATCTTTTAATATTTATACCTAAAATTTACATTCGAAATATTGAAAGTTACATAAAAAAAAAATAGTTGTATTTACATTGATTTATTTCTATCCCTGGGTGAGGATAGTTCGATATATTTTATTTTATTTCTCCGTGAATAGTGTGCTTGTAACAATAAGGACAAAATTTATTCAATTCCAACCTAGAAGTATTGGAGCGATTTTTTCGAGTCGTATATCTAGAAATACCCGGCAATTTTTTATCAACACTATCTTGTGTACAACTAGTACATTCAAGAGTAATTGTTACTCTTACATTTCCACCCTTGGCCATAAACTTACTCTATATTAGATATATTGAATATACTTCGCTTTTTCAATTTCGAAAAGGAGAAGAAAGATAAAGGGATAGAAGTTGTCGTAGAATGATTAAAGATTTTATTACTTAATTCATTCTCGTAATAAAATCTTTATTATTAATTTTCAATAATACTATTATTTTGTAGAAGGAACTTTTGGATATAAATTTATATTTTGTTTGATTCTATATATCCTCCCTTGAGTTACAAACTCGGATAGGGATATTTAATCCATCTTATTCTTTATACAAGAATAAAAGTAGAAAATTGATCTAGCATCTTTTTTTCCTTTCGCAGTTGCAGGAGAATTAGAATAAGAAAAAGGGAAAAGTAAGAGCATCTGGGAAAAAGCGGTTTATCTCAATCAATAAACCGGCTAAAGATCCCAACCATAAAGTAGCTAGCACAGGCGCTGTGGAAAGGTATGTCTTTATATCTCGCATTGTTCGTAAGTTTTCCTTATCAATCCGGATGCATATCTTATATGGTCAACTATACCCATAGTTTATCAGTCCCTGGGGACTCCGAACAATCTGTAAAATGATTTGGGCAATGTTTCTATTCCTTTCTGTAACAGAACATATTCTATTATCAAATAATCCATAATTAATAGACATATTGTCTATTATATTCTCGTTTTATAGAGTAGACCCAAATAGATAAATGTGGAAGAAAATAAATATAAATTATATTATAAATAATGTTAAAGACTAACAATTAAAAGGGATGTAGCGCAGCTTGGTAGCGCGTTTGTTTTGGGTACAAAATGTCGCAGGTTCAAATCCTGTCATCCCTACCTAGTCCTTTTCGTACAAAAAGCTCCAGTTATTTTGATTCACTGGAACATAGAACGCAGGTCTCCAAAACCTGATGCCGTAGGTTCAAATCCTACAGAGCGCGATTCTTTTTTTATTGGTCCAATCTTTTGAATTGATCATTTCATAAATTAGAATGGTCAATGAAATCTTATCTCCCAGAATCAGTAGGAGACTCATTCATTCACGATAAAAATGATCTCAAATATCCAATTGATCACCACGTCGGTACTGTTATAATTTAATAAATAATTTTAATTTATTTAAACATTGATTTTAATCCAATTTTAAAAAAATTTTGTTGAATTAAAGGGTAATTTTCATTAATTAGTTTTAAGAAATAGATTAAAATAGATAGAAAGAATTAATACAATAATTAATTATTTTTATAAAAAAAACTATATCATTTATTAAAATGTCAAAAAATAATAATTAATCCTGGGGACTTTTAAAAGGGATTTATATTTATTATATGTATATTTTTTTTGATTAATTTTAAATTTTTTACTAATTTATTTAAGATAGGATTTTTAAAAAAATAACAAAATTATGCCAATTTTACTAAACTAAATAATTGGAAAAATTAAAATTAGTAAAATCTTTAGTTAATAGGAATATTTCGAAAAAAAAATTTTAAAAAAAGGATAAAATTAATAAAACCATTGGAAATTTTTCCGTAAATTTAAAAAATTTTTTTTTAAATCTTTATTAAAAAAAACAACAATTTTAAATCTTGAATTTTTTATTCTTAAAATTATTAAATTCTAAAACATAAAAAAAAATTTTAAGGCTTTTTTAATAAATTAGGACAACTTAAATTTTTTTAATTAAAAAATAATTTAAATTATTGGAAATTTCAAAATTAAAAAGTTAAATTTAAATTAAAGAAATTATTAATAAAAATTTTACTTATTAGTATAATTAATTATTTTTTCCTTTTTTAAAATTCAATTTTTTAAAAATCAATTTAAAAATTATAATAATTTTTGTTCATTTCTATATATGAAATCAAATAAAATTAAATTTCAATTTTAAATTTATTATATTTTTTTAAAATAAAATTCACCAGAAAAGAAAATAGAGTTAAAAAATTTCGATAAAAAAAAAAAAAAAATATTCATATAAGTTCAGAATAAATTTAGAAAAAAAAAGGGAAAAAAAATTACGAAAAATAAATAAATAAAAAAAAAAGGAAAAGTATATCTGATAAAAAAAAAGCGGTTTATCAAATCAATTTAAACCGGCTAAAGATCCCAACCATAAAAAAATTCACTAAGCAATCAAAAAAAAAGGTAATATTTATATCTCGCATTTTCGTTAAGTAAAATTTTCCTTATCAATCCGGATGCATATCTTTATATGGTCAACTATAACCATATTTATCAGTCAGTCCCTGGGGACTCCGAACAATCTGTAAAAAATTTGGGCAATTTTTCTATTCTTTCTGTAACAGAAACATATTCTATTATCAAATAATCCATAATTAATAGACATATTATTAATATATATTCTATTATATTCTCGTTTTATAGAGTAATAGAAATAAAAGTAAATAGAATGTGGAAAAAATAAATATAAATATTATAAATATAATGTAATAAAAACTAACAATTAAAAGGGATGTAGCGCAGCTTGGTAGCGCGTGTTTTTTACAAAATGTCGCAGGTTCAAATCCTGTCATCCCTACCTAGTCCTTTTCGTACAAAAAGCTCCAGTTATTTTTGATTCACTGGAACATAAAAACCAGTGATTTTGTTGTAAGAAAGCGCTCTTAGTTCAGTGCGGTAAAGAAGCAGGTCTCCGCAGGTCTCCAAAAAACCTGATGCCGTAGGTTCAAATCCTACAGAGCGCGATTCTTTTTTTTTTTTGGTCCAATCTTTTGAATTGATCATTTCATAAATTAGAATGGTCAATGAAATCAATCTTATCTCCCAGAATCAGTAGGAGACTCATTCATTCATTCACGATAAAAATGATCTCAAATATATCCAATTGATCACCACCAATTCCAGGTTATCGTACTGTACTGTAAATATGCAGTTACGAATAATCCAGCCAAAGTTATAGGAATCAGACCTAACACAATTCCGGAAAACAAAACTTCAATCATATTGATTAAAAAAAAAAAAGTAAAGATTAATAGCTACCCCCCCGGATAGTAACCCAGACTTACTAGAAATCTCAATCAATTTTGAATTGAGAAAAAAAAATTGATTAAGCGAACGAAGAGGTTTTTTTATTTATTTAATTTCAAATAAGTATTTCAAATAAGTCGTATATTACTTAAACCTATGAATAGGACTAAGGTTAAAATAAGCAGAACTAATAAAAAAAATGAAATAACTAATAATAGTAGACATTGGAAGGACTTAATGGAAAGAATATGATTGATGTGTATCTTTTTTATCAGGCAATTACCTAAATTTATTTACTTTTGTAAGAGGATCAGAATAATAAAAAAAAAATGAAATGTTACAGTGTTAATTCAATTATAACAAATTACTAATTTGTATAAAAATATAAAATGTATGAATATTATACAAACATTAAGGGAATAGACAATAAAAGATATTATATTTATTTTTTGGAATAACCAAAAATATAATCCTCAAATTTATTGATATTGAGCAACCCATGAATAAAAAAATGCCAATTGTGTAACCACTCGGCAAATTACAAATTAGAAAACGTAGTTTTTTAAATATAAAAAATAATATATATAATAAATAATAAATACGAGATCATTGAATTTAACAATGATTAATCTCTACCAGTCTGTTCGAAAGATTGGAACGAAAAAAAAAAAACCTTTTTACAGGCAAACGAAATCCATTCGTGCGAATAGAATATATTCGTATATTCTATATAGATTCACTTTTTTTTTTTATGGCTTGTAAGCAAAGACTGATATTCCATCCTGTCTCTCTCTGTAAAAAATAGGAATAACTTGTATTTACAATTCGTACAAAATAATATCACAGAGAATATTTCACTATTCTATTAACGAGATTAGTAACACTCGGTTCTCAACTCAAAGTTCTATGTTAATGAACCATTAAGTTCACGGCATAACTTCACCAACGATACTATTACATACAGTAACACTAATGATCCACTTCTTGAAGTGACATTAATGTATTCTAGTTATACAGCCACCTGTATAACCGAAAACCAGTACAATGATTACTGCTCAGATGAATCGAAATTCATTTTTCCATAATTCATATGTTCAATTGTTACAATACAATTTTTAGACATGATATTTTCCGGACGTATCATGAAACATACTGGGATTATCTAATTTCTGTCCAGTAAAAAAAAAAAAAACCCCAATAAAAAAAAAAAAAAAAAAAAAAAAGAGATGGATTCAGTTGACCAAATAGAGTTGGAAGCTCTGACAGTAGCAGAATCATTCTATCCCACTCCCTTTCGATATTAACCTAACCAAAATTGTATTGCTATGTTAGAAGAAGGCTAGTTATACTGGTTCAGTATACTTCAAATATACCTTTGGTATAATGTTGACAATAAAACAAGGATTGTAGAAGATATCAGTAGTTTTCCATTTTCTGATCTCTCTCTTTCATGGGACCAAATTCCCCTTGACTTTATAATAATATATGGAGTGGAGCTTAGCATGTCTGGGAATACGGGAGAACGCGCTTTTTTGCTGACATTATTACCAGTATTCGATACTGGGTTATCCATAGCATTACTATACCTTCCCTATTCATTGCAGGTTGGTTATTTGTCAGTACGGGTTTAGCTTATGATGTATTCGGTAGCCCTCGGCCGAATGAATATTTCACAGAAAGTCGACAAGAGGTTCCATTAGTAACTGGTCGTTTCGATTCATTAGAGCAACTAGATGAATTTACTAGATCTAGATCTTTTTTTAGGAGGTACTAATGACTATAGATAGAACTATCTATCCAATTTTTACAGTTAGATGGTTGGCCGTTCACGGACTAGCTGTACCTACAGTTTTTTTCTTGGGGTCAATATCAGCAATGCAATTCATACAGCGATAAACTCTATATAAAACTAAATCACGGAGCTATCTAATGACACAATCAAACCCGAACGAACAAAAAAAATTGAATCGTACCAGCCTCTATTGGGGGTTGTTACTCATTTTTGTACTTGCCGTTCTATTCTCTAATTACTTTTTTTTTCAATTAGGAACAGTGTAGAATATTCTTTCTCACCCAATTTGGAAAAAACTAATACTCAATATAATAATTGTTTATGTCTTGAGCATGACTACTTAATAAAATTTGAAAGGAAGTAAGAAAAAAATGGCTGATACCACCGGAAGGATCCCTCTTTGGTTGATAGGTACTTTAACTGGTATTCTCGTGATTGGTTTAATAGGTATCTTTTTTATGGTTCTTATTCCGGATTAGGATCATCCCTATAGATAGATAATAAAATGTATTTCATATCTATGAGGAATACTGTACACACGAAAGTGAAAACTTAGAAAGATAAGACCTTACCCTTCTTCGAACTCAAAGAAGGGTAAGGTCTTATCTTTCTTTATTTTAATAAGTCTATTTGTATATTCAAAATTGGATAATCCATAAAAAAAATACCAGAAAAGATTACATGTATATTAATTTGTAATGTCAAAACATGAATAAGGGACTGTTCAGTAAGTCTGTTCCGGAGTCACTCCTTATGCAAGATATACATATATATATATTTTCGTAATGTTCATATGATTATTATTTGAAGAGAGGAAGGGTCGAATGAAAGGATCTCCATCTCCGAAGGGGTATGAATTGATTTTGCAATTTTTATTTTTTATGATTTATGATTGCATTAGCCTCTATAAGACGGAGATTTTAATCTTTCAGACAACTTAAATTTTTATATAAAAAAAAAATCATCTCGACCAATTGAACTTTCTCAAATTGTTTTTTTTTAAGAACCAGAAATATCTGTGCCAAAATGACAGATGCTAAGAATAATAAAAGACCTTGAACACGTAAAGGATCTTGAAGTACTATTTCTGCATCTTCCTGACCAAATCCACCTACATTAGGGTTATTCGTTAACGACTGATCTGCCTTAATGAATTCACCTTCTGAGACCAGAAGTTCCGGTCCGAGAGGTACAAAGTCAACCACTTGTCGACCGTCTATTGGATTATCAATAGTTATTTGATATCCACTCTTTTCTTTACGTGCAATTTTACTTATTCTACCCGTTGCTGAAGCGTTATATACTGTATTGTTGCTCTTGCTCCCATCGGGATAAATTTGTCCTCTTCCTCTATTACCACCCAAATATATAGGATTTTCAGGAAGTGAACTGCTTTATTAGTAGCAGGATTTGGTGAAAGGATGGGAAACACCATTTGACTATATTTTTGACCAGGAACAGGACCTATTACGATAATATTTTTTTTTGATTACCGATAGTTCTGAAAATAAAGATCCCCTATCTTTTCCTTAATATCAGGATAAATGCGATCCGGAGGAGCTAATTCGAAACCTTCGGGTAAAATAAGAACAGCTCCTACATTTAAAGTTCCTTTCTTACCATTAGAAAGAACTTGTTTTTATTTGCTTATCATAGGGGATCTTAACGACTGCTTCAAATACGGTATCGGGAAGCACAGACTGTGGAACCTCGATCTCCACAGGTTTTTTAGCCAAATGACAATTGGCACATACAATACGTCCAGTCGCTTCTCGAGGATTTTTCATAACCCTGTTGTGCGAAAATGGGGTATGCATTCGCAATAAATGTCTGAGTCATTATATGTATCATGATCAAGACGTAAATTGATTGAGGTATCCAGTTTTTCACCCAGTCATCATAAGTATTTATATTTTGCATCGTTCAACTTTTGGTTCCAAATATTTTATTTAAACAATAAATAGGAGTAGGTAATTATGATAGTTACCTGTCCTGTCTGCAATTCCGCTACTATATATAAAACCCGAAGAGAAAAAAAAATAAGAAGTATCAACCTATAAAAAAGTAAAAAAGAGTAAAAAAAAAATAGCTGATTTCTAAATAAATATGGCAAAAACATTTAATTTAAAATTGTGAGAGAAACCCATTTTTTTTTCATTCATCGAATGATAAATTACTACAAGTGAAGAAGATGTACGATTAAAACGTTGGAAGATCCAATATTTGAAAATTGTGTCTAAAATGACTGGAAAAGTTGAAACAAGACCAGATATTATTCGTTCGTTATGGGAAAATCCATAATTTTCGAAGATCAAATCGACCATCAGTTTCCAACCATGGGGCGAATGAAACCCAATACATAGATCGGTTGCTAAAAAGAATAAAAAAAAGCTTTCATAGTATCACTTAAGCTACAGAAGACTTCTTGTATCCAAGAATTAAGAATCCCAAGTTTCTTCTTACCCAGAATGAGAAAAAACACTTAGAATAGCAAAACCTATTAGATTTGCTAATAAATGCGAAATTATTTGGATACAATCTTGATTATATATTTTTTACCAATTGGATCATTTTTTTTCTGCATCTCTATATAAAGATCTTGCGAATGTGTTTCCGAATAATCTTCCACCATTCTTTCTAACAGAAATAGCTCTTCTATTTTCTCAAATTTTTCTAGAACATTTTCTTCTTGTATAAAATCAAAAATTCTTTTTGACTGACCAGTATTCCACCAATTTGTAACCCAAGATTCCAAAACTCTCCCTTCATACAAACCTTCTCTAAATGGGGCCGTTTCAAAATAAAAAATGCACTAACCAAAAAAAAAAAGACTAAGCACTAGAATATTATATTATTTAGATTAACTTGGACCAATTAAATTCTGTCTACTACAAATAATATAACTTTTGAATCTACTCAACCTTCACTATTTTTTTTTTGTGGGAGAGGGAAACTTTTAAAAAAAAAGATTTAACTTTTGTTCTGGTGCCTCTTTTTAGAGTAGAATGAAAACATATTTTGGTCCGGGTTATGGGGAAGTACTCTCTTACTCCTCTACTTGATCATCCTTACCAATTGTCCAATGTCCCCTTATTGTCCATCCATCCCAATCCCTTTCTAATTGAAAAACACTCTTTGTTTGGAAATAATTATCTCTTTTTCTTTCTTTCAACTAAATATTTTTTTAATTCTTGGTGGTTTCTCCTCACCACCCCACCACCTAACCTTTGTCTTAATACTTTTTAGTATGTTGATATTAGACTTCATCTAACATTTTATTTTCCAACCTCCCCGTTGGTTAGGGCCCCAACGACTAATCTAAATGAAGAACTGGGATGAACTGGGGGACAGTTTTCACTGATTGTGTATGCTTTCACCAACTCTTGTACATGGGTAATGTGGGGCTCATCTCCTTACTGGCAGATTTGTAACTGTTGATATCACCCATTATGACTATCCTAAGTTTTTCATCGGAATGGAAAGAAATCATTTCAATATCCATTCCCCTTATTTTTTCTTTTTTTCTCTCCCTTCTTCTTTCTTCCCCCTCCTCCCCCCCCCCCCCTCCCCTTTCCCCCCCTCCCTCCCCTCCCCCCTAGGGAAATCAATCTCATAATTCCAATTTCCCCCAAACGGATCACACGTATAGGAATCAAAGGTGGTGAAGAATACCGACGGGGTAGTGGTAGGAATAGAGGTGTGGAGAAGGGCAAGGAGATCTTCCGTCGTAACACTATAAACGCTAAAGGAATTTTTCAATTTCCCTAGCTAAGAAATTGAGCCACGCTTCGGAGACCACTTGAAAAAGATTATTTATTATTTGATCATATCCTACAATCAGAAGTCCAAGGGGAGAAATACTTGAAATGGCAATCCAAAAAACCACAACCTATACTAAGATCAAGTGAACAATAAACAATGTGGCGGTCCAAAGGGAATTACTAAATACATAAAATAATACCTTAAAAAAAAAAAGGTATGACCATTATCGCTGGTATTATCGCTGGTCCAAACTACAATACCAAATATCTCCCCTAGATGGAGAGAATATCTTCTTGTTTTAAAGTAGTTTGATTCCATCCATCAAGCTTGAATAAATTCCCAAAGGACCAGCGTATTCCAGGGTCCATACGTTGTTGTATTCCTAGAGATACTTTTCTTTTCTTTTTCTTTCGGCCATACATAACAATGACCTGTCTTAATTCCCAAAAAGAGGAGTAATTATGATGGGGGGTCAATTAAAAAATCCAATTAAGAATCCCTATAAGACGAGAATTTCTTTTGGATCCCAATTTTTAAATTGATAGCTTGTTCTTTCTTTTGTTCTTTTCGTATAAATCCACTTATTAATCACCTTTTAAAATAGGTAAAAAAAAATAACAAACTAGCACCTCCCCATAATGATCTCTATAATAATACTACCCCAAAATCGTATATAATCGGCCAATTTCCCCAATTTTCCATCCTTTTTAATATAAACGAGTTGAGGAAAGACTTTGAAATTAATAAGACCCAGTGATCTTATTTTCCATTCAAGGGAAAAATTTATCATCTCTACCTATTAAAAAATCCCTAATTCTCCTGGGAGCTTCTACTCTCACAGAATTGTCTTGTTTTGATAACTCCAAACGTACGGGAGGTTTTTTACTAATAAATCGAGATTCAAAATCATTCCATTGTACTATTTTCCTTATTTAGACGTCAGACTCTAAATCTTAGGGCCCTTGGACAAGAAGTACTTCTAGGGCCTGTACAACTATTTTGTTTTGTACATAGTCCCAATGATCCTATTTTTGGTACATACGTACCCTCAACATAACAGATCAACTCCCATCATTTGTATTCCACCAATATCTATTCATGCAAATAAGATCCTCGAATCGATAACGAGGCCAAAGAAAATGTCTTATCTTTTCTCTTGTATCTATGCTAAGATGTTCATCTTTTTCAATGAGTTCTTCGTCATTCTGTATGTCTTTACTATTTGACAATCTTGCACTTTCACCTAAATTGTTTTCCAGATTCAAACGATTCAAAATTTGAAATTCTCTATGATGTCTTGGAATAAAAATATATTCGAAAATGAGGGAACTTGAAATTTTTTCATTTTCATCCTCCATAGTTTCTATTTTTTCGTGTCGGACAGATTCATCAAAAAGATTTACATCAATCCCTTTCCTTTTTAATTTCAATAAAAAACTTAAAATTTTATATATAAGGAATCGGTCATTAAAGTACCCCGGTATAAGTGGCATAGACCATCTCCTTGTATCCCACAAAATTTTCTTAAATGTATTCTCGTTATCCTTGAAATAATTTCCCATATACATCATAAGCTCTAATAATTCTAAGTCAAGTTCTTCGTTATCCATTTATGGCTTAGCTACTTGATATGCAAAGTTATCGTGGCCTAATTTCTTCAGGTCTAAGAAACGTGCCACATTTCTGGCACTTTTAAACCAAGGCAATATCAACAGGTTTCCCAGCTTGTACTTATTTCTCCAATCAAGTACATTTTTCGTCCTTTCTCGATGCGCCAATTTATTCGTTCTTCTTTTCTCTAGTCTTTGTTTTTATATTTTTCTCTTTCTTCTTCTCTCTGTATTTTTCTTTCTTCTTTTTCTTTCTTATTTTTCTTTCCTTCTCTTTTCTATTTTTTCTTCTCTTATCTTTTTTCTCTCCTTTTGTTAGTTTTTTTCTTTTTCCTTTTGTTACTTTTTTTCCTTCTTATTTTTTTTGTTCTTCATTATCCAATCCTTCTTTATTATCCAATCCTTCTTCATTATCCAATCCAAAATCCAATTGAAAATGAACTTCTTCCCATCCCTTTTTGTCACCTTGTGCTTTTTTTTCAGCATCTAGTTTAAAAGTATTTTCTTTTTTTTCTACTCGAAAATTTTCAAGCTGTTTTCTTTCTTTTGTGTCTTTGTGATAAAGATTCCTAAAGTATTGAACTAGAAAGTCTCTATATTTTAGATTCTTTCTATTTTTTTCTCTTTTAACTCGTTCAGCTCATCGAGCAGCCCGTTTTTTAGCTCATTCAGCTTTTTTTTTCAGTCTTTTCTCTTTTCTTTCCTTCATTTTTTCCCTCATTTTTTTCTTTCTCTTATCATTATCTTCTTTCCTTAATGCCTTTTTCATTTTTTTTAGTTCTTTTTGAGTAGTTTCCGCCTTCATTTTTTGCATTCTTTGTGCTTTTTTATGTTCTCTCTCTTTCTTTTTCTATTCTTTTTCTTGCTTAATTCTTTGTTCTTCCTCCCATTTTTTTGTTTTTCTTCTTCACTCTTTCTTTCCAGTTCTATAAGAAAAGCATCAACATCAAATTCCTCTAGTATTTTAAACTCTTCAAAGTCATTCATATTAAGAAGACACGTTCTAAATATGTCTAGAGGAAAAAGGTCACCAAGTTTTTTACTTTTTTTCCTTTTTTTCTAATTTCTAGGAAAAGCCAAAATTGAAACTTGTAATAGGGCTTCTTATGAGTTGTCAATTCATTGGAAATATTCCTAGTTTTCTCCTTTATAATTTTCTCCTTTATAGTGTTCTCCTTCCTAGTTTTCTCCTTCCTAGTTTTAGAAGAATCAAAATCGGAGTAATCAGAATCCTCGAAGTAATCAGAATCCTCAGAATCATCAGAATCATCATAATCATCATAATCATAAGAATTCTCAGAGTAATCGGAATCCTTGGAGTAATCGGAATCCTTTTTGGTTCTTTGAAAATTGGTAATAGCTTGATTGTCCGGTTTTTGTATATAGTGTATAGGGGATCCGTGAGTATCCTCTTTCATATAATTGAAATAACTATATGTTAAAAGATTATATCTGTTACTTTTGATATTTTTCTTGAGTCATCCTATAAAAGATGCAAATTTAATGTATAAGATTATTATTGTTATTTTATTATTGGTAGTATTAATCATTATACTTATAATCATAAAGTATGTACCCACATAGAAGTGGCAATATATAGGGATATATATTATATAATCCCTATAATGAGTCAAATGCAGGTATTGTTTAATGGATAAAATTTATCCTTGCTAAGGATAAGATGTGGGTTCGATTCCCTCTACCCGCCCATCTGGAGGATGAAATCCTAACAAGGAATAATTATTGGTTTGGTCGTATCTTTTCCTGGTTTATCAAACCATTCTCCAGGGAATTAAGAATGGATAAAAAGCTTATTGTATTTTTAGCGGAGATGGGATTTGAACCCGTGGCTTCAAGGTTATGAGCCTTGTGAGCTATCAAACTGCTCTACTTCGTGCTATCCTTTCATATGACCTTTACTATAATAGCAAAAAATAGGTGTATTGAGCAACCCCTGATAAATGATATTATCCCTCCCTATATAGGGAAGGTCTTTTCTATCATCACAATAACCTTAAAGAACCAATCTTTTTTTCCTCCTACCAACTCAATTTTACTACCCTAGCCAACAAACATGTGTGAGCCATCTCACGGATTATATATCCGGACAACTCAAAATCTTGATAGTTAGCTCTAGGTCTTCCAGTCGTCAAACAACATCGACGAAGACGTGTAGGTGCACTATTACGTGGTGAAGATTGTAATTTTATATAAATTTTCATTTTCTCATCTAATGATGATACTTCGCTCATCTCTTTTTTCAAATATTGATGAAGGAAATTATATTTCCTTTCCAATATTTGTTTCTTTTTCTCTCTTTCAATGAGACTTTTTCTTGTCATAATTATTCAGTCAATTTTTATCAAGGAATCAAAATATAGATCAAATTTTAGATGGATAAGTATTACGTGTATTACTCCTTATTTTAAATATAGAGAGATTATATTTATAATCTATATATATCCTCAAATTGAAAAGAATTAACCAAATTTTCCTGATGTAGAGGAAATTAAAAAATCTACATAGGTAAATATATAACCTACGGAAAAATGAGCTAATCTAACTAATCGTGCTTGAATGATGGAAAGAGCTACTGGCTTGTGCCTCCATCGAACTAAATTGGCCAAAGGTGTGCGTTCATGGGCCCATGCGAGAGTTTTAATAAGTTCCTGCCAATATCCATGCCAGGAAATAAGAAACATAAATCCAGTAGCCCAAACAAGATGCTCGAATAAGAACATCCACGCCCAGACAGATAAACTATTCATACCAAAAGGATTGTATCCATTAATAAGTTTTGAAGATTTTAACCAAAGATAATCTCTTGACCATCCCATTAAATAAGTGGAAGATTCATTAAATTGTCCAACATTCCCCTGCCATAAGGTGATATGCTTCCAATGCCAATAGAAAGTAACCCATCCAATGGTATTCAACATCCAAAAAACTACCAAATAAAAAGCATCCCAAGCTGAAATATCACAAGTACCACCCCGTCCCGGACCATCTCAAGGAAAACTATAACCAAAATCTTTCTTATCAGGCATTAACTTGGAACCACGCGCATCTAAAGCACCTTTTACTAAAAGTAATTTAGTTTTATGTAAACCTAGAGCAATAGCATGATGAACCAAAAAGTCTCCAGGACCAATTCTTAAGAACAGTGAATTTTAATTATCATTAATAGCATTTAACCAACCAGGTAACCATATGCTTTTACCAACATTGAATGCTGGATCATTTGCTGAAGATAAGAGTACATCAAAACCATATAAAGTCTTACCATGAGCAGATTGTATCCAATGAGAAAATATAGGCTCGATCAAGATCTATTTTTTTGGAGTACCAAAAGCAAGCATAACATCGTTATGAACATAAAGTCCCAAGGTATGAAAACCTAGGAATAAACTAGCCCAACTCAAATGAGATATTATAGCTTCCTTATGCTCCAACATTCTCGCCAATACATTATCCTTATTTTGTTCTAGATTATAATCCCTAATGAGGAATATAGCTCCATGAGCAAACACCCCTTTCATAATGAATCCAGAAATGTATTGATGATGAGTATACAATGTAGCTTGGGTTGTGAAGTATTGTGCTATGAATGCATAGGCGGGTAAAGAATACATGTGTTGAGATACCAAAGAAGTTATAACTCCCAAAGAAGCTAGAGAAAGACCTAATTGAAAATGAAGAGAATTATTTATTGTGTTATAAAGACCCTTATGCCCGCGGCCTAATAGGCCTCGCGGAGGAATATGTGCTTCTAAAATATCTTTTATACTGTGTCTGATCCCAAAGTTGGTTCTATACATATGACCAACAATAAAAAAGACAAATGCAATAGCTAAATGATGATGAGCAATATCAGTTAGCCATAAACTTTGAGTTTGTGGGTGGAATCCTCCAAGAAGAGTTAGGATCGTAGTTCACAACCCTTGATAGGTACCAAAAAATGATTACTAGAATCAAGATTTTGAGCATAAAGATTCCACTAACTTGTAAAAAGTGGTTCTAAACCTTGGGGATACGGTAATACATTCAAGAAATTATCCCATCTTATGTTTTCCCCCCTTGATTTAGGAATAGTGACATGAATTAAATGTCCCATCCAAGCCAAAGAACTGACTCCGAAGAGCCCAGACAAATGATGATTGAGACGAGATTCGAAATTTTTAAACCATGAAACACTTGGTTTCCATTGAGGTTGTAAATGCAACCGACCCGCTATTAAAAAGATAGAATAAAGAAATAGCAAGAAAAGAGCTCCGGTATAAAGATCTTCATTAGTGCGTAAGCCAATTATATACCACCACTAATAAACACCAGAATAAGCAATTTTGAACGGACCGGGGGCGCCTCCTCGGGTAAAGGCTTCTATGGCCAGTTGACCAAAATGAGGATCCCAAATTACATGAGCAATAGGTCTTACATGTAAGGGGTTGTGGACCCATGCTTCAAAATTACCTTGCCAAGCCACGTGGAATAAATTACCAGAGGTCCACAAAAATATTATAGCTAACTGACCAAAGTGAGAAGTAAAATTCTTCTGATAAAGGTGTTCTTCGATAATATCATCATGACTTTCAAAGTCATGTGCAGTAGCAATACCAAACCAAATACGATGAGTAGTTGGGTCCTGGGCCAAGCCTTGGCTAAAATTTGGAAATCTTGATGCCATAATGCTTTTCAAATCCTCCTAGCCATTATCCTACTGCAATAATTCTTTGCTAGGAAGAACGCCAATGTTGTGGCGATTCCACCCAGAAGGTAATGAGTTACTCCTATAGCACGTCCTTGGAAAATACTCAAGGCTCTGTGATGGATAGCAGGAGCAACCTTTAATTTTTTATGGGCCCAAGCAATAGATTCAATCAGTTCTTGCCAATACCCACGACCACTGAATAGGAACATTAGACTAAAGGCCCAAATGAAATGAGAACCTAAAAATAAAAGACCATATGCAGATAATGAAGAACCGTAAGATCATATTACTTGAGAGGATTTTTCCCATAAAAAGTCACGGAGGCACCCATTAATTGTAATGGAACTCTGTGCAAAGTTGCCTCCTATAATATGAGTTACTACTCCATGATCACTTATACTAACCCAAACATCGGACTGCATTTTCCAGCTGAAATGGAATATTACTACCGAAATTGCATTGTACATCCAAAATAAACCTAGGAAGACATGATCCCAGGAAGATACTTGACATGTTCCTCCTCTCCCAGGCCCATTGCAGGGAAAATGAAAACCAAGATTTACTTTATTAGGTATTAAACGAGAGCTACGGGAAAATAAGACACCCTTAAGTAGTATTAGTACAGTCACATGGATAGTAAATGCATGAATATGGTGCACTAAAAAATATGCAGTTCCTAATGGAATAGGTAAAAAAGCCACTTTGGCACCTACTGCTACCAAATCACCACCTCCTTAGGTTAAGTTGGTGCTTGTTGTTACATTAGGAGCTGTCAAACTAGGAGCCGAGGCATGAGTATTTTGTATCCATTGAGCAAAGATAGGTTGTAATTGTATAATAGTATCTGAAAACATATCTTGAGGACGTCCTAAAGCACTCATAGTATCATTATGAATATATAGACCAAAACTATGGAAGCCTAAGAATATACTTGCCCAGTTGAGATGTGATACAATTGTATCATGATGTCTCAAAACACGATCCAAAAGATTGTTGTATTGAGTAGTCGGGTCATAGTCTCTTACCATAAAAATAGCTGCATGTGCAGCAATGCCAACTATGAGAAATCCACCAATCCACATGTGGTGCATGAACATAGAGAGTTGGGTACCATAGTCAATAGCTAGATAAGGGTAGGGGGGTATAGAATACATGTGGTGAGCTACGACAATAGTTAAAGAACCTAACATAGCTAGGTTAAGAGCTAATTGAGCATGCCATGAGGTGGTTAAAATCTTGCAAAGACCTCTATGACCCTCCCCTATAAATGGAACTTTATGAGCTTCCAAAATTTTCTTGAGGTTATGGCCAATACCCCAATTAGTCCTATACATATGACCAGAAATCAGAAAGAGAACTGCAATAGCCAAATGGTGATGTGCAGTATCAGTCAGCCATAGACCCCCCCGTTACCGGATTTAGTCCTCCACGAAAAGTCAAAAATTCTGAATATTTCAACCAATTTAGGGTGAAAATGGGTTCAACCCCTCAGCAAAACTGGGATAAAGTTGAGCTAAAATCTCATGATTTGAAATAAATTCATGAGGAAGTGGTATCTCTTTACGGTTCACTCCAACATCTAGAAGTTGGTTAATAGGTAAATAAACATGTACTAGGTGTCCTACCCAAGATAGAGAACCAAGTCTTAATAACCCTGATAAATGGTGGTTCAACATTGATTCTACATCTTGGAACCAAGTCAATTTTGGAGCATCTTTGTGATAATGAAACCAACCAACAAAAATCATTAACGCTGCAAAGATCAATGCACCAATTGTGGTGCAATAAAGTTGTAATTCACTAGTTATTCCGAATGCTCACCAAATTTGGAAGAATCCAAAGGTTATTTGTATTCCTCAAAAACCTCCACCTACATCTCCATTCAAAATTTCTTGACCTACTATTGGCCAAACTACCTGAGCACTAGGTTTGATGTGAGTAGGATCACCCAGCCATGCTTCATAATTGGAGAAATGAGCATCGTGAAAATACATCCCACTTAGCCAAATAAATATGATGGCTAGTTGACCAAAATGAGCACTAATGATGCGGGAGCATAACTTGCAGAGGTCATAACTTTTGATCCGACCGTTGGATCGTCCTGAAATTTTACAGGGTGGTAGATATACATTAGTACTATGCTAGGGACAACTTTGTCTGCAAGGTTGTGCTCATTTTGGCACGTTTTCGGGCTCGGATTCCGTCATCTAGTGGTCTAAAATTGGCTCCGAATGTTTTTTCTGCTTTTCTCTAGGTCTTAGAACTTTAATAACTTTTGTTGTGCTTTTCAGAATAAGTCCAAATTTTGCGTGAGCCCTAATTTATGAATGCATATTTGGCACGCAAATTTTGGGGTCAATCCGAGTTGTTTTGCATTTTAGGGTTTTTTGGCATTTTAGGGTTTTTGGCATTTTAGGGTTTTAGAGTAGTCTTGAAATAAAAGGAGAATGGTAATGATGTAATAGATCAGTGTGAATTCCAGAATGAGAAGTAAGCTATTTTGAAACTCCTGGTTTTATTTGCAAAGGTGTTTATGTGTGTTTTTGGAGGTATTTCAACCTCTTGCAGCTGGATTCACATCAACTAAATACTTTGTGAGAGATATCTTCCAAATCATTAGTATGACTATCAAAATCATGAGCATTAGCATATAGGTTCCAGATCCAAGTGGTAGTATTAGGTCCCTTAGATAGTGTCTTTGAGAAATGACCAGGTTTAGCCCATTTTTCAAAAGATGTTTTAATAGGATCCCTCTCCACAAAAATCTTTACTTCTGGTTCTGGTGAACGAATGATCATTGATTTCTCCTCTTTCTAGACTAGACATGAGAAAAAACCCGCCAAACGAATTTATATGTTTTCAACTCGTTTCTCTCTTTATTTCCTAGTTCAGGAATGGAGCGACTATTATACGGAAGTCACTCTGAGGTAGGTGTTCTAATTTATTATGACATATCCCATAGGTTCTCAATGGACCATTATGATATGGTAAAGCTTTCTCATTGGGTGGGAAAAATATTTTTTTGTGTAATTTGTAATATCATTATTATCTTCATATCCATATTTATATCCTAGATCACATTTATGAATCACAAAAGTTTTGAATTATTCAAAATATTAATAGATCTTTAATAAATCAATATTTATATCTCCGTACGGGATTTAACCCTATTAAAAATATCCCTTTCATTAACGATCCATAAAAGGTATTCTTTTTTATATTGTCAATATAATTATGTCTAAAATGACAACTCAATAAGAGGAGCTAATTCAATCGAATAGTATGAGACATTAATTTATCCTAGATGTAGAAAATATTTCATAATTCTGATGATTGTATGGTAATTGATATATTTTCATTCTCCAAAAAATCCCATAATCTTTAACCAATTTTGTGCTTCGATATAATTGCTTGGAGCAAGCACTATAGCTTGTTTCCAGTACTCAGCATCTTGATCGAACAAAACCTCCGCAATTTCAAGATCTCCTTGTCGAATGGCCTATTCTCCTCAGTCAGGATAGGTCAACTTAGAAAATCCTTCTTCCCTTAGAACTGTACTTGAGAGTTTCCCACCTCATACGGCTCAATTCACTATTTTTTAGTCCTTTACCCAAAATTCCAAACTAGAAGATAGGGAATAAGTTCAGGTTAACCGAAATAACAGAAATGGTCAGTGACATGAGTTTCAAACTTCATTTTCGATACTTTTGATAAATGATCAGGTTTTATCTTTTCTCCCACCCTCATAAAGATGAATATAGAAACAACGAGATCTACTTTAGATTATCCGGATAGAAGTCTTTTTAAGGGGTAACTATCTATGTTATGTATAGAAATTTCAAATAGTACTTTCCATATGCAACTTGTAGGATAGTACTTAACAACTTTAGGATTTGATGCTACATCATTGCTCAATAGCCTAGTAAATCAACTATATTACATAAGTTGATTTGTTAGTGAGTAGATTTGATCGTATCAGTCCCAACTTTCAATAATTGATCTTTATGGTGCTTTCCCATCAATTTAAACGATTAAATTATTTTGTATCCATGGAATATTGAGGCTTTATTTATCCATTCATATTTGGGCTCCTATAAGGGATATTCTTTTGACTACAGCTGATAAAAACCGTCCTTTAGATGATGCATATGTAGAAAGTATCTTCTTTTGTTCTTCTTCGTAGTTCTAAACGAATTCATTCTATAGTACAGATAGCCGCATGTAATGATAGATCAAGGCTGTATTATTAAGAGCTTTTGGTAAAGACGGGTTTCGTTCTAATGCCTAGAAATAATATTTCAAAGATTTAGTATGTTCCCCATTACTCATGAGGATAAGACCTATATTATATAGTATATAACTTCGGTCGTAAGGGTCGATTTCTAATCACATGGCTTCATAATAATTTTGTAAAGCTTCCACATATTCCCCTTCGGATTGAGCTGACATCCATTACGCTCATTTTCCAAAACCGTACATGGGATTTTAACTTCATACGGCTTCTCCTTTTTTTACATAATAAGGAAAGTAATCTTTTGAATCGGTCTTAGCCCATATTATAAATTAACAGGATCTATTTTATTTCTTATTAATCTCTAGCCATCCTTCTTGCAAAGACTCTTTTTTTAATACCAAGGATTTTAGCACTTAAAAACAGAACCTCCAACACTTTATTTTTCCTTAACGCATTGTATTTTATGAGGATTATTCACTTCAAAAATCTCTGATGGTTCTAACGGTATCCAAAGTACAAACGAGATGGATGTTTTTTATCTCAACCATTTTCACTAGCCCTTAAAGGGTCATGTTTATGATAACGAAGCGTTTGTGTTGTCGATTCCCACACATAGTGATTTTTCCCCTATGCGTGCCTATCAGATAGGTTTGACCATTAGAACCTATTCCACACATACTTTTAACCTTTCTCTTGATACTAGTAATATCAGAAGATAAAAGCATCTAAGGTTGCATCAATCGGGGATACATGACAAAAAGAATTGTTCTATTTCACTCACTTTCACTAAGCGTAACTTTTCATTGACTCAATATCCCGCCATTCCCTGAAATGATAAAGACAAAAATAAAAAAAAGTATCAAATCACACCATCTCTATAATAGGTGAATCCTCTTTTTCCCCTGAAGCCATTGGGATTATTTGCAATAAGATATCAGCTACAACTGTGAAGGTCTTATCGATAAAATTTTCATTTCTCTGAGATCTAGGAATAGTCAATTATAAATTTTAGACTTTCCTTCATTCCTCGTATAGAAATGATCCCATGAATAAAATGATTTTCCGACGCACAATAGCATAATTAAATGGATTTCCTTCTGATCATAAATATTCCATATATTTACCTTATTATTTCTATCATTTTCTCCCAACCCACTCAATAGGATGATCTCATCATCCCGCAACCCCGTTGTATTTACGTGACAGAGGAAATAAACTAAATAAAACAAATATTGGTATGGGAAAGGAAAATCACATTGTTATGTAACGTACAGAGAGACAAATGTGCATGAATCAAATCCCTCCTTTTCATTCTCAATTTAAATTCGACAGGAATAATATTCTACGACTAACAATTAATTAATCTTCAAACTGATTCGTTTACTATCTATTATTTTTTTCACTAATCCAATATATTGTGACTTTTTTTTTTAAAGATTCAAATGGTTTGGTACCCTCATTTTATCCCTCTGGGAAAGATCTATATTGTTGTTAATTATATTTCTCGATCTTTGTGGATCTTTTATAGAAATTAAATCTTGGGGTTTGCAACGATAACTTGGTATATCTACTATATGATCATTGACCAGGATATGTTTATGGCTTACTAATTGTCTGGCTCCAGGAATGGTAAGCACCATTCCCAATCGAAAAATAATGTCATCCAAATACATTTCAATTAATTGTAATAGAACCTGACCCATTGATCCCTTAGATCTTCTAGCAATATGAGCATATTGAAGTAATTGTCGCTCTGTAAGTCCGTAATGAAAACGTACTCTTTGTTTTTCTTTTAGGCGGATAGGATATTTAGAAGGTTTAGGAGATTTATGATGTTTTTTCGTCCTAAGCTCTTCAATTCTGTTGGGTTTTTTCTTACTAAGTCATGGTAAATTTTTTAGACGATTTATTATTTTTAAAAGAGGTCCGCAATAACGGGACATAAAAACTCCTTATTTCACAACACAAAATGAACAAATAATGTTGGAAAGAGGAATAATATAAACAGTATGAATAATGAAATAATATATTTTATATAGAGAATGACACTTTTTCTTTTCATTTTGTATTGGAGAGGTCCAATAAAATATGTTCCAATCATTCATTTTATTTCTAGTTGAAACAGAAACATATTATGCCATGATATACTCGGTGGACTGATGATCATAAAAGGAAGAGTCTTCTCCCTATTTTATAGATCCTTACAAAACATGCTTAGTAATTAAAAGAATGAAAAAGATCCTTCTAATAGGTTCGAACCGATGACCATCGCATTACAAGTGTGATGCTCTAACCTCTGAGCTAAGCAGGCTTACATCAATGTGTAATGCCCAAACTGGGACACATGAAAAAAAACACTCCGAAAGCCACTCAAGAGAAAAAAGAATGGTTAATAAATTTTTTTTAAAGAACTAAATAAGAATAATTCTTCGCTTAACCATTTCACATTAAAATAATTAATTTGGTCGACTGAAGGTTATTATACTACATTGTAATATAGTTTAAATACAAAATTTTATCCCCTACTAAGAAAGGAGGTTATACTAACCAAGTTTAGAAGTTATTTTAAGTAAAGGAGAAATACATGAAAACATAAACCTGTGATATAAAGGACATGATCCTAGGTTATAATAGCACCATCGCTAGCCTCCAGAAGAGTAACAAGTTAAAAAAAAAATACCATATGATTTATAAAGAACAAAACTATTTATTTATTTATTCTACTTATCTTTTTCAAAAATCCTTTAATGCAACCTAAAGATCAAGCTTTCTTCTTAATTTCCCATAATTCCCAAGTAGACTTAAAACAAAAAAAACCTTTCCACTTATCTTTATTTTTAAAACAAAAATCCTCCTTACCTAAATGAAGAAAAGGAGATATACGTTATATCTCATATCTTATTTAAAAGCTACAGGAACCTAAAAGTCTCCCTCTAAGAATAATATGAGCCATAAGATAAGATTTTCCTACTCCTTGGATTTGGGGATAACCCTGAAATTGTTTTATTTTTTTTAAGAGTTTTCTCACAAAGAATTTTCTTTGTATCTTATGGGAAAAGGGCAATAACCTAAAAATCTCTTTCTTTTCTTTTGTGTTATCTTTTGTTGGCAGGTTAAAGGAGGCGGCACCCATGGTAGATGAGGTAAATGGGGCTGCATGGGGGAGAGGCCCGTCAAGGATGGAACAACAGAAAGAGGGCGGTGGTGTGGGGAGTGACCAGGGTCTAAGCGTAGGGTTGGAGGATGGCAGGGAAGCTGCAGTGGATGGGGGAACGAGGACAGCACAGGGGGCAGACGGGGGTAGGGAGGACAGCGGTAGGAGGGGCTGCGACAGGCATGGTAGTGGGGAGGTGGAGGGTAGTGGTGGAGAGTGGGGAGGAAGCGCTGACTGCGGGGGGAGGGGATACAACCCTCCCCAACATTGTTTTCCTTTTTTTGTTTATATTTTATTTTATTTTATTTGTTTATTATTAAAACAGAGAAAAAGGTAATATATATATATATATATATATATATATATATATAAAATTCTTCAAAATAGAACAAACTATATTAAGATAACAATCCCCACTATGACTACCCTTAAAAAAAAAAAAACTACATTGAATAAATTCTGAATATAAGTATTTTATACACAATGATGAAGAATGATTATTTCAGCCATTAGAATGATAGATCTAGATTTGTTAGCTTAGTAAAGTAAGGATTTGTAAAGGCTTTCATTAACTATTTAGATTAATGGTTTTATCTATTTTGTGTTAAAAGGGAATATAACCAAGTATTTTCCAATAAGATGAGAAACTTATTTCTAAGAGAAAATATTCAAAAAAGGTTACTTATTCAAATATGATTGCTTAATAAGAGCAAAATATTAAGACTTCTCATGGGAAGAATTCAAGACTAAACTTACTCCATGCATGATTATTACCAACAACACAATACAAGAGGGAACAAATTTCTTTTCAAATGCAATTAAAGATTATTTCATATTCTTAACTTGGGAGATTCTCAACATGGAGTGCATACATATGTTTTTAAAAAGGAAGACATATCCCCAAGCTATACATTTTCTCTTATAAAAAGGAGACTACAATCAACTTTCATATTAAAGAAGATCACTATTACAATAGTTCTTTTATTTTTCAAGGATTGAAGTTCAAAATATACAGATATACTCAAATATAAAACTACTCAAGAAGGCTCATTACAAGTCTTCCTACAAGCTTGAAAAGAGAGGTTTCTCAAGAGTGGCTTACACTTGTTTAAAGAAGTTTACAAACACAAAGAAGAGATTTATCACAATGGAGACTCTATTAAATCATTCCTTGTAAGGGACAAAAAGTAATGACCACCGTAGAATGTAAGAGATAAGGAGCTCCAATCCAACCATCCACTTTCAACATGAGAACCCCATGTACATTTCCTTCAAGAGAACCAAAAGGAGAGAGAGCTTGTTTTCCACCCAACCATAGGCATCATGACATGCCTCTCTCAAGGTTGGGATGCATGCTAGCCTCCCCCAAGCCCATGGGAAAGAGGGAAACTCTCCAAAGCTTGCACAAGCTGGAGGGTAAACCAACAATGATACAAGCACACAAGAATAGGACAACACAAAAAAACTCCAAAAATTACAAGGAGGAGAACCCATGTTCATCCTAAAAGTGGGGAAGAGAGGAGAAAGTTCTCCAAAAAATTTATTCCAAAAATTTCCTGCACAAAGCAACAAACTCCATACCCTCCTTATTGCTCCAATTTCAAACCAAAACCCTCCTTATTCATCCTCCCTTTCTCCAAGTCCTCCTTAGAAGGATTTTCAAACCCTAAAGGGGTTTCCTTACCAAGAATGGGGAAGGAGATTCAAGCCAAATGAATCATCTTCCCCACCTCAACCATTGAGGGGAAACACTAAGACCCTACAAGGATTATCCATCAAGCCTTGAGGATTGAGAGGGAAAATTCCCTCTCTCTTCCCCCACACTCGAAAACTCCATCATGCCATATGATGGAGGGAGAAACAAACAACAACAACCAAATAACAAAGCCATGCAACCCATCTAACAACTAAGATAAATGCAACACAAGAAAAAGACATAAGAGCCTACCTCAAGGAAAGCTCTCCAAAAATCTTTCCAACTTTAAGTTTCTCCACTCTTGACTCAAGCAAATCACAAGCTCCAAATCACCTAAGCATCCAAGCAAGAAATTCCCAAGAAAAAGTCCCTCTCTTTTCCCATGAATGGGAATTTGAAGAGGAGCAAGCAAGCATCCTCACAAATGAGGGGGTGACATGTGTCACCCCTCCCCCTCCTTAAGGTCAAAGATGCCAAAACAAAAGAGAGAAAGGGTAAAATTATCTTTTTTCCCTCTTCTCCCAAATTCCCTTAAATGTAAGCAAGACAAAATAAGTGAAACTTTTGATAAACACTCAAATCCATATCCCTTACATGGATGTGACTAAACAAGAGGTAAAAAGGGAGGGAAAACTCCCTTTAGCCTTGAAAATAATCCCCCCCACCCATTAGGTAGGGTCCAAGGGCTCATTTTTGTGTTAGGGGAACTCCCAAGCTAAAAAGGGGTCCCCAAAAATGCCCAAAATAACCTAATTTCGGGTTTTGCATTTTTGGCACGAGGGTAGAGGGTGTGGGGACCACCCAAGGGTATCACATATGACCCTAAACCCTTGTGATTAAGTGACGCATTAAACAAAATCAACAATTTAAAATAAAGTGGGATTATTGACTCCCAAAACAAGTTTACATCATAATCAACTACCCTAAAACAATTAATAATACAAAGCACAATACATTACAAAAATTGGGGTCACTCATAGTGCCCAAAATAATAATCTCCTATACTAAGGCTTCACACAATGAACATGGCTAGGACTCAGCCCGTGGGTTGCTTGTGCAAGATTGTGTAGCTGGCCTGAATCCCACGTTCTCCTGTAAACCTGTCACCTGCACACTCATTGCACACATTAACCGTACCTGTCTGATAAAATATAAAGCAACGACATAGTAAGATATCAATAAGTTCTACACTAGCCTAACATCCTATTGAAATCAAAATGGGACAACGTGCACAATTATACTCAATATTCCAAAATTTAGACAAGATACATGACATATAACCATAGAATTCCACATGCAACAACTATTCATTATTATAATTATGTTCCACACACAACAACATATCCATTAGTATCCATGACCTTATGAGAAAATGTGACAATATAGAAATTAAGCTAAATTTGCACTATACGCCTAAGTGTCCACATATGTCTAATAAGATCAAATCTCTAAATATAGTGTCCAAGATATAACCAATCACTGTCAAAACATGTCTATGAGTAGAGAACAACAAGCTACTGAGCCATGAAAAGTGTGGGCACTACACAATGGAGGATGTAACCACATCCTTATTGGTGTGAAATTTAGAGATCACTTCGAAATCGAAGCTATTAATAAATATACAATCGATATTCCATATAAGAAATCTAATTAGAATAATGCAATTTAGATTAGAATGGAACCTTGTTTGAATATATAAACAAGATATATAATATGATGTAGCATCATCTAAGAATGGGGCGTGGCCAAGCGGTAAGGCAACAGGTTATGGTCCTATTATTGCGAAGGTTCAAATCCTTTCGTCCCAGATGGGACAAATAGTAATATTTAAAATAAATAAGAATGATAAATCCAATTTAATTTAATTTATACTTTCTTCTTATTTCTCATCATTTCATAGACTATACTTATGGAAGGGAAATATAATAAGGCATAAATATGGAAAGGTATATTTTTGTGGTGTAGGATAGGAACACAAATCAAATTTTAAAAAGGTTAATTTATAATTTATGAAATTATCCTATTGGATGTATACTGGTCCTGCTCATATTGGAACTCTACGAGTAGTTATTTCCTTCAAAAATGTGCATGCCATTATGCATTCTCCTCTAGGAGATGATTATTTTAATGTAATGCGTTCTATGTTAGAACGTGAAAGAGATTTTACCACTGCAAGTGCTAGCATAGTAGATCATCATGTATTAGCACATGGATCTCAAGAAAGAGTTGTGGATAATATTCTCCGAAAAGATGAGGAACGTCCTGATCTTATTATATTGACACCTACATGTACCTCTAGTATTTTGCAAGAGGATTTACAAAACTTTGTGTATAGAGCATCCATAATTTCTGATTCCAACACCATTTTTACAGATGTGGATCATTATCAAGTGAATGAAATTCAAGCAGCGGATAGAACTTTGGAACAGGTAGTTTGATATTGTTTAGATAGATTAGATAGATGTTATAGATAAGAAAAATTGGATCAATTCCTAACAAATGCGCCTTCTGTCAATATAATTGGAATTTTTACATTGGGTTTTCATAATCAACATGATTGTCATGAGTTGAGATGTTTGTTATGAGATTTGGACATTGGAATTAATCAAATAATTCCTGAAGGAGGATCTATAGAAGATCTTAAAAATTAACGAAAAGCTTGGTTCAATCTAATTCCTTATCGTGAAGTGGGCTTAATGACAGCGATGTATTTGAATAAAGAATATGGAATGCCTTACATATCCACAGCCCCCATGGGGGCTGTGGATATGGTTGAGTGGATCCGCCAAATTCAAAAAAATGTGAATACCTTAACTCTTAGTTCATTAATTAAAAGAGTTGATTATGAACATTATATCAATGGGAAAACTCAATTTGTTTCCCAAACTGCTTGGTTTTCAAGATCTATTGATTGTCAGAATTTGACAGGGAAAGAAACATTCATTTTTGGTGATGTAACTCATGTTGCTTCAATAAATAAGATACTTTCTCGAGAAATGGGAATTCGTGAGTTGTTCGGGTACTTATTTCAAACACGATGCGGAATGGTTCAAAGAGAAAATTCAAGGTTTCTGTGATGAAATACTTATCACAGATGATCATGCTGAAGTAGGAGATATGATCACTCAGATGGAACCATCTGCAATATTTGGTACTTAAATGTAACGTCATATTGGTAAACATCTAGATATTCCTTGTGGAGTTATTTATGCACCAGCTCATATATAAAATTTTCCCTTGGGATATCGACCCTTCCTAGGTTACGAAGGTACTAATCAAATAGCTGATCTAGTTTATAACTCATTTGCTTTGGGTATGGAGGACCATATTCTAGATATTTTTGGTGGGCATGATACTAAAGAAGTAATAACTAAATCATTATCCACGGATACAAGCCTAATTTGGAATCCTAAAAGTCGACTAGAATTAAGTAAAATCCCCCATTTTGTTAGAGAAAAGGTAAAAATAAATACTGAGAAATTAGCATGACAAAATGGCATTGAAACCATTACAATCAAAGTAATGTACGTAGCTAAATAAGCATTCAATAGCTAGCTAGGATAATGAACTGATGTTATTACAAAAATGTATGAATTCATGACTATTCATAATTACATATCGATTTTGGATCAGATACCTACCTTTATTATAATTATTATAATAATTTGTCTGTCTAAAATGATGTGGTAGAAAGCAACGTTCGACTTGAACGACATGATTGGTTCTGTGTATTATGACATCTGCCATTTTCGATTTGAAGATGCTCTTAGCTCAACATTTATCTCCTTAAAAAGATATGCGGAGTTTAACCAGAAAGGAGATATAAATTAGGGGATAGAATCTAGGGTTAGTGTAAATGTTCTAAATGAGCTATAATTATTTTGTAAGTCTACATTGAGTTCAAAAAATGATCAGATCAATTTTGGGAAAAACTAGATCCCAATTCTACAAAGATTAATCAGTTCTATTGCTGAACGTGGAAAAGAGAATAGAAAAATGTATATTTTTGAGGGGGAGGTAGGGGGGTTATTTTTTTGATCTAACTCAATGAGTTACCTATCGAATTGTAGCAATTAATGCTAAGTCTCGAAGAAAAGGAAGATCTATCCAGGAATTCGTTCTTTATTTTATGATCCAATGAATAAGTATGAAACCCACTTATTTTATGTTACTATTGTAAATTTCCTCGAATTAGGAGCTCAACCTACAGGAACTGTTCATGGTATTTTTCTGAGGGAAAAAATGTTTCGTTTTAAACACGCTTTTTAATTAATAAAAAAAATAAAAAAAGGGGAGATAAGTCATGCGACTACATCTAGGTCCAATAAATTTAAATTACATGAGATTTCTATATTATTCAAGTTTCGTGTCATGGTTGTTTTCTTATTATCCTTTTTTTCCTCTTATTATATGCAAATTTCATGTATATTAATGCCCTGCAACGCTATATACGTAGGAAGCTTAGAAATTATCAGTTTTGGATATGGAAATAATAAAGATTTGAGTCGTTCAACCAAGAATGATAAAACATGTAATGTATGAAAGAACCAAATCAAATGAAATAAGTAACTAACTTCCTATGGAAAACTTGGAAGTTTAATATATTTTTTGATAAATTAGAAAAATTCTAATTTTTAACTAATAATAAAATTTTGTTTTTTTGTTACTATCATTCATAGATAAGCATATGATCCTCTATTAGTGTGTCTAATAAATTATTTTTGTCTTAATGTAGTGTCAATCCAGCAAATAAAGAAAAAAATTGTCTATTCCAACATATTGGGATTGACAATAGCGCATTGTGCCAATAGAATTCATAATAAATAATTCATAATAAATAGAATAGATTCTATTTATTAGGTCCACCATTCATTATTTTTTGAATCATCTTCTTTTTTTAATCATCGTGAATTCGTTTGACGGATCATAAATAACTTTATCTAACGGATCATAAATAACTTAATCTATAGATTAAGTTATTTGATTCTAGAAATTGTAGAGAATAAATTCTAGATCCTTTATCCTCTATTTGTCAATAGATTCTATTTATTCCTGACAACGATTGTTCAAATATCATATAAGTTTCTTCATACGGTATAATTTAATATTCTACTTCTATTGTATCTCTCCAAATAGCAAATAAGGGTTGCTAACTCAATGGTAGAGTACTCGGCTTTTAAGTGCGACTAAGGTCTTTTACACGTTCGGATGAAGTAAAAAATTCGTCCATACCGTCGGTAAAGTTAGTAAGACTACGAATGATCCTGAAAAGAATAATAAATGGAAAAAGCAGCATGTTGGTCTAACAATCTTGAATTGATTTATTAAATTTTATTTTATCAGAAGCGTATTTTACCAAGGAATCAAATGTATGAGAATATGTATATTCTATACATCGATGTATAATATATGTTATATGTTATTTGAACAAATCCAAATGTATTATGGAATAACATTGAATCAACACACGATTAAGTTGAGTGAGTCAATGGAGAAAGCTAGATGGCTTGAATCATAAAGAAAAACCAGAAGACTGAGCTTTTGTTCCTCATTTGAATGAGGAATTCCTTATACTAATTAGAAGTTAAGAGAACTTTAGTAACCGATAGGGGGAGTTTTTCCCTGTATTAGATCAGGGATTTCTACACCTACAATGAATCCTAAGTACTCAAAGACAAATGTGTAATAGAAATAGTGTACTGACCAGAAAAATTTATTCACTGAGTCAGGAGAGCGATCGGACTGCTAAGATGAAACATTTTCGTTCTTCCTCATGACGAATGAATATTTCTTGTAAAGAGAATATTTAGATAGGATTCTCTATTCTTTCCCAACTATATCGCACCATGTAATTTCATAATCCAAGAGGTTATTTTAGGGCCCGGGTTTTTCTTAAAATGGATGAGTTCCAAAGATATGGAAACAATCATAAATCTTGGCAACAATGCTTTTTATATCCACATTTTTTCAAAAAGATCTTTACACAATTGCTCATGATCTTTATTTAGATAAATTGAGTTCCTCCGAATCGACGGAACTTTCAATTTCTAATTGTTTTAGTTTCCCAACTGTAAAGCGTTTGATTCGTCAGATATGTCAACAAAATGATTCAAATTCAATTGGTTTATTCAGGAATTATGATCCAAATCGATTTATTAATCACAATAGGAACTCTTATTCTGAATTGGTACTAGAAGGTTTGACAGTTATCTTGTAAGTTTCATTGGCAATGTAATCAAAACATTTTATAGAAGGAATGGATGGATGGAAGAGTATCTGATCAATCCATTGCATATTTACCCTTATGGAGGATAAATTCCCATATTCCAATTATTAATTAGATATATGAGTACCCTACTCGATTCATCTGAAAATTTTGGTTTGGACTTTTCATCACTGGATCCAAGATGCTTCTTCTTTGCATCTATTACGATCCATTCTACACGAATGGAGAAATAGTTTTAGTGTAAAAAAATTACAGAAAGCTCTGGTTCCACCAAGGGAGAATAGGAGGTTCTCCCTGTTCCTATGGAATTCTTATGTATATGAATGTGAATCCTTTTTAGTTTCACTTCTGAAACAATTTTATCATTCATGATCGTTTTTGTATGGATCTTTTCCCGATCGAACTCATTTTGATAAAAAGATCAAACATATTGTCATATTTCCGGTCAAAATTTCAACGAAAAGGATCTGGTTGTTGAAGTATCCTTTCATATACTATGTTAGATATGGAGAAATATCCCTTATAGCTCTAAAATGTACTCACCTTCAAGTGAAAAGATGTAGATATCATCTGTTTAATTTTTGGCAATATTATTTCCATCTTTGGTCTCAACCGTATAGGGTATGTATTCTCGAACTATCTAAGATTTATTTTTCTTTTTTAAGTCATTTTCTGAGTTTTAAAATGAAAAATATCATGGTTAGGACCAAAATGCTAGATGATTTATTGATTAGTGATATCATTTCCAATGAATTTAATCCAATATCTCCAATTAGATCCATTCTTTTATATTTGACTAAAGAAAGGTTCTGTGACATCTCAGGGAAGCCAATTAATAGATTATCCTGGACCAATCTATCAGATGAAGATATCCTCGATTGAATGTGTAGAAATATTTTTCATTACTACAGTGGATCCATTAATAAAGGTGGTTTATATTATATAAAGTATATACTTCTACTTCCATGTGCTAAAACTTTATCTTGTAAACATAAAAGTACGATACGTGTAGTTCGGGAAGAATTAGGTTCGGAAATCTTCACAAAATTGTTCTCAAAGGAATGAGAATTCATTTATTCATCATTTTCAAATACTTTTTCACAGAGAGAATGAATTTGCAATTCAGCTATTATCCAGATAAATCTCCTAGTTAATTACTGGCAAAAGATACGTAATAAACAAATAGAAAAATGATTTGACCAATGAAATGCTTATTAGATCAATTAACTCACTATGGGATTTGTACACTCGAGAATCCAAATGATTTATAAATTAATATATTGAGAAATCTGTGTGTAATGAAAATTGCAAGCACAGTTTGGGGAGAGATTTCTTACTCATTTAAATAAATGATAAGGAGTAGATAATCCACTCCATTCAACGAGTTCCGGGTTCAAGTCCCAGGCAACCCAGATCAATAGGGTTCTATAGGCTCTACTGATTTTGTATCCCATCCAAGAGATAATTTTATCTACTGCTATTGACAAGCAAGAGAGTGAAAATCACAGCATTCGTAGATCATATTGAGAAGTGATGAAGTATTCATCAACAAATAGTAGAAATACAAATATACTAATTGAGGAATACTTTCTATATTATAGATAATCTTATTTGATTCATAAATAAATTAAAAATATTGGTTGACATACAGATATGAATCATGTTATACTATTTAATAACAAGCGTATATGCTTGGGAGCTTTTAATGATTAAATAAACCAAATTCTAACCATGACCGCAATTCTAGAAAGACGCAAAAGCACAAGCCTATGGAATCATTTTTGTGATTGGATCACTAGCATTGAAAACCATCTTTATATTGGCTGGTTTGGTGTCTTGATAATTCCTACCCTATTGACTGCAACCTCTGTATTCATTATTGCTTTCATTGCAGCTCCTCCAGTAGATATTAATGGTATTCGTGAGCCTGTTTATGGTTCTCTTCTTTATGGAAACAATATTATCTCCGGTGCTATTATTCCTACCTCTGCAGCCATTGGTCTGCATTTCTATCCCATCTGGGAAGCATCTTCTCTTGATGAATGGTTATATAACGGCGGTCCCTATGAGCTAATCGTTCTACACTTCCTACTTGGTGTAGCTTGCTACATGGGTCATGAGTGAGAGCTTAGCTTCCGTCTAGGTATGCGTCCTTGGATTACTGTTGCATACTCAGCCCCTGTTGTAGCTACTACTGATGTTTTCTTGATCTACCCTATCGGTCAAGGAATCTTTTCTGACAGTATGCCTCTAGGAATCTCTAGTACTTTCAATTTCATGATCGTATTCTAGGCTAAACACAATATTCTTATGCATCCATTTCACATGTTAGGTGTAGCTGGCATATTTGGCGGCTCTCTATTTAGTGTTATGCATGGTTCCTTGGTAACTTTGAGTTTGATTAGGGAAACCACCAAAAATGAGTCTGCTAATGCAGGTTGCAAATTTAGTCAAGAAGAAGAAACTTACAATATTGTAGCTGCTCACGGTTATTTTGGTCGATTGATCTTCCAATATGCTAGTTTCAACAACTCCCATTCTCTACATTTCTTTTTAGCTACTTGTCTAGTAGTAGGTATCTGGTTTACTACTCTAGGCATCAGCACTATAGCATTCAACTTAAATGGATTCAATTTCAACCAATCTGTTGTTGATAGTCAAGGTCATGTAATTAACACTTGGGTCGATATCATTAATCGTGCTAACCTTGGTATGGAAGTTATGCACGAACGTAACGCTCACAACTTCCCTCTGGATCTAGCTTTTTTTGAAGCTAATTCTATATATGGATAATTAATCAATTTGATGGATTGTTAGCGTATTTAAATCCTGGAAAATAAAAATAGTACCAAACCTTTTTGAAAGGCTTGGTACTATTTTTTCCATCTAAACATTTACTGCAAACAGAGCATAATAAATGCTTATTATGCATCCAGTAGCAATTGAACCCTGGACTTCCCAATTATGAGTTGGGTGCTTTTACCATTCAGCCATGGATGCTAGATAAAGAAAATAAAGTTTATACTATTTATATTATATATATATATATATATATATATATATATATATATTTATATTATCTTATATTAGGTACCCAATCTGATTCTCTTATTATTCGATTCATGCCTATTGCTTTCAATAAATAAAGAAATACGAGTCACTTGTTTGAGAGTTGTAAGAAGGTTATCGATCTTGCAAAACTTTGATGTCCGGTCAGAACTTGTCAGCTTAACTGATCAACTAATATTATTAGTTAGTTTTTAGTTTTTTAGGGGGACTTAGAAACTTTCATTCTTGGAAGTAATGACTGTAGAGACATTTTCTATTGGTTTGGGGTAGATGTAGCCATGTGGTCCTATTGGTTTGAATTTGTCACCCACTGACCAGATGAAAATATTTGTCACATTTCATGGTTTTTATTATAATTTATTTTTCTATGAAATCATATGATAAATTGTTGACAGATGCATCTATATAATATGATATATATATATATATATATATATATATATATATATATCTAGGAAGAAGAGAAACATATAAATATACTTCTAAAAGATGGGATTGATTGAAAGATCAAAATATTTATATTTCCCTGTTTATTTCAATTTGACGATGGAATACATACACCACACACATTAAGATAATAAAAACATTCATTCGCCCAGGTCAAATTAATAATAGACAAACCAAACCAATCTTATCCTTTTACCATTTTCCATGCCCATAGAGAGAACAAAGTCTGACCAGATCCTATCCACAGAAAATCTTTGTCACATTTTCATTCCTCTAGAAATGAATGAAGAATCCTATTTTTCCTTTTCCTACTTTTTCCTTAGATAGGAGGGAGCTCAAAAACAAGGTGAAACGATGGAATATGTGAATAAATAAGGCAAATTTAAACTGAAAATTAGATCAAATGAATAAGAATAATGAAAAATTTCAGGCGATCAAAAATAAATAAAAGGAGATCAAAATATGAAAATAGCAGTATATGGAAAAGGTGGAATTGGTAAATCAACAACTGGTTTTAATATTTGAATTTCCCTAACCAGACGTGATGAAATATTCTAACAAATTGGATGTGATCCCAAACATGATAGTAATTTTACTCTTACATTATTTTTTATACTTACAATTATAGATACTTTGCAATCCATAGGATTATCATTATGAGGATATTTAGTCCAAAGAAGTAATCCATAAGGGTTATGGAGGGGTAGATTGTCTTGTAAGCTTGAGGGTCACTAGCAGGAGTTTGAATGTGGGGGATATGTAGTTGGAGAGACTGTAAAAAATTGTTAAAATAATTAAATAAATTTTATGAATATGATATAATATTATTTTATGTATTAGGTGATTTGGTTTGTGGTGGTTTTGGTGCTTTAAGGAATTATGTAGATTACTATGTAATTATTACAGATAATGGATTTGGTGCATTATTTTTAGCTAATCGTATTACTACCTCTTTGTCAGGGAAAAATTCTAATACACATTCACTTCTAATTACTATGCTTGGTTGGAAATCATACCTCTAAATGATATCTTATCAATACATAGGTAGAATCTTGACACTATGCCTATAATAGAACTGTTACCTCTTATTGAATGATATTTGAGTTTCGAGAGTCAAGGGGGAAGCCGTATTTGAAATGTTTGGATCTGAACCATCTCTCAACTATGTGTGTAAATATTATTTAGACATATCTGATCAAATATTTTCCTAACCAGAAGGTATTGTACCAAAGGATATTCTAGATCAGTACTTATCTCAGTTTACTCTATAACCTTTATCTCAATCCTATTGATGAGGGAAGACATTAAAATAATAAGTAAAATTCACTTGTATTTATGATGATCTAATCAACATAGTTATTAATCATTTATGTCAATGAAAGTATTATGAAACCCTTATTGTTGAATGTGAGACAAGTAATTATCACACTTTTTGTCCAATCAGCTGTGTGTGTTGGTTATATCAAATAGATTGAGGATAATTTATTTTTAGTTGTGGGTACAAAGACTTGTGGTTATTTTCTACTAAAATTCACTTAGAGTTACGATTTTTGTCAAAGCCTCGTTATACAATGGCATAATTGGAAGAAGGAGACATCTCATCTCAATTGAAAAAAAATGAGGGATTAAAAAAGATTTGTATTTAAATTAAAAAAAGACAAAAAAACCCTAACGTTATCATATGGATAGGTATTTCTACTACTAGAAATAATTAATATGGATTTGGAAGGTATGACACCGAACTTAGAATGTGAAATTGCAATCCTAATTCTAGTGGAAAGATTAAATGGATTGGATTAAATGATTTTAATCAACAAGAAGATATTGTGTTAGCTATGATGGAACTTTCATTTTCTGAGAATCGGAATTCTCCATTTGTGAACGAAAACTAAACTATACAAAATTAGTTTGACTTTTCATTATATAAAAAAATGTGAATTGGACAAATATGCAAATAGTTTGTCCTTAGTTATTTTTTAATCTTTGTCCATCCAATGTGGCTTCTCAACAAAATATAAAATTAAAATGTCAATCCATCAAGGTATCAAGTTGGTTACCTTCTCAAATATATTGTGATCTTCCATAATTGGGTGGTGGATTTTATATTTTTTCTGTTAACGCATTTTTAAGTCATACATTGACAAATTTGATAAGATGCAACAAATGTCAATTAATTAGAGTTACTTTTCCTACTAGTACTGGATGGAATGTATACTTAGAGTAAAAATATTTTTCCTGTCACTAGGTGTTGAAACCCAAGGTCTGGAGGAAAGGGAGGAAAGAATATGGGAAATTTTAAAGGATTATCTAGACTTGGTACGTGGGAAATCTATCTTTTTCATGGGAGATAATCTACTAGAAGTCTCTCTAGCAATATTCTTAATCAGATGTGGAATGATCGTTCATGAAATTGGTATTCCATATATGGATAAACAATATCAAGTTGTTGAATTATTACTTTTACAAGATACATGTATAAATATGTGTGTACCAATACCACGAATTGTGAAAAAACTGGATAATTCGAATAAAATACAACGTATACGTGAATTACAACCCATGGAATAGAACTTAGCTATTACTGGAATGGCTCATGCTAACCCGTTAGAGGCAAGAGGAATTAGTACTAAATGGTCAATTGAATTTACCTTTGCCCAGATTCATGGGTTTGCCAATGTAAGAGATGTACTTGAATTGGTTACCTGACCCCTACACCGCCGGAAAATTTAGAAGACTTGGGTCGGACCACCTTAGTCATAAAAAAAAACAATTTTAAAATGTCTCAGTAATTCTCATTATTATATTATTATAGATTAATTATTTATTTAATTTAATCTATCCAATTTGATTTCGATTATTTCTATTATTTTGTGATAAAAATAAGTTGTGGGGTCGATATATAAGAGAGTAAAGATCAAAATTAGGATCAATTCTGTCATTTTCAATTAAATTCGTGGATGTGAATGATAACTAAGATAACTAATATTTATTCTTTTCTATGGGAGATAGAAGATATTTCTATAATAATTTCACAATCTCCCATACTTCTATGGGATATAATAATTATGATTTATGATAATAATCATAATGTCACACCACAGATGGACATAGAATAGAGATCATTGACACTTTTGGGATTGGGATATATAATTTTAATGTATATTGTTTGATTAATAAAGTGTAAGTAAATAGGCATATAATAAGATAAACAGATAAACTTAAACCATAAGGAGGTTTTATTTTTATATGGTAATCAATATATTAATATATTAATATGATAATATATCATATTGATATGCCAATCAATATAGTAAGCCAATCAATATATTAAATATATGTAACTAATATAGTTAGTTAATAATATTGCCAATCAATATATTGACTATATATAATAATTAATAATATAGTTAAATATTACTGTCACATTGTTCCCTGTTATTCTATCCCTTTTTTCAAATTATATAAAAGTATAAAAATATACTTAACTCAAACCATAAGGAGGTTTTATATGATTTTTCTCCATTTCGATTTTATTTATAAAATCATGTGGTCATGGAAATTCATTATTCCTTGTTATTCTATCCCGAAATTCATTATTCCCTGTTATTCTATCCCTTTTTTCAAATTATATAAAAGTATAAAAATATACTTAAATCAAACCATAAGGAGTAATATATTATGATTATTCAACAATATCAATTTTATTTATAGTCTGGTATCGTCATGGGTCCTAACGTTTAGTCTGATGGTCATATTTGGTTTCTATTATGGCTTCTTAACTACATTGCCGATTAGTCTGGCACAAATCTATTATGTAAGATATTTACTACTAAAATATCTTAGAATTTACAGGGAAGATAGAATTATTCCTACGGGAGGAATAATTCTCAGCGGTTCTTTTGTAGGTCAAGTTCTAGTCTTCTCATCCATTTACCTTTCTCCTATTTATGCAGCATTATGGAAGCCTCATACAATGGCTCTAATGGTTACACCAATTATGTTATTAATTTTTATTAAGGTACTATTTTGTGATCTATGGGATTCCTCAATCAACGAGTTTATTCCTTGGATCAACAATATAGAAATGGAATTCATTGTTGCACTAATTCTACAATTGCTAAATCCTGCCCTTTTTTTCAGCAAGTCTATTTATAGCAGAACTGATAAACCTAATGTTATTTCACTATAGTAGAAGCCTTTTTTTTCTACTAAGTACCGCCGTACCGGATGGTTAAGCGGACAACTTCTATTCATAAAAGTGACAGAAGTATTCTGTTCAGGTGTGGAACATGATTCACCCTTTAGATTGGAAGCAAGAAAATGACATATTGGTGTAACTTTCCAAATGCTTTTCTTGGGTTACTTTGTACTCATGTGTTATGGTAGAACCCCTGCCCCACTAATTACTAAGTGGTTTGGCGATAAATTCTTGAGTCGAGGTCCTCAAGAGGAAGAAGAGGACGAAAATACAAAGGTAGATGATGCTAAGAAAAAAAGTGGTAAAAAGAAAAAAGAATCTTTGAAGAAGAAAAAAGAATCCTTGAAAAAGAAAAAATAATCCTTAAAAGAAAAGGACAAAGAGAAAGATGTAATACTATCAGATATCATGTGTAGACCGTGGCCCACAATATTTGTTGATTATCGCCGATTCAATCAGCCATTACGATATGTCGGTATTGGTGATTTCTTTCTTTGCATGGTCCTGTCAAGACCCAAGTCACTGAGTATTTTTTTGATATTTGTCTCAATGATGGGCGTCTAAATAATTTCTTTTACAGCTCTACCCAGTATGACTTTCTTTTAGAAAATAGTCAATTTAGGAAGTGAAAATTCTATCACAAATCAGGATCATCTTGATAGATGGATAGTTACCAAAAAAGAAAGAAATAATTCCTTAGGCAAAGATCTTGAAGACCGAGTTAAAGCTCTAAGCAATGGATTTCTTGTTGAAAATATGATGGATATAAGAGTGAGATTTTTGATAACCAATAGTGGAGAGTGCCTTCCAGGAAATAAATGATCCTTTACTAAGCGGGCCATTCCATGGGGTGATAAATCAATTTAAATCACCGTGGATGTTACCTCCTTTGGACGATAAGGGATTTAAGCTATTTTTATTTAAAAAGCATCAAAAAGTGAAATGCCATTTTACCAAGGAATTTGGACATTGTTCATTTAAACGATCAGAAAAAATCGTTCGACCAAAAAATGATAAATTAAAAATGATTTTCAAATGGTGGCTCGATAAAAGCCATGTATTCTTATTAGAAGAACATGAAACACGAACATTTCTGGATGAAGTGACATTGAAAGAGTTGTCAAAAATGTTTGACAATATTTATCCAAAAGATTCGTTGGAATATGTTTTATTGGCCCCAGCAGATTTAGAAGCGTAAATAGCTTCTTGTGATAAAAAAAAATATAGTAACTATTTGTTGAATATTTTCCTTCAAACGATGGGTACGAAATGGGAATTGCTTCTTTGTATCCTTTCTACAAAACAGGCTTTGCTTTGTGAGCGATTTTTTCTAATGAGATCGAAAAAACTTCCAGATTCTATAATATCTATAGATATTCCTGAAGAGATTTCTTATGAAGATCTTCCTTATCCTTATAAAGATACTATTGATGGATATATAAATATTCCTGATGAATAAATTCCTTCATAAAGAATTTTTTGTCCTTTATAATAAATTCCTGAAATTCAAGGATTTTTTAAATGATAATGAACCGTGAATTAAAGATTTTAGTAAAATTATTGTGCCTACATGCCCTAGCATACTATTAATAGGTTTATATGATAATATCGCTATCAAATATTCCCTGGAGGTTTGTCCAAGAAAATCTCAAAGTTATCTAGTTATAAAACCCTTTGAAAAAATTGAAGAAGAACGACTAGAAAAGGAAAAACAAAATAAAAAAGGAATTATAGACAACTTCTTAAAACGATTCAAAAAAGAGGAAGAGGAAGAGGGAGAGGAAGAGGAAGAAGAAGAAGGAGAAGGAAAAGAGGATGAAGAAGATGATGAGGATCCGATGTCAAAGGATCTACATGTATTTAGTTATCCACATGAGGGAAATTTTCATCGGTTCCTAGTCAAAGGAGCTCTACATTTTAAAAGACGCAAACTTTCATTGTTTAGCATTTGGAAAGCAAAACCACGGTTGAGTCTTTTTGAGAGACTAAAGGAGATGACTAAAATGCATCACAATGCATCACAAATCCAAACCTATACCTAAAGCCAAAATTCAAATTGGAGAGACAAAGGAAGATAAATAGCGGAGGATTTTGAAAGGATTCGGAAAGTTACTCAGAAAAAAACAAAGAGGAGGATGTCGTACGAAAGAATTCTTTCGCCGTACTAAAAAGCAGGCATTCGATTGGGAAATATTTCACCATGTAAGAGCTACTATATTATTTATTCATACATTTATTAGAAAATGAGTATATTTACCTTCATTGATAATAGCTAAAAATATTGGTCGTATTTTATTATTGCAGTTACCCGAATGGAAGCAGGATTGGGATAACTTACATAAAGAATTTTATGTAAAATGCAATTATGACGGTTATGAGTTGACAGATGTAGATGTACCTAAACACTGGTTTAGAGACTACCTAAGAGAGGGGATTCAAATTAAAATTCATAACCCTTTTCGATTGAGACCATGGTATGATGAATCTACCACTGAATCTACTCCTAGTGAAGACAATACTAGTTTCTTAACCCTGTATGGAACAAAAGCTAAAAAACCTTTCAGAAAGCCAACGAAAATATGTTCTTTTTGGAAACCTATTGATGAATGGATTCAGGATTACATTGTCCAACATACAAATTTCATTATCGAATGGCTAAAACGTATTATCGAATGGATGAAACCTATCATCCAATGGATGAAAATTATTGGCCAATCGATATCACTGATTTGCTCAAAAATAATAAAAGTATTTTGTAAAAAATTTGAACTTCGACCAGATACTCGAAGTACATAAAATCTTCAAATGAATGACCAAGTCCCTGTACTGATTCGAACTAGGCCTACGCCTAATATGAAATTTACTCTAGAGATAGTACAGGATCCATTGGAACCACATCTAATTGAAATTGAAGAAATTGAACCAGATGTACATCTGGAAGATCTAAATGAGTGGCCAACTCAGATAAAAAGATGAATGAACAATATTGGTTAAAATTAGATATTTTAAACAAATTAAAAGCCGACATGAAAAATTTGGAAAATAAAATGGATATGGATCAACCTGACATACAACACAAATTGAAAAGGGCATGGGTTAAAATAAAATTTTGGTTTTTTGGTTTCTGAAAAACAATCATTTGATTCATTACGAGGAAATTGCCATATTTTATGAAGGTTTTATTTTAATAATGAATAGAACATTTATTTATCTTAAAATAAGTGTTCTTAATCTCATCCTTTCAAATTTCCAAATTTTAATGTAATTTAGGAGGAATATTGTAGCAATTATCAAAATATTTATCACGAATAGAAATAGAATTATAAGAATAGTCATTAAGACTAGAAATAGAATTTTAAACCCAAAAAAACAAGATTTCAAAAAAAAATTCCCAAGCATATGTTGTTGGAAAGATATGGCAACAAATATGGGCTATGAAGGGGTCTTATGCGAGGGATTTACTACAATACAGAACATCGTATCCTTTAATTAAAAATGATATCAAAGAATCCTTAGATATGGAAGGAATATTGGATTCTAAAGGGCCTCAAGATTTAAGGGTAAAAGATTGGAAACAATGGTTAAAATGGTGTGCCGGGTACAAAATAGCACCCCAGAAAAAAAAGGTAAAAGGTTCAAAACAATGGTTAAAATGGTGTACTGGGTACAGAATAGGACCCCAGAAAAGGATAAATGTAATTGGTAACCGATTGGGATGGAGTCAATTTGCATCTTTTTTGGAGACATTAAATTTGTGTCTTTTATAGGACGACTCAAGAAAAAGATCAAAAGTAACAGATATAATCTTTTAGCATATAGTTATCTCGATTATATGAAAGAGGATACTCATGGATCCCCTATACACTATATACCAAAACTGGACAATCAAGCTATTACCAATTTTCAAAGAACCGAAAAGGATTCCGATTACTCCAAGGATTCCGATTACTTTGAGAATTCTGATGATTCTGATGATTCCAATGATTCTGATTACTTTGAGGATTCTGATTACTTCAATTCTGATTCTTCTAAAATTAGGAAGGAGAAAACTAGGAAGGAGAAAATTAGGAAGGAGAAAATTAGGAAGGAGAACACTATAAAGGAGAAAATTATGAAGGAGAAAACTAGGAAGAGTTTCAATGAATTGACAACTCATAAGAAGTCCTATTACAAATTTCAATTTTGGCTTTTCCCAGAAATTGGAAAAAAAGCAAAAAAAGTAAGAAAACTTGGTGATGTAATGCCTCCTTTAAATATATAAAAAAAATTAATAAAATAAATGTAAAAAAATGAAATAAAATAAATAAAATAAAAAAGGCCGTGATATTCTTCTTAGGGTGAATTAGGGCAAAATTGGGTCTTCCTTCCATCATTTTGGCTGTGTAGAGAGGGAGAGTGCATCTGCCGCCACCATGGGGGGGGGGGGGGGGGGGGGGGAACTCCAATCTGTTCTACCCGAATGCCTAAAAGAAAGGTGGTTTGCAGTCCTTTTTACTCAAATCAATGCTCTTTAGGCATTTTCATGTTTTCGTTCAAGAAGATGCCTCGCCAAATGTCATCCCATGGATTTTCCATGTTTTCTTTTGCGGCCTGTGCCAGCATCCTCTCATCCCTGTGTCAAAACTCGATTTCCTTTCTTCCTCCGCGTGGATAGCTGCCAAAACACGAAATAGAGAGGCGTTTTTGTTAGATGTTGCAGTTACTATTGCCCTCGTAGACATGGTTGTGCCAAATAGACTTGTAGGAGGCCTGTGAACTATTGGGTAGAATGCCTCAAATAGATGCGGCTCTTAGAATTCCATGAGGGTAGGATATGCACAAAGGTGCTTGTTAAAAGGCCCTTGAAACTTTCAAGAAAATGTTTTAGTGCCCAATTTGGCACGTAGGCAAAATGTGAAGGCATACACAACCCAGGTGAACTATTTGACAAATGATACAATGAGATGCATTCTCGTGGACTGTAATGATTGCAAGATATGCACAAAATGGCCTTCTTGATGAGGCTTTCAGCCTTTTCAATACAATTCCTAAGAGGAATGTGTTTCCATGGAATGCATTCATTGCAGGATGCTCACAAAATGGACTTCTTGAAAGGGCCATGGATATTTTCAAGCAAATGCAATTGGCAGGGTAAAGCCAAACTCAGCAACCTTTTCCAGCATCCTCTCTGGGTGTACCAAAATCGAGGTTTGGAAAAAGGAATGGAGATTCATAAAAAAAAAACATTTGAAAGTGGGTTTTCGTCAGATATAATAGTTGTGAATGCCTTGATAGACATGTACGGAAAATGTGGAAGCATGCAAATGGTTCGAAAATGCCTGAACGGAATGTGGTGTATGGGCTGCAATGATTTCAGGAGGTGTAAAAATAAAAATAAAAATGAGTTGGTTAAAAAGGCCTTGGAAACCTTCAAGCAAATGAAATGGGTGCGTGTAAAGCTAGGTTCCACAACCTCTATCAACATCCTCTCCACATGTGCAAAATAAGAGCTTTAGAATTGAGGATGGAAAACCATCAAGGCATAGAAAACAAGATGTTTTTTGTTTGCAATGCAACTTCCCTGGTAGATGTGTATGCAAAATGGTGGAGCTGAGGACGGTCGTGGACTGGTTGCCGAAGTGCCCAAGAAAGAGACTGAACCCAAGCCTGCGGCTTCGACCGACTTCGTTCTCCAAGCATGGTTCTTCTTCCCTTACCTCTCATAATTCTCATGTTTTAGTTCTCTTTTGCAACTAAATAGAATTTTAAATTATTAGGATTTTTAATGCAGTTAAATGTCCCTTCAACTCGTTGCAAAATAATAAATTGTCATGTTGTAACTCACAACATCATTATAACTCGTCTACTTTAAAACATGAACTATTACCCTCATTTCGAGATGATTTAGAAAAATCTTACCCTTCTTGATTGCCCCATTATCGTTTTATTGACCAAATGATTTTGAATCCCCATTGATAAAGTTGACCTTCTCCCTATTTTAAATAGTTAAATTTTGCATTTTCGGAGACACACTATGTACCCTTTTGTAACTCTGGAAACAAGATGTGAAGTTTCATTCGTGTACCCTGATATACGAGGAGTCACCTTGACCCTTGGTTTGACCCGAAATGAACATATGACATCCTTTTTACGCTCTTATAGGAGCCCTGTCACACTGGTTTACAACAATAGAAAGTTGTTAAAACTAGAAAGTTGGCTTTCGTTTTGGATCACCATTTGAAACTTGGAAAGAGAAATCACTTCCCATCTTCACAAACCTTTAGCGATTATACTATACAAATGCATGGAACATTCAGTATAGGAAAGATAACTTTTCAGGATAGTTTGGCGAAGCCATTTTGTAGGCATTAGGTCGCAGTTTGATGAGGTCAAACTAGTCCAGTTTCGTCTTGTCGCTCCAAAAAACTTGTCGCCATTTGAAAATGGTTTACTAGTTCTCAGTACCATCGACTCTGATGAATTCTCCCCATATAGAGGAACTAGTAGGAGATGTCTTGTTGTGTGCTTCTCCAACAAACGTCAGTTATGGATGCGGTTTTCTAGGCACTTGAGCTAACTTTTGTCATTTTACAACTGGGTGAACTATGACCAGTGGCCCCGGAAAACTAGCCGCCAAACGCAAACCGTTCGCTCTTTTTCAATTCCATCAGTTGCTATGAATTCTTGGTATATCTGGGGACACATGGAAATTTAATTGTAGTGTGCGTGCTCATCAGAAGATAACTTTTGGAAGCAGTTTCTTAGCCTCTGAGCCCGTTTTGTAACTAGTGAGAAAATGTAAAAATAGAAAGCTGCAAGACCCTCATAGGGTTGTCAAATCACCCTAGAAACTTTTAACACACGTAGATAATTGTTTAAAATACTATAATGAAACTTTTTGTGTGTATTAGAGCTTTTGACAAAACGACGTTTTCTCTCTCTTCCATTCTCTTTCTCTCTCCTGGGTTACAAAGTGAAATGAAATGAAATGCATTGAATACATGTCTCTAAACTCTTTCTCTCGCTTGAAAATTTTAATTATTATTATATGTAAAGGAGAAAACTGAAAAATGATGATTATGTTTGATTAGGTTAGATGCCATACCAGCGATTTATCACTGATATCTTGCTCATGTGGTTTTTGCAGGAGGAAAAAATGATGACATAAAGGTGTTGAGTAATTCATTGTTTATTTTGGTATTTTATTGAAGGACTTATTATTGGAAAATTGGTAGTATGTAAAATTCGTTAGATTATTAAGTGCTTGAGAAATTGGTATTTCTTTCATGGATGTTATTTTGATCCCAAAATTTGTTATGGTAAAAGTGAAATACAAATGTCAAAAGAAGTTGAAATTAATACTTTGTAGTGAAATTTTGTTGTGAAGTTATTTGTTTAATAATTGGTGTTTTTTTTCTTCCTTAAAAATGTAATAAAGGAACCTAACCACAACAGTTAGCCGTAGTTCATAATTTGAATATAACTAACCTGCCTATGTTAATCCCTTAGCGTAGAAAACTGTGACCTTCAAATGAACCTTTACACTCGATGGAGCATCTTCGTTTAGGAAAATAAAATCCCAAGAAAAAGGGGTTTATCATCTTAGTAGGTATGTTTAGTGACATCGACACAAACCAGACATATAAAAGAAACACAGTCAAATAAATCTTCCACATCAAATGAATTTCTTGTGAGATCCAAATGACATCATGGGGCTAGTGGAATAGTGGTTCTATCACTATAAATTTTGTTAAGGAATAGCTCCTCTTAGCTATATGTACTATCTTTGGCTAGTGACATTATAGTGTGTTGATCATTTGTGGAGGGTTTATAGGGTTAATAATTTTCAACCTATATCAAATCTATAATAGGGATTAAAGCCCTGAGTGAAAAACAAATTGGATTTAAACTAAACCCTAGTGGATTAGGATGTTAACTTGTGGCAAGAAAACTATAATTTAACTCCTTGCATATGAAGTTGAGTTGAAAGATACTGATTTTAGAGAACCCTAGAAACTGTATTCTTGTCCCTTAATCCCTCGTTATGTCATTTTATGGCATTAAGGAATAAAGAATATTTCTTATGCAGAATCATGCAATAGGATATGGGATCTTCGTGAACTCAGATCACTCGAGTTCATGTGTAGTTTATAATGATCCTAGTCATGTACTTCCTTAAAATGTCATACAAGTGTTTTTGTAACTCTTTTGTTTAAGGATGATGCTAAGAACGAGGCCATAGTGCAATGTAAGGGCATATCTTATAAAATGAAAATGAGATTGGAGATTAGGATTAAGGTCAATCTTAGAGTCCTTATAACGTAATTAAACATTTTCTTGCGTTGCAAAGAATATAAATTACCTTAGTGTGACCAAACTTCAAGAAATATATATATATATATATATATATATATATATATATATATATATATATATATAAATGGGAGTCCATAAGTTATTGGACTTTATTAACTATGGTAGCGAAATAACTATTCCGTGATCGAAGGATGTTCTTGGGAAAAAAAGCTATTTCAATCTATGTCTTCCTTAATCCCAAGATTTCATCCTGACATCACGTTAGGTTCACCTGTGTAACAAGGTTAAATTCTAAACTTTGAATAAGCGTTTTGGGAATCCTAATCTTAACATAAGAATGAGAGAGTTAGAATTTTGTATAAAATTTGAAATATGGAAAATACTTACGTAAGTTATGAAGATCTGTCATAAGGGTAAAGAGCAAATTAAATGGTTGAACAATAAGTGAACTGTGAAACAAATTTTCAGAACATGTAGGTGGAAAAAGGGGAGAAAATCATGCTTACCTAATAAGGATCTTGGAAAGTTAGCCGTAACTAAAATACATTTAAAGTAATGATATGTTGTGGGTTCGTCATTCCTAAAGTCACATTTCTTGTGGTTGGGTCTTTGCTAGTATTCATTCGTTGGGAAAAGTGTGGTATCGACATGCCGATGTCATCTACATGTGTCTATGTGAGTTGATGACTTCTGTGATTGTCACATGTGTGTCGAGTTCTGTACTTGGAGCCCTTACTGTGTTGTGTGTCGTGAGCAATGTAAGTCAAAAAAAATTATCCTGATATTTTTTACAGTTGTATTTGGGTGTGTAAAATGTGGGCACTACATGTGACCTTTTTCCTCCAGACATATTTAAAACGTGTCTTCTTAATATGAATGACTTTGAAGAGTTTAAAATACCATAGGACTTTGATGTTGATGCTTTTCTTATGTAACTGGAAAGAAAGATCGAAGAAGAAGAAGAAGAAAATGGGAGGAAGAACAAAGAATTAAGCAAGAAAAAGAACAGAAAAAGAAAGAGAGAGAACAGAAAAAAGCACAAAGAATGTAAAAATTGAAGGCAGAAACTACTCGAAAAGAAGTAAGAAAAATGAAAAAGGCATTCAAGAAAGAAGATAAGGATAAGAGAAAGAAAAAAATGAGGGAAAAAATGAAGGAAAGAAAGGAGAAAAGAGTAAAAAACAAGCTGAATGAGCTAAAAAACGGGCTGCTCGACGAGCTGAATGAGTTAAAAGAGAAAAAAATAGAAAGAATCTAAAATATAGAGACTTTCTAGTTCAAGACTTTAGGAATCTTTATCATAAAGACACAAAAGAAAGAAAAAATCCCAAAAAATTTTGAGTAGAAAAAAAAGAAACTACTTTTAAACTAGATACTGAAAAAAAAGCACAAGGTGACAAAAAGGGATGGGATGAAGTTCATTTTCAATTGGATAATGAAGAAGGATTGGATAATAAAGAAGGATTGGATAATGAAGAACAAAAAAAAGAAGAAGGAAAAAAAGTATCAAAAGGAAAAAGAAAAAAACTAACAAAAGGAGAAAGAAAAAAGCTAAGAGAAGAAAAAATAGAAAAGAGAAGGAAAGAAAAAGAAGAAAGAAAAAGACAGAGAGAAGAAGAAAGAGAAAAATAGAAAAACAAAGACTAGAGAAAAGAAGATTGAATAAATTGGCGCATCAAGAAAGGGCAGAAAATGTACTTAATTAGAGAAATAAGTACAAGCTGGGAAACCTGTTGATATTACCTTGGTTTAAAAGTGCCAGAAATGCGGCACGTTTCTTAGACCCGAAGAAATTAGGCAACGATAAATTTGCATATCAAGTAGCTAAGCCATATATGGATAATGGAGAACTTGACTTAGAATTATTAGATCTTATGATGTATATGGGAAATTATTTCAAGGATAACAAGAATACATTTAAGAAAATTTTGTGGGATACAAGAAGACGGTCTATGCCACTTATACTGGGGTACTTTAATGACCAATTCCTTATATATAAAATTGCATGTTTTTTATTGAAATTAAAAAGGAAATGGATTGATGTAAATATTTTTGATGAATTTGTTCGACGCGGAAAAATAGAAACTATGGAGGATGAAAATGAAAAAAAATTAAGTTCCCTAATTTTTGAATATATTTTTATTCCAAGACATCATAGATAATTTTGAATCATTTGAATCTAGAAAACAATTTAGGTGAAAGTGCAGGATTGTCAAATAGTGAAGACATACAGAATGACGAAGAACTCATTGAAAAAGATGAACATCTTAACATAGATACAAGAGAAAAGATAAGACGTTTTCTTTGGCCTCGTTATTGATTTGAGGATCTTATTTTCATGAATAGATATTGGTGGAATACAAATGATGGGATTCGATCTGTTCTGTTGAGGGTATGTACATACCCAAAAATAGATCATTGGGAACATCTATGAAATATTTTGTATCAAACCTCTCAAATTTTTTTAAGAGAGATTCTTCCAGATCTGTTAACTCACCTTAAAAGTTTCTTAAATATAAGGGTGTGAAATGTACCTAATGAGGTAAAGGATACATAAATGAGCTCTATCAGGGTGGTACCCCTTCCTTCAGGGCGACGCCCCTTCCTTTTGGTCAAATATCTAACTAAACTCTTAGGGGATTGATAAATTTATAAATTATTGCTTTAGAGTTCCCAACTCCTGGATAATAAAGTTAGATACTTTATTTACGAGGTTTACGTCTCATATCTCAAAAAAATGGATTTTTTTAAATTTGATTAATATTAATAAGAGGTCTCAAAAATATTACTCTTATTCTTCCAAAGAGGTGGTGTTATGAGAACGATATAATAAAATATAATAATTATTATTATTGGGTAGGCCCTACAAAGTGGGGAAACACACCACGGAATTATTTTGAGACCGGGATTAAAAATGTGGCCCATTAATGATATAATTCAATATTCTTGGACTACAACCAAAAAAATATATCACTTTATCAGGAGTAGAGTAAGGAGAGGATAATGTTCTTATGAGACATTATTACGATGTCTATACCAATTCTCAAAAGTTGGAATATTCCCGTTGGGATCACTTTTTACAGTTTATAGATTATTATGGAATAAAAAATTCCATATGTGTGAAGTTAACACTGTTTATCTTTTCCTCTTTAGGTTCCTCTTTCCTTGTCTTTAAGTAATCTTGTTCATATGGGAAGAGACAAATAATTAATATCCCATAGAAATAAACCTTCGGAATTAGTCATAATATATAGACCATAAACAAAAAGAAATGGATCTCATTTTTTTTCTTACTATTAAAATAAAATAGAAAATAAATCGTATTTGACTTTGTCAAATTTTTTTATGATAAAGAATTTTTCCGTTCATCCCTCTTTGGTTCTTAAAGAACAGAGAGGATCTGTTGAATCTCAAGTATGTAATTTAACTAGTCGAGTAAAAAAGCTTACTGAGCATTTGGACCTACACAAAAGAGACTATTTGTCCCAAAGAGGTTTGTGGAAAATTGTGGGTAAACGTAAGCAACTTCTGATTTATATGTTCAAGATAGATAGAATTTGTTACAATAATTTAATTGGTGAATTAGATATTCATGGGCCACGTTAATTTCAAACAAAGTTTTTAGATCTAATTATGGTTTATTAAATTCCGGAGAGTCATTCTTTTGTCTTAATTGATTTATAAACGGAGAAGAGTTATGATTATGGTTGCTACGGAGAAAGACCCCATGATGGTGAGTATGGGTCCTCATCATCCATCAAAGCATGGTGTTCTTCGACTTATTGTTACTCTAGATGGTGAAGATGTTATTGATTGTGAACCTATATTAGGTTATTTACATAGAGGAATGGAAAAAATTGCTGAGAACCGAACAATTGTCCAATATCTACCCTATGTATCATGATGGGATTATTTAGCTACTATGTTCACAGAGGCAATAACGGTTAATGAGCCAGAAAGATTGGAAAATATTCAAGTACCTAAAAAGGCTAGCTATATCAGAGTTATTATGCTAGAGTTGAGCCATATAGCTTCTCATTTGTTATGGCTTGGACCTTTCATGGCTGATATTGGTGTGCAGACTCCTTTCTTTTATATTTTAAGAGAGAGGGAAATGATATATGATTTATTTGAAGCTGCCACGGGCATGTGAATGATGCATAATTATTCCTGCATTGGAGGAGTAGCTATGGATTTACCCTACGGTTGGATAGATAAATTCTTAAATTTTTGCTATTACTTCTTCCCAAAAGTGACAGAATATGAAAGGCTTATTACACGCAATCCTATCTTTTTGGAACGAGTTGAGGGAGTAGGCATTATTAGTAGAGAAGAAGCAATAGATTGGAGTTTATCAGGACCCATGCTACGAGCTTCCGGAATCCAATGGGATCTTTGTAAAGTGGATCACTATGAATGTTATGATGAATTGGATTAGGAAATCCAATGGCAAAAATAAGGAGATTCGTTAGCTCATTATTTTCTTCTAATCGGGGAAATGAAATAATCTATAAGATTAATTAGATAGGCCCTAGAAGTAATTCCGGGAGGGCCCTATGAGAATTTAGAGGTCCGACGTCTAAATAAGGGAAAATATTCGCAATGGAACAATTTTGAATCTCAATTTATTAGTAAAAAACCTTCCCCTACGTTTGAGTTATCAAAACAAGAACATTATGTGAGAGTAGAAGCTCCCAAAGGAGAATTAGGGATTTTTTTAATAGGAGATGATAATATTTTTCCCTGGAGATGGAAAATAAGATCACCTGGTCTTATTAATTTGCATATTCTTCCTCAACTGGTTAAATAGATGAAATTGGCCAATATCGTGATAATTTTGGGTAGTATAGATATCATTATGGGAGAGGTTGATCGTTAAAATGGTGATTAATATAGCGGATATCAAAGAACAAGCTATCAATTTATTGGGATTTTCAAAAGAAATATCTAGTCTTATATGGATTTTAATTGACATAATTACTCTTTTATTGGGAATTACGATAGGATTATTAGTTATTGTATGGCTCGAAAGAAAAATATCTATAGGAATACAACAGCGTATTGGACCTGAATACACTGGTCCTTTGGGAATTATTCAAGCTTTGACGGATGGAGTCAAACTACTTCTCAAAGAAGATATTCTTCCATCTAGGGGAGATATTTGGTTATTTAGTATTGGACCAACGATAGTGGTCATACCTATTTTGTTAGGTCATTTAGTAATTCCCTTTGGCCGCCACATTGTTCTACTTGATCTTAGTATAGGTGTTTTTTTTTGGATTGCCATTTCAAGTATTGCTCCCCTTGGACTTCTTATAGTAGGATATGGATCAAAAAATAAATATTCTTTTTTAGGTGGTCTCCGAGCTGTTGCTCAATCTATTAGCTATGAAATTCCTTTAGCTTTATCTGTGTTATCTATATCTCTACGTGTGATCCATTGGAATATGAGATTAATTTTCCCCTCTTTTTAGGATAAAACAGGAAAAAACAAGTGAATGGAATGAATATTGATTCTTCATTCCGATCGAAAAACTAGATAGTCATATGGGTGATATCAAACAGTTTACAAATCTACAGTAAGATGATTGAGCCCCATCCCCCATGTACAAGAGTGAAAGCATGCACAATTAGTGAAAATTGCCCAGTTCATATATTAGTCATTGGGGCCCAACAGCGGGGAGGCAAAAAAGTATGAAGTTACTGTCATACATACCAAAAATTAAGAAAAGGTAGGTGGTGAGAAACACCAAGATATAAAAATATTAGTGAAACAAAAAGATAAATTATTTCCAAACTAGAGATGTTTCAATAGAAATGCCTTGACAATAAGGACTTGGCATTAGTAGGGATGATCAAGTAGTACTTCCCCATAACCCCAATCTAAAATATGATTCTATCTACTCTGAAAAGAATGGCTATCTAAAACAAAGTAATCCTTTACACAGTTTTCCTCTCTCCCACAAAAAAAAGTAGTGAAGGTTGAGATAGATTCAAAAGCTTATATTATTGTAGCAACCAGAATCTCATTGGTCCAATTTATCTAATATAATATTCTAATGCTTGTTTTCTTTTGGTTATTGCATTTTTTATTTTTCAATGGCCATTGAGAATCCATATGAAGTGAAAGTTTCACGTACGGTTTTGGAATAGAGATAAGAACAGTGATATTTTATCGACTATAATTATCCAACAGTTTAAGTACAATTGATATAGTTGAAGCATAGTGTAGATATGGTTTTTTAGGATGGAATTTTTGGTGTCAACCTATAGGGTTTATAGCTTTTTTTAACTTTTCTTTAGCAGAATGTGAGAGATTGCCCTTTAATCTACCAGAATCGGAAGAAGAATTGGTAACGGGTTATCAAACTGAATATTAGGGTATCAAATTTGGTTTATTCTACGTTGCTTCTTACCTAAATCTATTAGCTTCTTCATTCTTTGTATTAGTTCTTTACTTGGGCGGATGGAACTTATCAATTCCATTCACACCCATTCTGGAACATTTTGAATGGGATTCAATTTCTAGAATTAGTGAGGTCGTTAATATAATGATTAGGATCCTAATTCTATAAACTAAAGCTTATCTGTTCTTATTTATTTCTATCACGGCAAGGTGAACCTTTCCTAGGATAAGAATGGACCAATTATTGGATCTTGGCTGGAAATTCCTTCTACTTATTTCTTTGGGTAATCTATTACTCACAACTTCTTTCCAACTTATTCTATTGTGACAAACTCTATCTTCTTCTTTGTGAAGAGGTTGTGCATTCTGTAATACATCCAAATTTAATAGTTAGATCAAATCTATGAATTCAAATTTGATAGATAGATCAAATCTATGAAGAGAAAGAATTCTCTATGAAATTAATATTTAAGGAGATTTGCTACATCTTTTCCATGGTGACTGGGTTTATGAATTATAGTGAACAAGCAATCCAGGCTGTGAGATATATTGGTCAAGGTTTTATGGTTACATTATATCACATGAGTCGTTTACCTATTACTATTCAATATCCCTATGAAAAATTGATCCCATCATAATGATTTCATGGACGGATCCACTTTGAATTTGATAAATGTATTGCTTGTGAAGTATGTGTGCGTGTATGCCTGATCAATCTACCTGTTGTGGATTGGAAAGTCGGAACGGATATTGGTTAAAAATGATTGGAAAATTATAGCATTGATTTTGGAATTTGTATCTTTTGTGGGAATTGTGTCGAATATTATCCCATAAATTGTCTAGCGATGACCGAAGAATATGAACTTTCGACCTATGATCGTCATGAATTAAATTATGATCATATTTCTTTAAGACGTTTACCCATATCGGTAATTGAAGATTTAAAAATTCAAACGATTCTGAGTTCAACATATTAACATAACTTAATATGTATTAATAAACTATGGACAAATATTATGATTCAATCATTCGAGCAATTAATTCGAGTTCCGATCAAAAAGGATTGATAAATAACTTTTGATCGATTTGAACCAGGAATTAATAATATTGTTGATATTCCATTAAGAATGTCACATATAGATTGGTCGAAATCGAAATCTATTATTGACCGATAGATTACTATTATTGACCGATAGATTAGATTTATGAATCAGCCCCCATATTGAATGAAATATTTGAAGTACATAGTATTTGCCAGTATGGAAAATAGGTAAATGAGATCCCCTTTTTTTAGTGAATGGGATAGAAGAATATAATAATATTGGAACTTATCATGCACATAATAAATCAACCTGAGCAGATATATGATATTCTTTTGGCTCCTATAACGCTAATTCTAATATTAGGAGGTCTAGGAATAGTATTACTTACTAATATAATTTACTCTGCTCTTTCATTGGGGCTATTTCTTATTTATATATCCCTATTCTATATTCTATTGAACGCGAATTTTTTAGCTGTTGCACGAATCCTGATCTACATAGGAGCTGTTAATATTTTGATCATATTCACCGTGATGTTGATGAATAACCCAAAATATCCTAATTCTGATCCCCCCTGGACCGTCAGAGATAGCATCGCTTTAATAGTTTGTACAAGACTTTTTTGTTCATTAATTACTATTATCTTGAACACATCATGGTTCGGAATATCTCTTACTCAAAAATCAAATCAAATTTTTGAACGAGATCTAACAAGCAATATTCAACATATTGGAACTCATTTATCCACTGATTTTTTCCTTCCATTCAAACTCATTTCTATAATTCTTCTAGTTGCTCTCATAGGAGTGATTACTATAGCTCGCCGAGAAGAAATAGTTTGAAAAGTTGCAAATTAAAATTTAATCTTTTAGATTGCAAAGGAATCATTTTATTCCTTAGATAATGGAAAATAATAAACTTAATAGAAATTTTGTTTGTATCTGAAGAAGTTGTTGAGGTATGAGGAGTTCCTCTATTATGCTCGAACATGCACTTATTTTAGGTGCTTATTTATTATCTATCGATATTTATGGACTAGTAACAAATCGGAACATGGTTAGAGCACTTATGTGTCTTGAGCTAATATTGAATGCGGTTAATTTAAATCTAGTAACATTCTCAGATTCTTTTGATAGTAGGCAAGTAAAGGGGGACATCTTCTCGATTTTTGTTACAGCTATTGCAGCTGCTGAAGCAACTATTGGAGTAGCTATTGTTCTGGCAATATATCGTAATAGAAAATCAACTCGTATCAATCAATTTAATTTGTCAAAATGGTAATATCTACATATTATTAATCTATATATCTAGTCCTATTCTTAATAGATAGTCTATATCTCTAAAAGATAGATCTCTCGCTCTATATTTTTTATTTTCTAAATAGATAAAGAGCGATATAGTATTGCGATCAATCAAGAACATTATTCATATTTAACTAATTATCCAAATGATCTGTCTAAAACATGCCTTTTTAGACCTGAAATTCCTAAGAATTAGTTCGTCACGGGTAACGATAATATTGCCAATTTAATCACTTCTATAAGAAATGCTGACATGGTAAAAAAAATAGTTCGAGTAGCAACGACTATTATTACTGAGAAAATTGCAAGGATCCTTCTACGAGAAGGTTTTCTAGACGATGTTAGGGAACATCAAGAAGGTAAAAAATCTCTTTTGGTTTTAACTTCAAAATCTAGAGAAAGAAAGGAAAAGAGATATATAACCGCTCCAGAACGTATTAGCAAACCTGGTCTGAGAATCTATTCCCCTTTTAGGGAGATCCCTAAAGTTCTAGGTGGAATGGGAATCGTCATTATTTCTACTTCCCAAGGAATTATGAGTGATAGAGAAGCTCGACAAAAAAAATAGGAGGTGAATTATTATGTATTTTATGGTAATTTGAAACGTATTCCAAAAAAACACATAACATAAGACTATACATAAAAATACACTAAAGAAGAGTACTTTTTTATCTAAAGTTAAAAAAAAACAATTTTATGGCTAGTAATTGAAGTCACAAAGATCATTAATGATCTACTAAATCTACTAATTGTGATCATTTATGTTATATCGTTATTTATGCCATTTTATATCTTTATAGAATTATTCTATAAATTTGTATTTATTTCGAATTGTAGCAAATTAAATTAAACAAATTTTTAAAAATTCCTATATTATTAATAACTATTACCAAAGTAATATAGTTGGTTAAGATCAATCTGAACCATTCAATTTCGCATAGAATTCAGAGTGCCAACTATTCAACAACTCATTAGAAATGTGAGACAGCCAATAGAAAATAGAAAAAAATCTCCTGCTCTTTGAGGATACCCTCAGTGTAAAGGAGTATGTGATAGGATGTATGTGCGACTCATTTGGATCATAAGCAAAAACGGACTAGGAGATTCCTCTAACAGGAAGAACTTTTCTGATCTGTAAAAGTAGAGATCTATCATCTACTCTTACTGAGGATGAAATTTATGGTTTCCATTGGTGCAAATCCAAACACCTTGATGTGGGATGAAAATCAATTCCTCATTGGTAGCGAATGGTCATCAATCCATTGAGTGGGGAAATAATTCAAATTGAAAAACGAATAAAAATTATGCCTCTATTGCGGTGATAATGGACACAAGCTAAGCTACCTTGCCAACTCTTATCTTATAATTACATGTCGTCACTATATAGAGAAATCTTATTCTTACAATAAGAATATTTCTTTTATAATAAGAGTATTTCTTACTTGATAATTCGGGGGGTAGAGCTAGAAATGGTAAACTGTACAAGTTACCAAATACTAATATCATGTCTTATAAATTTAGGGCTCCGACATATAGAGAGGACCTTACCGTTAGCAAAAGAATGATAGAAACGATGAAACCCATAATATTTTTTTTATTTTTTAGTAAAAGGTTGTTGGTCCAAAAATCTGTCGCTTGGGCATATCTATGGATAAACGAGCCAACAGTGTGCAGGGCATAGCCCCTCTTTGAGTCAGCAAAGTGAAACTGGTTTATTGTTATTCTACCAGCAGGAATTTGTGCAAGTCTCACAATATTCTGCCTTCGGGGGTTTGGGATCTCATCCCAGTACGATGTTTCTGAGTGCAAAAAGAAAGGAAAGAAAGAGAGGATGAAGAAAGAGCAGGTCCGAAGGGAGAAAAGAAATGAATTCCAAAGCAGAAAGGTTAGAGGGTTTATGTTTTGGGATTGGTAGTAAACGGAGCCATACCTACTTGCATAAACGAGCAAAACAATACTGATGAATAAATGACTATAAAACAGAAGTAAATTCAACAGAGCAAACACACAGATCTAACGTAAGAAAGATCCAATGCAAATAACACATGTATTCAGCACAAAGTCTAAATATTGTATTAATAATTCTTTCTGTTACAAAAAGCTCAAAGTCTTTTCTCCTTAATACTATTTTTCATCTGAAAGATATTCACTCATGCCCAATACAACAAGTATTGGGGTATTTATAGAAGAAGGAGAGAAAAGAAGGCAAAAAGGAGCCAACCACCTATTTACAAAGATATTTACAAAATATCTCAAAGTCATGTTGACTTTTGACAACTTGATGGATGACATCATCCCATGGTGCAACATGGATGATGTTATCGTTTGTGCCAACATACTCCAAATATTTAAAAGAAATTCGAAGAAGAGAGAGAAGAAGAAGAAGAAAAGCTATTCATCGTCGTCATCCTACGGCCGAAAGGGGGTAGCCTGCTATTGCTACTGCTCAGGTGACGAGATGTGGAATTGAGAGTGGTATTACATGAACTTGCTGATCATGGGCCCTAGTTGATCCTGGGAAGGATCCTTGTGTCGCTCACTGATCACCTTGCAAGTCTCCCGCTCGTCTATGAGCTTCTCTGGGAGTTTGGAATAGTCTTTCTCCGCTTCTATGAGGAACCCAATGAAGTCCCGACAGGCCAGCAGGTTATTGATGGACTCTGCGTCAAAAGTGACCTCTGGCCCCAGCCTTCGCGAAACGATCTCCTTGAAGATCTGGATGGTTTCATCAACTTTCCTTAAGGCGAAGGAAGGAGTAAGCAACCCTAGAGACATGTTGAGAATGATTTGTTCCATTTGGTGCATCGTGTCTAGGGCTTCCTCCTTCACCTTATCAATCTTTTCAAGGACAAATTCCAGTTGATCCATTCGGTAGTCCAGAGTGGAAATGACTTTATTGAGGGCCCTGGGATGGCCGAAGATGCTGAACTTGACCAGATCTTTGACTGAACAGTCGAACATTTGTTGAAAGGTCTCATGCTGTAGCCTAGCATGTTCCAGCTCTTCCGATATGGGCCCTGCTAACACTTGGAGCTCTTTATTCGCCTTGTTGATCTTCAGAAATAAATAAGAGAACTTGGCGATTACTCGTTCACTGTCCTTAAGGATCTGGCTCCTCCAAGCGGAAACTGCCATGCCCTGCTATCCGACCTTTGCATATTCATTAATTTTATCCTGGCTCAGAGGCTCGGGAGTCTCGGTGGCAGTTGTGGGAGGTGCACTGCCCATCTTCTGTAAGGCTTGGAGCAGATGTTTGTTTTGATATTTCAATAGCCTTTTCTCTTCTTTAGCTTCTTGAAGCTTCTTGCAGAGGGCGTCGACTGCAGATAGGGCCTCTCCTTGAAGGCTCTCAGAAGATGTGTGACGGGTTTCAGCTTCTTTGCCCATTTGGACGGGATTACAGAGAAGTCCATCGGTGTGATGGGAACTTTCCTTTTCTGCTGACTTAAGTGTTGGGAGATCCAGGTTGGACTTATGGGAGAAGGGCTGGAAACAGAGAAGGGGGCAGCTACAGTAGTAGAAGGGAAGAACGTGGAGACACTTGGAGGTGGCATCGAGAGGGAGGCCGAAGAAGTGCTGACGGGAGGAATAGATACTGCAGGAGGGGAAGACATAGGAAGGGAAGGGAGCTCAGAGATGAGGTAAGAAATGGAGGGGGAGAGATCCGCGAGAGAAGAGAAGATGGACGAAGAAGCGGGAGGAACAATAGAAGAAGGAGGAGTGGACACGACCAAAGGGATGGTCGCTTGAGTCACTCGAGGAGGTGAAGGAGGAGAAGAAGAAGGGACAGAAGGGACCTAAAGTGTTGTAGCAATGCCGACATCCTGAGTGGATGGGCCTATTGGAACATCCTCTTCCACATCTTTCCCTAGAGGATCAAGAGTTACAACTTGTTCTGGTGCAGCAGAAGGACTCTCAGGAGCTTCTTCTTGAGTAGTGTTGGATTCACCCTCTTTGCCTTTTCCTTTGCTTTTAGGCTGTTATTTTGATCTAAGAGGTGCGCTACCCAACGGAGAGGTTGTGAAATCGACTCCGAGGTAGATGAGCCCATTCATTCGGCACCAATGCTCTGTTCTGCACAGAGTTTCCTTGACCCTTTCCTTAATTGTCTGAGGAGCTTTAGTCCTATCAACTGCCACAAATGGCCAATCATCCCCACCTGTGTTGAGATATACCTGATCTACTTCCTCCTTCGTAGTTTGGAAGCCTTTGGGGATGATGGCTACCCCGTATTGGATGATTTCTGCTAGTGCCAAATGAGAATGGTCTTTCCTCCTGAGCTCCACCTCATGATATAGATCGATGTAGATATCCTCGATCTGAGGGATGTGAATTGGATCAAGCTTAGCCCTCGGCAGACAATTCCTCGGGTCGGAGGTAGGCCTTGCTGGGAAGTCATGTTTCAAATTGAGCATCTCCAGCTCTACAAACATGTCTTTTGCCTTATGATGAGTAAGACATGTATATCTACCCACTGTGAGGGGGAAAGGAGTTCCACCCTTCTTTCTTTTGAGGCACTTTTCATGATAGGTGACTAGCTGTCTTGACAGCTCTAGCAGAATCAACTTTGGTCCATCATACCTTGGCAATCTAGTTGGCTCTCCCAAGAAGTTAGCCACCCTCAGATAAGTGAACGTGGGGAATTGGGTGAATAGGGCCCCCCATTTCTCAGTGGCTATCACTATGCTCTTATTCGTGTGACCGTAAGTCATATTTGGCCTCAACAGGCAGATGATGAAGTAGAAAAATGCATCGTTGATCTTTGTAAATTGAGGGATGCTATTTTCCATCTTCAATTCTTAATAGTATTCATATATTTTGACCTGGGGCCAAACCCCACTCCGCATCAGGGCTAGGTAATCCCTCTCTAAAGCTGCAGCGTAAATAACATAGGAATTCATGTAGAATCTCCCAGTTGTATTAAATTGTTGTAGCTACTCAGAGATTGTGCTGCTTATAATTTTTTCCCAGCAAAAGCGTTGATCGGGCATATTCTTGTTCATTGTTTCTAAGTACCGCAGCATCCATTTGTGGAAATAGTGGGCGTCATGAAGCCCAAAGACTCTGCTCAGGAACGTGATGGTGTCACTGAGCTCCTCTGAAAAATCACTGCGGTGAATGATTTGTGGCCAACGGGTCACTACTTTTTTGTTCTTCAGGTAGACTTCGTTCATCAGCTGCATGCACTGATCTTCATTGTCATCCCATGCCTTGATGCAATCATTTTGGCTGACGGCCACAAAGTGCCGGTGATGAGGAATGCCGAGTATTATCTCAAAGTGGCAGGCGGTGAGGTTGATTACGACCTCGCCCTTCTCATTTACGACACATCTTGTGTCTTTGTTGTAGCACCGGGCAACCACCATCATGAATTCATTGTTAACAGCACTGACTGGGATTCCTCCAGCGAAGTGCAGGGCACTACCTATCAGTTTGTCCATCCAAGGACTTCTTGTGACATTCTGAGTCCTAACCCAGAACTCTTCCATATCAATATGACCCAACTCTGAATCTCTGATGTCCAAGTCACACTCGGCCTGGGAGTCGGGTATTCTGACCCTCTGATACTTATATTTCATTTCTTCCTCTGTAAGCTTGGCCTTGCCTTTGGATTTGGTGGGTCTCTTGCTTGATGTTGACATATGTTCTTCTGAGCTTAATTTTTGATCTTCAAGAATAAGATGTGAAACCCAATTGAAGAAAGCCGTGTCAGCTGGTTGATTTTCCATTGAAATGCTTGACAGAAGAAAGAGTTAGCAATTTAAAGGCCTCGGGGCGCATGGCACACAGATATTGCAAATTGCAGAGCTAAATAGGTAAGGCACACATGAAAAGGGTGTTGTAGGAGATAAATCAGTGCTAAACGGCGCATGGCGCATAGACACTGCAGGGTGCATTTTGTGTTGCTGTAAGGACAAGTGCGCCTGTGCCATGTCGATGCATTTTGTAAAGGGCGCACGAAAACTTTATGTTACACGGGAACAGGATGCGCCCGTGGCACATGGATCTTTCATGTTGCATAGAAATTTACTGTGCCAAAGACGCATATATGGTTTGGGTGACGTGAAATTTTGGCGCGCTTAAGGAAAATTGGTGCGGCACATGGAGGGTCTGCACAACATGATGTTGCTGCAATGAGGAACGCGCATGCGCCTTTATAGCTTAGCACTTCGCGCATATGAAAGGGTTGTTACGGGGATGCTGGGTGCGCCAAAAGGGCGCAGGAATTCTTTATGTTAAATCCAAGTTTGATGCGCTGAGGGGCGCATGGGAAGCATTTGCAGCATGCGAGGGAAGTGCACCATGAGGGTGCATCTTTTTATGATGTAACAAGCAGGGAAAGTGCGCCATTGGTGCGGCTACTCTATGTGTAACAGGGGTGACAGATGCGCCGAGGGTGCAACTATTTTCGATGTTGCATGGCGAGCTCATGCACCAAGGGATAAAACACTTTTCTTTTTTAGGTTTGATCTTTCTCTCAGAGGGGTTTCCACATATGGCTTAGATTTTATAACAAGGTTCATTGTAGGATATGAAGAGGTGTTATACCAAAAGGGTTTTCAAGCTATCATTTTTTAGGACAGAGATTCCTCTACTAGTAGATCTGGAAAGAGGAGGAAATGTGGAAAGACAGCAAGGGGGGAAGAAAACTCATAATCTATTCTTTTCAATCCATACTGAACCAGCCTAGCAGCCAAAAACAAAAAAAACAAAACGCACGAAAGATAGAAGACCTCTTACCCAGATATAAACAATGAGAAAGCGTGAGAACGGGTCCACAAATCAATTCGAAAGCGACGGGGCTGGTGCGCTGACAAGCTCAGAGAAAAATCATGTGTTTTGCATCAGTGACAATGACAGCACAGACGCGCCTATTTATAGGTGAGGCAGCAATAAATGTGCCACCAACTTTTTAAAGGGGCGCATCAAATGAGTTGTCAACATGAGAAAACATGCACCCTTTGGCTCACCGAAAGACTTGTCAGCACGAAGATATGTGCGCCTATGGCGCATCAGAAGTGGTGTTGACAAAGGAAAATGTGCACCTTTGGTGCACCAAAAAGAGGCACGACAAAAGTTCTGTTGACAAGAAGGCACATGCACCTTGGCACACGCAGGAAAGCCTCAACATAGAGAGGCACACCAAAATGCCTGTTGACACATGAAAACATGCGCCAAAGGCTTTAAAGGGGGTGCATCAAAAGTTGATGTTACATAGTCATTCTATGCGCCTAGCCAAAAGACCAAAAATGACTAAGTTCAGAAAACCAGATTTCCCGGGAAGGGATTTTGCAACGTTCCAAACGCAAGGGATCCCTAACGAGGGATCGGAACAAAATTTCAGTATGCTTATCTGTAAAATTTCCCTTGCCAATTTTACGGGATAACAGCTGGCTCTTTCTGGGGACTATCCCTGAGAAAACTCGGGGGTAGAGAATCCCAGATCTCATGTGCCTATCCATTGGGTAACAGAGTCAAAAACAAGGGCGATCGGAGGGAGAACAAAGGAAACACACAACAAACTGAAAGCAAACACACAACAAAAGAAAACTGTAAAAAGAAGAGAGAAAGCTCTACTTCCTGAAGATTTTCAGATGCTGCCCGCTGTAGGGAAGCGGGAGTTTAGTTCCATCTAGATATGAGAGATAGAAACTATTCTCTCCATTGAGCTACTTGATCTTGAAAGGTCCTCTCCATAGGCAATCAAAATTTCCATGCATTCCTTTTGGCTCTCTTCGCTTGTCCCACAGAAGGAAGAGGTCTCCCACCTGGAAACTTCTTTGCTTAGATTTTTTTATCAAACAGTATCTTGACTTGATTCTGATGTTCAGTGATCCTGTCGATCACTCTTACTCTATTTTCTTTGAGCTCTGTCAGATACATGATCCTCTTTTCAAGAGAATTTTGGAAAGTTTCATCTTCAATAGCTCGTGCTAAGCGCAGAGCAGGGAGTTCAGCAGAAATGGGAAGCTCGGCATCAGTGCCATATAACACTTGAAAAGGTGACATACCGAGGGACCTCTTGGGAGTAATGCGGCCTACGCACAAAGCGTCGTATAAGGACTTGTGCCACATTCGTTGATTCTCATCCACCAGTTTTCGTATGATAGTCACCAAGTTCTTGTTACTGGATTCTACCTGACCATTTCCTTGAGGGTAATAATTTGAGGCATGAGTCAAAGTTATCCCGTATTCATAGCAAAAACTAATAACTTCCCGTGAAGAGAAGTTAGAAGCATTATCACCAACAATCTTGTTTGGAATGCCAAACCGGACAATGATATTTTCTTTAATGAAACTGCAAACAACCTCAGAAGTGGCATGTTTGACAGGTGTGGCTTCCACCCACCTGGTGAAGTAATATGTTGTTGTAAGGACATAATTATGTCTGGTACTCGATTGGGGATTGAGTGCATCGATAAAATCAATTCCCCACTACCTGAATGGTTCGCTGGCAACAACCAGCCTGAGGGGAAATGCAGCCAACTTGGGCTTGCCAACGAACTGCTGGCAAGGTTCACACTTTGCTACCCAGGTGGCTGTATCTTGGAATAGCATCGGTCAATAGTACCTGGCTCGGATGATCTTGTGTGCTGTCATGGAGGAAGAGAAATGGCCTCCACAGGCTGAATTATGAAAACTTTCAAGTAACTTTACCTGCTGTGGCTTATCGACACATCGTAAAAAGATGCCATCTATCCCGCGTTTGTATAAACCGTCATCCCAGATGACATACTTGGCTACTCTGAGCTTTATAGTGTGCTTCTCCTTTGTTGTTAGGTGAGCTAAACATTCGTCGTAGGTGAGGAAGAAAGCAATATCGGAATACCATTCATCACTGGTTGTGACAAATAGGACCAGAGGGAGGGAATGGGCTTTCCCCAGTTGGCTTTGCGCTTCATTAGTACAATCATCATTTTCCTCAGGGATTTCTGAATCTTTGTTTTTAGCCATAAGCTGACATAGGCCCTTGCCTCTTACCAGCTTGGTTGGTTTTATATCCAGGTCATACTCCTGGACCTTTGCAATCCAATTTCCTCACAAGCTTCCTAACTCCTGCTGAGTTAGAATTGATTTGACTACCGTGTCAGGAACCAGTACTACTATATGAGAGTTTAAAATGTAATACCTGAAATTTTTGACTGCTTTGACAACGGTGAAGGCATGCTTTTCTAACTGAGACATTTTTAATTCGTGAAGCCTGAGGGGGGAGCTCATGAACGCGATCGGAGATTCAACATCCTCCAAATTCTTTTGCATCAAGATGGCAAACACGGTATGCTCAGATGCATAACTATACATGATAAAGTCTTTGGAGAAATCGGGACATACCAGGACTGGTGCATGAGTGACAGAAGCTTTTATCTCTTCAAACGACCTTTTCCCTTCTTCGCTCCACCAAAAATTTGGTGACCCTTTCATCATGTTCAATATGTGACAAGTCTTCTCAGCAAAGTCGGGAACAAAACGCCTGAGAAAGTTCACCTTTCCGAAGAAAGAATGAATGTCAGTCTTACTTGTAGGAAGAGTAAGGCTCTGAATAACCTTAACTCTTTCGATATCTATCTTTTTTCCTTCTTTGCTAACCACATGCCCTAGCAACTTTCCTTCCGTGACTCCAAAAACAGACTTTTTTGGGTTTAGGGAGATCCCATGTTCTCGGCACCTGGCCAACACTTGCTCTAAATGATCACAATGATCATTTCATTGTTTAGAGAACACAGTTAAGTCATCCAGATAAATAACAATGAATTTCCCCATCATACCTTTGAATGTCAGGTCCATGGCCCTCTGAAAAGTGGCGCCAGCATTGGTTAGGCCAAAAGGCATCCTGCTGTAGGAAAATGTACCCCAGGGAGTAGTAAATGCTGTTTCAAATTGATCTTCAGGTGAGACTTCAATCTTATTGTAGCCTGAAAAACCATCAAGCATGGACAGCATCTCTGATCCAGTTACTGCTTGCAGAAATTGATCCATTATAGGAAGTGGGTAGTTGTCTTTCAAGGAAGCCTGATTCAAATTTCGAAAATCTACGCATATGCGTATTTCACCGTTCTTCTTGCGCACTGGCACAATATTCGCTACCCAAGTACTGTGATGGATAGGAAAGATGATTCTCACATCCAGCATTTTCTAAATTTCAGCCTGGATAGTACCTGAGATCTTAGGATTATAGTGCCTCTGCTTCTGGCGAAAGGCTTTAACGTCTTCTTTCAACGGGATTTCATGCCGGACGTCTTTTGGCTTAAAATACTTTAGATCGGCATAGGACCATGCCAATGCATCCATGTATTTCTTCAGCAGTTTGACAAACTTCCACTTCTCTTCAGGTGTGCAACATTTTCCAATGTTCACGAATTGTGGATGTTCTTCCGAACCTAAATTAACCGGTTTGGTTTCTGGGGATGAGTTAGCATCATCTCCCCTTTTCTTTTTCACAAAACGATCATGCCTATCGAACAACCATTCCAGAGAAACCAGGCCCTTCGGGATTTTATTTCCTTTGAGCTGAAAAATTCCGTCGTTCCCTTCGGATTCATCGTCTTGATTGGTGACTGATTCGCGGCACATAGAAGTGGATCCTTCGAAGTGTAATTCCTTCAAATTTTCCGCCTTCTCCAAAAAGGAAATGAGTTGATTGTCATCGTTGAATACTTGCCAATGCTGAGAATTATCCGGCATGCTTGGGCGGAAAACCACCTCAATGGTGTATTTGTTTGTTTTCAAACCTGGGTGAGGGAGCATGAGGGATGCTGAAACAACCAATGAATCAGCCATGTCATTTTGAGCTCTTGGAATGGATTCAATTGAAAAAGCATCAAACTCTTCAATGTTGTCCCACACCGCATTACGGTAATGCCTGATCCTTTCATTCTTCACTTGGTAAATCATTTTAACTTGATTCACAACTAGCTCTGCATCACCTTACACTTTCAGATTTTTGATCACTCTTTCTTTCGCAGCTTGCATGCCAAGTAGCAAAGATTCATACTCAGCAGTATTATTCATGTTGAAAAACTGCAACTTGAAAGAAAGAGGAATAACCTCCTCTTCGGGAGATATTAGAACGGCTCTGGCACCACATCCACTGGTTACGCAGCTGCCATCGAACTGCAAGGTCTAGATCTTATTAAGATCTTCTTTTTGGACAAAAACAACCATTTTGTCAGACTCAGTAGACAAGAAATAGTTCCCCATTCCTAATGATTCAAAAAGAATTTGAGCTTTGGAGTCCTCAGAATTAGTGACCAGGTACTTATTTTGTGATTCTGGCTCCAATGTCTACATTACACCTTTGATGGGGATTCTAGCCTTAGACCAGTCCATATGAATTTCTCCACCAACTTCGCTGCAAAAGCTTCTTCCTAGAAAAATTCCGTAGGCTGCTGGAATATCGGCAACGAGGATGGTCATCTTTACTCTTTTCTCCGGGAACGTCGCAAATGCAAATTGCGCGTCTTTGATTTGACCAATCAATGGAACCTGCTTGGTTTCTAAGGAATAACATCTACTGAAAGGCTTGGTAAGGGTGAGGCCCAAAGCATGGGTGAATTTTGTTGGCATGACGTTATCAGAAGCTCTGGAATCAAATATGTAGTTACTCAACTTGTGACCATTTATTAGGAGGGAGAGATAGAAAGGCTCTATCTTGGCGGATGCAGATGTTGAGGCAACATTTATGCGGGATTTAGGAGGAGTGGAAAGGATTCCTTTTGGGGAAACCTTATTAGATATGACAGCTTGGCTTTGAATATACTTGGTCAATCTTACAAGCTATTCAGGATTTGACTAAAGGTACTCGGCTTCAGACATTTGGATCTTGGTCTTTTTTTCATGGTCTATGATATCAAATGCGACCAAGGGTTGGGCTGGTGAAGGAATGAGTCCCTCACTTTGTGATGGTGGAGTAGGATTACTGGTCTTGATAGGAATATGAGAGGGCTGATTTGGAGGGGAGATAGGGGGAAAATATTTCCTTGTAAAAGACTTAACAGGAAGTTGAGTAGGAAGAGGATTACCTCTTTTAGCAATGGTTGGAGGCACGTTTGACACGGCCTTCTCCCTCTGCACATGGGCAGTGACCTCTGCTTCTTTACCTTGTGAGTGGGTAAAAAGAACGTATGATTGTCCACTTGCATAGCCCTGGGTACCCTCTTCTTCATCAGATTCTTCCTCCTCAAATTCCATATATCTGATAGTAGAGTCACCAGTCGGCTCACCGATGTCTTGATCATCTTCACCTTGAGACAAAGGTTCTTCATAATCCTGCTCTTCTTCTTCAATTTTGGCCAGGGCATTGACCGTAGGGGCCTCAAGCGCCAACCGCGGAGAAGTTACAGGTAAGCGCGGCCTCTGTGAAACATTGTTAGAAATGAAATTCCTCCGCGGAATATCCCGGTATGAGGAACTAGGAGAAGCTTGGGCCAACTGCTTCTTCAATGCAAGCAAGTCGTTTGCCATCTTTTGAAAGACTGGATCAGAAGAAGTAGTGGGAGAAGGGCCCGAAGATTTAGGCTCTGATTACTCCCTTCTCAATTCACTGGATATTATCAAATTATCTTCGATTCGGATGGCAGTAGCCTGGGTGAGAATTAAGGTAGCCACTTGCTCTTGCAGGAGTAAGAAACTTACTTTCGAACTCATAGCGTTCACGAAGAAACACTTCTGATTTTCCGGTGTTGGAAGCATGGCAACAGGGACACGGTTAATTAATGCATTGAACCTGGCGATAAAATCACTGATGGTCTCATTGGCCTCCTTCTTCAGGTGAGTGATCTGTGATAATAGGGAAAACGCATCTTCTAAAGGCTTGTACCTATCTTCAAAAGCATCCCGCAAGGTGGCCCAACTGGTAATAGATCCAGGCGGCAAATGCTGAAACCATTCAGCTACAAGCCCTTGTAGAGTTTCCAGAAAAAGGTGAACCGACACATCCTCATGAGTTACATCCAGGATATTGCATGACATGATGAATGCAGATATGTGTGAATCCGTGCTTTGATTTCCGCTCCCGTCAAATTTGGGAAAATTCTTTTGGTTTCCGTGAGGGAGCGTGTGAACTGGATGTGGTAATGCAAGAGGACCCATAGTATTTCCCCATGGTGCTGCCATTTTTTGAAAGGCTGGAAAAAGAACACGGGCTGGAAGCGCGGTTCCACTGAGCAGCAAGGCACTACAAAGGGATGAGGAGGCTCCTTGTGAAAACTGATTCTTTCGCGGAGGTGAGGCGCTTCTGGCTGACTGATCAGTTGAACTTAGCGTTGAAAAACGTGTCGGTGTTACGCTGAAATTATGCCTTTGAAGTAGATCAAAAGTGGGATTGGCTTCTCCACGAGCTCCACTGCTACGTGTAAATGGCTCACCTGCCAGTGTACCTTCCAGATCTGCGATGTTATGAAGTAGATTTAAAATTTCTTTTTGGTTGTACTTGCTGATTTTCTGGCTTTTCTGACAAAAACCAGCAGCATGTACTTTTCTAAATATTTAAAAACTATCCTCTTCAAGAAACCGATTGTGGTTAATGAAAAATAACAGCGAGGATAAAATGACAGAGAGGATTAGCAAGCTGATTTTCGGATCTAAATTTGACTTTCTCAAAGGGTTTGAAACTTTTGGTAAACAGTCAAAAACTCAGATCTATGGCAAAATACGGATTTTTATAAAAACTCAACGAACTAAAGATCTCCAACTAGGCCAGATCTATGGATCTTAGAAGAAAATTTTCAATTTGGAGTACTTTTGCAAAATTTTGGATTTTTAACAAAAAGTTCAAGTTTTGCAAACAGGCAGTGATTTTTCTGATTTTCCTGATTTTCTATCCTACCACCATCATAGATCTAAGAGATCTGTTTCATCCCCAGCGGAGTCGCCAAAAACTGTTGGTCCAAAAATCTGTCACTTGGGTAGATCTATGGATAAACGAGCCAACAGTGTGCAGGGCATAGCCCCTCTTTGAGTCAGCAAAGTGAAATTGATTTATTGTTATTCTACCAGCAGGAATTTGTGCAAGTCTCACAATATTCTGCCTTCGGGGGTTTGGGATCTCATCCCAGTACGATGTTTCTGAGTGCAAAAAGAAAGGAAAGAAAGAGAGGATGAAGAAAGAGCAGGTCCGAAGGGAGAAAAGAAATGAATTCCAAAGCAGAAAGGTTAGAGGGTTTATGTTTTGGGATTGGTAGTAAACGGAGCCAAACCTACTTGCATAAACGAGCAAAACAATACTGATGAATAAATGACAATAAAACAGAAGTAAATTCAACAGAGCAAACACACAGATCTAACGTAAGAAAGATCCAATGCAAATAACACATGTATTCAGCACAAAGTTTAAATATTGTATTAATAATTCTTTCTATTACAAAAAGCTCAAAGTCTTTTTTCCTTAATTCTATTTTTCATCTAAAAGATATTCACTCATGCCCAATACAACAAGTATTGGGGTATTTATAGAAGAAGGAGAGAAAAGAAGGCAAAAAGGATCCAACCACCTATTTACAAAGATATTTACAAAATATCTCAAAGTCATGTTGACTTTTGACAACTTGATGGATGACATCATCCCATGGTGCAACATGGATGATGTTATTGTTTGTGCCAACATACTCCAGATATTTAAAAGAAAGTCGAAGAAGAGAGAGAAGAAGAAGAAGAAAAGCTATTCATCGTCGTCATCCTGCGGCCGAAAGGGGGTAGCCTGCGTTTGCTACTGCTCAGGTGAGGAGATGTGGAATTGAGAGCGGTATTACATGAACTTGCTGATCATGGGCCCTAGTTGATCCTGGGAAGGATCCTTGTGTCACTCACTGATCACCTCGTAAGTCTCCCGCTCGTCTATGAGCTTCTCTGGGAGTTTGGAATAGTCTTTCTCCACTTCTATGAGGAACCCAATGAAGTCCCGACAGGCCAGCAGGTTATTGATGGACTCTGCGTCAAAAGTGACCTCTAGCCCCAGCCCTCGCGAAACGATCTCCTTGAAGATCTGGATGGTTTCATCAACTTTCCTTAAGGCGAAGGAAGGAGTAAACAACCCTGGAGACATGTTGAGAATGATTTGTTCCATTTGGTGCATCGCGTCTAGGGCTTCCTCCTTCACCTTATCAATCTTTTCAAGGACAAATTCCAGTTGATCCATCTGGTAGTCCAGAGTGGAAATGACTTTATTGAGGACCCTGGGATGGCCGAAGATGCCGAACTTGACCAGATCTTTGACTGAACAGTCGAACATTTGTTGAAAGGTCTCATGTTGTAGCCTAGCATGTTCCAGCTCTTCCGATATGGGCCCTGCTAACACTTGGAGCTCTTTATTCGCCTTGTTGATATTCAGAAATAAATAAGAGAACTTGGCGATTACTCGTTCACTATCCTTGAGGATCTGGCTCCTCCAAGCAAAAACTGCCATGCCCTGCTCACCGACCTTTGCATATTCATTAATTTTATCCTGGCTCAGAGGCTCAGGAGTCTCGGTGGCAGTTACAGGAGGTGCACTGCCCATCTTCTGTAAGGCTTAGAGCAGATGTTTGTTTTGCTCTTTCAATAGCCTTTTCTCTTCTTTAGCTTCTTGAAGCTTCTTACAGAGGGCGTCGACTACAGATAGGGCCTCTCCTTGAAGGCTCTTAGAAGATGTACCCATTGTGACTTGAGTCACTGTATAATCTGTCAGAGACAGATCCTTTTTATCCTTTAGAGGATTGGGGTATGCGATCTCCATTACCCTCTCTCCCGAAGCACTCTGAGAGAAGCGTGTGATGAGTTTCAGCTTCTTTGCCCCTTTCTACAGGATTACAGAGAAGTCCATCGGTGCGATGGGAACTTTCCTTTTCTGCTGACTTAAGTGTTGGGAGATCCAGGCTAGACTTATGGGATTAGGGTCGGAAACAGAGAAGGGGGCAGCTGTAGTAGTAGAAGGGAAGAACATGGAGACACTTGGAGGTGGCATCGAGAGGGAGGCCGAAGAAGTGCTGACGGGAGGAATAGATACTGCAGGAGGGGAAGACATAGGAAGGGAAGAGAGCTCAGAGATGAAGGAAGAAATGGAGGGGGAGAGATCCGCGAGAGAAGAGAAGATGGACGAAGAAGCGGGAGGAACAGTAGAAGAAGGGGGAGAGGACACGACCAAAGGGATGGTCACTTGAATCACTCGAGGAGGTGAAGGAGGAGAAGAAGAAGGAATAGAAGGGACCTCAAGTGTTGTAGCAGTGCCGACATCCTGAGTGGATGGGCCTATTGAAACATCTTCTTCTGCTTCTTTCCCTGGAGGAGCCAGATTTACAACTTGTTCTGGTGCAGCGGAAGGAGGACTCTCAGGAGCTTCTTCTTGAGTGGTGATGGATTCACCCTCTTTGCCTTTTCCTTTGCTTTTAGGCTGTTGTTTTGATCTAGGAGGTGCGCTACCCAACGGAGAGGTTGTGAAATCGACTCCGAGGTAGATGAGCCCGTTCATTCGGCACCAATGCTCTGTTCTGCACAGAGTTTCCTTGACCCTTTCCTCAATTGTCTGAGGATATTTAGTCTTATCAACTGCCACAAATGGCCAATCATCCCCACCTGTGTTGAGATATACCTGATCTACTTCCTCCTCCATAGTTTGGAAGCCTTTGGGGATGATGGCTACCCCGTATTTGATGATTTATGGCAGTGCCAAATGAGAATGGTCTTTCCTCCTGAGCTCCACCTCATGATATAGATCGATGTAGATATCCTCGATCTGAGGGATGTGGATTGGATCAAGCTTAGCCCTCGGTAGACAATTCCTTGGGTCGAAGGTAGGCCTTGCTGGGAAGTCGTGTTTCAAATTGAGCAGCTCCAGCTCTGCAAACATGTCTTTTGCCTTATGATGCGTAAGACATGTATATCTACCCACTGTGAGGGGGAAAGGAGTACCACCCTTCTTTCTTTTGAGGCACTTTTCATGATAGGTGACTAGCTGTCTTGACAGCTCTAGCAGAATCAACTTTGGTCCAGCATACCTTGGCAATCTAGTTGGCTCTCCCAAGAAGTTAGCCGCCCTCAGATAAGTGAACGTGGGGAATTGGGTGAACAGGGCCCCCCATTTCTTAGTGTCTGTCACTATTCTCTTGGTCATGCAACCGTAAGTCATATTTGGCCTCAACAGGTAGATGATGAAGTAGAAAAATGCATCGTTGATCTTTGTAAATTGAGGGATGCTATTTTCCAGCTTCAATTCTTGATAGTATTCATATATTTTGACCTGGGGCCAAACCCCACTCCACATCAGGGCTGGGTAATCCCTCTCTGAAGCTATAGCGTAAACAACATAGGAATTCATGTAGAATCTCCCAGTTGTATTAAATTGTTGTAGCTGCTCAGAGATTGTGCTGCTTATAATTTCTACCCAGCAAAAGCGTTGATCGGGCATATTCTTGTTCATTGTTTCTAAGTACCGCAGCATCCATTTGTGGAAATAGTGGGCGTCAGGAATCCCAAAGACTCTGCTCAGGAACGTGATGGTGTCACTGAGCTCCTCTGAAAAATCGCTGCGGTGAATGATTTGTGGCCAACGGGTCACTACTTTTTTGTTCTTCAGGTAGACTTCGTTCATCAGTTGCATGCACTGATCTTCATTGTCATCCCATGCCTTGATGCAATCGTTTTGGCTTATGGCCACAAAGTGTCGGTGATGAGGAATGCTGAGTATTATCTCAAAGTGGCAGGCGATGAGGTTGATTACGACCTCGCCCTTCTCATTTACGATACATCTTGTGTCTTTGTTGTAGCACCGAGAAACCACCATCATGAATTCATTACTAACAACGCTGACTGGGATTCCTCCAGCGAAGTGCAGGGCACTACCTATTAGTTTGTCCATCCATGGACTTCTTGTGACCTTCTGAGTCCTGACCCAGAACTCTTCCATATCAATATGACCCAACTCTAAATCTCTGATGTCGAGGTCACACTCGGCCTAGGAGTCAGGCATTCTGACCCTCTGATACTTATATTTCATTTCTTCCTCTGTAAGCTTGGCCTTGCCTTTGGATTTGGTGGGTCTCTTGCTTGATGTTGACATATGTTCTTCTGAGCTTAATTGCTGATCTGCAAGAATAAGACGTGAAACCCAATTGAAGAAAGCCATGTCAGCTGGTTGATTTTCCATTGAAATGCTTGACAGAAGAAAGAGTTAGAAATTAAAAGGCCTCGGGGCGCATGGCGCACAGATATTGCAAATTGCAGAGCTAAATAGGTAAGGCACACAGGAAAAGGGTGTTGCATTAGATAAATCAGTGCCAAAGGGCACATGGCGCATAGACACTGCAGGGTGCATTTTGTGTTGCTGTAAGGACAATTGTGCATGCGCCATGTGGATGCATTTTGTAAAGGGCGCACGGAAATTTTATGTTACACGGGAACAGGATGCGCCCGTGGTGCATGGATCTTTCATGTTGCATAGAACTTTGGTGTGCCAAAGACGCATATATGGTTTGGGTGACGTGAAATTTTGGCACGCTTAAGGGAACTTGGCGCAGCGCATGGAGGGTCTGCACAACATGATGTTTCTGCGATGAGGAATGTGCCTGCGCCTTTATAGCTTAGCACTTGGCGCATATGAAAGGGTTGTTATAGGGATGCTGGGTGTGCCAAAAGGGTGCAGGAATTCTTTATGTTGCATCCAAGTTTGATGTGCTGAGGGGCGCATGGGAAGCATTTGCAGCATGCGAGGGAAGTGCGCCATGAGGGCGCATCTTTTTATGATGTAACAGGTGGGGAAAGCGTGCCATTGGCGTGGCTGCGCTATGTGTAACAGGGGCGAAAGATGCGCCGAGGGCACAACTATTTTCGATGTTGCATGGTGAGCTCATGCGCCAAAGGAGAAAATAGTTTTCTTTTTTAGGTTTAATCTTTCTCTTAGAGGGGTTTCCACATATGGCTTGGCTTTTATAACAAGGTTCATTGTAGGATATGAAGAGGTGTTATACCAAAAGCATTTTCAAGCTATCATTTTTTAGGACAGAGCTTGCTCTACCAGCAGATCTGGAAAGAGGAGGAAATGTGGAAAGATAGCAAGGGGGGAAGAAAACTCATAATCTATTCTTTTCAATCCATACTGAACCAACCTAGCAGCCAAAAACCACAAAAACAAAATGCACAAAATACAGAAGGCCACTTACCCGGATATAAACGATAAAAAAGCGTGAGAATGGGTCCACAAATCAATTCGAAATCGATGGGGCTGGTGCGCTGACAAGCTCAGAGAAAAATCATGTGTTTTGCATCAGTGACAATGACAACGCAGACGCGCCTATTTATAGGTGAGGCAGCAATAAATGTGCCACCAACTTTTTAAAGGGGTGCACCAAATGAGTTGTCGACATGAGAAAACATGCACCCTTTAGCGCACTGAAATACTTGTCAGCACGAAGATATGTGTGCCTATGGCACACCGGAAGTGGTGTTGACAGAGGAAAATGTGCACCTTTGGCACACCATAAAGAGGCGCAACAAAAGTTCTGTTGACAGGAAGGTGCATGCGCCTTGGTGCACGCAGGAAAGCCTCAACATAGAGAGGCGAACCAAAATGCCTATTAACACATGAAAACATGCGCCAAAGGCTTTAAAGGGGGCACATCAAAATTTGATGTTGCATAGTCATTCTATGCGCCTAGCCAAAAGACCAAAAACAACTAAGTTCGGAAAACCAGATTTCCCAGGAAGGGATTTTGCAACGTTCCGAATGTAAGGGATCCCTAACGAGGGATCGGAACAAAATTTCGGTATGGTTATCTGTAAAATTTCCCTTGCTAATTTTACGGGATAATAGCTGGCTCTTTCTAGGGACTATCCCTGAGCAAACTCGGGGGTAGAGAATCCTAGATCTCATGTGCCTATCCATTGGGTAACAGAGTCAAAAACAAGGGTGACTGGAGGGAGAACAAAGGAAACACACAACAAACTGAAAGCAAACACACAACAAAAGAAAACTGTACAAAGAAGAGAGAAAGCTCTACTTCCTGAATATTTTGAGATGCTGCCCGTTGTAGGGAAGCGGGAGTTCGGTTCCATCCAGATATGAGAGATAGAAACTATTCTCTTTGTTGAGCTGCTTGATCTTGAAAGGTCCTCTCCATAGGGAATCAAACTTTCTGTGCATGCCTTTTGGCTCTCTTCGCTTGTCCCACAGAAGGACGAGGTCTCCCACCTGGAAACTTCTTTGCTTAGCTTTTTTTATCAAACAGTCTCTTGACTTGATTCTAATGTTCGGTGATCCTGTCGATCACTCTTACTCTCTTTTCTTCAAGCTCTGTCAGATACATGATCCTCTTTTCAAGAGAATTTTGGAAAGTTTCATCTTTAATAGCTCATGTTAAGCGCAGAGCAGGGAGTTCAGCAGAAATGGGAAGCTTGGCATCAGTGCCATATAACACTTGAAAAGGTGACATATCGAGGGACCTCTTGGGAGTAATGCGGTCTGCCCACAAAGCGTCGTATAAGGACTTGTGCCACATTCGTTGATTCTCATCCACCAGTTTTCGTATGATGGTCACCAAGTTCTTGTTACTGGATTCTGCCTAACCATTTCCCTGAGGGTAATAATCTAAGGCATGAGCCAAAGTTATCTCGTATTCATAGTAAAAACTAATAACTTCCCGTGAAGATAAGTTAGAAGCATTATCAGCAACAATCTTGGTTGGAACGCCAAACTGGACAATGATATTTTCTTTAATGAAACTGCAAACAACCTCAAAAGTGGCATGTTTGACAGGTGTGGCTTCCACCCACTTGGTGAAGTAATCTGTTACTGTAAGGACATAATTATGTCTGGCACTCGATTGGGGATTGAGTGCACCGATAAAATCAATTCGGGGATTGAGTGCACAGAGATGGGGGAGGTTGGAATGCCGTGAAGCTTAAGAAGACACAGTTTATGCAACAAGAAAATGAGACCTTGATGCAAAGGGACCACACGAGCATGTTTTTGGAACTCCAAAATGTAGCACTTAAGAGAATTAAGTGAATAATGATGGAAACATACCGTGTAATTTCTGTGGAAGTGATTGAGGAACACAAGATGTTTTAAGGGCACAGTGACAAATCTCCCCTCTAAAGAGATGTATCTCACCATCATACAGGTGTCCTCGTCAAAAGGTGGAGGGATAGAGTTGACTTGTAAACCCACCATGACAAAAACCAGTTTCTCATTGCCCTCAACAAATTTCGTCTCCTCAGCCGACCTGTCAATCCTAACCTTTTATCTTTTAATATTTATACCTAAAATTTACATTCGAAATATTGAAAGTTACATAAAAAAAAAATAGTTGTATTTACATTGATTTATTTCTATCCCTGGGTGAGGATAGTTCGATATATTTTATTTTATTTCTCCGTGAATAGTGTGCTTGTAACAATAAGGACAAAATTTATTCAATTCCAACCTAGAAGTATTGGAGCGATTTTTTCGAGTCGTATATCTAGAAATACCCGGCAATTTTTTATCAACACTATCTTGTGTACAACTAGTACATTCAAGAGTAATTGTTACTCTTACATTTCCACCCTTGGCCATAAACTTACTCTATATTAGATATATTGAATATACTTCGCTTTTTCAATTTCGAAAAGGAGAAGAAAGATAAAGGGATAGAAGTTGTCGTAGAATGATTAAAGATTTTATTACTTAATTCATTCTCGTAATAAAATCTTTATTATTAATTTTCAATAATACTATTATTTTGTAGAAGGAACTTTTGGATATAAATTTCTATTTTGTTTGATTCTATATATCCTCCCTTGAGTTACAAACTCGGATAGGGATATTTAATCCATCTTATTCTTTATACAAGAATAAAAGTAGAAAATTGATCTAGCATCTTTTTTTCCTTTCGCAGTTGCAGGAGAATTAGAATAAGAAAAAGGGAAAAGTAAGAGCATCTGGGAAAAAGCGGTTTATCTCAATCAATAAACCGGCTAAAGATCCCAACCATAAAGTAGCTAGCACAGGCGCTGTGGAAAGGTATGTCTTTATATCTCGCATTGTTCGTAAGTTTTCCTTATCAATCCGGATGCATATCTTATATGGTCAACTATACCCATAGTTTATCAGTCCCTGGGGACTCCGAACAATCTGTAAAATGATTTGGGCAATGTTTCTATTCCTTTCTGTAACAGAACATATTCTATTATCAAATAATCCATAATTAATAGACATATTGTCTATTATATTCTCGTTTTATAGAGTAGACCCAAATAGATAAATGTGGAAGAAAATAAATATAAATTATATTATAAATAATGTTAAAGACTAACAATTAAAAGGGATGTAGCGCAGCTTGGTAGCGCGTTTGTTTTGGGTACAAAATGTCGCAGGTTCAAATCCTGTCATCCCTACCTAGTCCTTTTCGTACAAAAAGCTCCAGTTATTTTGATTCACTGGAACATAAATAACCAGTGATTTGTTGTAAGAAAGCGCTCTTAGTTCAGTGCGGTAGAACGCAGGTCTCCAAAACCTGATGCCGTAGGTTCAAATCCTACAGAGCGCGATTCTTTTTTTATTGGTCCAATCTTTTGAATTGATCATTTCATAAATTAGAATGGTCAATGAAATCTTATCTCCCAGAATCAGTAGGAGACTCATTCATTCACGATAAAAATGATCTCAAATATCCAATTGATCACCACGTCGGTACTGTAAATATGCAGTTACGAATAATCCAGCCAAAGTTATAGGAATCAGACCTAACACAATTCCGGATAACAAAACTTCAATCATATTGATTAAAAAAAGGAAGTAAAGATTAATAGCTACCCCGGATAGTAACCCAGACTTACTAGAAATCTCAATCAATTTTGAATTGAGAAAACTTCTTGATTAAGCGAACGAAGAGGTTTTTATTCCTATTTAATTTCAAATAAGTATTTCAAATAAGTCGTATATTACTTAAACCTATGAATAGGACTAAGGTTAAAATAAGCAGAACTAATAAAAAAATGAAATAACTAATAATAGTAGACATTGGAAGGACTTAATGGAAAGAATATGATTGATGTGTATCTTTATCAGGCAATTACCTAAATTTATTTACTTTTGTAAGATAGGATCAGAATAATAAAAAAAATGAAATGTTACAGTGTTAATTCAATTATAACAAATTACTAATTTGTATAAAGAATATAAAATGTATGAATATTATACAAACATTAAGGGAATAGACAATAAAAGATATTATATTTATTTTTTGGAATAACCAAAAATATAATCCTCAAATTTATTGATATTGAGCAACCCATGAATAAAATAAATGCCAATTGTGTAACCACTCGGCAAATTACAAATTAGAAAACGTAGTTTTTTAAATATAAACTAATATTATTATAAACTAATAAATACGAGATCATTGAATTTAACAATGATTAATCTCTACCAGTCTGTTCGAAAGATTGGAACGAAAAAAACCTCTTTTACAGGCAAACGAAATCCATTCGTGCGAATAGAATATATTCGTATATTCTATATAGATTCACTTTTTTCATATGGCTTGTAAGCAAAGACTGATATTCCATCCTGTCTCTCTTGTAAAAAAATAGGAATAACTTGTATTTACAATTCGTACAAAATAATATCACAGAGAATATTTCACTATTCTATTAACGAGATTAGTAACACTCGGTTCTCAACTCAAAGTTCTATGTTAATGAACCATTAAGTTCACGGCATAACTTCACCAACGATACTATTACATACAGTAACACTAATGATCCACTTCTTGAAGTGACATTAATGTATTCTAGTTATACAGCCACCTGTATAACCGAAAACCAGTACAATGATTACTGCTCAGATGAAATCGAAATTCATTTTTCCATAATTCATATGTTCAATTGTTACAATACAATTTTTAGACATGATATTTTCCGGACGTATCATGAAACATACTGGGATTATCTAATTTCTGTCCAGTAAAAAAAAAAACGCCCAATAAAAAAAAAAGAAAAAAAAGAGATGGATTCAGTTGACCAAATAGAGTTGGAAGCTCTGACAGTAGCAGAATCATTCTATCCCACTCCCTTTCGATATTAACCTAACCAAAATTGTATTGCTATGTTAGAAGAAGGCTAGTTATACTGGTTCAGTATACTTCAAATATACCTTTGGTATAATGTTGACAATAAAACAAGGATTGTAGAAGATATCAGTAGTTTTCCATTTTCTGATCTCTCTCTTTCATGGGACCAAATTCCCCTTGACTTTATAATAATATATGGAGTGGAGCTTAGCATGTCTGGGAATACGGGAGAACGCGCTTTTGCTGACATTATTACCAGTATTCGATACTGGGTTATCCATAGCATTACTATACCTTCCCTATTCATTGCAGGTTGGTTATTTGTCAGTACGGGTTTAGCTTATGATGTATTCGGTAGCCCTCGGCCGAATGAATATTTCACAGAAAGTCGACAAGAGGTTCCATTAGTAACTGGTCGTTTCGATTCATTAGAGCAACTAGATGAATTTACTAGATCTAGATCTTTTTAGGAGGTACTAATGACTATAGATAGAACCTATCCAATTTTTACAGTTAGATGGTTGGCCGTTCACGGACTAGCTGTACCTACAGTTTTTTTCTTGGGGTCAATATCAGCAATGCAATTCATACAGCGATAAACTCTATATAAACTAAATCACGGAGCTATCTAATGACACAATCAAACCCGAACGAACAAAATGTTGAATTGAATCGTACCAGCCTCTATTGGGGGTTGTTACTCATTTTTGTACTTGCCGTTCTATTCTCTAATTACTTTTTCAATTAGGAACAGTGTAGAATATTCTTTCTCACCCAATTTGGAAAAAACTAATACTCAATATAATAATTGTTTATGTCTTGAGCATGACTACTTAATAAAATTTGAAAGGAAGTAAGAAAAATGGCTGATACCACCGGAAGGATCCCTCTTTGGTTGATAGGTACTTTAACTGGTATTCTCGTGATTGGTTTAATAGGTATCTTTTTCTATGGTTCTTATTCCGGATTAGGATCATCCCTATAGATAATAAAATGTATTTCATATCTATGAGGAATACTGTACACACGAAAGTGAAAACTTAGAAAGATAAGACCTTACCCTTCTTCGAACTCAAAGAAGGGTAAGGTCTTATCTTTCTTTATTTTAATAAGTCTATTTGTATATTCAAAATTGGATAATCCATAAAAATAATACCAGAAAAGATTACATGTATATTAATTTGTAATGTCAAACATGAATAAGGGACTGTTCAGTAAGTCTGTTCCGGAGTCACTCCTTATGCAAGATATACATATATCTATATTTCGTAATGTTCATATGATATTATTTGAAGAGAGGAAGGGTCGAATGAAAGGATCTCCATCTCCGAAGGGGTATGAATTGATTTTGCAATTTTTATTTTATATGATTTATGATTGCATTAGCCTCTATAAGACGGAGATTTTAATCTTTCAGACAACTTAAATTTTTATATAACTAAAAATTCATCTCGACCAATTGAACTTTCTCAAATTGTTTCTTTTTAAGAACCAGAAATATCTGTGCCAAAATGACAGATGCTAAGAATAATAAAAGACCTTGAACACGTAAAGGATCTTGAAGTACTATTTCTGCATCTTCCTGACCAAATCCACCTACATTAGGGTTATTCGTTAACGACTGATCTGCCTTAATGAATTCACCTTCTGAGACCAGAAGTTCCGGTCCGAGAGGTACAAAGTCAACCACTTGTCGACCGTCTATTGGATTATCAATAGTTATTTGATATCCACTCTTTTCTTTACGTGCAATTTTACTTATTCTACCCGTTGCTGAAGCGTTATATACTGTATTGTTGCTCTTGCTCCCATCGGGATAAATTTGTCCTCTTCCTCTATTACCACCCAAATATATAGGATATTTCAGGAAGTGAACTGCTTTATTAGTAGCAGGATTTGGTGAAAGGATGGGAAACACCATTTGACTATATTTTTGACCAGGAACAGGACCTATTACGATAATATTTTTTTGATTAGACCGATAGTTCTGAAAATAAAGATCCCCTATCTTTTCCTTAATATCAGGATAAATGCGATCCGGAGGAGCTAATTCGAAACCTTCGGGTAAAATAAGAACAGCTCCTACATTTAAAGTTCCTTTCTTACCATTAGAAAGAACTTGTTTTATTTGCTTATCATAGGGGATCTTAACGACTGCTTCAAATACGGTATCGGGAAGCACAGACTGTGGAACCTCGATCTCCACAGGTTTTTTAGCCAAATGACAATTGGCACATACAATACGTCCAGTCGCTTCTCGAGGATTTTCATAACCCTGTTGTGCGAAAATGGGGTATGCATTCGCAATAAATGTCTGAGTCATTATATGTATCATGATCAAGACGTAAATTGATTGAGGTATCCAGTTTTTCACCCAGTCATCATAAGTATTTATATTTTGCATCGTTCAACTTTTGGTTCCAAATATTTTATTTAAACAATAAATAGGAGTAGGTAATTATGATAGTTACCTGTCTGCAATTCCGCTACTATATTAAACCCGAAGAGAAAAAATAAGAAGTATCAACCTATAAAAAAGTAAAAAAGAGTAAAAAATAGCTGATTTCTAAATAAATATGGCAAAAACATTTAATTTAAAATTGTGAGAGAAACCCATTTTTTATTCATTCATCGAATGATAAATTACTACAAGTGAAGAAGATGTACGATTAAAACGTTGGAAGATCCAATATTTGAAAATTGTGTCTAAAATGACTGGAAAAGTTGAAACAAGACCAGATATTATTCGTTCGTTATGGGAAAATCCATAATTTTCGAAGATCAAATCGACCATCAGTTTCCAACCATGGGGCGAATGAAACCCAATACATAGATCGGTTGCTAAAAGAATAACAAAAGCTTTCATAGTATCACTTAAGCTACAGAAGACTTCTTGTATCCAAGAATTAAGAATCCCAAGTTTCTTCTTACCCAGAATGAGAAAAACACTTAGAATAGCAAAACCTATTAGATTTGCTAATAAATGCGAAATTATTTGGATACAATCTTGATTATATATTTTTACCAATTGGATCATTTTTTTCTGCATCTCTATATAAAGATCTTGCGAATGTGTTTCCGAATAATCTTCCACCATTCTTTCTAACAGAAATAGCTCTTCTATTTTCTCAAATTTTTCTAGAACATTTTCTTCTTGTATAAAATCAAAAATTCTTTTTGACTGACCAGTATTCCACCAATTTGTAACCCAAGATTCCAAAACTCTCTGTAATGAAATTGAAATTCCCCACGGCAATACTACTAAACATGCGAGATATTGTAGAGAAACTAATGCTTTATATTTGGCTACTTCCAACTCGTGAATCGCTAACGAACTCGATTGACCCGTTAGCTCTTTCCAAAATCTGAACAAAGTACGAATTATAGAACGAGGTATCGCATTCATAGAATGATCTAGTGAGTAATTCTTCGACGGTGGTTTGCTCCGAATGAGAAGTAGGGTAAAAAGTAGATTATTCCCAGTCGTATCAACAACTAACTTATGTTATAAGAACCAAAGAAATAATTAATTATTTCATAAATAAAAAATAAGACCAATTCTGCACTCCAAAAGGCCTTGCCGTACACATATGTAAAAAAGTGTTTTTAATTTTTAATACACTATTTATATTTATTATAGTTTAATTAATTTTTACTTTTGAGACGTAATGTCTACTGGATCTCTCGGTCCTCTCTAAAGATAAATAATAATATAGAGTTTTTTATATCCAAATTTTTTATCGTATCTACTATATAGATCTACACATTTGTATCTTGAATAAGATCCCCATTTCAAAATCCTTCAACGGATACACGCAAAAAACGGGCTAATTCGGCAGCTTTCTGTTCCATTTCACGCAGAGTCAAATTTTCTTCAGTACGAGTTAAAGGGATGTCTTGTTGACCCTTTATTTCCATATAAAGAACACGACGAGGGGAAATACCTTCTTGAACTTCCATTTTTATCGCCTGAATATCCTTCATAATAAATTGGATAAAAATACGGCGATTTCTTCCGGGAAATCCCCAACGAAAAAGACATGCAATTCCTTCTTTTTCATCAAACTTATTGTAACCACTACCTACATTGCACAAAATTGTACACCACAAATAAGAGCTAATGAACAGACCCGCAATACCATAAAAACACATTACAATTCCTTGTGGAACAAAGAGTATTTGCTGAGATGACAATAAGGGTATAAGGTCCCTACCAAGGTAACTTGAAATTCCGACCAATAAAAATCCTAGTGAACCAAAAAAAAGGATACAAGCAAAAAAAAAATTGATGATCTTTCTAGACCCTGTTATGGGTTCTATCCAGAGCCATTTGGATCGACGATTCATAACAAATTGCGTACTATTTAATTTGAGGGAGTAGCCAAACACTTACTCTTTTTACTACCATCCCAAAGTCACTTTCATAAATGGGCTATATAATAAATAATAAAATAGCCATATACATATAAGCATCTAGGTAGACTATATATTTTGGGTGTGTGCTTTTTTTTGGGGGAATTGGTCCTTAACTTATCGATTCTAAAAAAATAGTTCATTGCACGAGTATTAAATACCAATCTCGAGATTCGAATGTATATGTATACATATTATTAAGTAATAAATACTTATTCATTCACACACCCTTATATATTGTAATTATAAAATAATTATGTATATAACATATCATATACATCCAGCTTATATTCATGATGTATAGACCATACCATACACATTCATATATTGAGTATGAATAGATCTAAATAAAGATTAATATCTATTTAGATCTATTTTGTTCGTGTCTAAAAGAGGTTTTATTATATATTATCCATATAAAAGAATAAACATATTCTTTTGTTCTACGATTGAAAGATTGGAATATATTTATTATTTATGATATCTGATTGAATCATATTCATAAAATCTCGTCGTTTTGAATATAGAAATAAAGAAAAACCATTGTAATTGCCGGAAAAAACAAGCCCACCAAAGGCACAAAAACAGAGGGTAAATTGGGATTTATCATAAAATAAATATTTTAATATTTCTCTCTATTAACATTAACAACGATAAATTATAAGCCCAAATGAGTGATAGGACCAAATAAGTGGACTTGCCTTTTTTTAAATATCTAAAGTACTTTACTTTATAAAGCTTGTTTATATATGACTGTATAAATGGGACCAATTTCCACATTGTATATTGGTACATATAAAGGATAATATATATCCGCTTCTCGTTGCTATATTGAACATAAATACCTTTTATTTTAACTGTTCCATTAATTTAATTTTTTTGAATGTTCATCTTTGAGATAAAGGTATAACTCGCTAGCATAATCTTATTTAATGTGAGAAAGTTACATAGTGTCTACTTTTTCTGATAAAAAGGGGTATTTTCATGGGTTTGCCTTGGTATCGTGTCCATACTGTCGTATTGAATGATCCTGGACGGTTAATCGCTGTGCATATAATGCATACAGCTTTAGTTTCTGGTTGGGCTGGTTCAATGGCTCTTTACGAATTAGCAGTTTTCGACCCATCCGATCCTGTTCTTGATCCAATGTGGAGACAAGGTATGTTCGTTATACCTTTTATGACTCGTCTAGGAATAAAGGATTCGTGGGGTGGATGGAGTATAACTGGAGAAACTGTATCTAATCCAGGTATTTGGAGCTATGAAGGTGTGGCCGGAGCACATATTGTGTTTTCTGGCTTATGCTTTTTAGCAGCTATCTGGCATTGGGTATATTGGGATCTAGACGTATTCTGTGATGACCGTACAGGAAAACCTTCTTTAGATTTGCCTAAGATTTTTGGCATTCATTTATTCCTCTCAGGAGCAGCCTGTTTCGGATTCGGAGCATTTCATGTAACGGGGTTGTATGGCCCTGGAATATGGGTGTCTGATCCTTATGGACTAACTGGAAATATACAACCTGTAAGTCCGGCGTGGGGAGCTGAAGGTTTTGATCCTTTTGTTCCAGGAGGAATAGCTGCTCATCATATTGCAGCAGGTATATTAGGTATATTAGCAGGTCTATTTCATCTCAGTGTTCGTCCTCCCCAACGTTTATACAAAGGATTACGTATGGGGAATATTGAGACTGTCTTATCTAGCAGTATTGCTGCTGTATTTTTTGCAGCTTTCATCGTGGCAGGGACAATGTGGTATGGTTCCGCAACCACTCCGATCGAATTATTTGGTCCTACTCGTTATCAGTGGGATCAGGGATACTTCCAACAAGAAATAGATCGACGGGTTCGTGCTGGTCTGGCTGAGAATCTAAGTCTATCAGAAGCTTGGTCAAAAATTCCTGAGAAACTTGCTTTTTATGATTACATTGGGAATAATCCAGCTAAAGGAGGGTTATTCAGGGCGGGTGCGATGGACAATGGGGATGGAATTGCTGTTGGTTGGTTAGGACACCCTATATTTAAAGACAAAAAGGGACATGAGCTTTTTGTACGTCGTATGCCTACCTTTTTCGAAACATTTCCAGTTGTTCTAGTAGATGAAGAAGGAATTGTAAAAGCCGATGTTCCTTTTAGGAGAGCAGAATCAAAGTATAGTGTTGAACAAGTAGGTGTAACTGTTGAGTTCTATGGTGGTGAACTTGACGGGGTTAGCTTTGGTGATCCTACTATAGTCAAAAAATATGCTAGGCGTGCACAATTAGGCGAGATTTTTGAATTGGATCGTGCTACTTTGAAATCCGACGGTGTTTTTCGGAGTAGCCCAAGGGGTTGGTTTACTTTTGGACATGCTACATTTGCTCTTCTTTTCTTTTTTGGACACATTTGGCATGGTGCTAGAACCCTATTCAGAGATGTTTTCGCTGGTATTGACCCCGATTTGGATGCCCAAGTGGAATTTGGGGCATTCCAAAAACTGGGAGATCCAACTACTAAAAAACAAGTGGTATAATATAGCGTCGCTCCGATCAATAATAAATATTGAGAGAGAGAGATTCCATGTCAGTGAATATTCATTTAAAAATAAAAAAATATAAGAAAATGTTGTTGTAATTAGTACGAAAGCTATATCCGTAATTGCAAACTACGATCGAATCTATGGAAGCATTGGTTTATACATTCCTTTTGGTGTCGACCTTAGGGATAATTTTTTTCGCTATTTTCTTCCGAGAACCCCCAAAAGTTCCGGATAGAGGAGGAAAATAATTTTTTCTTCAAATCCTACTTCTTATAATTATAATATAATCAAATAATGACCTTCCCAATCGGGAAGGTCATTATTTCAACTAGTCCTCATGCTCTTCAAAAGGATCTCGAAGTTGTTCAGAGGGTTGCCCAAAGGCGGTGTATAGGGCATAACCAGTAAAGCTAACAAGTAAACGAGATATGGAGATAGCGACTAAGGTTGCAGTTTCCATTGATAGATAATTATATGTATGTATATATACATTAATAGTATACAAAGTTAATAGATCTCAACCAATACTATTGTTTTATGGCTACACAGACTATTGATGATACTTCTAGAACCGGGCCAATACGAACTAGTGTAGGAAATTATTTAAAACCACTTAATACAGAATCTGGTAAAGTAGCTCCCGGATGGGGAACTGCTCCTCTCATGGGCACTGCAATGGTTTTATTTGCAGTATTCTTATCTATTATCTCGGAAATTTATAATTCTTCTGTTTTATTGAACGGAATTCCAGTTAGTTGGGTCTAGATAAACTAGAAGATCCGCCCGGATCCCGAACTCATCCAAAAGAAGAAAAAAAACTAAGTAAGGAAAGCTTTTTATTAATAACTTGAGTTTATATATTATAACGTTCTGGTAGTTTGATCGTGTAATTAATTTTAATTTTATCTAAGGATTTTTGGAATATGGGTGTGCGACTTGTTAAAATTGATCTCTATTCTAGTACAGAAAACTAGTCTGTTGTCTTCATAAAGATGGTCCTCCTACCTCGTTGGATATTGATCCAATAGTTAATATTCAGAGCACGAGGTATATGAATAAATATATTCAAGAAAATCTGAACTATGGTTTCTACCTGCTGGTTTATACCTGTTATTTATACCTCGTGACTAGGCTTCCAATAATTTAATAATTTGGATTTAATAATTTGGAAGCAGTACGATTAGAAATCGAGGATATCTCCTCCTTTTTATGCTTACTCTTACTGAAGAATGAGAAAGTATCTCATCTCTCTTAGTTAGTATGATGAGTGAGTAGTAATGAAATTTAAAGGTTATAACCCATGAGACCTTTTGGGTATGAAAAAAATCATCGGGGTAAAAATTTAAATCTGAGGTTTAGATTTATTCATTTATTGAGATCCCGACAAGATAATTCCTATTGATCGTCCATACTAGTTGTTATCTAGGTGATCACGAATAGGATAAAAGATCGTTCAAAAGGCCTATAGCGATGTATTCAAGAACGAGCCAACTTGAAATTTGAGCACTATACAATTAAATTTATTACTGATTTTTGTAGGAAATCATGGATTATTATGAATCCTATTCTTCATATTCCCAAGGAATGAAGTATGAAGCATCTTTCTATTTTACAAAGGATATACCTTTGTTTGTAAAGGTATTTGGGTGTTCTTGTTTAAGCCGTATGAAAGGAAATTCTCATGTACGGTTTTCAGAGGGGGAATTTGAGTTTACCTATCTCAATAAAGTATACGATTGGTTCGAAGAGCGTCTCGAAATTCAGGCGATTGCGGATGATATCACTAGTAAATATGTTCCTCCTCATGTTAATATATTTTATTGTTTAGGAGGAATCACACTTACTTGTTTTTTGGTACAAGTAGCTACTGGTTTTGCTATGACTTTTTACTATCGTCCCACCGTTCTAGAAGCTTTCGCTTCTATTCAATACATAATGACTGAAGTAAACTTCGGTTGGCTAATCCGATCGGTCCATCGATGGTCGGCAAGTATGATGGTTCTTATGATGATCTTGCATGTATTCCGTGTCTATCTAACAGGTGGATTCAAAAAACCTCGCGAACTCACTTGGGTTACGGGTGTAATTCTAGCTGTACTAACCGTATCTTTCGGTGTAACTGGTTATTCTTTGCCCTGGGATCAAATTGGTTATTGGGCAGTAAAAATTGTAACTGGTGTGCCTGAGGCTATTCCCTTAATAGGATCTCCTTTGGTAGAATTATTACGTGGAAGTGTTAGTGTGAGTCAATCTACCTTGACTCGTTTTTATAGTTTACACACTTTCATATTACCCCTTCTTACTGCTGTATTTATGTCAATGCACTTTCTAATGATCCGCAAGCAGGGTATTTCAGGTCCTTTATAGAAAGGACATCTACATTTTGAATTAGTATTCAAAACCTATTCTCTTTAGTAACAGTAACGATATATCATTGCCGCGAATATTTATTCTTCCATATAATTGGGAAGATGGAAATAATAAACCATGTTTATCGGATTTCTACTTTCTCTTAAGTATTCTTTATCTAATACAATACTTTATCTAATACAATACAAAGAATTTAAGTAGATACTCATCTCAGATGGAGAAAAGAGATTATGGGAGTGTGTGACTTGAACTATTGCTTAGGCCGTGCAGATTAATTTTTCGATCTGCCATGAATCACAAATATGTCTCTGTCCCAATTTTCTTCCCAAAAAAAGGAAGTTTAGAACCTGGGTAAAAGGGATTGGTAACTTTGTTGCGTTCCAAGAGAGTTATTTCTATGATCGAATCCAAATTAGGCTCCGTGAAATCCAGATAATGGTAATAACAGTAATAAGTTTTACTTATTGCTTATCCTTTTCTTTTCATAGTCTGAAAATGCATGCATTTCCCTTGCATTTAAATAGGGTAAACTATCGGAGTAAAAGAAGGGGTCTAAGGAAGGAGAAAGGCCGAATCAGTAACAAGCCAATACCTTGTATTGCAAAAAAAATTATGTAGGTCGGGATAAACACGGATTACAAGGAATAAGATGGTCCAAAAGGCATATTAACCATGATTTAATTTGTGAACTTACTTGGATACTGAGCACTTATTTAATACGAAATAACAAAATCATAAAGAATGGCATAGATCTTTCTTATTCTGATGATACGCCCTTCATCATTTTTAATTAAGTTATTGCTCGAGCCGGATGATCAAAATTGACATGTCCGGTTCTTTCGGGGGATAGATTCATAAAAATTTACTTATCCGAATAACAAAGAAACCTGACTTGAATGATCCTGTATTAAGGGCTAAATTAGCTAAAGGCATGGGACATAATTATTATGGAGAGCCAGCTTGGCCCAATGATCTTTTATATATTTTTCCAGTAGTAATTTCAGGTACTATTGCATGTACCGTAGGTTTAGCGGTTCTAGAACCATCAATGATTGGTGAACCGGCAAATCCATTTGCAACTCCTTTGGAAATATTACCAGAATGGTATTTTTTCCCCGTATTTCAAATACTTCGTACAGTACCTAATAAATTATTAGGTGTCCTTTTAATGGCTTCAGTACCTGCAGGACTATTGACAGTCCCTTTCTTGGAGAATGTGAATCAATTTCAAAATCCATTTCGTCGTCCAGTAGCTACAACAGTATTCTTAATCGGTACCGTAGTAGCTCTTTGGTTAGGTATTGGGGCAACGTTACCTATCGATGAATCTTTAACTCTAGGTCTTTTCCAATTTGATCTAATTTATAATAAATATATTAATCTGTAAAGAAATCTTTTGTTCCTATATCTAGGGAGTAGTTGCTTCAAGACAAATGATCTCTCCCTAGATATATTATTTTAGATATATTTAAATTTTTTGTAATAAATATGTAAAAGATTGATTGCAAATGGATTTATTGCAATTACTTTCAAAACAAACTTAGAAAAAAGGGAATTAATAGATAAATAAAATGGAACTATTTCATGAACCTAAACCCGATTTACGGGTTAATCAATTCCAATATTTCTACGAAATTCCAATATCTCTTTGACAGATTGTTCCCCAAGGTTTTTAATTTTCATTAAATCTTCTCGACTATAATTTGATAGGTCCGATAATGTATTTATATTAGCCTTTTTGAGGCAGTTATATATCCGAGTCGAGAAGTTTAATTGGTCAATATACATTTGGTCGAAAACGATTCTCTTAGTATCAGTCGATATATGCGATAAAGGTAAGGAAGGAGTCATATTATCACTTAGACTTTTTGTTTCAGTGATGTTCTCTTCCTCTGCACGCATAAAAGGAAGGAAAAAGTCAATCAAATTACGAGAAGCTTCGTAAAGTGCCTCTTTAGGAGCTAATCCTCCATTTGTCCATATTTCAAGAAAAAGAATTTCTTGTATCTCATTTCCACTCCAATAGGAATGAATACTATAATTTACATTTTGAACAGGGATAAAGGCAGCATCTATAGGAAAAATTCCATCCTGAGAATTATAATTCTCTGGATTTTGGATAATATACCCGCGGCCTTTTTCAATTTTTAATAATATATCTAAGTTAATAGATTTGTTTAGACTAGCTATATGTTGTGTAGTATCAATTACTCTGACAGAAGGTGGTAATATGATATCTTGAGCGGTTACTTTTTTTGGTCCAACGATATGGATAGAACCTTCACGAATTCCGTAGGCATCACTTCTAAGTACAATTTCTTTCAGATTCATCAAAATCTCATGTACCGATTCTTCGATACCTATCATCACAGAATATTCATGTGTTATGTTTTCAAATTTGGCACATGTGATGCACGTTCCTTCCAACTCTCCAAGTAAAACTCTTCTTATTGCACTACCTATTGTATTAGCTTGACCTTTGCGAAGCGGAGATAGAGTGAAACGGCCATAATGGAGACGCTTACTGTCTGCTCTGGATTCGACGCACACCAATTGTGGTCTCTTAATAGAGACTAATATTTCATCCTGAATCATAATTATTATATTGAATAGATAATTTCATCATTTCTTTCTCTTAAAATTAATTAAATTCTTACACACGTCTCTTTTTGGGAGGTCTACATCCATTATGTGGCATAGGAGTTATGTCACGTACATAACTCAGTAGTACACTACTTTGAGCAATGGCTCGTAATGCTGTATCTCTCCCCGGACCAGGTCCACTTATCAAAACTTCTGCCTGTTTCAGAAGACCTTGATCCGTTAATGTAAAAAGAACATTTTCTGCTGCAGTTTGAGCAGCAAATGGTGAACGTCTTTTTGTGCCTTTGAATCCACAAGCACCGGCAGAAGACCAAGAAACCGCTTGTCCTTGTGTATCTGTAACAGTAACAATGGTATTTCGAAAACTTGCTCGAACGTAAATAACTCCTTTAATTATTCTATGTTTAGTTCTACGTGGAACAAATCTTCTTGTAGTTCTACGTGACACAAATCTTTTTGTATTTTTTGAAACAAATCTTTTTATAGTTTTTGGCATATTTATTATATTAAAATAGTGGAAAAAAATATATATATAGAAGTATACTTCTATATATATTTTTTTTATTATGTATTATACATGGATTTCTTAGATATAAAAAAGTATTATCCCTGTCTTTGTTTATGTCTCGGATTGTAACAAATGACCAGAAGGCGTTTTCCCCTACGAATTAGGCGGCACTTATCACAAAATTTACGAACAGAAGCACGGATTTTCATATTTGTGGTCTTTGAAGTTGTAATGGCTAGGATCATATTCAATTTTTTTTGCGAAAAACAGAGTTTTCTTTTTATCTAAGCCTAATCTAATATTCGTTCAATCAATAAGTAAGTAACATCATTCATCGATATCTATTCCCATCCCGCGATTTCTATAAATGATACGACCTCTATTCTTATCGTAAGGAGAGTATTCGACCTTGACTCTATCCCCTACATCGATTCGGATACGCCTATATCGAATCTTTCCTGAAACATACGTCAAAATGTCACGATCACTATCCAAATGGACCGTAAACATACCGTTACCCAATGCTTCAGTAACGACACCTTCTTCCGTAATATAGTTTGTATTTACCATAGTGATACTCCTTATGCAATGTACGATGTGTGTTATTATTCTTTATTCTATGTTGATAGGATCAAATTCTATGTTGATATGTTAAACTAATATCTGCATCATTGAATTTATATTTAAGAATAAGAATACAAAGATTATTTTTTGATTTTTGATGTGTAATATTTATATTTACATTACTTATATTTTAATAAGGAGTAATATAAATTGTATATTTATATTTTTTTTTATTACTAGAATGCAAATTCTATTTATAAAGAAAAATCATTTAAGAAACCCTCTTAGAAATTATATGAATTTCTAAGGGGTAATAACACTGATATTAAAGTTATTATTAATTATATATATCATTATATTAATTAACTTTAATATCAGTGTTAAAGTTACTAATATAACTTTAATTAACTAATTAATATTTCTAGATAAACCGTTTGAATTACGAATTATCATCTTCACCATCTTTACCATCGTCATCATCTTTACCATATTCACCATTTTTAACTTTAACAGATGATTTATCATCTTTATCATTTGATTTCTTTTTAAGTCGAGGCCAAAGGCCAACTACGCCAACTTGGTCGACAATGCCGAAAGATACCGCTGTATCTGGATCCAGAAAATGATCTCTTTCCATTAGCTTATGGATCATAAAATAATCCATTTTTGATGTTTCTAGATATGTACTTGTAATATACTGCCGCAAATAGCGCAGATAAAATGCCTCGAAGCCAGGATCTTCAAACTTGAAATCGGTGGAGTCCTCCTCCTCATTATCCTTATCCTTATCACTATCATAAGGAGACATAAAAGGTTGGTGAATCATAACTCTACCATTTTCGCTTACTGCCCGTTTACCACGAGTCCCCCCGTGTAGGACAAAAGCTCCCATCGAAGCATTTAAACCGACGCCTATTGTATTTATCTGTCCTGTTACGTATTGCATAAGATCATAAAGAGCGACTCCCGATGCCATTGCTCCACCCCGACAGTGAAGAAAAAACATTATTGTTTCTCCCCTATTCTCTTGATTTAAATAGACCATACTTTTCATTATTAGACTCGCACTCTCTTCATCGAGTGGCTTACCTAAAAAAAGCACTCCCCCGCGAAATAGCTGATAGAATACTTCGACCCAACTATCTTCTTTTTTTTTTCCTTTTTTTTTCCCTTTTTTTTTCCCTTTTTTTTTTTCTTTTTCTTCTTCTTCTTTTTCTTCTTCTTCTTTTTCTTCGTCTTCTTTTTCTTCGTCTTCTTCTTCTTCGTCTTTTTCTTCTTTTTCTTCGTCTTCTTTTTCTTCGTCTTCTTCTTCGTCTTTTTCTTCTTTTTCTTCGTCTTCTTTTTCTTCGTCTTCTTTTTCTTCGTCTTCTTCTTCTTCGTCTTCTTCTTCTTCTTCTTTTTCTTCTTTTTCTTCGTCTTCTTTTTCTTCGTCTTCTTCTTCTTCGTCTTCTTCTTTGTCTTTTTCTTCAAAGAAGACTTTTTCTTTTTCAATGATGACTTTTTGTTCTTCACCCATGATAAATCTCTTCTTTCCCTTCTTTTCCTTGGGTTCTTTAAACGGTACTTTTGGAATACTTGGCTCTGCTGTAGCCATAATAGACTGTTCCTCCTATTTATATATAATGATATATTATCAATGTAATAGTCATTAGTCACTCTTTAACAACGAGAGTCTGATATTAGTTGTGCGCCTATAATAACACTTGTACATACTTAAAAACTTGATCAAATTTTTAAGTATGTACAAGCCAAAAAAGTTCGACTTGTTTTTGGGATCTACTTAATTATTCAGACTTTTCAATTCCAAAAGTTATTATTTTAACTATCTCACTCAAAAACTTTTTTAAAATAGCTCGTGGAACCATGACATCAAACATTCCAAAATCAAATAAAGAATCAGACGTTTGAGATTCTTCCTCTACTATCTGATTTAATGTCTGTTCAATTACTCTTTTACCTGCAAATGCAATGTATGCATTAGGTTCGACAATTGTGAAATTAGCCAACATACCAAAACTAGCAGTCACTCCACCAGTTGTGGGAGATGTTAGAATAGAAATATATAGCAAATTTTTTTCCTTTTGATGTGTATGCAAGGCAGCAGCTATTTTACTCATTTGCATTAAACTGAAACTTCCTTCTTGCATACGCGCTCCGCCAGAAGCACATACGAGAATTACTGGAAGATAATTCTTAGTAGCATGCTGGATTAAACGGGTTATTTTTTCACCTACTACCGAGCCCATACTGCCTCCCATGAACTTGAAATCCATAACTCCCAGTGCGACAGTAATACCATTTACTCGACCTATGCCTGTTTGAATAGCGTCGGGTAAACCTGTTTCTTTTTGATAGGAATCGTTATAATCTTCGTAAGATATATCTTCTATATCTTCTATATAAGATATATCTTCTATAGAAGTATCTTTTCTAATTATATTTTTATTCCGATCAAACTCTAAAGAAACATAATCTTGGTAAGATATACCGTCTATATGACGTCTCTTTATAAGACATCCATTTTGATTATTATCATTTGTTTGTCTAAAAGATCCATTTACCTTTAGAGTTGGATTAGGATATCCATTTATCCTTAGAGTTGGACGTCCATTTTGATTATTATCATTTGTTTGTCTAAAAGATCCATTTAACTTTAGAGTTGGACGTCCATTTTGATTATTATCATTTGTTTGTCTAAAAGATCCATTTAACTTTAGAGTTGGACGTCCATTTTCATTATTATCATTTGTTCGTTTAGGACATCCATTTTGATCATCTTTTTGTTCATATTCATATAAATTGCTATAATCTCCGAAATATTCTTCTTCTATTTCTTCTATATTACAAAATTCTTCTTCTGGATTACACTCCGACTTTATCACCTCTGAATTATTAGACCCAATTGTTTCGTCTAATTTGACTACTCCGAAGAGCCCTTCTTCAAAAAGGTCAAGAAATTTTTCGATTTCAAAACCCATATTATGGAGATAGGATTTCTCTATTTCGTGAAATACATCCTCACGAAGCGTTCTAAATTCGTCTGTGTTCTTAAACGGGTCGTCGTCATCGTCAATAAACGTTCCATAGTGCTCAGCATAGTCTTGTTTTATTTTCAATAAATTTATCATCATTACCTGCAATTCATACCCTACGTCAGCTAATTTTTGACGTAATTCGCAAAGTATATGTATATTTTTCGCTTTTCTTTTTATATAGGAAGATTGAATAGAATCAAAATCTTTAAAACCTTTAAAAGAAAGTAAAAGAGGGTTACCAACGAAATTTTCTTTATATGCATTTTTATATATAGGAAATCTACATAAAAATAGACTATCTCTTTTTGGGAATATATTAAAAAAATCCATATTAAATAGATCTAAATGTTCTATAATATAGCTATGTACTTTTTTATGGAGTTCCCTCTCGTTAGTGATTTCATCTTTTATTTTTATACCTATTTCAACCATTAATAGTTGAACCGTTTCCAAACTTCGAGAAATAATGTCTTGCAACATCTCAAGAGGTAATTTTTTACCAGCATAAAAATAATGTGTCAAATATTCTCTTTTTTTCTTATCTATCACAACCCTAAGGATATTAACAATAGTATTGTTGAATCCTACTAACGTTTTAAACGTCTTATAAGAATTATTATAATATTTATGAGAAATTATGTCGTAAAATAATTTCGAAATCTCTCGAACCGCTACAATGTTAAAAAAATGCATCTTATCTTTTTTACCTAGAAGATCTAGAGAAGAGAAATCTTCATCCATGGGGAACCAAGTACCAGAATCAATTAAAAGATCAATTCGATCTGAACTAGTCATTAGCAGAGTTTCTCCACATTGTGGACAAACACCTTTGAATTCTTCTACTAACGATTTAGTATATGTAACGTTCTCACAATTTTCGCATAAAACCCACAAATGCTTATATTTTTTTTGATCGAATATGTCTTTTTCAACTTTTTCTTCAATTTCAACTTTTTCTTCAATTTCAACTTTTTCTTCAATATAGTCACGATCCTTGTTTTCTTCACCCATTTTACTTGTCTCCTTTATTTCATCGTTAATGTACAACTTCTTAATTATTCAGACTTTTCAATTCCAAAAGTTATTATTTTAACTATCTCACTCAAAAACTTTTTTAAAATAGCTCGTGGAACCATGACATCAAACATTCCAAAATCAAATAAAGAATCAGACGTTTGAGATTCTTCCTCTACTATCTGATTTAATGTCTGTTCAATTACTCTTTTACCTGCAAATGCAATGTATGCATTAGGTTCGACAATTGTGAAATTAGCCAACATACCAAAACTAGCAGTCACTCCACCAGTTGTGGGAGATGTTAGAATAGAAATATATAGCAAATTTTTTTCCTTTTGATGTGTATGCAAGGCAGCAGCTATTTTACTCATTTGCATTAAACTGAAACTTCCTTCTTGCATACGCGCTCCGCCAGAAGCACATACGAGAATTACTGGAAGATAATTCTTAGTAGCATGCTGGATTAAACGGGTTATTTTTTCACCTACTACCGAGCCCATACTGCCTCCCATGAACTTGAAATCCATAACTCCCAGTGCGACAGTAATACCATTTACTCGACCTATGCCTGTTTGAATAGCGTCGGGTAAACCTGTTTCTTTTTGATAGGAATCGTTATAATCTTCGTAAGATATATCTTCTATATCTTCTATATAAGATATATCTTCTATAGAAGTATCTTTTCTAATTATATTTTTATTCCGATCAAACTCTAAAGAAACATAATCTTGGTAAGATATACCGTCTATATGACGTCTCTTTATAAGACATCCATTTTGATTATTATCATTTGTTTGTCTAAAAGATCCATTTACCTTTAGAGTTGGATTAGGATATCCATTTATCCTTAGAGTTGGACGTCCATTTTGATTATTATCATTTGTTTGTCTAAAAGATCCATTTAACTTTAGAGTTGGACGTCCATTTTGATTATTATCATTTGTTTGTCTAAAAGATCCATTTAACTTTAGAGTTGGACGTCCATTTTCATTATTATCATTTGTTCGTTTAGGACATCCATTTTGATCATCTTTTTGTTCATATTCATATAAATTGCTATAATCTCCGAAATATTCTTCTTCTATTTCTTCTATATTACAAAATTCTTCTTCTGGATTACACTCCGACTTTATCACCTCTGAATTATTAGACCCAATTGTTTCGTCTAATTTGACTACTCCGAAGAGCCCTTCTTCAAAAAGGTCAAGAAATTTTTCGATTTCAAAACCCATATTATGGAGATAGGATTTCTCTATTTCGTGAAATACATCCTCACGAAGCGTTCTAAATTCGTCTGTGTTCTTAAACGGGTCGTCGTCATCGTCAATAAACGTTCCATAGTGCTCAGCATAGTCTTGTTTTATTTTCAATAAATTTATCATCATTACCTGCAATTCATACCCTACGTCAGCTAATTTTTGACGTAATTCGCAAAGTATATGTATATTTTTCGCTTTTCTTTTTATATAGGAAGATTGAATAGAATCAAAATCTTTAAAACCTTTAAAAGAAAGTAAAAGAGGGTTACCAACGAAATTTTCTTTATATGCATTTTTATATATAGGAAATCTACATAAAAATAGACTATCTCTTTTTGGGAATATATTAAAAAAATCCATATTAAATAGATCTAAATGTTCTATAATATAGCTATGTACTTTTTTATGGAGTTCCCTCTCGTTAGTGATTTCATCTTTTATTTTTATACCTATTTCAACCATTAATAGTTGAACCGTTTCCAAACTTCGAGAAATAATGTCTTGCAACATCTCAAGAGGTAATTTTTTACCAGCATAAAAATAATGTGTCAAATATTCTCTTTTTTTCTTATCTATCACAACCCTAAGGATATTAACAATAGTATTGTTGAATCCTACTAACGTTTTAAACGTCTTATAAGAATTATTATAATATTTATGAGAAATTATGTCGTAAAATAATTTCGAAATCTCTCGAACCGCTACAATGTTAAAAAAATGCATCTTATCTTTTTTACCTAGAAGATCTAGAGAAGAGAAATCTTCATCCATGGGGAACCAAGTACCAGAATCAATTAAAAGATCAATTCGATCTGAACTAGTCATTAGCAGAGTTTCTCCACATTGTGGACAAACACCTTTGAATTCTTCTACTAACGATTTAGTATATGTAACGTTCTCACAATTTTCGCATAAAACCCACAAATGCTTATATTTTTTTTGATCGAATATGTCTTTTTCAACTTTTTCTTCAATTTCAACTTTTTCTTCAATTTCAACTTTTTCTTCAATATAGTCACGATCCTTGTTTTCTTCACCCATTTTACTTGTCTCCTTTATTTCATCGTTAATGTACAACTTTTAAATTTTACACAATAGCATAATTAAATATTGAAATAGATACTTTGAATTGTTGGATTGGAAGTCCATTCTACTGTATTATCTCATTTACCTTCTTCGTGGACAAAGCTGATTTACGAATTAGCTATCATCTAGATAGATTAGAAGAAATTAGATAAATCTGTTAAATCATGAAGATTTAATTTATTTTGTCCAAAACAACATTTCGGACACCATGGTTAAGGACTATAAGAAATTGTATCCCTTCCGAACCAACCCCTCACCGAATGATCCATGATTTATATCTAGAAGTTATTTCTAGATAGAGGTAAATATTTATACCTAGGTATCTATTCCCATCCATTCAGTATTCGGCTCAATCTTAAAAGATTGGGCCGAGTTTGGTTCGATTAAGGGACCAAACAGACGAAAGTCCGTTGATTACTTACTTTATTACAACGTATCAATCGTATCAAATTCAAATTTGATCTCTTTCCATACTTCACAAGCGGCAGCTAATTCAGGACTCCATTTAGTAGCTTCGCGGATCACTTCATTACCTTCACGAGCGAGATCACGTCCTTCATTACGAGCTTGTACACAAGCTTCTAATGCGACCCGATTAGCTACTGCACCAGGTGCATTTCCCCAAGGATGTCCCAAAGTGCCTCCACCAAACTGTAATACAGAATCATCCCCAAAGATCTCGGTCAGAGCAGGCATATGCCAAACGTGAATACCTCCTGAAGCTACAGGCAGGACACCCGGCATAGAGACCCAATCTTGAGTGAAATAAATACCACGACTTCGGTCTTTTTCAATAAAATCATCACGCAATAAATCAACAAAACCCAAAGTAACTTCTCGTTCTCCTTCAAGTTTACCTACTACAGTACCAGCGTGAATATGGTCTCCACCAGACATACGCAGTGCTTTAGCTAGTACACGGAAATGCATACCATGATTTCTTTGTCTGTCAATAACTGCATGCATTGCGCGGTGAATGTGAAGAAGTAGGCCGTTGTCTCGACAATAATGAGCCAACGAAGTATTTGCCGTGAAACCTCCAGTCAAATAGTCATGCATGACGATAGGAACTCCCAATTCTCTGGCGAATACTGCTCTTTTCATCATTTCTTCACATGTACCTGCAGTAGCATTCAAGTAATGTCCCTTAATCTCACCCGTCTCAGCCTGAGCTTTATAAATTGCTTCTGCACAAAAGCAGAAACGATCTCTCCAGCGCATGAATGGTTGGGAATTCACGTTTTCATCATCCTTGGTAAAATCAAGTCCACCACGGAGACATTCGTAAACGGCTCTACCATAATTTTTGGCAGATAGGCCCAATTTTGGTTTTATAGTACATCCCAGCAAAGGACGACCATATTTGTTTAATTTATCTCTTTCCACTTGGATACCATGTGGTGGGCCTTGGAAAGTTTTTGAATAAGCAGGAGGAATTCGTAGATCTTCCAGACGTAGAGCTCGTAGGGCTTTGAATCCAAAGACATTACCTACAATGGAAGTGAACAGGTTAGTCACAGAACCTTCTTCGAAAAGATCTAAGGGGTAAGCTACATAGGCAATAAATTGATTTTCCTCTCCAGGAACGGGTTCGATATCATAGCATCGTCCCTTGTAACGATCAAGACTGGTAAGTCCATCGGTCCAAACAGTGGTCCATGTACCAGTGGAAGATTCGGCAGCTACTGCTGCTCCCGCTTCCTCGGGGGGCACTCCCGGTTGAGGAGTGACTCGGAATGCTGCCAAGATATCAGTATCTTTGGTCTGATATTGTGGAGTATAATAAGTTAGTCTGTAATCTTTAACACCAGCTTTGAATCCGACACTTGCTTTAGTCTCTGTTTTTGGTGACATAAATAAGTCCCTCCCTATGATTTATTAGTTAATAGCTCTTATCAAGAACGAGGTCTACTCGACATGAGTGTGGAACGTAAAGAATTCTAATATGCAAAACAAAACAATTTTATCCTTTATTATTTTCAAATAATATTGTATCATGTTATGTATGTATGATGCAACCCAATTTCTTATTTCTATTGACCCGAGGCCGAGGACTTTTCTATTTTATTTTTTAAGTATCTAAAGGTCATTAATTTGACTTCTATTCATAAGTGTAGAAAACTATAAACTATATTAATATATATAGATATATAGAAGAAGCATATATTAATAGAATTAATAATTTAATACGAAAAAAATGAGAAATGTGCATAAAAATACATAAAAAAAAAAAATAAAAAAAATGGAATATGGCTCAATTTAAATATTTCCCAGAGGGTATGGGCAATACAGGGAAATCTAGGTATCGACAACTCGAAGACTTCTTTATGATCGTTATGTATCTACTTCGAATAAAAATATTGCGTAGATATTACAATTTATTTTGGCAAAATAGCATCAACAGCCTCTAGTCGTGTTCTAGCTCTTTTGAGAGCTACATCAGCTTCGATTGCTTGTTTCTTGCCTTCAGCTCGTCCAAGATCAACTTTAGCTAATCTAAAAGTTTCCTGAGCCTCTCGAGGATCAATGTCAATACCTCTTTCTGCATTATTGACCAATAATGTTATTTCATTATTGTCTATCTTAGCAAAACCACCCATTAAAGCCATAGTCGACCACTGGGCATTGAGACGTATTTTCATCACTCCTATATCCAAAGCTGTTACAATTGCAGTATGATTGGGTAACACACCAATTTGACCACTGTTGGTAGTTAGAATTATTTCTTGAACTTCTGAATCCCAAACAACTCGATTGGGAGTCAGTACACGAAGATTTAGGTTCATTTTATAATATTAAATTTCTTTGAAGTTCATAGCCTTCGCGGTAGCTTCATCAATGTTACCCACTAAATAAAAAGACTGTTCAGGGAGACCATCTAATTCTCCTGAAAGGATCATTTGAAAACCTCTAATTGTTTCTACTAAACTAACATATTTACCGGGGGAACCAGTGAATACCTCTGCTACAAAAAAAGGTTGTGACAAAAACCTTTCAATTTTTCGTGCTCTTGCTACGGTTAAACGATCTTCTTCTGACAATTCATCCAGTCCAAGAATAGCTATAATGTCTTGAAGTTCCTTATAACGTTGCAAAGTTTGTTTAACTCCTTGCGCAGTTTCATAATGTTCTTCGCCCACGATCGAAGGTTGGAGCATAGTCGACGTTGAATCTAATGGATCTACCGCTGGATAGATCCCCTTGGCAGATAATCCTCTTGATAGTACAGTAGTAGCATCTAAATGTGCGAATGTTGTAGCAGGAGCAGGATCAGTCAAGTCGTCTGCAGGTACATAAACTGCTTGAATGGAGGTTATAGATCCGTCTTTGGTAGACGTTATTCTCTCTTGCAAAGAGCCCATTTCCGTACTAAGAGTTGGCTGATAACCCACAGCGGAAGGCATTCTGCCTAATAATGCTGATACCTCCGATCCTGCTTGGACAAAGCGGAAGATATTGTCAATAAATAAGAGTACGTCTTGCTTATTGACATCTCGGAAATATTCAGCCATGGTTAGAGCAGTTAAACCAACTCTCATACGAGCTCCTGGTGGTTCATTCATTTGACCATATACCAGAGCTACTTTGGATTCTGATATATTTTGCTCATTAATTACTCCCGACTCTTTCATTTCCTTGTAAAGATCATTTCCTTCACGGGTACGTTCTCCTACTCCGCCAAATACAGAAACACCTCCATGAGCCTTAGCAATGTTGTTGATTAATTCCATAATCAACACTGTTTTACCCACTCCAGCTCCCCCGAATAATCCAATTTTTCCTCCACGGCGGTAAGGAGCTAAAAGATCCACTACTTTAATGCCTGTTTCAAAAATTGAAAATTTTGTATCCAACTGTGTAAAGGCGGGAGCAGATCTATGAATAGGAGATGTTGTTAGAGCATTTACAGGACCTAAATCATCGACAGGTTCTCCAAGAACATTAAAAATTCTTCCGAGAGTAGTTTCACCAACTGGAACACTCAGTGGAGCTCCTGTATCAATTACTATCATTCCTCTCATCAAACCATCTGTAGCACTCATAGCTACAGCTCTAACCTTATTATTTCCTAATAATTGTTGTACCTCACAAGTAACACAAATTGGCTGACCATTTGTGTTATTATCCTTAACAATTAATGAATTGTAAATTTTAGGCATATTACCTGGAGGAAAAGATACATCTAGTACTGGGCCGATAATTTGAGCAATACGTCCTGCCTTCTTTTCTACAAGTGCGGAAACCCCAAGAACAAGAGGATTGGTTCTCATAATAATATAAAATAAATAAAAAAGGAGATTGATTCAAATTGCTAATACTAGCAAAAAAGTATAAAAAAACACAAAAATATTCTATACTGAGTTGATCAGTCAATAATAACTGAGAGTGAAGTTACCACTTTTAACTTACTTAGTAATCTCTTTTCTTTATAAAGTTCAACTTCGATAATGATCTGGAAATACATTCATTATTTAACATGAAAATGTAGAAAAACTTATTATAAGTTTTTCTACTATTGGATTTGAACCAATGACTCTCGCCGTATGAAAGCGATACTCTAACCACTGAGTTAAGTGGGTTATTTATAATCATAGATAGAGTCGTAAACGATTATAGGTAGAATTAAACATATTAAACAATATGCCCCTAACTAAATAGTATAATATACATCTTGACAAAAATTAACTATTTTGTTAGTATATTTTCAAAAGGGCTATAGCTCAGCTTGGTAGAGCACCTCGTTTACACGTGCGCCAATGGTTTTCAGGAGATTTTATTCGTTCGTCCAATCCATAAAATATTTATTAAATAGTCTTACTCGGAAGAACAATAGCATGACAAAGATGAAGTTAGTTCTGATTAAAACTATAAATCTAGTTGATATGGTAAATTTCGGGTTCATTCAATGTAAGGCGTAATGAGTAGAATACGGAGAATTATTCTTTTAGCTCTATGACACTTTGAGGTGTATAAAGTGTCATATGAGTAAATGCTATGTCTGAGCATGACAGACCTACGTCAAGGGAACCTTTTGAATAACTTTGGGATTGCTTCTGACAAGACAAAATTTGCGTTTGAAGCAAACGGAGCCATATTATTATTTTTATGGAAATAAAAGAATGATCAGACTAACTGATCAATCCACTAATTAATGAAAGAGCCCAATGCCATAAAAATGCATGTTGGGTTCTTGGAACAGTTCAAATCATTTTGATAATAAGAAGTTTGATCTGTTCTACCGAGAAGGTCTACGGTTCGAGCCCGTATAGCCCTATACAGTTCGGAAACTCTTATATTCCGCCTATTTCTTATTGTCTCTATGACCCAGTGATTTTCATTTATAAATATCTTTTTATTATTCATTTCAAATTTTTGAAAACTTAGGTTGATTCGCCCTTGAACATTTTCTCCCAATACTGTTGAATATTAAGTATTTCGGTTGATAGATCCGAGAGCCTCAAATTTATTCTAATTGTCTCATCATCTAGGTAAGTATAGGACATAGGATTTGATAGTCCTTTAACCTTACGAGATATACCCAAAAAGACATAATTAAACTTATGGATACATAAGCCTTTTTTTCCTCCGAGAGATTAATAGGTTCCGCGCAAATGGCATATTTATTATAGACTCACTCCATCTGAATATGGAACAAATGGATAAAGCTTGTTGACGCATCCTGCATCATTCGAAATAACGACCCTGAAAAAAATTGCCCTATCTCGATAGAACATAGATCTAAAAAAAAAGATCTCTAAATTCCCTTACATCAACTCATGTTGATGACACGTTACAACTCGTGTCAACGTGGGGTCTGCCGAACTGCAAGGGTTCTATTAGAACCCTTTACTAAAAAGGAAACATTGTTATCGTTCGGCGATGATTCTTCAAGTATATAAAGAATCGATACGAAAGAGGAAAAAAAAAAAATTAAAGTAACGATATTAACTATTACTTATATCGTTATAAGTCACGAACGAAACATAAATGAATATGAATCCATGATGTTCGGGGGATAGAGGAACGATGTCTAAATTGACAATATTAAAAATAAGACTCTTTATCTATTTCACAGGAGTCTATTTATGTATATATTTTCCGAATATTATACTTTTTGGATATATTTAGTAATATGTATCCTTATTCCGATTCTAGCATTCTCAATTTCTATAGCTTTGGCTCCCATAAGTAAAGGGCCGGAGAAAGCAACTAGTTACGAATCAGGTATAGAACCAATGGGAGATACCTGGATCCAATTTAGGATTCGTTATTATATGTTTGCTCTAGTTTTCGTTGTTTTTGATGTGGAAACAGTATTTCTCTATCCGTGGGCTATGAGTTTTGATATTTTGGGTATATATACATTTATAGAAGCTTTTATTTTCGTGCTTATCTTAATTATTGGTTTAGTTTATGCATGGAGAAAAGGAGCATTGGAATGGTCTTAACTTCCAGATTTTGGGGTGGTAGAAGGGAAGTAGAAAATTATATAAAGCCAGCCATAAATCCTGTAGAGTCACTTCTACTTGATCAATCAATTCCGAATTCAGTGATTTCAACTACTCTAAACGATCTCTCAAATTGGGCAAGACTCTCTAGTTTATGGCCGCTCCTTTATGGTACTAGTTGTTGTTTCATCGAATTTGCTTCATTAATAGGTTCACGATTCGACTTTGATCGTTACGGTTTGGTACCAAGATCTAGTCCTAGACAAGCCGACCTCCTTATAACAGCTGGAACTGTGACCATGAAAATGGCTCCTTCTTTAGTGAGATTATATGAACAAATGCCCGAACCAAAATATGTAATTGCTATGGGAGCTTGTACTATTACAGGAGGAATGTTTAGTACAGATTCTTATAGTACTGTTCGCGGAGTAGATAAGTTAATTCCTGTGGATATCTATTTGCCGGGTTGCCCTCCTAAACCAGAAGCTATTATAGATGCTATAATAAAACTTCGTGAAAAAATAGCTCAAGAAATATCTGAAGATAGGACCGAGTCTCAGCAAGTACAGAGGTATTTCACTAGAAAGCATAGGTTTAATATTGGACCTAAAAATGAAGGGGAGAAGTTTTTTCATCAATCTTATGAATCTCCATTCAAATCGACTTTAGAGATACCCTCCAAAACGTCTGAATCCATTTCAGAGATACTCTTTGAAAAACTTGAAAATAGATAGATAGAGAACTCTATCTATCTAATTGGCTAATGAATAATCGTTAGTAGAAAAGTAGAAAGTAACGAGCAGGAAATAAAAATAAACTTGAAAATTTTTTTGCAAATGTCAAATCTTTATACAGATACTTTGACAATAAATAGTAATCAAATGAAGGGTCGATTGTCTGTTTGGCTAGCCAAGCATAAGTTAGCTCATAGACCTTTAGGTTTCGATTACCAAGGCACAGAGACGCTACAAATCAAATCTGAGGATTGGGCTTCTATAGCCGTTGCCTTATATGTTTATGGTTTTAATTATCTCCGTTCTCAGTGTGCCTATGATGTAGCACCAGGGGGATTATTAGCTAGTGTATATCATCTTACGATAATAAAGGTTAATACAGATCAACCCGAAGAGGTGTGTATAAAAGTTTTTGTCCCCAGGGACAATCCCAAAATCCCCTCTGTTCTACGTATTTGGAAAGGTGCTAATTTCCAGGAACGGGAATCTTATGATATGTTGGGAATCCTTTATGAGAGTCATCCATGTCTCAAACGTATATTGATGCCTGAAAGTTGGATTGGTTGGCCTTTACGCAAAGATTATATTGCACCTGATTTTTATGAGATACAAGATTCTCATTGAATTGAGATACAAGATTCTCATTGAATCGAATAAAAGTAAAAACTTAGATCTATCTTTTTTAGAGTTTATCTGTCTTCTTATGGAATAAGATAACACAGACTCTGGCCGCAATCAGCAATCAAATTATTATTCATTTTTATTATCCTATATCCTTGAATGAAAGAAGGATGTATAAAATATTTTATTTACACATCAAAGAATTTTTAAACTATACCACGCACATTTATTTCATGTACGAAAATGAAAGCTACAATTAGAACTTATACTAATTTCAGTTTAAAGTTTAATATCTGTTCTTTAGTTTTATTATATGATACATACATAATATTTATATTCGATTAGGACAGAGAAGACACATTAAAAATAAAAAATGTAAATGCTTTTCCCAGCATATGTATATGTCTACATGCACGTAGACATATATCTACATGCATGAATTATACTCATCTATACACATGATCTATTAAATAATGTAAATAATAGGATATAGATACTAGATTATACCTAGTATATAATCTATACGGTTCCGCATGCCAGGAACCAGATTTGAACTGGTGACACGAGGATTTTCAGTCCTCTGCTCTACCAACTGAGCTATCCCGACTCTTCCCTGTTTATCATCCTAGCGCAGAACCTGAGCTCAGGTCAACTAAAAAGACAAAAGAAAATCCTTTTTTTATTTCCCTTTTTAAATTATACTTTTGGATTGGTAAGTTACCATTATCAATTTCTATTATAAATTTAAATTGTATGTATAATACAATTATACATACACAAATGTTATATCTGACAAAATGTATGAGTTGATCTTACGATCAACCTTTCTAAATTTATGGGAATATAGCTCTATATTCTGGATTGCTTATAAAATTGTCAAGAGTAATAATATTTGATCTTTCTTTAATTCGGAAATACACCTGGGGATAGAGGGACTTGAACCCTCACGGTTTATAAAACCAACGGATTTTCCGACTACTGCAATTTGCATTGTTGTTGTTGGCATTTACATGTAGAATTGGACTCTATCTTTATCCTCGTCCAATAATTCAAAAATGGAATAAATTCTATTTATTTCTTAATTGAATTACTTTAATTAAGTATTCATTAAGCTAGGCAAGCCTAGAACAACTCAAGTTCTAATCGTTGAAACAAGTTTTAACGATGATACAGAACACTTTCAAAGTTTTCAATAACATACTACACTCTGTAGATAGAATATTGGTTCAAATTCAAATGATATTAAGTCGTTAGAATATCTTCCGTTGAGTCTCTGCACCTATCCCTTTTCTAGAAAATAAAATTATTGTTCCTATAATACGGATTTGGATCAGGATTGCCCATTCAAAATATTCCAGGGTTCCCCTGTATTTGGAAGCTATCACTTAGTAAGTTTCCATACCAAGGCTCAATTCTATTAAGTCCGTAGCGTCTACCAATTCCGCCATATCCCCTTATTGGCGAACGAAATCATGAGATAATCGGATCTCATAAATTTCATTTAAATTGATTTGGTGGATATTAGTTCAAGGGTGGGATACCCTCTGTTACTTCTTTATCTTTCGACATCTCCAGTCTAATCGAGACTGAAAATTATTATACTATTTCTGTATTTTCTATGCAAGTATTTTATTTTCTACTTTTGTTTGATTCGAACTAGTGAAACTATTGACAGCAATTTATTTGAAATATTACTATTTGTCCCATCTGGGACGAAAGGATTCGAACCTTCGCAATAGCAGGACCAAAACCTGTTGCCTTACCGCTTGGCCACGCCCCATTCTTATATGATGAATGCATATAAGATCCTATATCTTGTTTATATATTCAAACAAGGTTCCATTCTAATCTGAATTGTATTATTCTTGTATTATTCTTATTAGATTTCTTATATGGAATATCGATTGTATATTTATTAATAGCTTTATTTTAAGTAATTCGGTTGGGGAACGGAAAAAGAAACAAGAATATCTATTAATTGGTCATTCTCTATCAGAATGGTTAAAATTATTTATGAAGAAATGATCCCTTCCAACCCGAAAACTCAAAGTATAATCTTGCCAAATAATTTCGATTAATTGGCAAAATACTTTTGAGCTTTTACATCATTTTTATTGATCGGAGAATCAAAATGCCAGTTATACTCAACCTCAATATTTGTCTAGACGATGCCGCTTTTCATTTGAATAATCCATTTTTAGCCAAATTGCCCGAGGCTTATGCTATTTCTGATCCAATTGTAGATATAATGCCAATTATACCTTTGTTCTTTTTTCTCTTAGCCTTTGCTTGGCAAGCTGCCGTAAGTTTTCGATAATCTTAGCAAGAAGTATCGATTTCTTTTTATAAAAAAGAAACAATTAACTTGATGCAAAACCATTTAAATATTGTATCCATACTTTTATTCCATTTCCATATATTGATGGATCTTGGATCGCTGTCATTAACCAAATTTTAATTTTGTAGAATTAATTTTTCCTTGTTCTGCTGCTTATTTTGTGAAGCAGCAATTCTATTCTGGTTGCCAACAGATCAAAATACCTACCTCCCAGGCTCAATCCTTTTTAATTCGTCTTAGTCAGTTCCGAACCCCCATCATAGGGAGAGTTGGGGCTATTAGATATTGATGCAAATGACATAGAGGAAATATCCGTTAGATTTAATTGCAAAAAAAGGGGAGTAGGGAATCAATTTATTGATTCTGACGATCCTAAACTTGTTTAGGATAGTTGAACTAGGAGTTGAGTCCCTATTTCAACTCTTCAATCCCAAGCAAAGAGTAAATTTCAAAATATTTAATAAATTCATATTTTTTAATTTGATCTCCACACATAATGTGGAGACCAAAATCGTACCATTTTAGATTTAAAATGGTAATATTGCTTGGTATTGAAGTATCAATTATATGATGCAAAGATTGATGATCTATTCCTTTGTAACTCTAATAAGAATCCTGGAGATTAGATAATGCTTACTCTTAAGCTGTTCGTTTACACAGTAGTTATATTTTTTGTTTCTCTATTTATCTTCGGATTTCTATCGAACGATCCAGGACGAAATCCTGGGCGTAAAGAATAAAAAAGGTCTATAGGTTAAAAAATTTTAGGATTCATTTGAAGTGACTGAACGGAGAAAGAGGGATTCGAACCCTCGGTACAGATAGTCTGTACAACGGATTAGCAATCCACCGCTTTAGTCCGCTCAGCCATCTCTCCGAGATGGGAGATATAGAATGAATAGAGCTAAAATTTTGAAGCTAAAGACCACGAAAATACAATTGTATTGTTCATTCCGTTCTAAATTACTCTTCGATTTCTCTAGCCCGGCCAGTATCTGGCCAGGCTATGATCTTCCCTATATCAGGAATAATTGAATAAATTATTAATACAGTGCTTTACCTAATCTGAAAGCTAAAATGCTTGTTATAAAAGCAGCAAAAAGGGCTATCAAAATTTGACCCTCTGATATCATTTCTTTATTTCCTCTCCAATAACTTTTTAATTCATTATTTAGATAGAGCCCTCTATCTATTGATTTAGATAGAGCCCTCTATTTATTGTATTATTTTAATAATACAAGCTGTTCAAGGCTATAATCTGGATGAAATGTTGTAGATTGAAACTGGATAGATCAGATTAGGATGATAAAAGATTATAAAAAAAATAAAAAAAAAAGAATAATAATTATTTTTGACTTGACCCCCCCCCTTTCTCTCTGCCATGGAGGAGCCGAATGAAATTTTCATGTTCGTTTCTGAATTAGAGGCGTTAATCGACGCCGACTATAACCCCTAGCCTTCCAAGCTAACGATGCGGGTTCGATTCCCGCTACCCGCTCATATTGCTTATTCAAAGCATTTTGTCGTAGGTAGCATTTCATTCGAAATTAATTTTTGATGCCCTACTATTCTTTCTCTTTATTTCCCGAACATAATCGTGGATGGATAAAAAGTCGAATTTGTTTTTCGATAAAGCGATAAAGTATTTCAATAAATTAATAAAAAAAAAGATAGCGTCCATCGTCTAATGGATAGGACAGAGGTCTTCTAAACCTTAGGTATAGGTTCAAATCCTATTGGACGTAATCGTAATAATATTAATTCAATTGTTCAAGATTTAATATTGAAATGTAGCAAAGTTATTTTCTTTATTAATTAGGATCTTCTACCCTGTTCCGAACGATTTTTCAAAAATAAAGAAAGTATTATTTTTGTTCTCGAAGTAGAAAACGTTCGGTATTTTCTTGAATAGCTTCTTTTAAAAGAGTTTCTGCTTGTTCCGTGAATGTCCCAGTAGAACGTATAAGTTCTCCAAACTGGGGTTTATCTTTTAATAAATATTTGCGCAAATTAAGGATAAATTTTTTCACCTGTACAATTTCTAATACATCTAGATATCCGTTCGTTCCAGTATAAATCATAGCTATTTGTTCTTCCACTGTCAAAGGATCTGATTGAGATTGTTTGAGCAACTCGCGTAATCGTTGACCTCTTGCCAATTGATCTTGAGTGCCTTTATCAAGGTCAGAAGCGAATTGTGCAAAGGCTTCTAACTCTGCAAGTTGAGCTAACTCTAGTTTTAATTTTCCAGCTACTTGTTTCATAGCTTTCATCTGAGCCGCGGATCCTACTCTAGATACGGAAAGACCCACATTAATGGCAGGTTGAATTCCTGCATTGAATAGATCGGCTGATAAGAAAATTTGTCCGTCGGTAATGGAAATTACGTTAGTGGGAATATAAGCTGAAACATCTCCAGCTTGAGTCTCAACAATTGGTAAAGCAGTTAAGCTACCCCCACCTAACTGAGAATTTAATTTAGCTGCTCTTTCCAATAGACGGGAATGCAAATAGAAAATATCTCCTGGATAAGCTTCCCGGCCCGGTGGTCTTCTTAATAGAAGAGACATTTGTCGATAAGCTTGTGCTTGTTTGGAGAGATCATCATAAATTATTGATGTATGTTGTTCTTTATACATGAAATATTCGGCTAAAGCTGCTCCTGTATAAGGAGCAAGATATTGTAATGTAGCGGGAGAATCCGCAGTTTCCGATACCACAATGGTATAATCCATTGCGCCGCTTTTTTGAAAAGTATTAACTACCTGAGCTACGGAAGAGGCTTTTTGACCAATAGCGACATAAACACATATTACATTCTGATCTTTTTGATTGATAATTGTATCTGTAGCTACTGCCGTCTTACCGGTCTGTCTGTCCCCAATAATTAATTCTCGTTGACCGCGTCCTATAGGGATCATCGAATCAATAGCAATAAGACCCGTTTGAAGAGGTTCATATACAGAACGTCTTGAAATAATACCTGGAGCGGGAGATTCGATCAATCGAAATTCGGAAGCTGGAATTTTACCCTTACCATCAATAGGTCGAGCTAGAGCGTTTACAACACGACCCAAATAAGCATCACTTACTGGTATCTGAGCAATTTTTCCTGTTGCTCTCACGGAACTGCCCTCTTGGATCATTAAGCCATCACCCATTAATACAGCTCCAACATTATTTGATTCTAGATTTAGCGCAATGCCTACTGTACCATCTAAAAATTCTACTAATTCCCCTGCCATTACTTTATCAAGACCATGAATACGAGCAATGCCATCTCCTACTTGAAGTACAGTGCCAATATTAACAACTTTGACCTCGTTATTATATTGTTCAATCTGTTTACGTATCATACTACTAATTTCATCGGGTCGAATAGTTACCATTAATACTAAATAATTCTCTTTTTAAAAATAAGACCCATACTATATATATATATTTGTATTTTTTTTTTAAGAAAATGATTTAGTATATATTAAAGCTAATCAGTTATGTTTTTCATGGCTCTAAGCAGGCCGATATTATGATCGATCGTACGTAAATGTAACTCGCTATTCAAACAACTATTCAGAGTTCCTAGAGCTCTTTGTACAGCTTGGCGAGAAATTTGCTGTCGGACCTGTTCAATTGCTCTTTGTTGTTCAAAGTGAACAGTCTCATTCTTGAAATTCTCTAATTGTTCCAAATTAGCAGAAGCAACATTAATGAGATCCTCTTTTTCTTGCTCTATTTGAGAGTACCCATTTACCCGAATTTCGCGCGCTCTCATTTCTACTTCTCGTAAGCGAGCCCGGGCTTGCTCGAGCTGATCAGCAGCTCCTTTACATAGTTCTTCGGAATTCTGAATAGTACTCAATATTTTCTGTTTACGGTTATCTAATAGATTATTTAATGAAAGTAGATTATAAATTTATTAAACTTATGAATAGATAATCTCTTCCCAAACCGAACACGAACCTTTCGATTCATTCGGCTCTCCTGCTCGGCTTTTTTGGGAACAATCCCCTTTTATTGTTTCCACCAAGCTTGCCCTTTCCGTTCATATTATCTAATATCTAATAATAAGATCAATCTATCAAAGACCGAAATCTCCGAAGGGCTCTTTTGCCGAAAGGCATTTTTTATTATCAAAAAAGTTGTTGTTATTTTCTTTTTTCCTTTTCATTCGTATTTCCTCTTTATCTTTTCTTGAATAAATTCCCTTCTGTGTAGGTCGTCAGTTCCGCACTGAAACCAAAAAATTTGGATGGGAGATTAGAACTATTTTTCAGTAGATAGATCGAATCATTCCATTGATATGAATGTTATATATCGGATCAATCTCCAACTGTGTCTTTGAACCCATCTCATATTGACACAGCGGTGGAAAGAATACCCTGTTGTGCTTGGACTTCAAGCAGTTTAGCTTTAACCATTCTAAAGATTCTCCCTTATTGGTTTATATATTTTCCAACCAATTACGAAATGCTATAGTTCTTCCATGATTTATCGTTTAGAAGTAATTCGTTGAGATCATGCACTTTTCTATCCACAAAGTGCAGCTGGTTGGACCCAACTATATTATTCAAATATACAACTCGCACACACTCCCTTTCCGAAATAGATCAGTACACCAAGTACCACACTTAGATTTATTATATTTGTTTCTAAAATATTGGTATTTAACCCGAAACCCCCAACGGAGGGCCAATAAACTAGGGAAATGAAAGAATCAGTTACATTTTTCATACGCTCTCCCCTCATAGATAACGATATTTAACTTTTATAAAGTTTTTTCTATGACTCGACTCTATTATTCCAGTTTTGGATAAGGAAATTTTAAGTACTTAGTTAGTCCCAGGTCCCATATAACTGTGAATAAGGATACAATTATAAAACATTATTTGAACCAGCCCTCCCCTATTGGCTGAACTAGGAAATGACTAGAGGAGGGTACTTAGAATCCCGACGGGTACAGATTTTTTTTTACAAGATCAAACGAATGGATTAGCAAATAAAAGTGCTAACGCTACAACTAATCCATAAATAGTTAAAGCTTCCATAAAAGCTAAACTTAACAGTAAGGTACCCCGTATTTTACCCTCCGCTTCTGGTTGTCTCGCAATACCTTCAACAGCTTGTCCCGCAGCAGTGCCTTGACCAATGCCAGGTCCAATAGAAGCGAGGCCTACGGATAATCCAGCAGCAATAACAGAAGCAGCAGAAATCAAGGGATTCATAGTAATCTCCTCTTACTAAGGTTTATAAATGGTGGATAATACGATAGATCTATTGATTTGATTGTTCGTTCAGGTTCAACTAGAGAAGAATTTAAATAACGATATTAAAAAAAATTAAAATACCCTTATTTATTCTTTTTTTTTATGAAACAGAAGCCTATTTTTATTCTTTTTTTAGTTAGGGAATAAAAAATCCTGCGTAAGAACTTATTTTTATAGAAAAATTCTATAGATATATTAACATATTTAGATAATATATGCATATACATAGTATCATATAATACAAACTATATACATAAGATATAAGATATATGTATCCCTTCGGGGTCAATTTATTGTTCCATATCGGAGTACATATCAACAAGCTCCGTGAACTTGTTCCATTTTATTTATAGATATGAATCTACAAATATTATTTATTCTATCTAGTAATTTTCTATTAATCCGCTAGTAGTTTACTGATCCTAAATCTTTATACTAATACCTTATACATTAAGGGATTTGAATCCTTGGGTATATAATAATAAAAATGGAAAGAACATTCTACATCCCATTATTATATAAAATAATTTATAAGTTCGAAGATTAGAAAAGATTAAGTCCAATCTAATTAGAATTAATGATGATTCTCCATGGATTCACCTATATAAGCTGCAGCCAGAGTTGCAAAGATTAAAGCTTGAATACCACTTGTAAATAATCCTAGAAACATTACAGGTATAGGAACCACTAAAGGTACCAAAGAAACAGGAACGGCAACTACCAATTCGTCAGCTAATATATTCCCAAAAAGTCGAAAACTAAGTGATAGAGGTTTTGTAAAATCTTCTAATATTAATTGGTAAAAGTATTGGGGTTGGTTGAATATATCTCCCAAAATAGCCTAAACCCTTCTTTGTAAGACCTGCATAAAAATAGGCTACTGATGTGAGCAAAGCTAGAGCCACCGTAGTATTAATATCATTTGTAGGTGCGGCTAACTCCCCATGAGGCAATTTAAGAATTCCCCAAGGGAGAAGAGCACCCGACCAGTTAGAAACAAAGATAAATAGGAACATAGTTCCTATAAAGGAAACCCAGGGACCATATTCTTCTTCGCCAATCTGAGTTCTAGCCAAGTCCCGAATAAATTCGAGAACATATTCAACAAAATTTTGAGCTCCGGTCGGAACGATTTGTGGATCTCGAACAGCTATAGTAGCTGAACTTAATAAGATAGCAATTACAATCCAGGAAGTTATAAGTACCTGTGCATGAACTTGAAACCCCCCTATTTGCCAATAAAAATGTTGACCTACCTCCACAATGGATATCTCGTCAAAATGATTTAGCGTATTAATAGAAAATTGTATAATATCCATAGTTCTCTTTACAAAAATTTTTTAATTTCAAAAAGAAATGATTTTGGTTCAATGACCGATTCCTAAATTATTTCACTATCATCGGCTATGAAATAGAATAATGGAATGGTTATTTGATTAAGGAAATTTCTTGATTTTAATAAGAATAGATTATTCTAATCTATTCTCTAATATTTTGGAATAGTAGCCAACTCAGTATATAGCTTACCGTTTTTAATTAAAAATTAACCTTTTATATAACCTCTCTACCCGCGCGAATTGCTGAAGTTAATTTTTTTAGGATCAATCGGATGGGTCCTCTACCATCATCATTGGTTGGAATTGGGATATCCACGAGATCTGGGTCACAATCTGTATCAACTAAGCAAATTGTTGGAATGCCCAAAGTTATACATTCCCGAATGGCGGTCGATTCTCCTTTTTGATCGAGAATTATTACAATATCGGGCAATTTTGTCATGTATTTAATCCCACCTAGATATTCCTGCAATTTGTTCAATTCTCTCTTTAATAGTGCTGCTTCTTTCTTTGTAAATCGATCGAATCCTCCCGTATTTTTTTTTTTCATCAAATTTTTTAATTTTTCAAGTCTTGCTTTTGTAGTGAACCAATTAGTTAACATGCCCCCTAGCCATTTTTTATTGACATAATGACATCGAGCTGCTAAAGCAGCTAATTTAGTAGCATCAGCTCCTGGATTTTTTGTGCCAACTATCATAAATTGTTTTCCTCTCCTTGCTCCATCAAAAACAAAGTCACAGGCTTCTGATAAAAAACGAGCAGTTTTAGTCAGATTTATAATATGCATATCTTTACGATCTTTAAAAATGTAAGGTGCCATTTTAGGATTACATTTTCTAGTCTGATGACCCAGATGAACTCCTACTCCTATCATTTCCTTCAAATTGATGTTCCAATTTTTTATTTTCGTCATTTTGTTTTTATTCTTTCTTTTTACTATTAACTGTAATATCTACATTCCGATGGAATGGATTAAAAAAGATTGCTTGCCCCGTATCGTACGGGATAGAAAATATCCATTTCATTTTCTATCTTTATTCTAAAACTGAAAATGAATCTAACAATAAAAATTAATATAATAATAAATTCCTCTATTTCTAAAAGTTATTTACCTCTTTTTTACTGGTCGTTTCAATTTTTTCTTTTTTACTAATTTTTTTATAACTTTTTTTTTTTTTTGCTTAACGGACAAAACAGAGACTTCTTTATATTGATGATGAGATAAAATCTCTTTCACTTTGTTGCTAAATAGATTTTTATTCTCCGTTCCCGGATCCATTTTGTTCCGTTTTCCCAAACGGTTGAATCCAGTACCGACAGGTATAATATCCCCCAGAATAACATTTTCCTTCAAGCCTTTCAACCAATCAATACGACCTCGAAGAGCAGATTTAGCTAGGACCCGAGCAGTTTCCTGAAAACTCGCTTCTGACAGAAAACTTTTAGTATTCAGAGATGCCTTTGTTATTCCCAATAAAATTGTTCGATAATTGATTGCCTTTTCTAGAGCACGATCCATTCTTTGCGCTTGTGATAATCCAACTAGTTCCCCAGGTAAAAAAACATTACCCAATCCATTTTCCAAATTTCCATTTTCCGAATTGTCCACATCTACAATTAAAACTTTTGATGTCATTTGGCGTACAATAATTTCTATATGTTTATCAGAAATTTGTACTCCCTGGGATCGATAAACCCTTTGAATTTTATTGACCAACTGAATCTGACTATGCTCCATAGTTATCCTAACACTGATGAATGACCCCCAAAAGTTTCCAAGAGATCTTGCCAGGTTCTTGTTCAATTTTTTAAAACTTTTTTTGCGATTTTTCGATATTGAAGTAGTCGAACGGGCTTCTGACAATTGTTCAACTTTAGGAAGACCTTGAATTATATCATCGGATTTTAATCTTTCGTATAACAGAGTTATCAATGTATTTCCTTCGTAAATAATTTTTCCATAATCACCATGAAGAGTTGCTCCTCGAGTACCCAAGTAGGGTTTAGCTAATCTAATGACTAAAGACTCCTCATGAACGGCTATAATTTGACCAGATGCGTGGAGTGGTTCATCTTCGGATATCCATACACTTTCACAAAGAAATTGTCCAGGACTAACTACTGAAATTTTTTTTTTACAAAAATAGGATAAGGAGGAGTACAAATTAAATTTGACTAAATTGGAAATAATATTCCTGCATGAATCCAATTTATAAATTCCCGCCTTTTCATCCATAAAATAGCATTTAGCTACTTGCAGAATATTTGAGTAATTGCCAGAAATTGAACGGTTATTTAGTAAGAATGTATTATAAGTTATAAAATGGGAGTATGGGAAATGATTAGCAATACTATGTAAATGACCCAATAGACCTGACAATTCAATTATTTGTATAATTGGATCCTTCCTAATTAATTTTTTTACTGTATTTAAACCTTTTGAATCGTTAACTAGAACGATTTGCAAAAAATCGAAAGGGGAAAGAACCATAAAAGATTCACCTTTTTTATTCTCATTAGGTAATGAACGAATAGTTCCCTTACTAAGTAACTGACTTTTATCATTGGAATAAAAAAGATTATTATAGTCTAATTTGTTATGAAACATAAATTTGGAACTTGCTTTATTTTCCCTATTAATATCCACTTGATCTTGATCTTTAAGAAATCTATAAAAAGGTACTACAACAGATTTGTACATACTTCCCGATAATACCCATAAATGAGTTGTCTTCAATATAAAATTGGACATAGGGATACTCCGGTGCATTTCTCCTGTTAGGTCAGAATATATATGTTTCTCCACTTTCTCTTTGAAGGGAGATGTTTTAGCACGAACTTCGGCAATAACTTGTTCTGATTCCACGAGTTGATGATTCTGAATGAAGAGCAAACTTTCTGGTGGAATGGTTAAGTTTTGTACTTTATCTTTACTATCAATAGTCACGCATAAACTATTATGACATATATAAGCAGGATGCCCATGACGTGTACGTGTAGGATAAACCAAATTTTCATTGAATTCAATTTTTCCAGTAAAAGGGGCTCGTATATGTTCTGCAATATCACCTGTAAATACCCCACCAGTATGAAAAGTCCTTAATGTTAGTTGAGTTCCTGGTTCTCCAATTGATTGGCCTGCAATAATACCGACTGCTTCTCCTAATTCGATTAAGTTAATATGAGTTGTACTCCGACCATAACACAATTGACAAATCCACGATATACTTTTGCAAGTAAAAGGGGTTCGTATATATATTGGTTGTGTTTGGAGGTTTTGTAATTGATTGGCAAGTTTAATCCCAATATCTTGATTACGCATGGCAATACATCTCCCATTTATATATATATCGTCTGCTAACACACGACCAATTAGTGTTTGTAGAACAATTTTATTTTTGATTATTTCTCGATCTTGAATGAGACTTACAAAAAGACCTTGGATAGTGCCACAATCTGCTTTACGCACAACGATGTGTTGTACTACTTCAACAAGTCTACGTGTGAGGTATCCAGCATCTGCTGTTCGTATAGAAGTATCCACAACTCCTTTACGAGCACCATAACAGGAAATAATATATTCAGTTAAGGAGAGTCCTTCACGGAAATTTCCTTGAATCGGTAAATCAACGATTTTTCCGTGAGGATCTGACATTAAGCCTCTCATACCTACTAATTGGTGAACCTGAGATGTACTTCCTCTAGCTCCCGAGAAGGACATCATATGTACTGGATTAAAAGGATCAGTCATCCTAAAATTTGGATTCATTTCTCGTCTCAAATATTCACTGGTAGCATGCCATATCTCGATCAATTGACGTAATTTTTCCACTGCATGTACATTCCCATAATCATGATGTTTTTCCGAAGCAAAACCCTGTTGCTGCGCATCTTGGATAAGCCATACTTTAGATGGCGTTGTTAAAAGATCATCAATTCCTAATGAAATAGCTGCATCAGTCGCTTGCTGGAAACCTGAAGTTTTGAGTTGATCTAATATATGTGATGTATATGCCATTCCAAATTGATTTACGAATTTGCTAATAAGCTGCTTCATAGCAGTTTTATTCATAACTTTATTATAAAAGGGCACTTCAAAGGGCACTTCGAAACAATTAGGTTCTGCCATAATAAAAATCTCCCATTTTTTTTTTTTTTTGGAACAGGATTCAACAATGGGTTCAAGCCGTACGGCTTCCTTGATCTGTATCTCTACATGAATGAAAGGATCATAAGACTAATAACATTAGATTCTGAATAGTGACATTTCTTGTTGGATATCATAAACCCACACGCCTTTTATAGCTTCTTCTATTTCTCGATTAAAACGAGAACGACCGACGGTTGTTCGAATATATTTATTCAGTATTTCTCCCATTTTACCTTTTCTTATTCTAAAATGTTCATAGATTTCGTGGAAGGTACCCAAAGATTCATATTGAACTTCGATAGGGACTTCTCGGTTTACTGAATTAATAATAGATATATCTATATCTCTCCCCCAACGGAGCCATAAAGGACTGTCTAAATCAATTCGTTTTTGTTGATAAGCTCTGAGCGCATCATCATAGCTAGAAAACGAAGGTGAAACGATCTTATTTTTTGAGTTATTTGGGTGATACCTATTTTCATAAATACCTTGATTTTTTTGAAGGGTTGATCTATAAAGTCCAAGAAGCATATCTTGAGTCGGTACGCAAATAGGATCTCCTATAGTTGGAGAGATAAGATTAAGATGAGAAAACATAAGTAAACGAGCTTCTACTTGAGCTTCCATCGATAGAGGTACGTGGACAGCCATCTGATCTCCGTCAAAATCCGCATTAAATCCTGCACAAACCAATGGATGTAAATGAATGGCAAGTTCTTCTATTAAAATAGGTATAAATGCTTGTATTCCTAATCTGTGTAAAGTAGGCGCTCGATTTAACAATATGGGATGTCTTTGCATAATTTGTTTAAGTACGTTCCATATAATGGGTCCCCTATCTCGAATTATAATTTTAGCAGCTCTTAGATTGGGAGCAATCTGTCGTTCAATTAGATCACGAATTAAAAATGCTTGAAAAAGTTCTATTGCGATTTCTCGGGGTAATCCACATTGATACAATGAGAGAAGGGGACCTACCACAATAACAGAACGACCTGAATAATCAACTCGTTTACCAAGTAAATTTTCACGAAATCTTCCTTCTTTGCCTTGGATGAAATCTGAGAACGATTTATAAGGCCTATCATGACTATCTCTCACTGGTTGTCCGCCGATGCCGTTATCAAGAAGTGCATCTACGGCTTCTTGGATTAATTTCTTTTGATCAATCAAGAAATCCGCCATTACAGATACACTATTATCTATGAAGTGGTTAAGAAGATTATTTCGACGGATAACTGTTTGATAAAGTTCATTGAGATCTGAACTAATCAGTCCAACTTCATCTAATTGAAACATTGGCCTCAGATCGGGAGGAAGAACTGGTAATAGGCATAAAACCATCCATTGTGGTTCTATATGTGCTTGAACAAAATATTGCGCTAATCTCATGCGTCTAACCAATAGATCTTTTCTTCTTCGAAGTTTTTGAAGTTCTTGCTCTTTAAATTTATCATACATCAATCCCTCCTCCTCTTCTACATACTGTTCTACATCCTCAGTCCCCGTAAAAAATATAGATATTATCTCGTCCAATCTCTTCCATTCCACATATGAACGATCTAGAATAATTTGTAAATCCAGACCAGCTAGTTGGTCTCTGATAGCTTTTCCCCCAGTGGCTATTTCTCTCTCTTGAAATAGCCCAAAATCAAAATCCCAAGAGAGATAATAAGCAGTAATCTCTGGCCAGGATTGATACTTAGATTTAAGTGAAGCCTGAAATCGCAATAAAGTTGGCTTATTAGCTATGGGCCTAGTAATACAAACATTTGGATAGGTTATTCTAGGATTTCCCCCCCTCAGAATCGGACATGAAAGTTTTCTCTCATCCGGCTCAAGTAACTATATAACTATAACAAAACGTAAAGTAATTTTGTATTATTATGCATAATTATTATTATGCATAATAATGTTTTTTGCTCTTAAATAAAATAGTTACTCTTTGCTCAAGTTACAAGTTCATTCAAATATTCGTTTACGATTCGTATTAAAACATAAATACGGAATTATTGAGCAGTCTCCTCCCTTTTGAACGATACATTTCTTTGCTAAAGACCTTCAATTCATTTGAAACTCATAAGGGATTTACTTGTCTGTATCTCGTTCTATTTGATCCTGTAGGTTTCTGCTTTACTTCGATGGTTACAATACTTTTTGAAGCATATGTGCGATGAATAGACTCCTATAACCATATATTCTTTTTGGTCTCGAAGAAATAAAGGATAATCTGAAACAAAATGAACCATTCTTATAAGAAAAGAAGTGTTTTTACGAAGTCCAATTAGCAATTTAATATACAAGATATTAACCCTAGATTCATGCCTCTTTATCAACATCTCTGAGCTTCATGCTACTCTTCCCGAGGGACGTGTCAGAGCTAAGGGCATCCCAATTAGATTTAATAGGATGACAGTTTTAACGGATCTGTATTAATAGGAGCTTGTGATCAAGTCACACATCGCAGTATACTAGGTCTTCTAATTCTTTACGGGTTTTATCTAATAGATCCGCGATATAACTGGGACGCCGTTTGAAATACCAAATATGAACAACGGGGCATGCCAGTTTAATGTATCCCATTCGATATCTTCGAATTCGAGAATCCACAACAAGTTCAACTCCACATTGGGCACAAAAATTGGATTTGTGGTCTTCCTTTTCATTATCGATGACTCGAGATTTTCCACAAGCACAAACTCCCCTTTTCTTAGGCCCAAAGATTTTTTCACAAAATAACCCATCTCTTTCGGGTTCATAAGTTTTATAATCTAAAGTATAGTCTGTAGTCACTTCTCCAACTCTTTCTCCATTAGGTAAAATTCTTTCAGACCAAGCAAGAATCTGCTCGGGAGAAACTAATCCAATTCGAAGTTGTTGATGTTTATCCTGTTCACTCATAAAAAAAAATTTTGATTGATTTTGATCAAACTTCCTTCCTATCTATCTGAAAGTCTTTCTCAGATAGAATAGTATGATTCAATTCTAGAGCTAAAGATCGTAGTTCTCGACTGAGCAATCGGAAAGATTCTGTAGGAGTGCTAGATTTAGGCATTGGCTCTCCAGTGAGAATGGCACCAAATACTTTTTCACGAGCATCAATATGGTCAGATTTCAAAGTAAGCATCTCGTGTAAAATATAAGCAACACCAAAACCTTCTAGAGCCCAAACTTCCATTTCTCCTAGTCGTTGCCCTCCTCGTTTGGATTTTCCTTTCAGAGGTTGCTGTGTAACCATTGTATAAGGTCCACTGGAACGTGCATGAATTTTGTCAGCAACTTGATGACACAATTTCGATATATAAGCTATTCCTATTGTAACAGGTTGTTCAAAAATTTCTCCTGTTCTTCCATCAATTAATCTATGTTTTCCAGGATGATCAGGTTCAAATACCCATGGATTAGCTGTTTGCTCGCTAGCTTTATAAAGCTCAGAAAACACTAGTTTTCTAGAAGCTTCTCGCTCGTATCTTTCGTCAAAAGGTGCTATTCTATAATGTTTGTTCATTAGTTCTCCTGCTAAACCGAGCAAACATTCAAAGATCTGTCCTACATTCATTCGTGAAGGTACCCCTAATGGATTTAATACCATATCCACTGGTGTTCCATTCTGTAAATAAGGCATATCTTGTATGGGCAAAACTCTTGAAATAATACCTTTATTACCATGCCTTCCAGCTACTTTATCACCCACTTGTATTTTACGTTTTTGTGAAATATATACATGGACTTTTTCCACAATATCGCCAGAATAATCTTCTTCCTCTATACATCTCACATCGATAACTCGGCCTCTCACACCTTTAGGGACTCTAAAACAATTTTCTTTTCCAGTAGGTGGTGCCTTAATATCAAATAAAGCTTGTAATAATCTTCCTTCTGGAGTATTTAATAGTGAGTCTTCTTCTGCTTCAAGTGTTAATTTGCCCACTAAAACATCACCTGTTTCTATCCAAGATCCTATCATTACAAGGCCGTTTTCGTCCAAATGACGGAGTAAGTGAGCATCTAAATGGGGTATTTCTCTAGTGATTACCTCGGGGCCTTGGTTCGTCCAATAAGCTCCAATTTCGTATCTTACGATCTGGAAAGAAGTAAAAATATCTTCATATACCAGACGTTCACTAATAAGTATTGCGTCTTCAAAATTGTATCCTTCCCATGGCATATAAGCCACTAGGATGTTTTTTCCTAAAGAAAGTTCTCCCCCTACTGTAGCCGCACTGTCTGCTATAATTTGTCCCCTCTTTACATATTCCCCTTGACGAACTCGGGGTTTTTGATGTATACAAGTATTACTATTAGAACGTTGATATACAATCAATTCTGTTCCTATAGTGTCTTGAACAACGGATGAAGTGATAGTTATATTTCCAGCATCAATATACTGAATTCTTCCCCCTTCCTTAGCTATAGCTACACTTCCTGAATCTAGAGCTACTTGACCCTCTAACCCTGTTCCAACAATGCACTTCTCAGGTTGAACAAGTGGAACTGCTTGACGCTGCATATTAGAACCCATTAAAGCACGATTCGCATCATTATGTTCGAGAAAAGGAATAAGGCAAACTCCAACGGAAAAATATTGGGAAGGAAAAATACTTCTGAAATGGATTTGGTCCCATGCAAAAACTAGAAATTCTTGTCGAAATCGAGCTGGAGTAAATTGTTCCTCTGGAACCCCTTGATTTAATGCCAGATAATTTCCTGTAGCTATCCGATAATATTCATCTTCTCCCGATAATAGATAAACCATATGTTCTTCCTTCGATCTCTCAGATATCCTATGAAATGGACTTTGTAAAGAGCCGCAATGACTAAGCGTTGCATAAATAGATAAGGATGCAATAAGTCCAACATTTATTCCTTCGGACGTCGTAATAGGACAAATACGTCCATAATGACTAGGATGAATATCCCTTGTACGAAAAGTAGCAGTTCGACTTGTCAATCCTCCAGGGCCTAAAGAGCTAACTTTTCGGCTATGAACTATTTCTGCTAATGGATTAGTTTGATCCAAAAATTGTGATAAGGGATGTAAACCAAAAAAATCTTGAAAAGTGTCTGTTAATGGGAGTAAAGTTGCCAATTTTTTAGGAGTTACTAAACTTTTTTTAGGATCTTTTTTTTTATATAATTTAAATTTAGTTTTTGAAATTCCTTCTTTCAAACGATATAGAGCTAATCTTAATTGCTCTTGTAATAAATCTGCTACAGAACGAATATATCGATTTTGTAGGTGATCTATATCATCGAGTGTACCCGTTCCAAATTGCACTCTAATAGGGTAATCCACAGCAGCCAATACATCGTGTGGTAATGAAAAAATTTCGTTCTCGGGTATATCAAGATTCAGTTTTTTGTTCGGATTTCGTCGACCAATCTTTCCTAATAAACATTTAGTTCGGAAAAAGCTTATTTGCAACTTTTCACATATAGAATCGGAAAATTCCAAAGTGTATTTTTTAGGGTCATCGTCACTTATGTAGAGTTCCTTATAAAGTGCCAAAATCGCATCTTCCTTCCCAAAATTCGTCCATTCGCAACATTCCTTGTACTCCTTCGTTCCATTCTCGGAAAGGATAAATGCTTTGAAATTCGTATAGCGAGTATCGTTTAGAATCTCTTTGAGATTTAGGCCCATAGCCAACAATAGAAGTACAACAGATATTTTTTTCTTTCTACTTACATGAATCCATATCCTTTGTTTGCTTATATTGATCTCTAATTTTGATCTTCCTCCCAAATCTGAAATTATAGTGCCGAGATAGATAATGTTTCCTAACGTTTTTCGTTCCCAAGTGTAATAAATACCGGGACTTCTTAATATTTGATTGACCACGACTCTGTAATTTCCATTGACTACAAAAGTTCCTTTAGAATTTATTAAAGGAATATTTCCCAAAAATATAATTTGGTTCTGTATCTTTCCACGAGTTCTCTGAATCAATCTTGCTGGTACATATAATTTACAGTGATATGTAACAGATAGGTATACAGCATCTCTCTCTTTAATTAAAGGTTCTACTAATTTATATTCATTCCCATAAAGCCTAAATTCAATTTCTTTATTTGGGCTATAAAATTTTGAACACTTATTCAGTTCTTCTATTAAGCCTTGGTTGATAAAACGACAAAATCCTTCAAGTTGTATTTTACCAAATTCGGGGATTGTAAATATCCCCTTATTTTCATCTAATCGCATTGGAAGTTTCCTATAAATCCTATAAAAAGTAAATTTCGTTATTTATTCCTTATTGATCTATACGAATAAATACGACAAAAATTGCCATGTAGTTTTGTTAATTATATCCCGTAAAATTCTACCCATATACAAATAATATATATCTATATTATATATATATATATAATAAAAAGGAGAGGTCCTTTTTTTAATCTTTCTTAAAGGTTAAAACAGGGCGGATTACTTATCGTCGAATGGTATAATTTCAATGCATTATCACATTAAATGATAAGATTAAATGAAGGGAAAAGAACAATTTTGCCATTATTTCCTTTTTGGTTGACAAATGTGCATTCACTATGCTATAATGAGAAGTGAAACATGAAATGAAAATTGGATCTTTCTACGCATTATGTTTGGCATCTTAAAACAAACAAGTTGTATGATGCTCAGTTATACATCCGAAAACTAAGCATTTTACCTTCTTTCCCTATAAGTCCAAATAGGGACTTTAAATCCCTTATTAAATCTGTTTTCTGTTTTAAAGGGGACTTTAAATCCCTTACCTTAAAGGGGACTGCAAATCCCTTACCTTAATAAGGGACTTTAAATCCCTTATTTTCCAATACCTTACCGGGGGACTTCAAATCCCCCTACGAAATAATCGAGTGATAAAGCAGGGGACTCAAAATTCCCCAAATCAAGATCTAATTGATCTGGGGATGGCGACATAGCCAAGTGGTAAGGCAGGGGACTGCAAATCCCCCATCCCCAGTTCAAATCCGGGTGTCGCCTTGTTAGGGTAAATAAAGTGAAAGAAATGTGGTAAGATCAATTACCAACAGTATATCCCTATTAGGACGTACTACCAGGGAATTCCTAGTGATGAAGCTATATACTTCATCAGAGAAGTATTTATAATATTTCTCTGCCCCGGGGCAATTCAGATCAAATATCAACTTCGCAATATTTGATCGAGACAAAGATTTGATCAAACAAAAATCTTTATATATTTGCATATCCAATACTTAGCGATAAAATTTACTTGTATAAGTAAAACTTATGGAACTATATGAATAGTTCCGGTGGGATTAATTAGGAATCGAATTACTAGATTCGGTATGAATAAGAGAACATAGTATGTTATACTATTTAATTTTTATTGAATAAAAAATACGAAGTAATACTCTAGGGATTCTGATTCCTCTTTTTGGGTTTTGGTAAAAAGCAGACTAATCTCTACTCTATGAGATCAAATCTCGAGTTATTGTAAAACGAAGGGAAAATAAATCATGGAAGTAAATATCCTCGCATTTATTGCTGTTGCATTGTTCATTTCGGTCCCTACTGCTTTTTTAGTTATCATTTACGTCAAAACGGTGAGTCAAAGTAATTGACTTGTATCATCAAGTCAGTGATTACTGATAACTAAATCAATTCTAGTTATAGATCATCAGTAAAAAAAAGGGAATAAAGGTCGTATTAAGGAGTAGATTGATTTGGAAAAGAAGTAGTACGAAGTAAGTGATTACTGATAACTAAATCAATTCTAGTTATAGATCATCAGTAAAAAAAAGGGAATAAAGGTCGTATTAAGGAGTAGAAATTGATTTGGAAAAGAAGTAGTACGAAGTAAAATAAAAACCTTCCTTTCACTTTTATTTTGTACTACTTCTTCTACACAGATATTAGATTATTAGATCTAATAGCCCTTGGACCATGGGGTCCTTGAATATGGGATAAGGACCTGGTAAAAACAAGGCTAATCACAATCTTTTTATTATTTTATTATATGCCCTTGGAAAAAGGAATTTTATGTAGACAGAACATAGGTCTAGTTCTGAACAGACCTACTTTGCAAAAGTATTTTGCTGTACAGGAAAAATAAAATACTTTCTATGGAAAAGGGATGTATGGTTGAGAGAGAGCAGCACTGCTCCATATGCTGTTGTTCCGAGAACAGACTCGTATTATTTGCAATCATTCGATGAAAACGTAAAAGTAGCATAAATAAAAGTACATATAGTACTTCGTATATGTATAAATATCCAGTATTTTCGTATTAAAAAAATACGAAAATACGAGGGTAAAGGATGCATTCCTTTATGCATATCCGATTTTATTTCATAAATATTTGATTTTGATAATATCATTGATCATTCAATATTAATAGATCATTAATGAACATAAAAAATTTTCATCTCAATAATTGTTCTCAATTCAATTAGTAAAATTAGAAGTAGACTATTAGTCTTATTAAAGTCCACTTCTACCCCATACTACGAGTGAAATAGAAAACGTAAAAACTACCATTAGAGCAGCCCAAGCGATATCGACTATATCCATATGAATCCCTCTATAAAAAAAAATAATTATTATTAATAATTAATATTATTAATGATAATGGAACTAATCAGGATAGTGCAAAGTGGAAATTTTTCACTTTGCAACAATAGTTGATAATATAAACATTTAAAATCAAATTTTATTCGGCTATATTAGTAATATGACCTAGAGCCGCACAAGTTGACTCCAAAAGTTATGGAATGCAAATGCAAACTTTCTCATCGAGAAAGAGACAATTAATTTTAATTCTATTGATTCCGTTGGGAAAGATGCCCAAGCTTGCATCTGATTATACATAAAAAAGCGCAAAAGTCGGGGTAACTACAACTAAAAAAAAAGGGGGGGAAAGGATACCCCTGTGAAAATCCCACTGATTTGTCTTGTAATGCTCACCGATAACTAAAAATATGAAATGAATAGTTTCAAATTATTCGATTGCCCATGACCCTAAAATGGGCAACTATTTGGATAGTCAGACCAAATATAATCCAATCCTTATTTTATAATTATAATTTAAAAAATAAAAAAAAGGGATCTTTTTTATTTTTAGATACAGTATTCTCGTTTCTAAAAAAATGGTTGTACTTATACTTACATTATCCTTCCTAACACAGATCTACGAAACCCTTTTTTCTATCTCAAGAAAAAAATAGGATTTATTTTGGATATGATAATTCAATGTTATTCATCGAAATGTTGGCAGAATTAACCAATGAATTGGTTATTTGTTGAAATAACCAGATATAGATACATCTATAGAATCCTTAGTAGATGTATCTAGTCTACCCAATTTTCCCTTTTTTGTACTTCTCTGAAGTGGGGATCGACCGAAGAATTGGTAAATTTATTGGACCGGGACTGACGGGGCTCGAACCCGCAACTTCCGTCTTGACAGGGCGGTACTCTAACCAATTGAACTACAATCCCACTAGGTACAGTTAACCTATTACTCTCTAATAGGATTTTTTATTAGTGCCGGTCAAATAAAAAATTTATGAAAGTATCTGTTCGTTTCTTTTCTTTCTATATTGGGTATTAATATATACCTTGTCATCGATTAGATGACAATGAATATCAATCTATGATATTCAGGTTGGTATTGGGCCGAGCTGGATTTGAACCAGCGTAAGCATATTGCCAACGGATTTACAGTCCGTCCCCATTAGCCACTCGGGCATCGACCCAGGAACAAAAAATGGAAAGTCATTAGAATACTTATTAGGTAGGTCTCCTAATGACTTTTCTAGCATAGTACCCCTAGGGGAAATCGAATCCCCGTTGCCTCCTTGAAAGAGAGATGTCCTGGGCCACTAGACGATAGGGGCCCACTTATTATCATAATATCAAAATCCCTAGGAAATTGTCAAGAATATGAAACAAAAATAATCTTTTTTTTTAGTGATTTAAAAACATTTATTCTATATTAAATAAAGCCTCAAAACTCAAAAGAGGCTTTGCTTTTATATCCTTATAGCTTTAGTTTAAAGCCCAAAAATATTGGGGCATTGCTACGGATATATCTATTACGTTGAATCAAAAGGTGGAACAATGATGGAAAATAAAATATTTTATTTAGTTTAGAAAATGCCTCTTCCTAGCAATATTGCGTACGAGATCCCCCAATTCAATGTATTACGGAATTTATAGCCCTTTCTTTTGAACCGAATGCTAATTTGATTCAAAGTTTACGGGGATTCGCTCGCGGAACCCGTAGTGAAGCGATATAGATGTTTGGTCCTCTGAACCAACACTTATTATACAGTGCGTGTGTTTCCAGATGGGCACAAACAATCGGATATTGTTATTTACGAAATATCGTAGATGCCGATCTCTACCTCAGATCGAAACAATCTTATGCGTAAATCTAAGTGATAAACAGACAGACCAATAAGAGAGTCATCTCACAGCCACGCAGTCTAATCAATTCGAATTTAATAATAGGTCAACACAATTTTAGGGTATAAATCTAACCCTTTCTATAACATATAACAAAGTCGAAGAATTCAATCGAATACCTAATGGGTCAATAGTACTAATTGACATGATTGAAACAGGATCGGTTCTCGAACAATATTGATAAATCCATAGATATAGATCTATCTATATTCACATTGATATTCTATGTGGATCCATTTATATTATTTAATATATACCCGATATGTAGTCGACTTAGCCATTGATCATTTCATGATCAAAAGCACTTTTAACTCAGTGGTAGAGTAACGCCATGGTAAGGCGTAAGTCATCGGTTCAAGCCCGATAAAGGGCTCCGCCCGGTGTTCATTTTTCACAGAATTAAAAAAACCTGTGAAAAACAATAAAAAATACCTGTCATTATCAATTTTAGGTTCAACATCTGGTATAACGGAATAGAGCAGATTGAGAACAACTAGAATGCTATCTAGACTATTTATCAGATATAGTCTTTTTTTCTTCATCTTTCTACTATAGGACGAGGAATAGTATAAGAAGGCATAATCTATTTCCTTTTCGTAATTTTGTATCTTCTTTCGGCCCAAAAGAGGTAAATAAGAAGGAGAAGTAAGTGAACCTGACCCATTGACTGATGAATATATTAGCTATTCTGATATTGAAAATTGAGGGGGATTTTGAAAGTGGATCTTTCAATTATTTGAAGTTGTTCAAATGATTTAATTTAATATTTGGTTATTGATTGGATGTTCTGTCGAATGAACAGTTATGATCTTTTATTCTCCGGGAAAAAATGTAGATGGAAGTCTGAAAGGAAAGTCAATATTTCTTTATCTCTAACTCATATATCTCTAACTCATAAGTTTATTCATATCTATAGAATCCAATTGATTTAATATCTAATTCAAATCATTGATTTACCAAACATTCTTATATTAATGTAGTAAAAATTTGACTTTGATCATTCTACCGGTAGAAAATGGATTGGAATTCAGATATAAAAAAAGATAAGAAATGGGCAATGTAAAAAAGGGAACTGTAAATTTTACACTATAGTGAAATACATTTTTTTATTCTTCTGAATAGAAGGAAAAGAATAAATAGATTTATTTACTCTAGCTCTGCTAGAATTATTCTTTTTGTTGTTCTTATTTACTACGTAGGAATAATGTAGTAATAATAAACATAGAGACTTATTAAATAAATAAAAATACTACTATCGATTTTGTTGATCTTGGATTTAGGTTCAAGACATCTAATATTTATTCCATCTAATATTGAATGGAATAGATGTGGTTAATGTTATTTGGTTATTACCAGGGAGGAAGAACAGAAAAGCTAATTTGCTTTTCCATCAGTTGTTCTTCTTATATTTATTCCATTCAGAAGGTAATTTGAGGATCAGAAATAAACTGAATAGAAACAACATCATGCATTTACCTATATTGCATTGGTTCGGTTTAGCGGATAATATCTGTGCCAACAAGAAATGTTCGGAACCCAATTAATAATTTGTTGAAAGGGATATGATGTATGAAAAATTATCCATAGATAGACAAACCAGCGTATACCTTTTGATTTTATCAGATAGGGTGTTCGGAAAAGGTCGGAATAGTTAAATAGGAGGATTACTATGACTATAGCCCTTGGAAAGTCTTCCAAAGAGGAACAAACTTTATTTGATACTATGGATGACTGGCTACGCAGAGACCGTTTTGTTTTTGTGGGTTGGTCTGGTCTATTGCTTTTTCCTTGTGCTTATTTTGCCCTAGGTGGATGGTTCACGGGTACAACCTTTGTGACTTCATGGTATACTCATGGATTGGCCAGTTCGTATTTGGAAGGTTGTAATTTTTTAACTGCCGCAGTTTCTACGCCTGCTAATAGTTTAGCACATTCTTTGCTGCTATTATGGGGTCCTGAAGCACAAGGAGATTTTACTCGTTGGTGCCAATTAGGTGGTCTATGGACTTTCGTTGCTCTTCATGGTGCTTTTGGTCTAATAGGCTTCATGTTACGCCAATTTGAACTTGCTCGATCTGTACAATTGCGACCTTATAATGCAATTGCGTTCTCTGCTCCGATTGCTGTTTTTGTTTCTGTATTCTTGATCTATCCATTAGGCCAGTCTGGTTGGTTTTTTGCACCTAGTTTTGGTGTAGCGGCTATTTTCCGATTTATCCTCTTTTTTCAAGGTTTTCATAATTGGACCTTGAATCCATTTCATATGATGGGAGTTGCCGGAGTATTGGGTGCTGCTCTTCTATGTGCTATTCACGGTGCTACCGTGGAAAATACTTTATTCGAAGACGGTGATGGTGCAAATACGTTCCGTGCTTTTAACCCAACTCAAGCTGAAGAGACTTATTCTATGGTAACTGCTAACCGTTTCTGGTCCCAAATTTTTGGGGTTGCTTTTTCCAATAAACGTTGGTTACATTTCTTCATGTTATTTGTGCCAGTGACCGGTTTATGGATGAGTGCCATTGGAGTAGTTGGTCTAGCTCTAAACTTACGTGCCTATGACTTTGTTTCTCAGGAGATTCGTGCGGCAGAAGATCCTGAATTTGAAACTTTCTACACAAAAAATATTCTCTTGAACGAAGGTATTCGTGCTTGGATGGCGGCTCAAGATCAGCCTCATGAAAACCTTATATTCCCTGAGGAGGTTCTACCCCGTGGAAACGCTCTTTAATGGAACTCTATCTTTAGCTGGTCGTGACCAAGAAACTACTGGTTTCGCTTGGTGGGCTGGTAATGCCCGACTTATCAATTTGTCAGGTAAATTACTTGGGGCTCACGTGGCTCATGCCGGATTAATTGTATTCTGGGCTGGAGCAATGAATCTATTTGAAGTGGCTCATTTTGTATCGGAAAAGCCTATGTATGAACAAGGATTGATTTTACTTCCCCATCTAGCTACTTTAGGATGGGGAGTCGGTCCTGGTGGGGAAATTGTGGACACTTTTCCCTATTTTGTATCTGGGGTACTTCACTTAATTTCTTCTGCAGTTTTAGGTTTTGGTGGTATTTATCACGCACTAATCGGACCCGAAACTTTAGAAGAATCTTTTCCATTTTTTGGTTATGTCTGGAAAGATAGAAATAAAATGACTACAATTTTAGGTATTCACTTAATTTTGCTAGGTGTTGGTGCTTTTCTTCTAGTCTTCAAGGCTTTGTATTTTGGTGGCATATATGATACCTGGGCTCCTGGTGGTGGAGATGTAAGAAAAATTATGAACCTTACGCTTAACCCAGTTGCTATATTTGGTTATTTGCTCAAGTCTCCTTTTGGAGGAGAGGGATGGATTGTTAGCGTGGACAATCTAGAAGATATAATCGGAGGACATGTATGGTTAGGTTCCATTTGTATTTTCGGTGGTATCTGGCACATCTTAACAAAACCTTTTGCATGGGCTCGTCGTGCGTTTGTATGGTCAGGAGAAGCCTACTTGTCCTATAGTTTAGCTGCTCTTTCTATCTTTGGTTTTATTGCTTGTTGTTTTGTTTGGTTTAACAATACAGCTTATCCCAGTGAATTCTATGGGCCAACCGGCCCAGAGGCGTCTCAAGCTCAAGCATTTACTTTTCTAGTTAGAGATCAACGTCTTGGAGCTAGTGTAGGGTCTGCCCAGGGGCCTACTGGTTTAGGTAAATATCTAATGCGTTCTCCTACTGGAGAAATTATCTTCGGAGGAGAAACAATGCGTTTTTGGGATCTTCGTGCTCCCTGGTTGGAACCTCTAAGGGGTCCTAATGGTTTGGACCTGAGTAAGTTGAAAAAGGACATACAACCCTGGCAAGAACGACGTTCAGCGGAATATATGACTCATGCTCCTTTAGGTTCTTTAAATTCTGTGGGTGGTGTAGCTACCGAGATTAATGCGGTGAATTATGTATCACCCCGAAGTTGGTTAGCCACCTCTCATTTTGTTCTAGGATTTTTCTTTTTCGTGGGTCATTTGTGGCATGCAGGAAGAGCTCGCGCAGCTGCAGCAGGATTTGAGAAAGGAATTGATCGTGATTTTGAACCTGTTCTTTCCATGACCCCTCTTAATTAAACGATAAAATAAACTAGATAAAATCATAATTCATCTAATTTCTTTTCATTTACCATGTTGGGAGACGGGATAGCAGGATCCTTCGATATTTTTTTCCAACTGAGTCCTTATTGCTCGGCTATATAGCCGAGCCTTTTTTTGCTACTGATCTGATAAGATCGATTGTTTAATCGAAAAAAAGGAGAGAGAGGGATTCGAACCCTCGATAGTTTTTAAAACTATACCGGTTTTCAAGACCGGAGCCATCAACCACTCGGCCATCTCTCCCGGACGAGGCCAACTGGTCCTATTTTACTCCGACAGATAATAATTAATTCAATTATGATCAATGAAAATCCGTAGTGCATTTGATGCAGAATTTGACCGGATGGGGATCGAATGGTATAGTCTATTGAATCTGTTGAAAGCTTTTAAGATCACAACAATGACTATTGCTTTCCAATCGTCTGTGTTTGCATTAATTGCAATTTCATTTCTCCTAGTGATTGGTGTACCTGTCGCACTTGCCTCTCCTACTGGTTGGTCAAGTAGCAAAAATGTGCTATTTTCAGGAATATCATTATGGATTGGATCAGTCTTTTTAGTAGGTATTCTGAATTCTTTTATATCTTAGATATGTTTTAAGATCTTTTGGGTTGAAACCCTCCCTCCCCTTTCCGTAGGGCATTAATAGTTCGCAAGGGCATTTCCTAAAAATACCAAGAAACTAAATTAAAGTGTTCTTGGGAGGGTTTATTTTATTATTGGTAGTATTAATCATCATACTTATACTACTAAAGTATGTACCCACATAGAAGTGGTAATATATAGGGATATATATTATATTATCCCTATAACGAGTCAAATGCGGGTATTGTTTAATGGATAAAATTTATTCTTGCCAAGGATAAGATGCGGGTTCGATTCCCGCTACCCGCCCATCTGGAGGATGAAATCCTAACAAGGAATAATTATTGGTTTGGTCATATCTTTTCCTGGTTTATCAAACCATTCTCCAGGGAATTAAGAATGGATAAAAAGCTTATTGTATTTTTAGCGGAGACGGGATTTGAACCCGTGACTTCAAGGTTATGAGCCTTGCGAGCTACCAAACTGCTCTACTCCGCGCTATCCTTTCATATGACCTTTACTATAATAGCAAAAAATAGGTGTATTGAGCAACCCCTGAGAAATGATATTATCCCTCCCTATATAGGGAAGGACTTTTCTATCATCACAATAACCTTAAAGAACGAATCTTTTTTTCCTCCTACCAACTCGATTTTGTTACCCCAGCCAACAAACATGCGTGAGCCATCTCACGGATTATATATCCGGACAACTCAAAATCTCGATAGTTAGCTCTAGGGCTTCCAGTCGTCAAACAACGTCGACGAAGACGTGTAGGTGCACTATTACGTGGTGAAGATTGTAATTTTATATAAATTTTCATTTTCTCATCTAATGATGATACTTCGCTCATATCTTTTTTCAAAGATTGACGAAGGAAATTATATTTCCTTTCCAATCTTTGTTTCTTTTTCTCTCTTTCAATGAGACTTTTTCTTGCCATAATTATTCAGTCAATTTTTATCGAATCAAAATGAGACTTTTTCTTGCCATAATTAAGTCAATTTTTATAGGATCAAAATAAAATAAAATATAGATCAAATTTTAGATGGATAAGTATTACGTGTATTATTCCTTATTTTAAATACAGAGAGATTAGATTTATAATCTATATATCTCCTCAAATTTAAAAGAATTAACCAAATTTGCCTGATGTAGAGGCAATTAAGAAAGCTGCATAGGTAAATATATAACCTACGGAAAAGTGAGCTAATCCAACTAATCGTGCTTGAACGATGGAAAGAGCTACCGGCTTGTCCCTCCATCGAACTAAATTGGCCAAAGGTGTGCGTTCATGGGCCCATGCGAGAGTTTCAATAAGTTCCTGCCAATATCCACGCCAGGAAATAAGAAACATAAATCCAGTAGCCCAAACAAGATGCCCGAATAAGAACATCCACGCCCAGACAGATAAACTGTTCATACCGAAAGGATTGTATCCATTAATAAGTTGTGAAGAGTTTAACCAAAGATAATCTCTTGACCATCCCATTAAATAAGTGGAAGATTCATTAAATTGCGCAACATTCCCCTGCCATAAGGTGATATGCTTCCAATGCCAATAGAAAGTAACCCATCCAATGGTATTCAACATCCAAAAAACTGCCAAATAAAAAGCATCCCAGGCCGAAATATCGCAAGTACCACCCCGTCCCGGACCATCGCAAGGAAAACTATAACCAAAATCTTTCTTATCAGGCATTAACTTGGAACCACGCGCATCTAAAGCACCTTTTACTAAAATCAATGTAGTTGTATGCAAACCTAGAGCAATAGCATGATGAACCAAAAAGTCTCCAGGACCAATTGTTAAGAACAGTGAATTTTTATTATCGTTAATAGCATTCAACCAACCAGGTAACCATATGCTTTTACCAGCATTGAATGCTGGATCATTTGCTGAAGATAAGAGTACATCAAAACCATATAAAGTCTTACCATGAGCAGATTGTATCCACTGAGCAAATATAGGCTCGATCAAGATCTGTTTTTCTGGAGTACCAAAAGCAAGCATAACATCGTTATGAACATAAAGTCCCAAGGTATGAAAACCTAGGAATAAACTAGCCCAACTCAAATGAGATATTATAGCTTCCTTATGCTCCAACATTCTCGCCAATACATTATCCTTATTCTGTTCTGGATTATAATCCCTAATGAGGAATATAGCTCCATGAGCAAACGCCCCTGTCATAATGAATCCGGCAATGTATTGATGATGAGTATACAATGCAGCTTGGGTAGTGAAGTCTTGTGCTATGAATGCATAGGCGGGTAAAGAATACATGTGTTGAGCTACCAAGGAAGTTATAACTCCCAAAGAAGCTAGAGCAAGACCTAATTGAAAATGAAGAGAATTATTTATTGTGTTATAAAGACCCTTATGTCCGCGGCCTAATAGGCCTCCCGGAGGAATATGTGCTTCTAAAATATCTTTTATACTGTGTCCGATCCCAAAGTTGGTTCTATACATATGACCAGCAATAAAAAAGACAAATGCAATAGCTAAATGATGATGAGCAATATCAGTTAGCCATAAACTTTGAGTTTGTGGGTGGAATCCTCCAAGAAGAGTTAGGATCGCAGTTCCCGACCCTTGAGAGGTACCAAAAAAATGATTACTAGAATCAGGATTTTGAGCATAAAGATTCCACTGACCTGTAAAAAGTGGTTCTAAACCTTGGGGATACGGTAATACATTCAAGAAATTATCCCATCTTATGTGTTCCCCCCTTGATTCAGGAATAGCGACATGAATTAAATGTCCCGTCCAAGCCAAAGAACTGACTCCGAAGAGCCCAGACAAATGATGATTGAGACGAGATTCGGCATTTTTAAACCATGAAACACTTGGTTTCCATTGAGGTTGTAAATGCAACCGACCCGCTATTAAAAAGATAGAAGAAAGAAATAGCAAGAAAAGAGCTCCGGTATAAAGATCTTCATTAGTGCGTAAGCCAATTGTATACCACCACTGATAAACACCAGAATAAGCAATATTGACCGGACCGGGGGCGCCTCCTCGGGTAAAGGCTTCTACGGCCGGTTGACCAAAATGAGGATCCCAAATTGCATGAGCAATAGGTCTTACATGTAAGGGGTCGTGGACCCATGCTTCGAAATTGCCTTGCCAAGCCACGTGGAATAAATTACCAGAGGTCCACAAAAAGATTATAGCTAACTGACCAAAGTGAGAAGCAAAAATCTTCTGATAAAGGCGTTCTTCGGTAATATCATCATGACTTTCAAAGTCATGTGCAGTAGCAATACCAAACCAAATACGACGAGTAGTTGGGTCCTGGGCCAAGCCTTGGCTGAACTTTGGAAATCTTGATGCCATAATGCTTTTCAAATCCTCCTAGCCATTATCCTACTGCAATAATTCTTGCTAGGAAGAACGCCCATGTTGTGGCGATTCCACCCAGAAGGTAATGAGTTACTCCTACAGCACGTCCTTGGACAATACTCAAGGCTCTGGGCTGGATAGCAGGAGCAACCTTTAATTTGTTATGGGCCCAAACAATAGATTCAATCAGTTCTTGCCAATACCCACGACCACTGAATAGGAACATTAGACTAAAGGCCCAAACGAAATGAGCACCTAAAAATAAAAGACCATATGCAGATAATGAAGAACCGTAAGATTGGATTACTTGAGAGGCTTGTGCCCATAGAAAGTCACGGAGCCACCCGTTAATTGTAATGGAACTCTGTGCAAAGTTGCCTCCTGTAATATGAGTTACTACTCCCTGATCACTTATACTACCCCAAACATCGGACTGCATTTTCCAGCTGAAATGGAATATTACTACCGAAATTGCATTGTACATCCAAAATAAACCTAGGAAGACATGATCCCAGGCAGATACTTGACATGTTCCTCCTCTCCCAGGCCCATCGCAGGGAAAACGAAAACCAAGATTTACTTTATCAGGTATTAAACGAGAGCTACGGGCAAATAAGACACCCTTAAGTAGTATTAGTACAGTCACATGGATAGTAAATGCATGAATATGGTGCACTAAAAAATCTGCAGTTCCTAATGGAATAGGTAACAAAGCCACTTTGGCACCTACTGCTACCAAATCACCACCTCCCCAGGTTAAGCTGGTGCTTGCTGTTGCATCAGGAGCTGTCAAACTAGGAGCCGAGGCATGAGTATTTTGTATCCATTGAGCAAAGATAGGTTGTAATTGTATAGCAGTATCTGAAAACATATCTTGAGGACGTCCTAAAGCACTCATAGTATCATTATGAATATACAGACCAAAACTATGGAAGCCTAAGAATATACATGCCCAGTTGAGATGTGATACAATTGTATCACGATGTCTCAAAACACGATCCAAAAGATTGTTGTATTGAGTAGTCGGGTCATAGTCTCTTACCATAAAAATAGCTGCATGTGCAGCAGCGCCAACTATGAGAAATCCACCAATCCACATGTGGTGCGTGAACAGAGAGAGTTGGGTACCATAGTCAATAGCTAGATACGGATAAGGGGGCATAGAATACATGTGGTGAGCTACGACAATAGTTAAAGAACCTAACATAGCTAGGTTAAGAGCTAATTGAGCATGCCATGAGGTGGTTAAGATCTCGTAAAGACCTCTATGACCCTCCCCTGTAAATGGACCTTTATGAGCTTCCAAAATTTCCTTGAGGTTATGGCCAATACCCCAATTAGTCCTATACATATGACCAGCAATCAGAAAGAGAACTGCAATAGCCAAATGGTGATGTGCAGTATCGGTCAGCCATAGACCCCCCGTTACCGGATTTAGTCCTCCACGAAAAGTCAAAAATTCTGAATATTTCGACCAATTTAGGGTGAAAAATGGGGTCAACCCCTCAGCAAAACTGGGATAAAGTTGAGCTAAAAGCTCACGATTTGAAATAAATTCATGAGGAAGTGGTATCTCTTTAGGGTCCACTCCAGCATCTAGGAGTTGGTTAATAGGTAAAGAAACGTGTACTTGGTGTCCTGCCCAAGATAGAGACCCAAGTCCTAATAACCCTGATAAATGGTGGTTCAACATTGATTCTACATCTTGGAACCAAGTCAATTTTGGAGCAGCTTTGTGATAATGAAACCAACCAGCAAAAAGCATTAACGCTGCAAAGATCAATGCACCAATTGCGGTGCAGTAAAGTTGTAATTCACTAGTTATTCCGGATGATCGCCAAATCTGGAAGAATCCAGAGGTTATTTGTATTCCTCGAAAACCTCCACCTACATCTCCATTCAAAATTTCTTGACCTACTATTGGCCAAACTACCTGAGCACTAGGTTTGATGTGAGTAGGATCACCCAGCCATGCTTCATAATTGGAGAAACGAGCGCCGTGAAAATACATCCCACTTAGCCAAATAAATATGACGGCTAGTTGACCAAAATGAGCACTAAATACTTTGCGAGAGATCTCTTCCAAATCATTAGTATGGCTATCAAAATCGTGAGCATCAGCATGTAGGTTCCAGATCCAAGTGGTAGTATTAGGTCCCTTAGATAGTGTCTTTGAGAAATGACCGGGTTTAGCCCATTTTTCAAAAGATGTTTTAATAGGATCCCTCTCCACAACAATCTTTACTTCTGGTTCCGGTGAACGAATGATCATTGAGTTCTCCTCTTTCCAGACGAGACATGAGAAAAAACCCGCCAAACGAATTTATATGTTTTCAACTCGTTCCTCTCTTTATTTCCTAGTTCAGGACTGGAGCGACTATTATACGGAAGTCGCTCTGAGGCAGGTGTTCCAATTTATTATGACATATCCCACAGGTGCTCAATGGACCGTTACGATATGGTAAAGCTTTCTCATTGGGTGGGAAAAATAATTGTGTAATTTGTAATATCATTATTATCTTCATATCCAGATTTATGTCCTAGATCACATTTATTAATCACAAAAGTTTTGAATTATTCAAAATATTAATAGATCTTTAATAAATCAATATTTATATCTCCGGACGGGATTTAACCCTATTCAAAAGATCCCTTTCATTAACGATCCATAAAAGGTATTCTTTGTTATATTGTCAATATAATTATGTCTAAAATGACAACTCAATAAGAGAAGCTAATTCGATCGAATAGTATGAGACATTAATTTATCCTGGATGTAGAAAATATTTCATAATTCTGACGATTGTATGGTAATCAATATATTTTCATTCTCCAAAACGTCCCGTAATCTTTAACCAATTTTGTGCTTCGATATAATTGCTTGGAGCAAGCGCTATAGCTTGTTTCCAATACTCAGCAGCTTGATCGAACCAAACCTCCGCAATTTCAGGATCTCCTTGTCGAATGGCCTGTTCTCCTCGGTCGGGATAGGTCAACTTAGAAAAGTCTTCTTCCCTTAGAACCGTACTTGAGAGTTTCCCACCTCATACGGCTCAATTCACTATTTTTTAGTCCTTTACCCAAACTTCCAAACTAGAAGATAGGGAATAAGTTCAGGTTAACCGAAATAACAGAAAGGGTCAATGACATGAGTTTCAAACTTCACTTTCGATAAATGATCAGGTTTTATCTTTTCTCCCACCCTCATAAAGATGAATATAGAAACAACGAGATCTACTTCAGATTATCCGGATAGAAGTCTTTTTAAGGGGTAACTATCTATGTTCTGTATAGAAATTTCGAATAGTACTTTCCATCTGCAACTTGTAGGAGAGTACTTAACATCTTTAGGATCTGATGCTACACCGTTGCTCAATAGCCTAGTAAATCAACTATATTACATAAGTTGATTTGTCAGTGAGCAGATTTGATCGTATCAGTCCCAACTTTCAATAATTGATCTTTATGGTGCTTTCCCCATCAATTTAAATGATTAAATTCTTTTTTATCCATGGAATATTGAGGCTCTATTTATCCATTCATATTTGGGCTCCTATGAGGGATATTCTTTTTACTACAGCTGATAAAAACCGTCCTTTGGACGATGCATATGTAGAAAGTCTCTTCTTTTGTTCTTCTCCGTAGTTCTAAACGAATTCATTCTATAGTACAGATAGCCGCACGTAATGACAGATCAAGGCCGTATTATTAAGAGCTTGTGGTAAAGACGGGTTTCGTTCTAATGCCTGGAAATAATATTCCAAAGCTTTAGTATGTTCCCCGTTACTCGTGTGGATAAGACCTATATTATATAGTATGTAACTTCGGTCGTAAGGGTCGATTTCCAATCGCATGGCTTCATAATAATTTTGTAAAGCTTCCGCATATTCCCCTTCGGATTGAGCTGACATCCGTTACGGTCGTTCATTCAATTGAAATGATCTCCGTTCCAAAACCGTACATGAGATTTTAACCTCATACGGCTCCTCCTTTTTTTACATAATAAGTAAAGTAATCCGTTGAATCGGTCTTAGCCCATATTATGAATTAACAGGAGCTAGTGTATTTCTTATTAATCTCTAGCCATCCTTCTTGCAAAGACTCTTTTTTTAATACCAAGGATTTTAGCACTTAAAAACAGAACCTCCAACACTTTCTTTGTCCTTAACGCATTGTATTTTACGGGGATTATTCACTTCAACAATCTCCGATGGTTCTAACGGTATCCGAAGTACAAACGAGATGGATGTTTGTTGTCTCAACCATTTTCACTAGCCCTTAAAGGGTCATGTTTATGATAACGAAGCGTTTGTGTTGTCGATTCCCACACGTAGTGCTTTTTCCCCTATGCGTGCCTATCAGATAGGTTTGACCATTAGAACCTATTACACACATAGGTTTAACCTTTCGCTTGATACTAGTAATATCAGAAGATAAAAGCATCTAAGGCTGCATCAATCGGGGATACACGACAGAAAGAATTGTTCTATTTCACTCACTTTCACTATGCGTAAGTTTTCATTGACTCAATATTCCGCCATTCCCTGAAACGATAAAGACAGAAATAAAAAAAAAGTATCAAATCACACCATCTCTGTAATAGGTGAATGCCTCTTTTTCCCCTGAAGCCATTGGGATTATTTGCAATAAGATATCCGCTACAATTGTGAAGGTCTTATCGATAAAATTGTCATTTCTCTGAGATCTAGGCATAGTCAATTATAAATTTTAGAATTTCCTTCATTCCTCATATAGAAATGATCCCATGAATAAAATGATTTTCCGACGCACAATAGCATAATTAAATGGATTTCCTTCTGATCGTAAATATTCCGTATATTAACCTTATTCTTTCTATCGTTTTCTCCCAACCCACTCAATAGGATGATCTCATCATCCCGCAACCACGTTGTATTTACGTGACAGAGGAAATAAAGTAAATAAAACAAATATTGGTATGGGAAAGGAAAATCACATTGTTATGTAACGTACAGAGAGACAGATGTGCATGAATCGAATCCCTCCTTTTCATTCTCAATTTAAATTCGACAGGAATAATATTCTACGACTAACAATTCATTAATCTTCAAACTGATTCGTTTACTATCTATTATTTTTTTAACTAATCCAATATATTGTGACTTTTTTTTTAAAAGATTCAAATGGTTTGGTACCCTCATTTTATCCCTCTGGGAAAGATCTATATTGTTATTAATTATATTTATCGATCTTTGTTGATCTTTTATAGAAATTAAATCTTGGGGTTTGCAACGATAACTTGGTATATCTACTATACGATCATTGACCAGGATATGTCTATGGCTTACTAATTGTCTGGCTCCAGGAATGGTAAGCGCCATTCCCAATCGAAAAATAATGTTATCCAAACGCATTTCAAGTAATTGCAATAGCACCTGACCCGTTGATCCCTTGGATCTTCTAGCAATACGAGCATATTGAAGTAATTGTCGCTCTGTAAGTCCGTAATGAAAACGTACTCTTTGTTTTTCTTTTAGGCGGATAGGATATTTAGAAGGTTTAGGAGATTTATGATGTTTTTTCGTCCTAGGCTCTTCAATTCTGTTGGGTTTTTTCTTACTGAGTCCTGGTAAAGTTTTTAGACGATTTATTATTTTTAAACGAGGTCCGCGATAACGGGACATAAAAACTCCTTATTTCACGACACAAAATGAACAAATAATGCTGGAAAGAGGAATAGTATAAACAGTACGAATAATGAAATAATATATTTTATATAGAGAACGGCACTTTTTATTTTCATTTTGTATTGGAGAGGTCCAATAAAATATGTTCCAATCATTCATTTCGTTTCTAGTTGAAACAGAAACATATTATGCCATGATAGACTCGGTGGACTGACGATCATAAAAGGAAGAGTCTTCTCCCTATTTTATAGATCCTAACAAAACATGCTTAATAATGAAAAGAATGAAAAAGAGCCTTCTATCGGGATCGAACCGATGACCGTCGCATTACAAGTGCGATGCTCTAACCTCTGAGCTAAGCAGGCTTACATCAATGGAGGATGTAACCACATCCTTATTGGTGTGAAATTCAGAGATCTCTTCGAAATCGAAGCTATTAATAAATATACAATCGATATTCTATATAAGAAATCTAATAAGAATAATACAAGAATAATACAATTCAGATTAGAATGGAACCTTGTTTGAATATATAAACAAGATATAGGATCTTATATGCATTCATCATATAAGAATGGGGCGTGGCCAAGCGGTAAGGCAACAGGTTTTGGTCCTGCTATTGCGAAGGTTCGAATCCTTTCGTCCCAGATGGGACAAATAGTAATATTTCAAATAAATAAGAATGGTAAATCCAATTTAATTTATACTTTTTTCTTATTTCTCATCATTTCATAGACTATACTTATGGAAGGGAAATATAATAAGGCATAAATATGGAAAGGTATATTTTTGTGGTGTAGGATAGGAACACAAATCAAATTTTAAAAAGGCTAATTTATAATTTATGAAATTAGCCTATTGGATGTATGCTGGTCCTGCTCATATTGGAACTCTACGAGTAGCTAGTTCCTTCAAAAATGTGCATGCCATTATGCATGCTCCTCTAGGAGATGATTATTTTAATGTAATGCGTTCTATGTTAGAACGCGAAAGAGATTTTACTGCTGCAAGTGCTAGCATAGTAGATCGTCATGTATTAGCACATGGATCTCAAGAAAGAGTTGTGGATAATATTCTCCGGAAAGATAAGGAGGAACGTCCCGATCTTATTATATTGACACCTACATGTACCTCTAGTATTTTGCAAGAGGATTTACAAAACTTTGTGTATAGAGCATCCATAATTTCTGATTCCAACGTCATTTTTGCGGATGTGGATCATTATCAAGTGAATGAAATTCAGGCAGCGGATAGAACTTTGGAACAGGTAGTTCGATATTATTTAGATAGATTAGATAGATGCTATAGACAAGAAAAATTGGATCAATTCCTGACAAATGCGCCTTCTGTCAATATAATTGGAATTTTTACATTGGGTTTTCATAATCAACACGATTGTCGTGAGTTGAGACGTTTGTTACGAGATCTGGACATCGGAATTAATCAAATAATTCCTGAAGGAGGATCTGTAGAAGATCTTAAAAATTTACCAAAAGCTTGGTTCAATCTAATTCCTTATCGTGAAGTGGGCTTAATGACAGCGATGTATTTGAATAAAGAATATGGAATGCCTTACATATCCACAGCCCCCATGGGGGCTGTGGATATGGCTGAGTGGATCCGCCAAATTCAAAAAAATGTGAATACCTTAACTCTTAGTTCATCGATTAAAAGAGTTGATTATGAACATTATATCGACGGACAAACTCGATTTGTTTCCCAAGCTGCTTGGTTTTCAAGATCTATTGATTGTCAGAATTTGACGGGGAAAGAAACAGTCGTTTTTGGTGATGCAACTCATGCTGCTTCAATAACTAAGATACTTGCTCGAGAAATGGGAATTCGTGTGAGTTGTTCGGGTACTTATTGCAAACACGATGCGGAATGGTTCAAAGAGCAAATTCAAGGTTTCTGTGATGAAATACTTATCACAGATGATCATGCTGAAGTAGGAGATATGATCGCTCAGATGGAACCATCTGCAATATTTGGTACTCAAATGGAACGTCATATTGGTAAACGTCTTGATATTCCTTGTGGAGTTATTTCTGCACCAGTTCATATACAAAATTTTCCCTTGGGATACCGACCCTTCCTAGGTTACGAAGGTACTAATCAAATAGCTGATCTAGTTTATAACTCATTTGCTTTGGGTATGGAGGACCATCTTCTAGATATTTTTGGTGGGCATGATACTAAAGAAGTAATAACTAAATCATTATCCACGGATACAGGCCTAATTTGGAATCCTGAAAGTCGACTAGAATTAAGTAAAATCCCCCGTTTTATTAGAGAAAAGGTAAAAATAAATACTGAGAAATTAGCACGACAAAAGGGCATTGAAACCATTACTGTCGAAGTAATGTACGCAGCTAAAGAAGCGTTCAATAGCTAGCTAGGATAATGAACTGATGTTATTACAAAAATGTATGAATTCATGACTATTCATAATTACATATCGATTTTGGATCAGATACCTACCTTTATTATAATTATTATAATAATTTGTCTGTCTAAAACGATGTGGTAGAAAGCAACGTTCGACTTGAACGACATGATTGGTTCTGTGTATTATGACATCTGCCATTTTCGATTCGAAGATGCTCTTAGCTCAACATTTATCTCCTATGCGGAGTTTAACCAGAAAGGAGATATAAATTAGGGGATAGAATCTAGGGTTAGTGTAAATGTTCTAAATGAGCTATAATTATTTTGTAAGTCTACATCGAGTTAAAAAAATGATCAGATCAATTTTGGGAAAAACTAGATCCCAATTCTACAAAGATTAATCAGTTCTATTGCTGAACGTGGAAAAGAGAATAGCGAAATGTATGTTTTAGAGGGGGGGTTCTTTTGTCGATCTAACTCAATGAGTTACCTATCGAATTGTAGCAATTGATGCTAAGTCTCGAAGAAAAGGAAGAGCTATCCAGGAATTCGGTCTTTATTTTATGATCCAATGAATAAGTATGAAACCCGCTTATTTTATGTTACTATTGTAAATTTCCTCGAATTAGGAGCTCAACCTACAGGAACTGTTCATGGTATTTTTCTGAGGGCAAAAATGTTTCGTTTTAAACACGCTTTTTAATTAATAAAAATAATAAAAAAAGGGGAGATAAGTCATGCGACTACGTCTAGGTCCAATAAATTTATCAATAAATTTAAATTACATGAGATTTCTATATTATTCAAGTTTCGTGTCATGGTTGTTTTCTTATTATCCTTTTTTTTTCCTCTTATTATATGCAAATTTCATGTATATTAATGCCCTGCGACGCTATATACGTAGGCAGCTTATAAATTTTCAGTTTTGGATATGGAAATAATAAAGATTTGAGTCGTTCAACCGAGAATGATAAAACATGTAATGTATGAAAGAACCGAATCAAATGAAATAAGGAACTAACTTCCTATGGAAAACTTGGAAGTTTAATATAATTTTTGATAAATTAGAAAAATTATAATTTTTAACGAATAATATAATTTTGTTTTTTTGTTACTATCATTCATAGATAAGCGTATGATCCTCTATTCTATTAGTGTGTCTAATATAATTATTTTCGTCTTAATGTAGTGCCAATCCAACAATTAAAGAAAAAAAGTGTCTATTCCAACATATTGGGATTGACAATAGCGCATTGTGCCAATAGAATTCATAATAAATAGAATACATTCTATTTATTAGGTCCACCATTCATTATTTTTTGAATCACGATTCTTTTTTTAATCATCGTGAATTCGTATGACGGATCATAAATAACTTAATCTAACGGATCATAAATAACTTAATCTATAGATTAAGTTATTTGATTCTAGAAATTGTAGAGGATAAATTCTAGATCCTTTATCCTCTATTTGTCAATAGATTCTATTTATTCCTGACAACGATTGTTCAAATATCATATAAGTTTATTCATACGGTATAATTTAATATTATACTTCTATTGTATCTCTCCAAATAGCAAATAAGGGTTGTTAACTCAATGGTAGAGTACTCGGCTTTTAAGTGCGACTAAGGTCTTTTACACGTTCGGATGAAGTAAAAAATTCGTCCATACCGTCGGTAAAGTTAGTAAGACTACGACTGATCCTGAAAAGAATAATAAATGGAAAAAGCAGCATGTCGGTCTAACAATCTTGACTTGATTTATTAAATCTTATTTGATCAGAAGCGTATTTTACCAAGGAATCAAATGTATGAGAATATGTATATTCTATACAGCGATGTATAATATATGTTATTTGAACAAATCCAAATGTATTATGGAATAAGATCGAATCAACACACGATTAAGTTGAGTGAGTCAATGGAGAAAGCTAGATGGCTTGAATCATAAAGAAAAACCAGAAGACCGAGCTTCTGTTCCTCATTTGAACGAGGAATTCCTTTTACTAATCAGAAGTTAAGAGCACTTTAGTAACCGATAGGGGGAGTTTTTCCCTGTATTAGATCAGGGATTTCTACACCCGCAATGAATCCTAAGTACTCAAAGACAAATGTGTAAGAGAAATAGTGTACTGACCAGCGAAATTTCTTCGCTGAGTCAGGAGAGCGATCGGACTGCCAAGATAAAATATTTTCGTTCTTCCTCATGACGAATGAATATTTATTGTAAAGAGAATATTCAGATAGGATTCTCTATTCTTTCCCGACTAAATCGCACCATGTAATTTCATAATCCAAGAGGTTATTTTAGGGCCCGGGTTTTTCTTAAAATGGATGAGTTACAAAGATATGGAAACAAGCATAAATCTTGGCAACAATGCTTTTTATATCCACTTTTTTTTCGAGAAGATCTTTACACAATTGCTCATGATCTTTATTTAGATAAATCGAGTTCCTCCGAACCGACGGAACTTTCAATTTCTAATTTTTTTAGTTTCCCAACTGTAAAGCGTTTGATTCGTCGGATACGTCAACAAAATGATTCAAATTCAATTGGTTTATTCAGGAATTGTGATCCAAATCGATTTATTAATCGCAATAGGAACTCTTATTCTGAATTGGTACTAGAAGGTTTGACAGTTATCTTGGAAGTTTCATTGGCAATGCAATCAAAACATTTTATAGAAGGAATGGATGGATGGAAGAGTATCCGATCAATCCATTGCATATTTACCCTTATGGAGGATAAATTCCCATATTCCAATTATGTATCAGATATACGAGTACCCTACTCGATTCATCCGGAAATTTTGGTTCGGACTTTTCGTCGCTGGATCCGAGATGCTCCTTCTTTGCATCTATTACGATCCATTCTACACGAATGGAGAAATAGTTTTAGTGCAGAAAATTTGCAGAAAGCTCTGGTTCCACCGAGGGAGAATAGGAGGTTCTCCCTGTTCCTGTGGAATTCTTATGTATATGAATGTGAATCCTTTTTAGTTTCGCTTCTGAAACAATTTTATCATTCACGATCGTTGTTGTATGGATCTTTTCCCGATCGAACTCATTTTGATAAAAAGATCAAACATATTGTCATATTTCCGGTCAAAATTTCAACGAAAAGGATCTGGTTGTTGAAGTATCCTTTCATATACTATGTTAGATATGGAGAAAGATCCCTTATAGCTCTAAAAGGTACTCACCTTCAAGTGAAAAGATGTAGATATCATCTGTTTAATTTTTGGCAATATTATTTCCATCTTTGGTCTCAACCGTATAGGGTATGTATTCTTGAACTATCCAAGATTTATTTTTATTTTTTAGGTCATTTTCTGAGTTTTAAAATGAAAACTCTCGTGGTTAGGACCAAAATGCTAGATGATTTATTGATTAGCGATATCATTGCCAATGAATTTAATCCAATAGCTCCGATTAGATCCATTCTTTTATATTTGACTAAAGAAAGGTTCTGTGACATCTCAGGGCAGCCAATTAGTAGATTGTCCTGGACCAATCTATCAGATGATGATATCCTCGATCGATTCGATCGAATGTGTAGAAATATTTTTCATTACTACAGTGGATCCATTAATAAAGATGGTTTATATTATATAAAGTATATACTTCTACTTCCATGTGCTAAAACTTTAGCTTGTAAACATAAAAGTACGATACGTGTAGTTCGGGAAGAATCAGGTTCGGAACTCTTCACAAAATCGTTCTCAAAGGAACGAGAATTCATTTATTCGTCCTTTTCAAAGACTTGTTCACAGAGAGAACGAAATTGGAATTCAGATATTATCCAGATAAATCTCCTGGTTAATTACTGGCAAAAGATACATAATAAACAAATAGAAAAATGATTTGACCAATGAAATGCTTATTAGATCAATTAACTCACTATGGGCTTTTTACACCCGGGAATCCAAATGATTTATAAATTAATATATTGAGAAAGCCGTGTGCAATGAAAATTGCAAGCACGGTTTGGGGAGAGATTTCTTACTCATTTAAATAAATGATAAGGAGTAGATAATCCACTCCATCCGACGAGTTCCGGGTTCAAGTCCCGGGCAACCCAGATCAATAGGGTTCTATAGACTCTACTATATTATAGATAATCTTATTTGATTCATAAATAAATTAAAAATATTGGTTGACATACAGATATGAATCATGTTATACTGTTTAACAACAAGCGTATATGCTTGGGAGCTTCTAATGATTAAATAAACCAAGTTCTAACCATGACCGCAATTCTAGAAAGACGCGAAAGCGCAAGCCTATGGAATCGTTTTTGCGATTGGATCACTAGCACCGAAAACCGTCTTTATATTGGCTGGTTTGGTGTCTTGATGATTCCTACCCTATTGACTGCAACCTCTGTATTCATTATTGCTTTCATTGCAGCTCCTCCAGTAGATATTGATGGTATTCGTGAGCCTGTTTCCGGTTCTCTTCTTTATGGAAACAATATTATCTCCGGTGCTATTATTCCTACCTCTGCAGCCATTGGTCTGCATTTCTATCCCATCTGGGAAGCAGCTTCTGTTGATGAATGGTTATATAACGGCGGTCCCTATGAGCTAATCGTTCTACACTTCCTACTTGGTGTAGCTTGCTACATGGGTCGTGAGTGGGAGCTTAGCTTCCGTCTAGGTATGCGTCCTTGGATTGCTGTTGCATACTCAGCCCCTGTTGCAGCTGCTACTGCTGTTTTCTTGATCTACCCTATCGGTCAAGGAAGCTTTTCTGACGGTATGCCTCTAGGAATCTCTGGTACTTTCAATTTCATGATCGTGTTCCAGGCTGAACACAATATTCTTATGCATCCATTTCACATGTTAGGTGTAGCTGGCGTATTCGGCGGCTCTCTATTTAGTGCTATGCATGGTTCCTTGGTAACTTCGAGTTTGATCAGGGAAACCACCGAAAATGAGTCCGCTAATGCAGGTTACAAATTTGGTCAAGAAGAAGAAACTTACAATATTGTAGCTGCTCACGGTTATTTCGGCCGATTGATCTTCCAATATGCTAGTTTCAACAACTCCCGTTCTCTACATTTCTTTTTAGCTGCTTGGCCAGTAGTAGGTATCTGGTTTACTGCTCTAGGCATCAGCACTATGGCATTCAACTTAAATGGATTCAATTTCAACCAATCTGTTGTTGATAGTCAAGGTCGTGTAATTAACACTTGGGCCGATATCATTAATCGTGCTAACCTTGGTATGGAAGTTATGCACGAACGTAACGCTCACAACTTCCCTCTGGATCTAGCTGCTGTTGAAGCTAATTCTATAGATGGCTAATTAATCAATCCGATGGATTGTTAGCGTATTTAAATCCTGGAAAATAAAAACAGTACCAAACCTTTTTGAAAGGCTTGGTACTGTTTTTTCCGTCTAAACATTTATTGCAAACAGAGCATAATAAATGCTTATTATGCATCCAGCAGGAATTGAACCCGCGACTTCCCAATTATGAGTTGGGTGCTTTTACCATTCAGCCATGGATGCTAGATAAAGCAAATAAAGTTTATACTATTTATAGATAATATATCTATATATATTATCTTATATTAGGTACCCAATCTGATTCTCTTATTATTCGATTCATGCCTATTGCTTTCAATAAATAAAGCAATACGACTCACTTGTTCGAGAGTTGCAAGAAGGTTATCGATCTTGCAAAACTTTGATGTCCGGTCAGAACTTGTCAGCTTAACTGATCAACTAATATTATTAGTTAGTTTTTAGTTTTTTTTGGGGACTTAGAAACTTTCATTCTTGGAAGTAATGACTGTAGACAGAGACTGTCTATTGGTTTGGGGCGGACGTAGCCAAGTGGTCCAAAGGCAGTGGATTGTGAATCCACCACGCGCGGGTTCAATCCCCGTCGTTCGCCCGCTGACCAGATGAAAATCTTTGTCGCATCTTATAATATGATTTTATTATAGATAGGAGGGAGCTCAAAAACAAGGTGAAACGATGGAATATGTGAATAAATAAGGCAAAGTTAAACTGAAAATTAGATCGAACGAATAAGAATAATGAAAAAGTTCGGGCGATCAAAAATAAATAAAAGGAGATCAAAAGATGAAAATAGCAGTTTATGGAAAAGGCGGAATTGGTAAATCAACGACTAGTTGTAATATTTCAATTGCCCTAGCCAGACGTGGTGAAAGAGTGTTACAAATTGGATGTGATCCCAAACATGATAGTACTTTTACTCTGACAGGATTTTTGATACCTACAATTATAGATACTTTGAAATCCAAGGATTATCATTACGAGGAAATTTGGTCCGAAGATGTAATCCATAAGGGTTATGGAGGGGTAGATTGTGTGGAAGCTGGAGGGCCACCAGCAGGAGCTGGATGTGGGGGATATGTAGTAGGAGAGACTGTCAAATTGTTAAAAGAATTAACTCCACAAGTATTTTTTGATATGTCTTTACATCTACCAAATTACAAGGGCATTGAGGATGTTACAGAGCATGTACACAAGTGTGAGCTGCTATGGCACACGAAGTGGATCACTACCCTAGAATAGAAGAAAATTTAGTTTGCAACGACGTTACATGGACATGCACATAGCTGGTATCAGATATATGACTCTCATTAGATAGTGATGGATTACACTGCATTGCAAAATGTCTTCTTGGTTGAGTTCCATATCCATGAATTTTAATAGAAGAGCATCAACGCACTTAAGGGGATCCCATAGTGGATGGCAGAGAGTGTGCAGGAGTACGATGTTTATTTCAAGACTCTCTTATCAAATCTATCCTATGATATTCACCCCTCTCAACAGGCTCAGTGGTCTATTGGAGGATTGATAACACAATTTAGGAGAGAAATTTCACATAAGACTTTCATAGACCCATGTGAGGCCTTAGATGATGCTCTATGCACTAAGGTTGTTAGAAGCATAGATGTTGTTGTTATCCCTTTATTTGAGGCTCAGATTGTTGCAATGGTGAAACAACTGGAGAAGCTATCTGTGAATTCAACGCATGAGACTCACAGTGGTCTATGGTGCACAGATTGTGAGATAGAGGTGCATACAAAGGAAAATTTACCTCGGAGATCAGTACGCGCCATGACACTAGAATATGAAATTTTCCATGGGGATCATGATGCAAGTAGGTGTTCACTACTACAGCACGTGATCCATGAGAATGTGTCTTGCTATTACAAGATCTTCACCTCTACTACCCATGATACCAAGGATTGCAAGTTAATTGACTAAATACATGACACCCTTATATTGGTGTGTGTCAAACCAGCCTTGCAAGAAATTACAAGGACGATGGTTATCACTATAAAGGACATGCAGATGGCACTATGAAGGACATGTAGATGGTGGGGTGCATGGAAGAATTTTTAGAGGAGGATTTTGTGGTTATGGAAACCACAGAGGAGGAGGAAGTGAGTTCCCACATGGAACTTGTTATGATTATGGATCTACGGAGCACTACAAGCGCAAGTGCTCTGATTTGCTGCAATGCTTATGGTGTGGAAAGAAGCACAAGTATGAGGAGTTCCTGGAGTTATTTGATCACATGATCCAGTAACACTGGAAAGAAAAAGGCACCAGGATGGTGAGTATAAAGAAGGCCAATTCAAAATGGATGCCAAGAGTGGCAAGTGAGTCAGAAATAGAATTGGTACTGGTTACGATGTAAGCTAAGGCTGCACGTGTGAGAGAAGTACCAAGGAAAATACCACTAATTTTTAGAGAAGAGGTGGTGCATGGAAAATATCCAGACCCTACTCATCAAAAGGAGGTATATAAAGAAACCATGGATGTGATTTAGAGCCTTTAGGCAGAGATCTAGTGCCTGAAAGAGCAGTCAAGATAGTTACAAAAAAGGAAGGATTTTGAGGCTCCACAAAAGGATCTGGATGAGGTTAGAGAAGTATGCAATATGTTGAGGCAAGAGAATATCATTCCCTTTCTAGGAGAATGGTTATGGGAGAAGGTACCACATGCTGGAGAAGGGCGTGAGCAGCTGGTTCTGCATGCCAACCTCCCTCCCCACAACCTTGATTATGAAAAGGAGATTACCTTGAATGCTATTGTAGATGGGTTGCTTCTAAGAAATATTTTGATTGACACGGGCACGGAGGTCAATGTTCTCACCCTAGATGCATGAAATCAAATGGGAAGGCCCCTATTACAACCATCTTTGAATGTGTTGTATATGGCTAACAAGACAAAGGCAATGCCCATTGGTGTCTTGAAGGATGTTGTTATCACTATCCAAGGGAAAATTTTCACTGGGGATTTTGAAGTCTTGGTTTTAGCTGAGGTAGACGAATTTCCAACATTACTTGGGTGCCCCTAGTGTTACAAGAATAATATTGACCTATGGTTCAATAAGGGATACATAATTTTTTAAAACAAGGAGGAGCAGGTCATCATCCCCTTAACCGATGGGAAAGAAACACCATATACTGAGCTCTTAGGAGAGGAAATTCTTGATAGGATCTATGTGCACTCTATCAGGGACCCTAAGGTGATTTACCCTATAGAGGGAGTTATCTAGTTTGAAGATGCTCAGTTCGTGAGTGACATAACTAGTGTGGCATGTGAAAATTGGGCGCACAAGACTTGTGAGTTAATTGGGAAACAACTAAGAGGATTTTTTATAAGGGTAATGAAGGCACGTTCAGTCAGGTGCCTGGGAGGGAAGAAATTGTCAAGTTACTCTGGAGGGGCCAACCCTAAAGATTTCTTGCAGGAAATAGAGGATAAATGGAGAAATTAGGTTGAAAGAAGAAGAATGCTCAACTATAACTTGTTTCAGACCACAGTGTGCTGGTGGGAGACCCATTGTGATATCCTTCTAGAGTGGCATGAGGATAGAATTGTGTTCTCTGTAAGGTTATCCCAAAGTAACGCACCCATTGCAATATGATACTTCCATGGGAAGGAACCCACCTCATTTCACGTCTAAGAATGTGAGAAATCATGGATGGAAGGTGTGGAGGCCTTTTCACCTTCCTTATGGGTACACCAGTTGTATTCCACCTTGCAAGGTTGTGCACACGCATGGTACATTCACTCAGAAACATGCCGCCAGACAGGGAATTGGAAAGGGCTGATGGATGAACTTGTTCAAGCTTTCAAGTATTGGAGTACTAAACCATTAGTGGATAAGGCATTGCAGGTTGTCAAGCACTTACGATGGGAGATAGTGTTATGGTGGAGGATAGGATACTAAAAATGTGGGGTGAATTTGGTATGGAGATGTTCTTTGATGAAGAAGAATCAAAAGAGATGCAGCTTGAGTGCACATGCATAAAGAAAGAAAAGGGGAAGATGGTCTACATAATAGATGGTGAAGAGATGGAGAGTTTGAATGTTAACCATACTGAAGATAAACATGAATTTTTTGATAGTGTTGATGAGCAAGTGTGTGCCTACCATGAACCCCTGAAAATAGATAAGGTTAATATTGGTTCAGAGGATGAACCTAAGGAGGCCACTATTAGAGACTATTGGTCGGAGAAGGAAGTTTCAAAAATCATTGATCTCTTGCATGAGTTTTAGGATTTATTTTTATGTGGGTACCATGAGCTTAAAGGCATTCACCACTCCTTAGGGGAGATGAAGATCAAGTTGAAAGAAGGTACGAGCCCAATCCAGAAAATTCCTTATCGAATGAATATAAATCTTTGCGTCAAGGTTAAGGAGGAGATAGCCAAGATGATCGCATCAGGAATCATTAAAGCTATGGAGGAATCATAATGGGTAAACCCAATGGTCATCAGTATTAACAAGGATGGAAGGATAAGGATTTGCATTGACTACAGGGAATTGAATGTGGTATGTGTAATTGATCCTTTCCCAACCCCTTTTACTGAGGATATTCTAGAGGGAGTGGATGGGCATGAAATATATTCCTTCAGGAATGGATTCTCAGGATACCATCAAGTTATAATTTCCAAATAAGAATAAGAAAATACAATTTTATCCATTGAATGGGGAAGTTTTTCCTATACGGTCATGCCTTTTGGACTAAAGAACGCGTCGGCTGTGTTTTCGCGCATAGTGGTCTAGGCATTTCAAGATTTTATCCATAAGTTTTTGCAAGTCTACCTTGATGACTAGACGGTGTATGGACTAGTGAAAGACCATTGTGATAATTTGAGACTGATGATTGAGAGATGTTGGTAGTTGAGGATATCCCTCAACATTAAGAAGTGTGTCTTTGCTACTCCATTTGGGACCCTGTTAGGGCACATTATATGTAGGGAAGGTTTACTAGTGGATCCTGCCAAGGTTGTTGTTATCGTGAGGTTGGGGGAGCCTACCAATCAGAGTGCAGTGCGTGGATTCCTTGGGCATATGGGATACTACCGAAATTTTATCAAGGGGTATTCCAAGATCATCATGCCATTGGAAAAGTTGCTAAAACACAAGAGTGCCTTTCACTGGGGAGATGCGCAGCTGGTGACATTTGACACTTTGAAGGATAGACTTATCATTGTGCCCATATTACAGTTTCATGTGCATGTTGATGCCTCAGGGACAACCATTGGAGCAGTACTAACACATCCTGGAGAAGGGATTTTTGATCACCCCTTTTGCTTTACAAGTAGGAAGTTGAAACCAATAGAACAGAACTACACCACTATTGAGCACAAAGCAATTTCAATGATCTACGCATTGTATAAGTTCAGGAAGTATCTGTTGGCAACACACTTCATAGTTTACATAGATCACATGACCTTGAAGTACTTGGTGAACAAGCCCATTTTATATGGGAGCATATGTTTTTGGGTCCTATTGTTTCAAGAGTTTGAGTTTACATTTGTTGTGAAACTAGGAAAGAGTAACTCAGGGCCTGACCATTTGTTAAGAATTGACTCAGGGGAGAACATAAAGAGCATTGAGGATGCTATACCAGGCACGTAACTACTTAGATTGTGGTGTGCACCCTTTGACTTAGAGGATATTTCTGTGTTTCTCAAAATGGGTGTGTCGTTGGAAGGAATGAAAGCTTTGGAAAGAAAATAGTTAGCTATACGCGTCGTACCCTACATGCTAATTAGCAGAGAGTTATACAAGTTAGGTCATGATGAGGTTCTATGCTGATATGTGCTATAACATGAGTGTGTTGCAATCATGAAAGAAGCACATTATGGGATTGTAGGAGAGCACTATGCAGGGAATGCCACCACGTGGAAGATTCTACTCGTAGGGCTTTGGTGGGAAAGTCTATACCAATATTGCATTGAGTTTTTCAAGACCTGTGCCCATTGTTAGTGCCTTGGCTAGCCACAAAGATGGGATGAAATTACCTTGAGGCCGATGGCCAATGCAGAACCAATCAAAAAATGGGCCATTGATTTTGTAGGACCAATTTCACCTGCCGCACAAAGGACTGGTTCGCACTATATCATCACTTACACTGATTAAATAACAAGGTGGGTAGAGGTAGCACATATAAGGGACTCTACAATAGTGACAACTACTAGATTCTTATGGGAGAACATAATCATTAGGTATGGATGTCCTTTAAGATTGACTAGTGGTGTACACATTTTTTGAATGAAACAGTCAGAATTTTGTTTGCAGAATTCATGATGGCTCATCATAAGACCACCCCCTATCACCCATAAGCTAATGGAACTATTGAGGCATTTAAAAATATTCTTAGTCACACGTTGATGAATATTTGTGATGTGGGAAGATAAGATTGGGATGACAATGTATCATCTGTCCTATGGGCATACATTACAACCTACAAAAGGTTAAACAAATCCACACCATTTCAGTTGGTGTCCGATGCAGAGGCTATTTTACCAGTTGAATTCATGTTACCATCACTGCGTATTGCATGCGTAGGAGGGTTAGCTGATGAATAAGTAATTCAAGAGTGTGTGGAGAAGTTAATTCATCTAGATGAAAGGTGATCACTTTCTAGATGGATCCAGAAGATTGAAAAGGCACTATAGAAAGCATGACATGATCACCATATTAAAAGTAAACAATTCAAGGTTGGGTAGATGGTTTTTTTATATGATTCCAAGTTTTTACGCCATCCTGGGAAACTGAAAGTCCATTTTTTAGGGCCATATATCGTCTCGTACATACTTGACTCGAGCACTTTCTAGTTACAAGTGCTAGCTGGAACGAGGTTATCAAGACATTTCAATGGGAGTAGACTAAAGCCCTACTATAAATAAGTCTTCCTTGTGTTTATAAATAAGGCAATATTTCCAGTTAGCATAGGATTTCCTTTTATGCATTTCTTTTCCTTGTGTTTCCCTTTCTTGTTTCTTTTTCTCTTCTATTTTTTTTTTTTTCTATGACTCATGTGTTGGTAACCACTTATTTCTTTCAAAATAATGTGTATACATAGAGGACCACACATTTGTTTTAGTGTGGGGTGGAATGGTGCAAAGTGAAATAGAAGCTGGTAGTGAAATTTTTGTTCTTATGGCCCATATTTAAAGATAAAAAACACGTGAGGTAGGAGAGCGTACATGGAAAAGGTAGACAAGATGTTTTGGTGTCAGGATAGATTTACAAAGACCATGTACAAGGGATGTGAAGTGTAGGAACAACATTAGGTAGGTGACGGTAAAAATCAAGTCAAGGGCAGAAGAAGTTCCTTTGGTGTTGCAAGTGCGCGCATAAGAATATTTGGTCAGTAAGGATTTTTTCATGCCATAAGGTTGTAAGGATTTTTGTGTAGGATTGGGCACATGGGAAAGAGCACTTAAGATCAATTTTAGTGGAAAAATATACATTTAATGCTAAGTACGTTGGTAGGTGGCATAGCATTTATCGTAGGAGAAAAGAAGAAGCTATAAGTAGAAGGTCATGTACACTATTGTTTACCTTGCTATTACGATATTGAAGAAGCTCTTGCAAACTAGGGCATCTACAAAGAAATATTTGTGTGAAGGAAGAATCGTAATAATTTGAGTGCGTGACTAGGGTGATCTGTGAACTAGAGTGGTAGGAATACATAGGCGTAGGGAGGTTTCAGTGGAGTACGTTGTCTTGTGGAAGATTTTTCTAGGTTAGATTTTTGTAGCTAGGGCATGGGAGTAGAAGGATTCTTTCACAAAGTTGAGCCAAAAATTTGAGCAGAGTGAGGAAGAGGAGCAAGGAAGAGTTTTTTTTAACCCGACAAGAAGATGACACCAAAGAAGGAAACTGTATCACCAAAGAAGGGTAAGGGAAAGGGAAAATAGACTACCACTACCAGTTTCAACGAGGAGTGGTATGCAGAGATGCACTATCGAGATGGAGTGATACTTGGAAAAGAGTGGGTATCCCACATGAGGAAGATGTTCGTGAGTGACTATAACCACCGCACAAGTACCAAAGAGAAGGAGATGCCATTAGAACTAGTTTTCTCGATGGATAATAGGACACCAGAAGGAATGGTGATCTATGATGATAAGGTAAAGGTAAAATTTTAGAAGGTCAATTGCTATAGCTATATGATTTTCCCAATTTTGGAAATCCTGAGTGTCTATACCAATGCTTGATGTCACACGTGCACAAGGACCACTTCTACTTTGCAAGCCGCAGAATGCGCATAACCCCTCAACTTATCTCTAAATTTACTGGCCTTATCTTCGAAGGGGATCCATTGGATGATGACCTAGAGGATAAGGAAGCCATTAAGGAGACAGTCTAGACTTATGACTATAAGAAGGGGTCTCGTTACTTTGATATTTCAGATATATCTGACCCGGTGTTGAGAACAGCCACATGCTTGTTATCCAAGATGAATGGGGAAGAGAGATTGAAATAGATAAACAAGGCCTGGTTGAATGTGTGTCGTAATATTGTGGAAGGAACCATCTATAACATGTCCACCTTCATTACAGAAGAAATCATCATCGTCACACATGAAGGAGGGAAGATAATGTTTGGAAATGTCCTCCTCATCATCATCTTCTAAGAGATTGGATTACCCAATGAGCAAGAGAGGTTTGTATGGGATTATCTAGATGAAGACCCTTCCCCTGCAAAAATATTTAAAAAATACACTTGTGACACCATGATGGCCACCCATAAGGCATGCTTGGAGAAATGGTACAAGAGGATGTGTGACACATTTGGAGCAAAATGGAGGATACCTAAACAATTGCTAGTGCTAGTACAAGGAGAGGCCGATTTCTCTATCTACCAACATTTCTACATTGGTATATTCACATTGACATATGGGACCAAGAGTCCATGGTGCAAGCTACATTTCTCTTTCATCACGCAATACTTTCAGGAAGGGGTCAATCGATTTAAAGAAGTGAAAAGACTAAGGGTCGAACTCAACGAGGTGGACCAAGACCACCATGAGCTTAGAATGAAGCTAGTATATCCCAATAATCATGATTATGTTAAGAAGTATGTCTCCCATGAGGTGCACATGACAAAACCAGTGAGACTGCTAATTGTTGGAAGGACTGCGGCAAGGGTATACTTGCGAATTAGGCCAAAGTATGAGAAGGGTTCCTACTTGGAGAGTGACTTCTCCATCCCAGAAGACCCCACTAGAAGAAAAAAGGCCACACCAATAAAGAGGGAGAGGGAAGAGTCTCCAGAGGAGAAAGCACCAAGTGCACAGATAGCACAATCTATGGGCGTGCCAGAATCAGGTGCCAAACCAAGTACATATGCATGGAGAAAGAAGTCCCCCATTAAGGAAAAGGAAAATTCACCTAAGGAAGAGGCACTAGAGAAAGAAGATCCTCCTACACAAGAGGAATATCCAAGGAAGGATTCGCCTGTAGAAGAAAAAAAGGAAGAGTCTCTTAAACTAGAGTCACCAATTAGGAAGAAGCAAAAGGTAGTAGAGGAGGCAGACTCAGAAGAAGCAAAAGGTAGTACAAAAAAAGGTAGTAGAGGAGGTAGTAGGGATGATGAAAAGCATGAAGAGGCTCAAGACCATCTGGTGTATGAGGTGCATGACTCTGAAGATGAAGGAAATGAAGAAAAGGGTGGAGAAGATTGAGGCAGGTATAAGGAAGGATTTCCCACTCATCTTTCAACATTAAACAAATTCTTCTTCATTGCTCCATTCTTTATTTCTTCCATTTCTCATTCTTCATTCTTTATTCCAACCATTAAAATTCCCACCATTCTTTATTTCTTTGAAGATAGGTTGTTTTCGAGGATGGAGAACAAGCTTCGTGTGGAGTGATGTTGGGCCTCAGAATATTGGCTAAGTGCAAAAGGGTGAGTGCGCATGCGGGACCAGTGAGGAAAAGGGTGTGCAGGGTAAAATCACATAGGACAAGGGTTTAAGAAGGGTTTAATAGAAACCACGACATGTGCACAAGGCAGAATAAAGGACCTCAAGACTTAGCCATATTCAGCATTCCAAGAAGCACTGAGGGAAAATGTGACTCGACTAGGCATGCGGAGTGGATAAGGTGCCAGCCTAGTGACTTGGTGGTCAAAGAAATAATATTCCACACATAGAATGTTCCAAGGAAGACATCATTGCAGAAAGTTGAGAGCTCATATCAGAACAAGCATGCTCCATTGGAGGACCACATGGACACTTGGCTTTCGACCTTCTCCTAGAGGAAGGCATGGCAGTGGGTGCTAAACCTATTTATAGATATTCTCTGGAGCAAATAAAAGACACACATGGACGAAGATAGAGAGTGTAGTGCCCACATTTTTATAGCTCCAGTTATCTGTTGGTTCCTTTATTTCTAGACATATTTTGATTGAGACTCTGGTAGACTTTGGACATTTTACTATGATATTTTATCCTCATGGACATTATGGCATTTTGGGCATGTAGCGCCAATTGGACTAGATTTGTATACTGATATATTTCTTATGATGTTGATGACACTAGCAGGGTTATATGGTATATTTATTGATTAGATGTTAGTCTCTTGTGGTTGATTGATTAATGATATAGTGGTTTGGATTTAATGAAGGTAATTTTTATGCTAACCTAAGTATATGTCGTTGTAATTTTAATTGTGGATGATTCATGGCAAACTATGTGGATAATTGTATGCATTGCACTATCAATTGTAAATTATGTTCGGACATTATAAGTTTGACTGATATTGTGATGTATAGATGATGTTTATTATATTGGACAGATGCAGTTAATGTGTGCAATGAGTGTGCAGGTGACAGGTATAGGAGAGCATGGGTTTCAGGGAAGCTACGCTATTGTGCACAATTAGCCCACGGGATGAGTCCTAACCATGCTAAATGTTTGAGGCCTTAGATTAGATGTATTTAATTGGGCACCATGGGTGAACCCTCAATTTGTAATGTAATTATGTCTTGTAAAATTAATTAGGTTTAGGGTGTGTTTTATTAAGTAAACTAGCTTAGGGTTTAATGATCTTATCTTAAGTTAAGTGTTGGTTTTGGGAAGTGTGTGTGTGTTGGTAGAAGGGATTAGGGACCACATGTGAACCTTGGGTGGACCCCACACCCTCTACCCTTGTGCCCAAGCATGCCAAACCCGAAATTGGGTTATTTTGGGTAATTTTAAGGACCCCTTTTGAGTTTGGGGGTTCCCTTAGCATGAAAATGGGCCCTTTGACCCTACCTAATAGGTAGGGGGGCCTATTTCCAAGGTTTGGAGGGAGTTTCCCTCCCATTTAGCCCTCTTTAGTCACCATCCATGTAAGATGGTTGGGTTGTGTGAAAGTGTTAAAAGTTGCTCCACTTTGTTTTATTTTAGTTTTTAGTATTTTGGGTGGTAAGGGTTAAAAGGTGAGTTTACTCTTACTTATTTGGTTTTTGGAATCTTTGACTCTTGAGAGGAGAGGAGGTGACACTTGTCACTTTCTCATTGGTGAGGAAACTTTTGGGTTCCTCTTTTTATTCTTCCTCATGTGGAAGGAATGGGTCTTCTTGGTTCATTTTTTTTGGAGCACTTGGAGAATTTTGGGAGCTTAGAGGGGAGCTTGGACAAAGGGGAAAAACTTAGAGTCTTGGGAAAGCATTATAGAGGTAGGGTTCTTAACCTTTTTCTTCTTGTTTTGTTTATCTTGTAAACTATGTTTGATCAATAAAATAGTGTGTGAAATGATGTGTTACGAAGTTGTATGGTGAATGTGGGTTTTTGCTTGTTCTTGTTATTTTCTTTGTTTTCTCTCCACCATCATTTGGAATGATGGTTTTTGGAGAATGTAGGGGAAGAGAGAGGGATTTCCCTCTCAAAACCTCATGGTTGTTGGTCAAGCCATGAAGGTCCCTTCTCATCCCCTCATATGGTTTGAGGTGGGAGAAAGGTTCATATGGCTTAAACCTTTCCCCATTCTTGGTGAGGAAACCCTTTTGGGTTTGAAAATCCTCCCAAGAAGGATTTCTATAGCATAAGGAGGAATAAGGAGGATGAATGATTAGGAGGTATAAGGAGTTTTGTATATATGTATTTAATGGTGCTCCTATGGTTAGACACCTTGATTTTGGGCATCCTTCTTCCTCTCTTCCCCCTTGTGAGGTTGACCTTGTTCTCCTCTTGGTGTTGTTTTCATTGTATAGTAGGTCTAAATGGTTGAATGGTCTTATGTTTCTCTTGTTCTGTGTTTAAAACCCCATTATACTTGTGCACATTGTGGAAGCTAGTTCCTCTCTCCCATGGGCTTGGGGGAGGCTAGCATGACTTCCAACCATGGAAAGGCATGTGATGATGCCTATTGGTTGGGTGGTAAACAAGCCATGTTCTCTTGGAGTTGGATTCTTGTAGGAGTATTGGAGTTGCAGCTCATGTTGGAGATAGTTGAAGCCTCTTGCCATCTTGGTCATCCTCATCTTTTGTGAGCATTACCATTCATGTTGTAAATAAATGTGGCTTGTAAAGTTTCACATTATTGTATATAACCATTTTGTACTTATTATTTCTTGAAAACATTGGTCATCACAAAGAAGGTTTCTATTTTATAGTTGCAAGAATCTTGTAAAATTGTCATTTGAATTTATAATGAAACCAAGAACTTTTTATTTTCAATGCCTTCATTTGGAAAGATTTGTTGTTTAGAAATACGCAATATAGATGTGCATTACATATAAAATCTGAAAGTTTAGTGTGCTTTCATTTCAAAAAAAATATGGCACTACAAAGAGAAGCATCAGGATCATCATAGAGAGGATGAAACGTGAAGCTCTACGGGAATTTTAAGAGTTTCTAGGGGGTTCAGATGGAACTAGTTCTCCTGGAAACTAGGTTCCCCATAATGGTATTCAACCTGCAGTGTAAAGGGCATAGAGTAATGTGGACGAATAAGATATTTTGGGAACACGAGGAACTAGTTCCATCAGCTAAAGTGTTCCCCGCACTTGAGTTTCATCCACAGGTCGAAGGGGTGGAGAGTGATGTGGAAATGTGGATGTTTGTAGCTCAAGTGGAATAAGTTCCATAGGGACATAAGTTACACGCATCCCCAAAAATGTCACAACATAAACAAGGAGAGGTAGGAGTTTGAAGGAGTTAAGTGTAGAGATGTTGGCGTTACGAGGAATTAATGCGGATAGGGAACAATTATCGAGAACCACTTGTTCCTCACAGAGGTCGAGGATCTGAAAATCAAAGGCAAGTGAAGTGAGAATCCAATGCGGGTGATACGAGGGTTGTGGACATCAAGGGCCAGGGTGGAATTGTACCCAAGTTCCACCCTTGGATCGAAAATCAATAAAACACCAAGCCTAAGACCAATGTGGGTAAGGAAAAGGAAAAAGGAACACAGAGAACACTTCCTCAGTACTATCAGTACCCTGAACAGTCGTAATACCTACACTGCAAAGGGAAAATATATTTAACTGTAGACTATATTGAAGAATTTGGAACCGGTGTTACCCCCGACCCCCTGAACTTTAAATGAGCATAACTTTGACTAGGTTGTCGAAATTTGACAAAATTGGACTTTTCGAAAAGGTCTCAACATCATCTACATCATGGAATAGGGTGGAGGTAGGTGGATGAAAAATTCAAAATACAATCTGACATTAATGAACACAGTTCTAGGTAGTTGAGAAGTGATATTTGATATGATTTGGTGTTCTTCATTCTCTAGCAAGAAAAATATCGTAGAGGGATTGATTTGGTAGGATGCACATGCCCCTTTTAAGACATTTAATGCATATTTTTTGTGGGTGGGGCAGAAATTTGAGTTTCTTTTTTCCCTCTCTTTTCTCGTTCTTCTATATATTGTAAACACGCCTCATTTGAGAGGGGGGGTATTTTAGGATGTAGGGAAACTATATCAAAAATTATTTCCCAACACTAATGAGTGGTAAGCCTTCACATGGGCATAAAAATGAAGATGATGGTGAAGTTATATCTCATCTCTTTCAAGAGATCCCTACTAGTAATATTGATCAATCCATAGCTGGGGATGAATTCGATGCAATTAAGGATGAGGAAAAATAAGTGTTTAATAGTAAGGGTGGTCAGTTAGAGGCATAAAATAAACTAAAGCTTGTTGATATCCTTGAAGACTACATTTTTGATAAGAAAAATGTGCAATTATATTTTGACGATGAAAGAGAGGTCGTATGTAATGAGATTGAAACTATGAATGATGAGGAAAATATGAAACACTCCAAGAAACCCTTAATTTCTAATTATTCAGCCACCTTGAAGATTTTTCTTGATAAAGGGAATATCAGACATGATTTTCTACATTTACTTGAGTTACAAAGGTAGTAACATCTCATGGAGGAACAATTGAAAACTTTAGAGGTAAAAACAAGAGAGGATGAAATTAAAAAATTTCTACTTAAGAAGTTATGTTCAACCTCTTGAGGTATTCACCAAATAGGATGAAAATTCATATTTAAAATAGGGAGGAGATATTTTATGATCTTGAAGATGTGTATGAGGAAGGAGCAACAAAACTCTTAAGTACCCCATCTAAACCCTTGTTATTCCTTAACAAAAGTATTCTTTCTGTCAAAACATCCCCTAGACATGAGATAGAAAAATATGTGTCATTAAATTGTTAGAGAATATGAGAATGATGATCAAGTGGGATGGCTCACACATTAACCGAGTTACACTCGAACGGAAATGTGATAGAATATGATGTAGTAAGAAAACATTCAACCTTGAAATGCACATGTAGAAGAAAAGGGTCTACTCATTCTCAAAGATCATAAAAAAGGGGTACACATAAGAGTGATGTGTAATTCCCAATGTGAGACAAATCATACCTCCATAAGTGATAAGAGGATTTACGTTACAGAAATGGAAATTAACTCATGTATGACACAATGACACATATGATGGAATCTTTCATACCCACTAAGACATCTAATACCTGTGATCTCACCTAAGTGAGATGAATCACCAAACGATTTGGAAAATTCCCTGAAATGAAAAGGAAATTTTCCCACACCAACACCCCCTTCATCATAACTTAGGATTAGGAAGTAAAATCAGAAATGATAAATGAGTCCTCATAGCTAATCCCGATGAGGTACACAGGTACAAAAAGGATATCAAATAATGGAGGAAAACCCATTGGGAAAAACATCCACTTACAAGAGATAGAAGACTCCCCTAAAGAACATAAGAAATATGCATCAAATGGGTCCCATAAACTAAAATTACACTCTTTATAGAAGAAGAAGAAAAGAGAGGAATGAGTCAAGAGATATTGTAGAAGATGTGAAGTTGCAATGGACCTCACCCAAGACGAAAGCACAAATAAGGATACTTGGCCTCAGTGAAGGGTTAGGTGAATAATATTATAATCAATATGAATTATGTAACTCTGTGAAGTCTCCAAGAAGAATTTCGATGATGTGGTTGTTGTCCCAAAAAAAATTGCACACTAAAATTTCAAAAAAAATGAAAATTTTTACATTAAATGTCTCACCAGTTCATCCCTCCACACTATTTTGAGATGTTATTTGTATGTCATAACCTAATTGTCCATCCTTGCATTATTGCATTGTCACAATTCTTCCTTTGCCAATGTCTCGTCACGCTTACACATTCCTTCGACTTCGTAAAATGATTTGTAATGCTTCATTAGTGATAACAATTTAATTTTTTACATTTAATTAATTAGTAATGGCGATTTGATTTAAGTTATTAGTTAATTAATGTTTTTATTTATTTATTATAATAAATTGTTGTTATTAATTTAATTATTAAATTATAATATCAATTTTATATATACATTAATTAATTATTAATTTGGCGCTTAAATGAATGGTAAAGTGGGGTTTTAACTCCTACTTCTCCATTTGGAGCACCTATCAATCGAGTAAAAATAAATTCACTTCCCATAAACATACTGATGATATTTTTCCCCAAAAACTTTATGGGAATGTTTTCCAGATGTATAATTTGGTATTTGGCCAAATGAAACCCATTTTCCCGCTTTTCCCCCTTCTCTCTTTTTCACTTCCTACAAATTAAGGTAACCGTTTTGGAGAGGAAATAATTAAAAGTTTATTTTCTCATTCTTATTTATTTTTTCCCCCATGTCAAAGATGATCATGCTCATGGAAAGAAATAACTGGAAGGATTTTATTGCGCTATTTAATCAAATTCCTATGAACAACCAACAATGGATAATGAAGAAATTGATAATACATAGTCATAGAACATCTAACGCAGAGGATAAAAGTATCATATAGTAAATTAAGATTTCGTAATTTATTCTCAACCACGTGAAGATTTGGGCACCTACAACAAGAAGAGAAGAAGTTAGAAAAGTGAAAATTTTAAGAAGCCTACATGGAGGAGAGATATACCAAGAAAGAATACCCAGACACATCATGCACCTTCATTGGAGAAGTTAGAGATAAATGTATATGTATAGAAGGATATATATATATATATACAAAAATGTTGAATTTTGGAATCCTCAGCGCCAAAGGCAGGATAATGTTTCATTCACATAAGGGAGAAATTTCACCCAAAACACATGCAAATGGAGAATATAATAACCATATACATGTGGAAAGAATAGAGATTTGCACCATTATAGAAAAATATAAATGTATAACATCCTAAAATGCATGAGGAAATCAAGGAAGGAACACAATATTTTTGATAAAAAGTGACGTGGTCTCGTAAATTGCAATGACGCTGGGATAAAGCCTTCAAAATTTCCAAATGCATGTAATTAAAAAAAGTAGAGCCACAATTTACAACTACCTTCAGCATGTTCCCAGCTTGTGTTAAAATGATAAATTTAGTGTAGAGTATGGGAATTCATCAAATAAAAATTAAATGTGGATTTATGTTAGATGTTATGATTACAAGTTCCTTGGTAGATATATATTTGTTGAGAAAATAGTTTTTCGCTAGGAAAAATTAGTTTATTTTCACCAGTGCTCTTGGACTAGGTCCCTCTTCTTGAATGGGGTAGCTTTGTTATTGCATTTGAAATAAAAAAAATCTATGGTTGTACTACATGTTAGGGATCCAACAGGAACACTCCACTGCATTTACAACAAATTCTTGTAATTTTGTGCAAGGGAGGAATTTGCTAGGAAGGTGGGAATGTGGGAGTGATAAATTAGGAGAGGAAGTTAATATTGTAAGCAGGGTAAATCAAATTCTTACTAATATTAACCAAAAATATCAACACATATAATTGGAAAGAATAACAACTTTTTTAAGTGTATCAAGTAAAGATGAAACCATGAACATAAAATCTCACTTATTCACTCATCTAGAAAATATGGAACTCTTTTCTTTATTGGCATTTTCACAAATATGTACAATGAGAGAGATAGAGGAAACATATGGAAAGAAAAATAGAAAAAAAAAATTATCTTTTGCTTATTCTTGGTAGTTATGTACTCACAAACTTACAAAATTTATGTGAGGAAGTCACTACAATATATAGTTTGCAAAAGAGACTCTTCACCTACCCCCCACATGTATTTTCACTTGTCTTTTACAATTTGTGACTCTTTTCACTCTTAGGAAAGAAATTAAGTGCCCTTTTCATTAATTGAGGGAAACTTATTACAATTTTCAACCATAGCCACATTAATGAATAAGACAAAAGTGAATAAGGTGAAAAATGAAAAGTGCAACCTCCTAGTGAAGAATTAGAATGTGAAGGAAGAGAGGAATGGGGAGTGAAGAGAGAAAGAAGATAACTACTCAATTCAAAGAAGATGCTTCTATCGATGGAGATCTGATTGCAAATGGACTTTGGGAAATTTATTCATGAGATATATCAATACCTTTGAATTCTTTTTTGTATCATGCCTCTGCAAGTGAAAGTTTCTCAGCTTGTCAACTATGGAAAAAACTCAAGGGCTTGACCCAATTTTTTAGAGAGAAATTTGATTTTTTTGCATGTCTTGAAAAAATACTAATAATCCCTTATGGTGTTTGATATGACTTCCCTTATCTCATCCAGGGACTCCAATGTGTCTTCGTTGAATGAAAATGGACCTCTGACCTCCTTCTTGACAAGATCTTCAAATGGATTCATCAGACATTCTACCAAAGTGTTCTCACCCACTGCTGGCACTCCAAGTTTATGTATCTCGTTATTGGAATCCCTTTACATATTTGAAATGTTTTCCTTGAAATAATCCAATTCACAAAGAGCATGGTTTATCATTTCGTAAGGAAAAACCAGAGTCCTAACCCAGACTTGAGATAAGTCTTCAGATGGTGACTTGAATACTCCCTTTCTCACTAGTAGAGAAGAGTTGAATTTTCCCATCTCAATGACCAGTGGTAACACTTGGTTCTAATGTTCCTTATTTGCTTCAATCTCCTCTCTATTCATGCTTACTTTCGCATACCTTACACTCATGCACTTAAACAATGTTAGGATCTCCGGAAGCAACATTTTACCCTTCTCCAAAATATTTCTCACCCATTTATCATTAACATTGCCATGTATGGCAAAGCCTTGTGATTTTATAATAGAACTTGGTTCGAATCTACTAATGGGAGTAATTTCCTCCGTCATGAGAGATGAAGCAACATTCAGATCCATAAATGTTTTCACGTATGAGGTGAGGGTCCTTATATGGTATTCTAATTGATCAATTCTCTCCTTATAGTCCTAGTTTCTCATGATAAGGTGAGTGGAAGACTCCTGAAATAAATGATCATCTCCCTTGTGTGTCCTTAGGCTAAGGGGAATTGTGCTTATCTCATAATATGATGGGTCCATCTCAATGATAGGCTATATGACTTTAGGTCAAGCTATATCTACATATTGGTTTCCTGAAGTACCGCTTAAAAAGTGGGAGGCAATTTGGGCCTTCTTCTCCTTCTTTACCTTCAACATTGTAGATATAGCCTAGAAATATGGGATCATCACTTGTCTTGTATGTCTCTCTCCTCCAATCATATCCTATACCCATGAGAATGTTTCATTTTCTTTAGGCTCAATATTGGGCATGATGGTAGTTTCTTGCTCTGGTTGAGAAGGAGGATCTTGGGTTGGTTGAATGGGTGCAACTTCGAAAGAAGAAATGCTTTGAGTTATTTGAAGAGTTGGTGGTTGAGGTAGTTCAATTTAACCTTGTTTCATGCCTTATGTGGGCTCTTGAGATTCTTTGACCTTCTTGTGTGTCCTCTTGTAGTGAGTTGGCTTGGATTCCATTGATTTTCTCTTTTGAATCCTTTTAGAGTGGAGAGAACTTGAAGCTTTCTTATCTACCTTCGAAGTGGAGAGAGAGTAGATGATTATTTCTTGAGAGAATGAATACCTCCTGACTTTATGAATGCTACTCTATTCCTTTTGAACCACTCTCTAGACCTCTGAATCGTTGTCATAGTCCTTTTGTTTATATTTCCTAATTCCCAGATGCTCCAAGAAACTTGTGGGAGAGGCGAAGCTTTCACAGACTGATACTTAAGGTCATACAACTCCATTCCATCATCATCAATGCACTCCTCAAACCAATCAAAACCAAACTTCTTCATTTTCCCTACTTTCATCCTCATACAATATGTTTCCCTAACTTCAAGATCACTAGAACAGTTCACCCAATAGTCCTCAATTTGTGGCACATGGTGCAATTTAGAGATATGAAACATATCAAGGGTGATCTAGATGTCAAATATAGCCATTTAAGTGTAGGAATAGAGATTCAAATGAGAGAGACAAGCTTCCAAATTTGATGCATTAATGAGATAATTGTAAGATAAAAATACCAAAGAGATAGGGAAAGACACACCTTTCTTCTTCATGCTCTTGAGTTTTCCATTAACATGGACAAGTTTTCTGCAAACCTTGAACTTGAAAATCTTATCACTAAGGTACCTTGGAATTTTTCATGGAGCCAACTCAAATCTAGATATCTTGATGTATGAGAAAGTTGAGAATTGTGTGAAGAAGGATCTGTATCTTTGGATCAATGTGGAAACATGCGAGGACAATATATGTTCCTGATTTCCTTTGAGCAATCTAACGACATACACGATGAAGCATCATTCACCCTTGTAAAGTGTTGATTTCTCTCCTTCAGCGTCAGCTGTGTATATATCTTATATTTGGGGGAATTTTATTGAATGTTTGGTGTGAGAGTTAAACCCTTAAATATCTCGTACTGGTAAGAGCATACACTAAGTATGATGTCATGGAAAACTATCTGGTGAGTGAAAGCTGGAGCAACTAAAAATGGAGCTTGTCACTAATGATTTGACCCCATTAAATAATTTCCCTTCCTTCAATGATTGTAAGGATGAAAAATTCCATCCAATCATGGAACTTCTTAATGGTTTCCTTTCCCATCACTCTTCTCAAAATACTGATAGCATCCAAGAATCCTTCCTAAAATGTATTCTTAGAACAAGACTTTAGCACACAAGAATATTTCCTTACCTAATTTATCCATGACCCTAATGCAAGTCTCTAAAGGTATGAATCCATATTTGACCATTCTCCTGATGTAAAATCCTTTGGGATGATTACCATATTGCTCCAAGTTGGGATATACATACTTTATGATATTCCTTTGGGGGTGAGCACTACCAAGATTGAACTGTCATCCACACGTATGAATCAAGTTTCTGGTTCATAGTGTTGAACACAAGTCATCACCAATTCTGTGCTCTAGAGGGATAGTGGGTTGTCACCTATTGCAAACAAACCACTTTTGTATATTCTTTCTTCTACATGTTCCATAGGTTCGCTAAGAATATGGTTTTTCAGATTCTCCAAGTCCATGTGGGCGACATCGATGTCTCCCACATCTAGATACTCTGATGTGAGGGTTGAAATGGGATCGAAGCCAGAAAATTTGAATTTCCTTTTTTTAAAAATTCATTAGGTGAGAAAAATGAGGAATACAACAACTTTCTGCACCTAAAATGTACACTTTCTATTTTAAGTAAGTAGGAGCTAGAGGCTAATTTTTCTACTTTTTTCAATGTCCCAAAACTCCTAACATAATATATACTCTTTCTTTGATGTCCTTTTGATAATTTGTGATAATTACTATTTTTAGCAAGTGTCTTTTTTTTCTTTTTTCTACTTTTTTTTTGACAAAATTTTCCTAGTTTGACTTCACCATTGATCTCTAAGTACAATGACTTTAAATGTTTTTATTTTTCATAAAATTTATATTTATAATAAGTGGAAAGAAAAGATACTTACTAAAAATAGAAATGGCACTTCCCCCTGTCATTTTTCCATGAAAATATCTTCATTGGTGTAGGCCTGCTCTCCAGATTTTGTGCTCAAAATTTCATCTCAAACCATCGGCCATAATGTTTGGAAATAAAACAATTGTAAACTAGGGGACAGTTGGGGCAAGAAAATGTGGCTCCTTCCCTTAGCTTGACAAGTATTGGGAGATGAGTTGAGAACTGGGAGGATAAGAGAGAAAGGTTAGAGCACTTGGGAGACAAAATTTGGGGTCACATGATGAATCTTAGCAGGGGATAGGGGTGGGGCTCATTTTATTTTCACAACTATCCCCAATATCCCAAAAATTTGGGACATTTGGGACATAAACATGTGCCTAAGGGTTAGCATGAAAAAACTTAGCCATAACTTCACCCATGACCATTTAGCACTTGCCAGGAAGATACAAGGTCACATGAGGGTCCAAGGGCTATAATTATGGGGGAACATTTTTTTGTCCCTACTATCCCTATTATCCTCCCTAACCTAGATAGGTAGGACAGTCGGGACAATTGGGAAAGTTGGGACACAAAAATGTGCCACCCTTCCAACTGTGAAATTGACTAACTCCCAAAAACATGAAACCACCTTTCCTGGAGATCCAATAGGTATTTTCAGATAACATTTTATATCAATTTGAATCCCAATACCATTTAAAGATCAATGGGATGGTGTTTAAGACCTTATTCTATCTCTATCTCCAAAAAATGCTAATTTTTCATTTGGTACGGTGAGGTGATTCTACTAAGATTAATATACCCTGAGAAGTGCCTAGGTCATGTAAAGAATGTGAAAAATCCATCATGTAGAGGATTATTTAATATTTTTGATGATATATTGTTTTCCTCTTGAATCATCTTGATGCTCCCAAAATCCTCCGTTGAAGTTTATCTGTTTTCCACTGCAAGCTCCTCAAGCTTCAAAAACCCGCTTTCATTGTTATTGTTCCCAAAACTCATAAAATTTCCTAAACCTGCTCCATTGCACTTCAATATCTTCAATGAAATATCCAAATGAATTTAGGCTTCTTGATCAACCACAAAGGGTGCATACCTGTCCTGGAAAGGCTAAAGACTAGCCTTTCTAGGCTTAGTACAAATTTCATCTTTTGACAACATTTCAACTGAAATGGACCATGAATGACCTCATGACCAAATGTTCAAACACTTGGGAAGGTTTTTCAACACATTATGAAGCTTTTAAAGGATGGGAAGGTTATGACATAGAAGGAAGCACTGATTTAGAGGATGACTTAGGAGGGGCTTCAAATACATTTTATTTGACACTAGGGTACAAGTTTTCATGTTTTAAACTTGAATTTGTGACCGTGACAAAATCACATGACAACAACTGGATCTCATCTTGGGGACTTATTCTAGAGCAAACAAAGTGAGTAAAAGATAATCATGAACTCCAAAATATGAATATACATAGTGTGGACCAATGCCTTATCCATTGGGATTTATAGAGTCTCATTACAAGGAAAAAATAGAATGAATGCATTAAACACACACACACATGAGAAGAGTAAAACACACCACAATGGAAGGGACAAACACACACAATGGGAAAGGGAAACACACATCGTAAATTCACCTATGGTGTATGTGGGAGAAAACCTGCTTTCATTGTTTATACAACTTCAAGTATTTCCCAGCTGTAAGGTAATTACAAATGTGTGCCATCTAGATATGAGAGGTAGAAGGTGTTTTATTTGCAAGCATCTTGAATATGGAGTGGGCCTAAGCTAGAAGGAATCAAAAATTTCCATGACTTCCTTTTGACTCTTTCCTTTTATCCCACAACAAGAAACAAGATCCCCAACTTTGAAATCTCTTTCCTTTGCTTTCTTATTCAAACAACTTCTTCACCTTCAACTGATGTCCCTTTATTCGATCAACTACCTTGAATCTGTCTTCACTCATATTCTTAAGATAAAAGAATATTCTCTGTATCAATAGAATCCCATGAAATTGGTCATCTTTAATTGCTTGTGACCAATTAGAGGGCTGAAAAATCAACAGTGACTGAAATACTCTGTATTGATTTTGTAGAGAAACTAGAATGGTGACATACCAATTACTTTCTTCATGGAGTAATCTTGTCTTCCCATAGTGAATCATAGATCTTATTATGCCAATTTATATTATTATCATCAAAAATATTTTGGACAATGGCTACATGGATATTCTTGTTGCTTGAATCAGCTTGACCATACCCTTGTTGGTAATAGTCTAATGCATGAGAAAGCAAGATTCCATAACCATAGTATAATTTTGTCAACTCCATGGAGGAAACATTATGTGAAATTATCAACTACAATCTTTTGAAGGATCCCCAAATGGATGATAATGTTTTCTTTGATGAATTTACACACCTGTTTCCGAATTGGATCTTATTTGACTAGAATTTCCTCCACCCACTTTATGAAGTAGTCAATTATCATGATTACATAGGAATGCTCTATGCACTTAAATGAGGATTGATAAATCCAATGTAATCTAAGGCCCCATTGTCACAAAGGTTATTTAATAACCCTATCGGATGGAGAGGAAGCGTAAGAATTTTTGGTCTTCTGAGTAATTTTTTTGACAAGGTTCACACTTGGAAATCCACTCTTAAGAACCTGCAAACAATGTAAGCCAATAATACCTACCACTAATATTTTGTGAGAAGTCACAATGGTAGAGAAATTCCCACCACAATCCTGACCGTGATATGACTTGAGAAACCTTTCTTGTTTCTATTTTTACATGCACCTTGGGAAGCATCCATCTAATACTCTTTTGTATAGCATGTGATCCTAGACGACATACTTCAGGCTGAATTGAGATTGAGAGTTATTATTTTCTCATATTCAATATGAACCGACGCACTCCCCATAGGTAAAAAATTAGGTAATATCATAATACCAATCATTGGTGGTATTTTTAAAAATAATTTGGGGTAATTTTTTACTTATACATTTATAGCATAGAAACTCTTTTGTATCATTTTGAGTCGAGAGAGATTTCATCCTCTACTATTAGTCAGACACAACCCATTTCCACTAATCAGGTTTGAAGTTCATATGTCCAAGTCATACTCTTAGAATCCTAGCCACACAATTTCCTATCTTCGCTCCTGGATCTTGCTGAGTTAGGATTGATTTGATTGCAGATATTAGGACTATCACCATGGTGTGGGATTTGAGGATGTATAATATGAAATTATTCATCTTCTTTGACCACATCATAAGCATGTTTCTATAATTTCATTGTAACTCAAATCATGGTTCTTCAGTGAAAATATTATATAAGCAACAAGTGCTTCAAAGCCTTCTTTGTTCTTCTGAACTAGTATGGCCAAAAGCATGTGTGATCCGAAGCATAGTAATACAAGATGAAATATTTGTCAAATTTAGGACATAGTAGAGTAGGATCCTTGGCTATTTCTTCTTTTATTACCTCATATGTTGCCTTTCCTTCATTATTCCAGTTGAAACTTGAGTGAGGCTTCATCATGCTAATTTTTTGGGAAGAACAATGCTTGGATTTCCCTTATCCTCTTTAGATCAATTTTACCCCCTTCTTGTTCATGATGTTTCTAAGGAGTCTCCCTTCAGTAACGCTAAATATGCACTTCTTGGGATTTAGAGAGATTCCATGTTGTCGGAACTTGATCATCACTTGTTCTAAATGTTTTATATGATCTCCTCACTTTTTTTTTAAAAGACCACGAGGTCATCAAGATAGATGATGATTCATTGTTTGAGGTATTTGAAGGAAAGATCCATTACCCATTGAACATTTTCTCCAGTGTTGATAAGCCCAAATGGAATTCTGCTATAGAAAAAAGTGCCCCATGGAGTTTTGAAGGTTGTTTTGTGTTTATCTTCTTCTGTTACCTCAATCTAGTTATACCTGGAGAGTCCATTAAGCAACAAGAGAATCTCTAATCCTATGACTACCTGTAGGATGTGATCCATGATATTAATTGGGTAGTTATCCTTTAATAAATCCTATTTCAAATTGTGGAAATCTACACAAATTGTTATTTATCCATTCTTCTTACGCACTACAATGATGTTTACCACCCACGTGGAGTGGTGAATAGGGAAAATAGTTCTTGCGTTCAAAATTTTCAAGACCTATTCCTTGATTGTATTTGTAATTTTTTGGTTATACTGCCACTAATTTTTCCTACAAGACTTAGCTTTGGGCTTCAATGGGATTGAATGATGCATCTATTTGGGTTGGAATGACTTGAGATCATCATAGGAGTATGCCAAAACATCAGAATATTTTCTTAACAATGAGATGAATCTTCTCTTCTCTTCTGGTGAACAACACTTACAAATGTTTACCATTCTTGGTTGTTATGTGGTACCGATATTTTCTTTCTCAAACCTAGCAGAACACTGAGAGGAATCTTTAGATTTTTCCTTGATGAATCCATCATGTTTATCAAACAAGTCTTCGAGAGACACAAGACCATTTGGAATCTTGTTTCCCTTCAATATGTTGGAACCTTCTAAGTCAACTCCATATATCCCTTCTTTATCTTCATCTGAAATATACTCTTGATTAAGAGCATTGCTTCCCTCATATAAAATATTTCTGAAGTTATCTCTTTTCTCCAAGAAAGATAGAAGTTGACTGTCATCATTGAATACCTACCAATGATTTACATTATCCAACACACTCGACTTGAACACCATCTCCACAATCACTTTTTATTTTTTGAAGGATGGGTGTTGGGTCATAAGAGAAGCTTAAATTGTAATAGAATCAAATTTCTCATTTTTCTCACGACGAACAACTTGGATCAAGAAAGTGTTAAAAGATTCAATGCAATCCAACACTCGGTTCTGATAATGCTTGAGCCTTGATTTCTTAACATGATATTCATTCCTTACTTGATAATCACCTCAGTGCAGCCAATAAATTTTAGCTTCTTGATACCCATGAATTCATCAACATCCATCCATAGAAGAAGGGCTTCATATTGTGTATTATTATTGGTATTTTCAAATTGTAATTTGGAAGCAAATGGGAGAGATTCACCTGAAGGAAGGTTAGAAATAAACCTGATTTGGAGCCAACACTTAATTTCATCTAACTCCATTGTTAATATCTTATTTTCATCCTCCTCCGTAAGGAAAGGAAAATTTTTATCCCTTACAAAAGTCAAGAAGTATTTTCCATGTCCATCATCCTGATAAAGAATATCAGCTCTAGGATCTTCTTATTTTTGCATTGTGTACTTCATTTTTCTCATTGGTAACAAGTTTTTCATTTGGCCTTTGACTGGAATATTTGCTAAAAACCAATCCATATGAATTTACCCCCAAAATCTCTACAGAAGCTTATATTGAACAACATCCCATATGAGTCTGGAATGTGTGCAACCAAGAAAGTTAATAAGAATTTCTTCTCAGTAAAATCAGCTAAAGCAACTTGGGCATCTTTTATTCTTCCCACAAGTTGGAATTCTTTAGTCTCCATGAAATAGCATCAGCATTTAGCCCATGTCATGGTGAGACCAAGGGAATTATCTACTTTGATTGGAATCACATTGTCAGAAGCACCAGAGTCTATGATACAATTGTTCAGTTGGTAGCCTCCAATGAGAAGAGAAAGATATAATAGTTTGATCTTATCGGTCTTGGACTCGCTTAATGCAAGCATGTTTTGAGATGAGGGGGAAGGAGGAGTTGGTATTAACCCTTTGCAAGAGGGTGTGAAAACATTGGGCTTTGGGTTACTACCTTTGATAAACCATACTAGTTTATCAAATTGTTTGGGATGAGTTTGCAAATATCCAGACTCTAAAATTTAGAACTTAGACCATTTCACATAGTCTATGATATAAAATGAAGAGGAAGTAGATATGTCCAAAGTGGCAGAATATTTAGGAGGTAAAGGAGACACCACTTTGGGAGTGGGGGTTATTTTGGTAACAGAGGTAGGTTTGGAATATACAACAATATTATTAGGCACTTGAGGGGTTTTTATAAAAACATTCACTTTCTTAGAAGTAGCTTTAGGATATTTGGAAGAAGATGTTTTAATAGAAGTAGATTTAGGAGACTTACTTTTTTCGGATGAGGCTTTCTTGGATACCACAAGATTTAGTTTTTCTTTAGTATAATCCATAGAAGGTAGAAGTGTAGCTCCTGTATTGAGTATTTTTTTAGGTAGAATTGTTATGGGAGGGTCTTCGTATTTTTTCTTCTTGGTAGAAGCACTGGGAGAATTTTTTATTTTTGGATTGAAAACAAGTGAACACCGCACAAGATAAGCTTGGTGTGTCATCCTCTTCACTTTCGTTCCTGGATGAGTACTCTAAGTACTTGATTTCAGTATCATCAAGTTCTTCAATTTTGAGCCCATTCTCTTCTTCTTCATCGTCATCTTGTTCAACAATATCTTCTTCATCTTTTTCTTGTTCAATGCAGTATGCATTGACAGGGGGAGCCTCTAAATCAAGTATTTGGGGAGGTTCTGCAATTCTTCACTTATTCTAAAAATTACTTTTCCTTGGAGCATCTCTCAAAGCACTTTGTGCAAGCTATTGTTTTAGTGCAATCACATCATTTGCTAACTTTTGAACCAGGGGATCTATCGAGGTAGAATTGAAACTTTAAACTTTTTTTTTCCACTTGGATTTTTTATTTTTTTGGATAGAATCAGATCATCATCTATTTCAATAGAATATTCTTGAGCTTCTCTGAGATTTATAGGTAAGGATATTCGTAGGATGATCTCACCTTGGGTAATTGAGCATTAGTGAAGAATATTTTCACATTGTCATAATAGGGCATAGCTTCAAAGGGTATCCTCTTGAACAACATGCTATAACGAGATATGAAATCCCTCATACTCTCATTTAGCTCCTTTTTTTTTGCACCAACTGTACTAGGATATCTTGACAATCTTTTCTGGAATTTGAACCTTTCTTCAAAATTGGCTTTTATGTCATCCTAACAAGTGATGGATCTTGTCGCTAGGAGATAGAACCACTTCATTTCCTTATCTTGAAGAGATTCTATGAACAACCTCACTGACACATATTTGGGTTATACTCCTAATACACCACATGTGGTGATGAATGTTACTACGTGTTCTTCCAAGAGTTACGAGTCATACCTATGAATTTAGGAAAACTCTTACGAGATCCCTTTGTTAATTCATGGATTGGTGCAACGAGGGTGATCGGAACCATGTTTCTTCCTCGTGGCACAATTTTTGGAGACCTCTCTCTTTCTTCCACCATTCTTACTTCTTCTTTTGCTTCCGCTTCCGCTTCTTCTTCTTCTGCAAAGTCTTCTTTAAGATGTGGAAATTCTATATCCAATGGATTTAGAGAAATTTGAGAAACCTGGGATGAAACAAGAGAAGTGTGATTATGATTTTCAACACCACTTGAGAAGCCAATGTGATAATTCAAGGAGGAAGGGAGTGACGAGGATTGTTCATTTTTTCTTGTCATCTTTGGAGTTATTCAAAGATAGGATCAAGGTTTCCCCTTTTCCTCTTAGACCTTGTACATTTACAATCAACCAATTTGCAGACTTTAAATCAAATCAAGATCTCCTTTGCTAGATTTAAACTTTGCTTGTTATTTCCAAGGCCTCGACATGTTCTTCTTTTAAATATAGAACTCTTGTATCTACGAAATAATGAGAGAAATTTTCTCTGTTATGCCAAATATCATCCCTTAAGTCTGATGCAATGTATACTTGGATATGGAAAAGAATTTCAGGTCTTAGGACTAGAGGATTTCCAGGAATAGCCATTAATGAAATATAAAAGGCTCATTGAATTTTCAAATTTTAGATTTTTTTGGTTTTTTAAATATCTAATTTTTTTGTATGCAGAATAACAAAAATTTCCCCATGGTGGGTGCCAAAAATAGTTGTAAAAATAATTTTTCGCTAGGAAAAATTAGTTGATTTTCACCAACGCTCTGGGACTAAGTCCTTCTTCTACTTGAATGGGGCAACTCCATTATTGTATATGAAATAAAAGCAAATATGTGGTTGTACTACAGGTCGGGGATCCAATAGGCACACTCCACTGCACTTGCAGAAAATACTTGCAATTTTGTGCAAGGGAGGAATTTTCTAGGAAGGTGGGAATGTGGGAGTGGGAAATTAGAGAAGGGATTAATATAGCAAGTAGAAAAAAATAGATTCTTGTAAGGATTAACCAGAAATATCAACACGCACAATTGAAAAGAATAACAAATTTGCTAACAATGTCAAGACAAGATGAAACCATGGACATAAAATCTCACTTATTCACTCATCCAGAAAATTAGAAACTCCTTTCTTTATTGACATTTTCACAAAGATGTACAATGGAAGAGGAAGAGGAAAACATATCGAGAGGGAAGTACAATAATTTTTTATCTTTTTCTTATTCTTGGTAGTTATTTACTCATGAACTTACAAAATTGACCTCTTAGAATAAGGAATTCATTACAATATAGAGTTTGAAAAAGAGAATCTTGAGCTACCCCCCACATTACTTTTCACTTGTCTTTTACAACTTGTGACTCTTTGCATTCCTAGCTAATAAATTAAGTCCCCTTTTTATTAATTGAGGGAAACTTATTATAATTTTCAACTATATTCATATTAATGAATGAGATGAAAATGAAAAGTGAAACCTCTCAATGAAGAGTTAGAACGTGAAGGAAGAGAGGAAGGGGGATGAAGAGAGAAATAAGATAACCACTAAATCCAAATAATATGCTTTCGTTGATAGATACCTGCTTACCGATGGACTTTTGAAATGTTCTTCAGGAGAGATCTCAATACATTTGAATTCTTTTCTATATCGTACCGTTGTTGGTATCCAAATTGATTCTCCTTTGTAAGATGAGAAAAATCACATATTTAACAAGAAGCCTAGAGACAGATAAATCATCATGTATGTCGTTTTGTAGCCAGGGATGTGATTCAGTTAGCTCTTTATCACTCAGATGTTGGAGAAATGGATAGCACCTTCAAAAGGATTTGATCTATCCTCACTACTTTAGGTTGTGCCTTTTAACCAGGGTGAGAGGACCCATTTTGTAACCTCTGTTGGTGAAGGAGAATGAAGATATCCTTATTTACACAAATTTGAAAGGAAACCTTAAGAAAATATGATCAATGCACCACAATTTAACTCTCGCGAGTTGTCACTTCTAAAGAATGGTGATATTTTCTAAACATGGTTAAGGTTACTAAAGACATTATGGAATCTTGATTGCTTCTGCATATTTTGGCAGTATAATTTATTAATTTGTGGACATATAGGGCAAACAGGGGTAGTTCAGGTAGGATTCATTGTTTTTGAATAATTTTTGGCGGGAGATTAAGTAGAATAAACTTGATTTTGCCATATCTTTGAGAAACTTCACAATAATTGGAAAACTAAATGACAGAATGCTTCAGAATAGTTAAAATATTCCTTCAGAAGGTGTGCATTAATGGAGGCCTAGATCTGCACGGTTTCACACAATCTTTGAGAATTCAACACAAAGGCTCGAGCTAAAGAATCAATTAAACATTAAAGACCCATGGTTCCTCATGCCTAAGATACACTCAAAGGCTTACAGACAATATTTATCAACAAAATGACAATAAAGTGATTTTAAATTGTTTATCTCATTACAGGATGAAGGCTTTTCTCGTAATGAAATTGCAAATGCCATTAAACTATCACAGGGACGAGATCCTGTGTGATTCAGAGGGATTTTAACAAGAGATTGCAATAGGAAACATCAAAACCATTTGAAGACATTCTAAAATAAAAGTAGACACAATTTTTCCCAAGATTAACACAGATTAATTCGAAGTTGATTAGATTCATCAGCAGGGGAAAGTTTCTTGAAAAATCTCAGAGCTTGTCAATGGTTGTACACTTGCAACCAACTTGACATGATCAAATCTAAAACATTAGAGATTAACAGGTTTCTTAGATGGTCTCTCAGCAAGATGGGCTTTCTCAAATTTTCTCATAAGAATTCAACCCCTGACCATTTGTATGACTAAAGCATGCTTTTTATAACACTCATATTACATCCAAGATTTCCCTCCAAGAAAATAATATTCGAGGAACCTTTGTTTGTTACATGTTTGATCATGATTTCCTGAAAATGATGTTTAACAGGTTTGCAACAAAAATTTGCCAGTTGTTTAAAAAGGTGAATCAGTGCAAATATCTCCATCATTGTTTTAACTAGGAGCACGTTTTCATCCTTCGTGCATGCAACCTCCATCATTTCATCATTTTCCCATTCTTTCCTATGTAACTTGCTCTGTTGGATCTAGCAATTCATTTTCTACAGGTGCCCGAGTAACTCTATTTCAAAATATCAACTCTTGCACTTCCTCGAATTCACAAATTCAAGCTCCACAACACTTTAATTACACTTTGCTGATAGAAACGACAAGAGATCATTCAGATTCACCATGAAAAACAATGTGTATTTGCATCCCCTGAAGTTGTGGAATGTTAATGGTAGAAAAACCAAATGCATCATGCCATAACCATTGATTCTTCCCTTTCACCACTTTAAATTAGAACCGTCCACATGGAAGATTAGAGCCGAAATGGGCCTAGGGGTGCCTTTTGAATTTTATGAATTTTGGAGAAAATTTGCAATTTTCACATTTTGGCTCGCCCCTCTGCCTTTGAAATAGGGGCTCAACACATGGCTTAATCTGGGCCTTTGATGGAGTCATGGCTCATTTCTACAATTTTACCCTTTATTACAAAAAGGCAAAAATTCCAATTTTCCTCCAGCGACCCGCTTCCCACTTTTATCTTTTGATGTGGGCCCCAGTGGAGTCACGCTTCATTTTTATACTTTTCTCCTTTTCACAAGAAGGTAAAAATATTCAAAAACCTCTGACAACCCACCTCTCCACTTTGAATTTTCAATGCTAAGCCAAAAAACTTCAAAGTGCTCCATCGACCCACTTCCCCACTTGTAACATGAAAAAATGCCACGTGTCCTTCATCGGAGTCAAAGTAAGACTTTTACCCTGTCACTTCATATTTGTTGAATAGCCAATCAAATACTATCGGGGCCGCGGAGCCAATTTGGTATTTTTACAAATGTGACCAAAGTGGAAAATTTCACCAAAAAGACCCACCGGGTCGTAACCAATTAAAAATGAACACGTATAAACCTTATGATCAAAACAGAGAAATTCAGTCCGCCTTTATAAATTTGACTGGCCAATCAGAACTCAGCGGGGCTGCGAGGCCAAATTAATCTTTTTTCAAACATAGCAAAAATTTACAAGTTATAAAATAAACCCAACATGCCTCATCCAATCAAAATATACCACGTAGCTGAAGATTCTGAGATATAATTTGATGGAGAAAACATGCCCATCGAATAGTAAGATGTAGGGGAACTTCACCATTTACGCCGAGAATCAAATCATTCTTCAAGGACAAAGAATTTACAAAAAATTCATAGCTCAACAGCAATCCACGACCATAGAGAAGGATTTACAATAACACCCTGGTAAAGATAAAACGTGTACGCATCCATTTGGGGAGATAGAAAATATGACGAACTAGGTAGATTGGGAAATTTTTAGAACAAATGAGGTGAGATCAAATTGAGCACCAACAACCGCTACATGTGTAACTTTCTCAGCTCATGGGATGTAGAAAAAACTCAAGGACTTTACCCAATTTTCAAAGCGACAATTTATGTTCTTTCATCCATGAACCAAGACTGATGATCCCTCACGGTGTTTGATATGACTACCCTTATCTCAGATAGGGACTCTAATATGTCTTTGTTAAATGAAAACAGATCTTCGGCCTCCTTCTTGACAAGATCTTCAAATGCCTTCAATAGATCATTTGCCAAAGTGTTCTCACCCACTAATCACACACCAAGATTTTGTATTTCATTATTGGTATCCCCTTACATATTTGAAATGTGTTCCTCATACGAATCAAGTTCACCAAGAGCGTGGTTTATCATTTCATAATGAGAAACTAGATTTCTAACCCAAACTTGAGAGAAATCTTCAAATGCTGAGTTGAATACCCCCTTGCTCACTAGTAGAGAAGAGTTGGCCTTGCCCATCTCAATGACCAGTGGAAAAACATGGTCCTAATGTTCCTTATTTGTTTCAATATCCTCTCTAATCATGCTCACTTTCGCATTCGTTGCACTCATGTACTTGAAAAATGACAGGATATCTGGAAGAAACATTTAAACCTTCTCCAAAATATTGCTCACCCATTTATTATTTTCTCTGCCCTACATGGTGAAGTCTTGTGATTTTCTAATAGAATCTGGGTCAAAGCTGGTGATGGTAATAACTTCCTTGGCTAGGAGAGATGAAGCAGCATTCAGATCCATAAATTTTTTCACATACAAGGTGAGATTCCTTATATAGTATTTCAATTGATTAATTCTCTCCTTATACTCCTGATTTTTCACGAGAAGGTGAGTGGAAGAATTCTCAAATATATGAGCATCTCCTTCATGTGTCATTAGTCTAAAGGGAATGGTTCTAATCTCATAATCCGATGGGTCCATCTCACTGAGAGATTTGATGAATTTAGGTCATGTTACCTCCACATATTGGTTTATTGAAGTGCCACTGAAAAAGAGGGAGGCAATTTGAGAATTTTTCCTCTTATTTACCTTCACTATTGTAGATATAGCCTGGAAATATGGGATCACCACTTGTTGGTTTTTTCATGTCTCTCCTCCAATAATATCATGTACCCATGAGAATTTTTCATTTTCTTCAGGCTCAATGTTGGGCATGATTTCAATTTCTTTCTCTATTTGGGAAGGTGTATCTTGGGCCGGTTAAATTGGTGTGACTACGGAAGAAGAAATTCCTTGAGTTCTTTGAAGATTTGGTGGATAAGGTAGTTCAATTTCACCTTATTCCATGCAATCTATAGGATCTTGAGCTGATTTTACCTTCTTGTGTTTCCTCTTGTAATGAGTTGGCTCGGATTCCATTGATTTTCACTTTTGAAGCATTTTAGAGTGGGAATAACTAGAATATTTCTCACTTGTATTTGAAGCGGAGAGAGGAGATGACTATTTCTTGAGAGCGTGGAGACCTTCTGACTTGATAAATTCTACAGTATTATATTTTAACCACTCTCTGGATCTCTAAATCACTACCTCGGTCCTTTTATTTATATCTCATGATTCCTAGATGCTCCAAGAAACTTGCGGGAGAGGCAAAGGTTTCATAGCCTGATACGCGAGGTGATACAACATTGTTCCATCATCATCAATTCCCTCTTCAAACTAATCAAAACCAAATTGTCTCATTTTCCATATTTTCATCCTCATATGATCTCTTTCTCTAAATTCAAGATTATTAGAATAGTTCACCCAAAAGTCATCAATTTGCGACCCCTGGTGAAAGTCAGGGATATGAAACATATCATGTTTCTCCATATGTCAAAGTAGGCCCTTGAAGATTAGGAATAGATATTCAAATGACAGGAGGATTCCAAATTTGATGCATCGATGAGAGACTTATAGGATATAGTTCCCAAAGAGATAGGGAAAGACACACATTTCTTCTTCCTTCTTTTGAGTTTTTTGTTGGCATGGACAAGTTATCTACAAAGCTCGAACATGAAAATATTATCATTGAGGTACCTTGGAAGTTTTCTCAAAGTGGGATTGAATCCATATACCCTGATATATGAGAAATTTGATAATTGTGTGAAGAAGTATTTGTATATTTGGATCAACTTGGGAGCATATGAGGACAGTATCAGCTCTAGATTTCCTTCGAGGAATCTCACAACATACATGGTGAATGCATCATTCACCCTTAAAAAGTGGTGAGTACTCTATTTTAGAGTGAGATGTTGATATCTCTCACATGTGGGGGTCTTTTGGGATATTTTTCAGTGTAAGATTCAAACTCTCAAAACATCTCATACTATAAAAAGGATACACTAAGTATGATGTCATGGAAAAATTATTGGTGACTAGAAGCTATAGCAACTAAAAATGGAGGTTTTCACTAATGATTTGACTCGAGTAAATCATTTGATTTCCTTCATTGATAGTAAGTATGAACAACTTCATCTAATCATGGAAATACTTGGTGTTTTCCTCTTCCATCACCTTGCTCAAAAGAGTGATAGCATCCGAGAAACCTTCGTGAAACTCATGTCTAGACTAGGACTTTGGAACATGGGAGGGTTTCCTTACTTGATTTATATGTAACCCCAATACAAGGCCATGGAGGTATGAATATGTATTTGACCATTATCCTAATGCAAACTCCTTTCATATGATTACCATATTGCTCCAAGTCGGTATTTGCATACTTTGTGATATTCCCTTAGGGGTGAGCACTGCTAAGATTGAAATTCCATTCACCTTTATGATTTGAGTGTTTGGTTCATAGTGTTAAGCATAATTCATCACCAATTATGTAATCTAGATGGATAGTGGGTGGTCACCTATTGCAAACAAACCACTTGTGTATATTCTTTCTTCCAAAAATTCCATGGGTCCGCCAAGTATTCGGTCATTTGAATCCTCATTGTTATCCATGTGATCAACATTGTTATCTCCCATATCTAAACACCCTAATTAAATGGTTGAAATGGGATCCAAAATAGAAATTTTTAACTTCATTGTTGCAAAAATCCACTAGGTGAGAAAAAATGAGGAAGACAACAACTTTCTACACCTAAAACGGACACTTTTAATATTGAGTAAGTAAGAGGTAGGGGCTCCTTTTTGTTTTTTCTTGATTTTTTAATGTCCTGAAAATCATAACATACTACATACACTTTCCTTGATGTATTTTTGATGATTTGTAATAGTTACTATTTTTAGAAATATTTTTTCTGTTTTTTAATTTTTATGTTTTTTGACCAAATTTACCTAGTTTGTCTTCACTATTAATCTCTGAGTGCACTGACTTGAAAAGTTTTTCTTTTTCAGAAAATTTTTATTTATAATAAGTGGAAATACCATATACTTACTAAAAATATAAATAGCACTTCCCCCTATCAATTTTGCATGAAAACATCTTTACTGGAATATGCTCGCTCTTCGGATCATGTGCTCAAAATTTTGTCTCAATCTTCCTGCCGGAATGCTTGCAAAGAAAAAAATCATAAAATAGGGCATGGAACAAGGGTTTTCTACCATAAATAATCCATGGCATCATGAGGTTTTAAATCAATTTTTTCTTGAAGGTTCCTGGATTAACATATGAGAAAATTCCATTCATATCCGATCACTATATTGAGAGATATGAAAATATCTTCGTTTCGATGTTCATGGCCTAGGATAAAATTACATATATATCTGATGAATTTTCAGGTGTTATTGAGCTTTGAGATGTCAAAAATGACTTCCTGGGTTTACCTGGTGAATTAATGGAGTGAAAATGTTTGTAGAACTCTGTAAAGGTTTAAAACAATGTTATTTTTAAACTGTGAAAGAATGCTTTAAAAATTGGCTTTGAAAACAAAGGTGGTGGGGCGCATCTTAACTGTCCAAATTGTCCCCATTTTCCCTAGGACATTGATGGGACAGTTGAGGAAAAGAAAATTTTCACTCCCTTCCTTAAGCTTGACAAGTTGTGCAGGAGATGAGTGGAGAGATGGGAGGATGAGAGAGAAAGGCTAGAGAACCCGGGAGACAAAATTTGTGGTCACATGATGAACCTAAGTAGGGGCTAGGAGTGGAGTCAACATTATTTTTTTCTAAAATTTCCCCACCATCGCAAAAAATTGGGACATTTAGGGAAGAAAAATGTGCCCAAGGGTTAGCATGAAAAAACTTAGCCAAATTTTCACCTATGGCCATTTAGCACTTAACAAGAAGATTTAGGGTCACATGAGGGTCCAAGGGCTACAAATAGGGGGTGGGGTGACATAATTTTGTCCCCTATTATCCCATCTTTCCTATAAATCCTGGAAAAATCCTGGGATAGTTGGGACAGTCAGGACACCAAAATGTTCCATTCTTCCAAGTATGAAATTGACTAACTCTCATAAACATGAAACTACCTTTCCTAGATCTCCAAAAGGTCTTTTCAGGAAATGTTTTATATCAATTTGACTCACTAAGACAATTTTTCAAGATCAATGGGATGGTTTTTAAGACTTGATTTTACCTCCATCTCCAAAATATAATGATTTTTCATTTGGGATGAAAAGGTGAGTTTGTTGAGATTGATTTGCCCTGAGAAGCACCTAGGTCTTGGGAAAATGTGAAAATTCCATCATGCAGAGAATTATTTAATATTTATGATGATATATTTTTTTCCTCTTAGCTCATCTTGGAGCTCCCATAATCCTCCATTGAAGTTCATGTGTCTTTTTCCACTGCAAGCTCCCCACGCCTCCAAAACCCACTTTCATTGTTCTTGTTCCAAAACCTCTGAAACTTTCCTAAATCTTCTTAAACGTGATCAATTACACTTCAAGCTCTTAAATGAAATCTTTAGATGATGTTAGTCTTCTTGATCAACCCCAAAGGGTGCATACCTGTCCCAGAAAGGCTAAAGATTAGGCTTTCTATGATTAGTACAGATTTCATCTTTCTACCACATTTCACTAAATGGACTGAATGACCACATTTCAAACACTTGGGAAGGTTGTTCAACATATTATGAATATTTTCAAGGATGGGAATATTATGACATAGAAGGTAGACTGGCCTGAAGGATGACTCAGGAGGGGATTTGAACAAAAAAATTGACACTTGGGTAAATTTGTCATGTTTTCCACTTGAATTTTGACCTTGTAAAAACACATGAAAACAAATGGATCTCACTTGGGAACTTCTTCTGGATCAAACAAAGTGAGGACTTGATAAACATGAACTTGAGAATATCAATATAGAATGTGGACCAATTCCTTATTTATTGGGTTTTATAGAGTCTCATTACAAGAAAGAGATAGAATGAATGAATGAACACACACACACGATAAAAGGGAAACACACCACAATGAAAAGAAAAAAACACACAATGGGAAATGGAAACACACATTCTAAATTAACCTATGGTACATGTGGGGGACAACCTGCTCTCACTATTTATATAAATACAAGTATTTACTGCTACGAGGAAATTCCAATCCAAATATGTGTCATCCAGATACGAAAGGTAGAAATTATTTTCTTCGCAGGCTTCCCGAATCTGGAATGGTCCTAACCATAAGGAATCAAACTTCCCTTGACTTCCTTTTGACTCTCTCCTTTTTTCCCCCAACAAGACAAGATCTATAACTTTGAAATATCTTGCCTCTGCTTTCTTATTGAACATCTTCTTCACCTTCAGTTGATTTTCCTTTATTTGATCTACCACCTTGAATTTGTCTTCACTCAAATTTTCAAGATACAATATTATCTTGTCAATAGAATCACGAAATTAGATGTATTCAATAGCTCTAACCAATTGGAGGGCTGACAATTCAAAAGTGACTGGAATATCTACATTTTTTCCATAGAGCAGCTGGAATGGTGACATACCAATTTCCTTCTTCGAAATAATCATGTCTACCCACAGTGCATCTTAGAGCTTCTTATGTCAATTTATCTTATTCTCATCAACTATATTTTGGAAAATGGTTATGATATTCTTGTTACTTGACTCAACTTGACCATTCCCTTGTGTGTAATAGTATGATGCATAAGAAAGAGAGATTTCATAACCGTAGAAGAATTCAGTCAACTCCATGGAGGAAACATATGTGGAATTATCAACTACAATCTTTTGAGGGATCCTGAAATAAATGATAGTGTTATCTCTGATGAAGTTACATATCGTTTCAGAATTGGCCTGTTTGACTAGAATTTCCTCCACCCGCTTTGTGAAGTAGTCAATCGTCATGAGCACATAGGTATGCTCTGCACTTAAACAAGGATTCAGAATTTTGATGAAATCAAGGCCCCATTGTTGGAAAGGTTCCTCAATAACCACCGGTCGAAGAGGAAGCACATCAATTTGTGGTCTTCCAACAAATTTTTGTCAAGGTTCATATTTGGTAACCCGCTCTTGAGAATATGCTAACAACGTAGGCTAATAATACCTACCACAAAGAATTTTGTGAGCAATCACCATGTTAGAGAAATTCCTACCAAAATCTTGATCATTATACACTTTGAGAAACCTTTCTTGTTTCTTCTTTTCTTATATTTTTAAGATGAGTTAGGAACTCACCATAAGTAAGAAAGTAGGCAATATCAAAATACCACTCATTGGTGGTATTTACAAATAGCACTTGGGGAAATTCTTTACTTACACATTCATAACACAGGCAATATTTTGTATCATTTTGAGTCGAGAGAGTTTCATCCTCTGTTATTATCTGACACAATCCATTTCCTCTTATGAGGTTCGAAGGTCCAATGTCCAAATCATATTCTTGGATCCTATCCACCTAATTGCCTCTCTTATCTCCTAGATCTTGTTGAGTTAGGATTGATTTGATTGAAGATCCTGGGACCATTACTACAATACAAGAGTTGAGAATGTAAAATATAAAATGATTTATTGCTTTGACCAAAGAATAAGCATGTTTTTCCATTTTATTATATCTCAACTCATGGTTTTTCAATGGGCAACTCATAAAAGCAATACGTGTTTCAATGCCTTCTTCATTATTCTGAACTAGGATGGACGAGAGCATGTCCTCTGAACCATAACAATAAAAAATGAACTCTTTATCAAATTTGGGACATATCATAATAAGATCCTTGGCTATTGCTTATTTGATTGTATCAAGTGCTACTTTCCTTCATTATTCCACTTGAAAGTTGATTGAGGATTCATCATGCTAGTGTTATGCTTGGTCTGTCCTACACAATTTGGGACAAAGCAACGAAGAAATTTTACTTTGCCAAAAAAGAATGGACTCCCTTATTTCTTGTTGTTAAGGAAAATTCTTGGGTTTACCTTACCCTCTTTCAATAAATTTTTCCCCCCTCCTTGTTTATGATGTGTCCAAGGAGTTTCCCTTCAGTAGCACTAAAGATGCACTTCTTTGGATATAGAGAGATTTTATGTTGTCGACACCTGATCAACACTTGTTTTAAATGTTTTATACGATCTCCTCACTTTTTTGAAAAGACCATGAGGTCATCAAAATAGATGATGATCCATTGTTTGAGGTCTTTGAATACAATATCATTTTCCCATTGAAAATTTTCTCCAACGTTGATAAGACCAAATAGCATTCTGTTATAGGAAAAAGTGCCCCATGTAGTTGTGAAGGTCGTTTTGTGTTTATCTTCTTCCTCCAACTCAATTTGGCTAGACACGAAGAATCCATCAAGAAAAAAGAGCATCTATGATCCTGTAACCGCCTGTAGGATTTGATCCATGATATGTAGTGGGTAGTTATCCTTCAATGAATCCTGGTTCAAATTGCAGAAATCTACACAAATTGTTATTTCTCTGTTCTTCATCCGCACTGGAATGATTTTTTCCACCCACGTGGAGTGGTGAATAGGGAAAATAATTCTCGCATTCGAAATTTTCATGACCCCTTCCTTGATTGTATATGTAATTTTTGGGTTATACTGCCACGTATTTTGCCTAAAAGGATTGGCTTCAAGATTCAGTGGGATTGAATGATACATCTATTTGGGTTGGAATGCCTTGATATCATCATAAGAGTATGCCAAACATCAGAATATTTTCTTAAAAAATGAGATGAATCTTCTCTTCTCCTCTAGTGAAAAAACTTACCAATGTTTACCATTCTTGGATATTTTACGGCACTGATATGTTCTTTCTCAAAGTCAACAGGACACCGAGAGGAATCTTTAGTTTTTTCCTTGATGAAATTTTCATGTTTATCAAACAAGTCTTTGAGAGACACAAGACCTTTTGGAATCTTGTTTCCCTTCAATCTGATGACACCTTTTGATTCAACTCCATCTATCCCTTCTTTATCTTCATCCGCAATAGACTCTCAATTTGGAGCATCACTTCCCTCGTAGAAAATATTGCTAAAGTTCTCTTTTCTCCGAGAAAGAGAGAATTTGGCTATCATCCTTGAATGCCTGCCAATGATTTACATTATCTGGCACACTCGGCTTGAACACCATATCAACAGTCACTTTTTATTTGTTAAAGGAAGAGTGTGAGGTTATAAGAGAAGTTGAAATTGCAAAAGAATCATCTTTCTCATTTTGCTCATGGATAACAGTTTAGATCAAGAAAATGTCAAAAGATTAAATACAATCCCATACTCGGTTCCTATAATGCTTGAGACTCAGGTTCTTGATCTCATATTGATTCCTTAATTTCTTTATAATCACCCCAACATCACCAAGACATTTTAGCTTCTTGATACTCATGGATTCAACAACATCCATACCTAGAAGAAGGGCTTCATATTCTTCGGTATTATTGGTATTTTAAAATTGTAATTTGTAAGAAAATGAGAGAGACTCACCTGAAGGAAAGGTTAACACAACACCTGCCCCGAAGTCAGAACTAGAATGAATTCTGTCAAACTCCATTGTCCATAGATGATTTTAATCCTCCTCCATAAGGAAAGGAAAATTTTCATCCCTTTAAGGAGTCAAGAAGTAGTTGTCATGTCCATCATCTTGATAAAGAGTAACAGTTCTAGGATCTTCTGAATTTTGCAATGTACTTAATTTTTCTCATCGATAACAAGTTTTTAATTTGACCTTTCACTAGTATATTTGTTGAAGAACTGTCCATCTGAATTTCCCCTCCTAAATCTCTATAGAAGCTTCTACTCAACAACATCCCATATGAGGCTAGAATGTCCATAACCAAGATAGTCAATAAGACTTTCTTCTCAGGAAAATGAGCTAAAACAACTTGGGCATATTTTATTCTTCCCACAAGTGGGGCTTATTTAGTCTCCATGGAATAAAACCAACATTTAGCCCATTTTGAGGTGATACCAAGGGAATTAACTACTTTGATTGGCATCACATTATCATAAGCACTTGAGTCTATGATACAATTATTCATTTGGTGGGCTCCAATGAGAAGAGAAAGATAGAATGGTTCGATCTTATCAATCTTGGATGTGCTTAATGCTAGCATTTTTGGAGATGACATGGAAGGAGGAGTTGGTTGTAACCCTTTAGAAGAGGGTGTCAAAAAATTGGGCTTTGGGTTACTACCTTTGATAAAATGGACTAGTTTATCAAATTGTTCGAGATTAGTTTGTAAGTATTCGGACTCCTAAATTTTGACCTTAGACCATTTGACATGGTCTATGATATCAAATGAAGAGGAAGTAGATGTCTCTGGAGTGACAGAAGCTTTAGGAGGAAGAGAAGACACTACTTTAGGAGTGAGGGTTGTTTTGGTAACAGAGGTAGGTTTGTAAGTTATAACAGTATTATTAGGAACTTTAGAGATTTTACTAGGAACATTTACTGTCTTGGAAGTAGCACTAGGACACTTAGAAGAAGAAGTTTTAATAGAAGTATATTTAGGAGACTTGCTTCTTTCGGTTGAGGCCTTCTTGGCTGCCACAAGATCTGGTTTTTCTTTAGCATATTCCATAGAAGGCAGAAGTGCAACTCATTGATTGATTATTTTGTTATGTAGAGTCGTCGTGGGAGGGTCTGCATCTTTCTTCTTCTTGGGAGTAGCAACGGGAGAATTTTGCTACATCCTCAAGAGTCCTTGTCCCCAATCAGAGCCAACTGTTGTCCCAAAAAAATTGTACACTAAAATTTTGAAACTTTTTTCCTTAAATGTCTCGCCAATTCATCTCTCTGCACCATTATGAGATGTCGTTTGTATGTCGTAACCCAATTGTCGATCCTTGCAACACTACTTTGTCACAATTCTGCCTTTGCCAATGTCTCGTCACACTTACACATTCCTCCGGCTTCGTAAAATGATTTGTAATGTTTCATTAGTGATAATAGTTTAATTATTTAAATTTAATTAATTAGTAATGTCAATTTAATTCAAATTACTAATTAATTAACGTTAAGTAATTAAATGAATGCCATTAATTTATTTAGATTACAAATTTAATTAATTAACATTTTTTATTTTTTATTTATAATAAATTGTTGATATTAATTTTATTAATTAAATTCTAAATTTAATTATTAAATTAATAATATCAATTTTATAAATACGTTAAATAATTATTAAGTTACACTTAAATGAATACGTTAACTCTTACATCTCTATTTGGAGCACTCGTTAATCAAGTAAAAATAAAATTACTTCTCGTAAACATATCGATGATATTTTCCCATAAGATTTTGCGCGAAAGTTTTCCAAATGTATAATTTGGTATTTGGCCAAATGAAACCGACTTTCCCCCTTTCTCCCTTCTCTCTTTTTCACTTCCCGCAAATTAAGGTAACAGTTTTGGAGAGGAAATAATTGAAAGTTTCTTTTCTCAATCTTCTTTCATTTCTCCCTGGTGCTCACAGAAAGAAAGAAGTGGAAGGATTTTATTGCACTATTCAATCAAGTTCATGTAAACAACCAACAACGGATAGCGAAAAAATTGACAATACATCGGCGTGGAAGATAAAAGTATGAGAAGATTAAGATTTTGAAGTTTATTCTCAACCATGTGAAAATCTGGGCACCTGCAGCAAGAAGAGACGAAGTTAGAAAAGTGAAAATTTCAAGAAGCCTAGATGGAGGAAAGATATACCAAGAAAGAATACTCAGTCACATTATGCGCCTTCATTGGAGAAGTGAGAGATAAATGCCTGCATATATATATATATATAATTTTGGAAGCCTGGACGCCAAAGGCAGAAGTCTGCTTCCAGCACATAGGGGAGAAATTTCATCCAGATAACATGTAATTTGAAAATATAATAACCCTGTGCACGTGGAAATAATAGATACCTGCACCATTATATAAAAAAGAGAAATGTATAACATCCCCAGACGCATGAGGAAATCAAGGAAGACGCACAATATTTCTGATAAAAAGATATGTGATCTCGTAAATTGCAATGTGAAGGAATGACTAAGCTAGTGCAAATAATCATTAATATATATTCCAAATCTAAATGAAAGAAGGTGAAGGAATGAGGAAATTGTAGCAATATTTAATAGATTGTTAAAAGATATTCCACAAAATGAGCAAGCTGGTACAAATAATCAACTATGTTCCTTCATTCCTGCTCTTCATCTAGACATTCAGTTCATACCACGTAGAGACAAGATTCAATAATTGCATGTATCTCAACAACAAGCTGTTAAATTTGAATATAACTTGATCCTTTCTGGCCAAAGCTGAAAAAGGAAATTGTTAAACATGTTTCAATTACTCCTCATTTGCAACAAACTTGTGAACAAACAAATGCTCCATATGAATATTTAACATGCTCTGCAAGTGAAGATTCAAGAAAATGTTCCTGAGGATGCATCAAAACTTTCAAACAAAGAAGAGATAAAGTTGAATCATCCTTCTCTCGGATGTTTGAATCTCGCCATTTTTGGGGAACACGATTTTCTCAAAGATTCAGTGATCAAGCGACATGGTTAAGAAAGTTTTTAAAGTGTGTCATTTGCAGGGTGGAAATATCGATGATGAATATAACATATCAATATGTGATGAGGAGGCTTCTCCTATTTCTTGTGATATCGACAATCATGGAGATGAAGACCGATTTGAAGATGATCCTATATGTATTTCTTCTCCCAAGATTCTAAGCTTCACTGACAATAATTTTAGAAATCCCAAATCTTGTGGTTTGCATGCTATCCCAAATATGGATATTCCTTCCATCAACATCGATGAAGATGATTAAAATGATGGATTCCAAATTCAAGAATATAAATCCTTGGTAGATGTAAGGATTGAAGATGATCAAGAAAAGCTCTCATTGACAATGAACATGCACCTTAGAGATAAATTTGAAATTATTCCTGTTCAATAATTTAAATACCCTCAATCACCTCGTTTGTATCTCAATTCAAATGTTAAATTTCATATGATGCAATTCAATTATCAACATCAATAAAAAAAATCAAGTGATGATTTTCAAGTTCCAACATTATACTCATTGAAGGAGGAAAACTATAAAGATAATGGAGTGCTCTCTTCGGCAACACCCATGTATCATGATGACAAAGACTCGTGTGAAAATATTGTGCCTTCAATGGAGGTAAATGATAGTGTTGTAGAATTTTCTTGTGTTGAAACAGACGTGCAGGATAAGAAAAATGATATAATATTTTTTTAACATTTCTTCCCGAATTTCAAGGAGAATATTCGTTGAAAGATGAAAGATGTGAAAATGGTCAAGAAATACTCCCCGTTTCAGCATACAAGCGTGATGTTGTTGAAAACAAAGTTTTATATAACCAGTGGATCATTGAAAATATCAACTTCTTTCCCTTCCTTTGTCCTCCCCTCGAAGAATTTGTGGCATGCGGTGATGATGAAATAAAAGAGCTCAAATTGGAATACTTGTCAAATCTTCAAGAACTACATATGCAATCAAGTGATGCTCCCAGTCATGAAGTTTTTCAACTCATCAAGTATGAAGAACCACAAACAATGAATCTTCACTCATTAAGTGGGATTTTTTATCACGAAGATAACTTTACAAATCAATAAGTGGGATTTTTTATCACGTAGATAACTTTACAAATCAAGCTTAGGAGACTCTTGATGAAGACCTTCACTATGGTGAAGATTCGAGCAAAGACATTCTTCTTTTTACAAAGGTATGTGAATTTTCTTATGGTGAAACATGTATGCAAATGGAACGAGGAGACGTGGATGCATCCCAAAGTCTCATCTCAAGACATATTGAAGAAAGAACCATTGAAGATATCATCTCAAATGAAAATAAACACTATTGCAAGGTAGAAGATGTGGACCAAGATCCATTTAATCATCATTCTTCGAAGGCATTTCTCATGAAGGGGAACACTGAAAATTTCCAAAGGCATTTTTCTAAATTTGAAGAGGAATGAGGTAGACACCATCAAGATGACAGAGTTGTGTATAAGATGACGTCATAAGTGAATCGGGTAAAGTATAAAGGGTTTGTTTAAGATCCATATTTTCTGAAGCAGATTCTGATGATCAATTGGTTTGAGTTCACTCTTTTTCCCTTCCAATAAATTGGTGAATTTGACTCATTTTTCTGCAAGGGCTCATATTTCTCTGAACCTGTCAATGGGTTCATATAGTCCTTGTTTTCCTTTGTATAATTCCTTGTGCATAAGTTTACCCTTTCCCTTTCCCGTTTTGTTTTATTTTTCTGTTTTTCCTGTGTCGGTGTTTGTCTTTAGTAAAGTCCTACCCCATAGATAAGGAAGCCACCTCGGTAACAATTGTGTATTTTGTGTTTGTTGCTACGTCCTCAAGAATCCTTGTCCCCAATTAGACACAATTGTTGTCCCAAAATTTTTGCACACTAAATTTTTAAAAAATTGAAACTTTTTGCATTAAATGTCTTGCCAGTTCATCACTCCACACCATTCCGAGATGTCATTTACATGTCATAACTCAATTGTTGATCCTTGCAACATTGCATTGTTGCAATTCCGCCTTTGCCAATGTCTTGTCATGCTTACACATTCCTCCGACTTCATAAAATGATTTGTAATGTTTCATTAGTGATAACAATTTAATTAATTAAATTTAATTAATTAGTAATGTCGATTTAATTCAAGTTACTAATTAATTAACGTTAAGTAATTAAATGAATGTCATTAATTTAATTAATTAATATTTTTAATTTATTTTTATAATAAATTAGTGATATTAATTTTATTAATTAAATTCTAAATTTAATTATTAAATTAATAATATCGATTTCATAAATATGTTAACTAATTATTAATTTCGTGCTTAAATGAATGGTAAAGTGGGGTTTTAACTCCTACTCCATTTGGAGCACACCAAACAAGTAAAAATAAAATTGATTCCTGTAAACATATTGATGAGATTTTTCCCAGGGAGTTTGCGAGAAAGTTTGCCAAGTGTATAATTTGGCATTTGGCCAAATGATACTTGTTTTCCCACTTTTCGCTCTTCTCTCTTTTTCACTTCCCACAAATTAAGGTAACCATTTTGGAGAGGAAATAATTAAAATTTTCTTTTCTCATTCTTCTTTCATTTCTCCCACATGTTAAAGAAGCTCGTGCTCATGGAGAAAAAAAGTGGAAAGATTTTATTGCACTATTCAATCAAGTATCAGATGGTAAATAAACTAGCAATTGCACATTAGGTGTGCGATGTTAACGCCGAAAGAGAAATAATGGTAAGCAGAAAAGAAAATTGTAACAGACAACAAAGCAATGTGTACCGATCAAATTTAATGACGAGAAATAAAGGCAAGCGATGTGGATGGAATGAATTGTCCTAAACAATGTTGACGATAGAGTCGTAACACCATTCAGAAGACATTTTTCAACCTACAAATTTGCACAAAGCATGACTTTCTGGTCGACACAGAGAAAAACTTTGTGCTGCAAGCAACCCATAATCAACCTATCATGAGTTAGTATTCCCGGTGGAATTGGCAACGAGAGAGCAAAGGGATTTCAACAATTGAAGGTTATGGTTGTCTAGTTGGTCATCAACTGCTATTAGTACTCATACTTGCAAGGAAAATACAGGACTTCTTTATTTTTTGTTTTGTTTTTCTTCTTTACATCACTTCGATGCTTTTACTCCTCTTTCTGCTCGCTCTCTTTTTTGCATTGCATGTTGTAGTTCAGGCCTTCATGGATGGCCAACGTGTTTTCTACGGTCACCACAGATCTCAAAATATGAGCACATTCTAAAAACCATGTTTGGTTGCGACCCAAAAGGAGTTTATTACAAATCAATATTTGACATTTTTCTAGGCAACAACATCCTAAACACAAATGGGCCATAGGGGGAGTGTGCCGTAAAGAGCGTGAGCTCCCTTCTACACTCCCTCACCTTCAAAACTCACATCATTATCACCCTCTACCGATCTATTAATGGTACACTACTTATGTCGCTCGTCGACGTCTCTCGACCAACCTCGTCACTCCACCTTGAACATATTCTTCTCCGTTTATCTTTCCACAATTGTGCGTGCTCAGGTTCAGTCAGATTTGGGATGTTCGGTCTTCTCCAAAACCCCTGGCCGATGAATTAAGGAAAAATATTCTCAAGCAGGCACATGCAACAAAATGATTTATTTCTTATTTCAGGAAAGATTTAACTGTTATAGGCCACCACGTTAAGGGCATATGCGAGTTCATGCTTCGTTGACCGATTCATTTCTCGCGTCCATGTCTTGTCAATTGTCAGATGGGGTGGATCGTTCCGCATGTGCAAACGTCTTTCGGCGTAATGGAAGTTTTAGATTTCCAAGTTACATATTTTTTTAGATTTATCATCATGTTGTGCGCCATTATCATTATTTTCTTAATAGAACAAATTTATTGAAGGAAAATCGAGATATGCAAAGTTAGTACACATTTTAGATTTGTTTTTAAGGGCATGCGATATAGATATCCCTTAGTTTGATAATATTGCAGTTGAAAATATATTATATGAATCAAATAGCTTCAAAATTATCGTCGATCGATCTTATGTACGTGATACAACTTGGTTGGTGGGCATTTGATATAGATATTCCTTAATTTTAGAAATAAAATATATGAAAATCACTCAAGTGCATTTTAATGTAAAACTACTTTCTACATCTACGTAATTTTAATATATTATAAATTAAATTTTGTTTTATACAGATAATTTAATAGAAAAGTGACGCATTTATTTTTCTCAGAAGATAATTAACATCATTGTTTATAACTAACATTTATTTATTTTTGTTACTATTTATAAGTGTAATCTTCATGTATTTAACATCAACATAAAAGTTGAATGGGAAAAATAGACCCATGTCAAACAAACCCGCTAACCCAATTAGGTGCTCCTCAAAACCCATAGCAGAACATGGAGAGAGATGCATCCTAAACGACCTTTTAGACCTATCATTTTCCTTGCATAATAATATAAATGGCATTTTAGACCTGTCAATTTCCTCAAAGCACTTTATAGCCCTCACAAATAACTGCTCGCCGCCAAGTGTAAAGCTCAAATACATCTGTATGTCAACCGATTTCTCCGTTCTCCCTCGTCGTTGTCTGCATCAAACAGGAGGTGTTTCCTGAGAGTGAAAATGCCTTTTGAGGTAATAAAGATTGATATTTTGTAATTTATTCTCAACCATGTGAAGATGTGGGCACCTGTATCAAGAAGAGGAGGAGTTAGAAAAGTGACAAATTTCACGTAGGCTTCTTGAAATGCATGTACAACATCGATCAACCTAACTGTCACGTAATTTAGCAGTTGACGTCAAATAGTAGTTTTTTCAAAACATGCTTAAGTAAATAGCATGGCACAGTGGTTGGTGGGGTCATTGGCATCGCAGAGGTCGCAGGTTTGAATTTTGGAACAGGTTACGCTAACGTGCGTGATCATTAGGCTCAGCCGTACAACATCCCTAAATGCATGTTCCCAGCTTGTGTCAAAATGAAAGGTGGAAGCTTTATAATCAAACATGTGTACATGTTTAAGAAAATTAACAAATTAGGTGTCCAACGGCCTTAATGCATGGAAATCAATTCCACAGAGCTAGGCGCTAAGGAATTTTACAGAGCCTGCAAGCAGTGGAGGATATAAGTGAAGTAGCTAAGCAAAGACAAACTAGCTCCAATGTATTCCTACATGCAAATAGAAACTGTACAACAAGCTTTTGTATTGAAATCAAGAGAAGTTAAGCCAAATGCATGCATTGAAAACAAGGAAATGTCTGCATAACTCATGCATGGAAGGAATATGCAAAATGTAGTGAGGACCCTGGTGGAGGTGAAAAAGTATCAATTACTTCACATAACATTGAACCAAAAATGAGAAATATATCAGGACAAAATTTAGGCCATGTCAGATCCATATGAATTAGTCATTCTTTTACCTTCTTCCGTTACAGATTGTTTGCTTCAAATATTTTGCCATACATTATGATATTGACCTTGTATGTCTTGAAACTATTAGGCCTCTTCCATAAATAATAGCATTAGCCATCCTTGAGTAGTTTGCATCACCAAACTTTGCAGATGGAAGAGACAAATGTGCTTACCTTGCAGGCCTCATTACTAGGGTGGGTCAAGAGTGAAATCAAACCTGAAGAAAGAAAACCTATCACAAGTCTACATGGAAAACAAAGTAGATAAACCTGTACTAGCATTTTCAAAGAATGCTTTGAAATAAAGAAATAATAAAGTTCTTTTGCCAAGAAAAAACATGCATAGGAGATGACAAATATTAAAGATAAAATCAACAAGATGGAACCAAAACATGGCACATGGAGACCTGCAAGACCATAGCCAAGGCTACACTAATGAAAATGATTTATCAATACAAAATAAGACTACAAAGATTACATGGAAGGCTGAGTCTTTGGACACACAAACAATTGAACCTACACAAAACAAAATAATGTACATGAAGATAAAAGATCAAGAAAACAAGAATCCAATTGATGATATAAATTCCATAGACAAATGATACCTAACATTGGGGTGATGTATTTCCTTCAAGTGATACATTTGTTGAAGATCATCTTGCACTTTCTTCAAGATGATGTAGAAATGTGTTTATATCTAAAATATCATCACACAAATGCATAATGATTATGTTGTTCCTCTTGAAATTTGGGATATACATTTGAAAACTATTTCTTCTCAAATTATGATGGAGATGGTGAGAGTGGTATCATGCGAAGATATGTGGGCTAGATTACTCAATCAAGAAATTACAAGAGGAGGTATTGTAGAAGCTTGTCTAGTAATGAAGAGAGTTTTCTATGTTGTACCCAGGAGATTGGGTTAACTTACCTTTAGATACAATATGTCTTCATTTAGAAAAGGTGTCATAGAAATTTCCAACTTTAGGTGTTGAACTTGTTGGAGATGAGGATGTGGAAAGGAAATTATGTGGTGCTTGTAAAGATGCTGAGATGATCATTTAATGTGCATATGATCAATTATTATCAAGTATAAGCTTCTTACCCTCTCCATCTCTTCATGTGATTTCTTCGTGAGTGGATACTCACTACCCTTGCACAAAGGATGGGCACAATTGCCAATGAAACTTCTCTTATTCTTAGAACACACCATTTTTTAGACTAATAATTTTGTATTTCATTATTTGATGTATGATACTAGTTTATTCAGAGTTTAGCACTCTCACCAGTCCATACAAACCCATCTATCATGGATTTATAGAGCTAGAGGAGATGCTACATCTTTGAAAGGTGATCTTGTACAAAAACACACACAAATTGTGAACCCCCTTTCAAACATATTACAAGCAGCCCCATACATGACTAAGCTTCTCAAGAATAATGTATTCACCAAATTGTTCAACTTATCATTTGATGACCTATTAGACCATTTAATGAGTATTTATATTGAACAATTATTGAACTTGGAATTGAGAATGAATGGTTGGAACTTGTTAGTCCAGATTTTGTACCTTTATCACAGTATGTAATTTGGAAATAATCCAAGTCTAGTGACTTAATTTTCAAATCATGAATTACTTCCACTCTTCCAATGACTTATACACATCCAAATGACAGCAGATCCTAAGGAAGCTCAAATAGCTTGATGGAAATATTTCTTATATTCAATCCAACATGGTGCAACAAAATATTGTGATATAGTAGATCATAAATTCACCAAGGTAAATGCACAATGGATGTGGATGAAGTAATTCATCCATGCAGTGAAAACTACTAAGAAGGACTGGATATATGTTCAAGCTGCATATATTAATGATCTCGGGTAACTGCAAATTAAGAAAGTGTTTGTTGTGCATCTGAAGAAAGTAACCAAGTTGAGGATCCAGGTCCTTCATGGAGTGGGAGATCGTGAAACACATCACAAATCCAACAAGGTCAGTGAGTTCATTTCTCAAACAATTGAGATAGGTGGACTCTTGGCCCAATGCACTGGTCAAAGGTGTCATGTTTCTGATTTAGGTGTCATCTTTGTGTTTAGGTGTATGTCCATGTCATTCCAATGGGATCCGCATGTACCCACTTTTTTATTGTAATAAATATTTTTAATTAGGTCACTTATATGAATTAAATTGTATTATTTTAATAAAGTGATTTTAGTGTTAGCAAATTTAGGTTAATACATTGTTAGAAAACCGATTTTGGTCGGTTATGCTTTGGTGGCAATTATGCCTTCCTCGTGGCATCTTTGACCAGTAGATGGTTCTCCTTCTAATTGTCTCTGTTGTATACATATTTTATTTTATTATGAATGTTAAGGCAAGGCATTTAATCATTTTCTATTATGTCTTCTTCCTTCATTGGTATCAGAGCATTTTTCTACCCTCGATGTGTCTGAAGACATGTTCCTAATGGAAAATCGAGCGGGGCAGGGTTGGGGTGTGGTGGTGATTCGAATTCTAAGCTTGAGCTTGAGCTTGGAGGTGCCTTCAAATACTAATGTTGGTGATGTTGATCCTCTTTTCAAATCATTTATTGAGACATGTGAAAATAGTGGTTGTCTTGAAGAAACCTACTTTAAGTCTTGCAAGCTTCCTGTAAATGGTGCATCAACCAAAGATGCCTAGTTTATGTAAGAAACCCTTTACTTTTGTTGGAAAGAATGGGACTGTAGGATTGAATATCGTTATCATTGTATACTTAAAAGGCACTCATATAGGGAGAGTCTCGGATAGAAGCTAGTAAAATATCATGGAAAGTGGTCTTTCAAGCGAGTTTTTTCTTTCAAGAATCTATGTCAGTGGCATTTTCTACCCTTGATCTTGCAATGCAGTTTCATGGATGGCTTTCATTCTTGATCCTTGTCTATTACAAACTTTCTCTAAGGCCTCATAATTACTGGAAATTTAATCCCAACCACCATTATTTAATGCCCATTTCAAAGCAAGAATTTTTGTGGCTTTCAAATTTTAAACATGCTCATTTAATGTGGTTATTGGGAAAAGAAATTTAATCAAAAATTAAATGAAAAGAAATTAAATATTTTTAGAGCAACCGTATGAAGGAGATAAAAATTAAGAAAGAAAAGAAGATAATAGATATAAATATGAGATTTTAGCAGTACCAAGCATAATTGGAGAAAATAGAGCAACCATTAGAGTTTTGCAGTAGCAAAAGAAAACATAGGTGGAAGAAAATATTGCAATACTTGTGTTTTTTGTAGGTGGATATCCAGCAGCAGCTGAAGGGAAGAAAATAGAAGTGTTTGATAAAGCAAATGCAAATATGTATGTAGCAGCAGACATCGTGTTTGTAAATCATTTTTTGTTGATAATAGACAAAGAAATTTGATATTTTTTTGCTATCCTCTTTTGTTTAACACAGGTCTCTGTTTTGGGTTTTGGATTTAGCTTATCTCATTTTTATTTGTGGATCTTTAACTACTACTCTATTTTATATATTCCTCTTTTTGTGAATTGGTATTTTGGTGCTCCTTCCTCCCTCCTCCATATAACATTGTGGTATCAGAGCCAGGTTCTTGAGGGGGAGTAGATTTATTTGTTTTTATTATGGCTGGAAATGAATCCAAACCTTGGCAACAACCTCCCACCTTCGACAGGAGAAATTATGATGTATGGTCCAAGAAAATGAAGACCATTTTGATTGCAAATGATTTATGGTATTTAATATCAAATGGGTTTGTAGATGTGAATGATAATGTAGCTTATGCAGCTTTGAAAAATGCACAAAAAACCCAGTTGAAGGAAACCATAAGAAAGGATGCAAAATCTCTCAGTATTATTGAATGTGCAATTGTAGAGCCAATATTTCCAAGTATAGCAGTAGCTAACTATTCAAAGGAAGCCTAGGAAATCCTTCAAAATACATAAAAGGGCACAAATAAGGTAAATTTGGTTAAACTTCAGTTATTAAGAAGAGAGTTTGAAGCCCTTCAGATGAAGGAAGAAGAATCTATCACTGATTTTCATATGAGGATTTTTGGGTTGATAAATCAATTGAAGATTAATAGTGAAGCCATAGAGAATCAGAGGATTGTTGAAAATATCCTTCGAATTTTTCCTGTGAGATTTGACTCGATTGTTGTAGCAATCGAAGAATCAAAGGATTTATCTCATATGACAGTTGATTAGTTGATGGGTTCACTTCAAACCCATGAGCAAAGGCTAAATAGATCAAATCCTTCTTTAGAGAAAGATTTTAAAGCTCAGAAAAACTTAAGAGGTAGGGGGAGAGGAAGAGATAACAAAGGAAGAAATCCCAGAGGTAGAGGAAGAGGTAGAAGCAACCCTGGAAGAAGTTCACCTTATACCCAAGAAGGAGCAAGCACCTCACAATAAAAATCTAAGGATAAAAAGAGGATCATCAACTTAAATCAGAGGTATGACAAAAGTAACGTTCAATTTTATTATTTTCACAAGTATGGACATCTTGCAAGTGAGTGTAGAAAAAGGCAGCTTGACTAGTCAAGGCAAAGTGCAAAGTGCAAAGGTAGAGGAAGAGGTAGAAGCAACCCTGGAAGAAGTTCACCTTATACCCAAGAAGGAGCAAGCACCTCACAATAAAAATCTAAGGATAAAAAGAGGATCATCAACTTAAATCAGAGGTATGACAAAAGTAACGTTCAATTTTATTATTTTCACAAGTATGGACATCTTGCAAGTGAGTGTAGAAAAAGGCAGCTTGACTAGTCAAGGCAAAGTGCAAATGTGGCTAATGAAAAGATGGTTGATTTTGAACCAATGTCAAATTTGTTCATTATGTATAATGTTTTTGAACAAAGTAATGTTGAAGTATGGTATTTGGACAGCGGTTGTAGTAACCACATGAGTGGTAATGCAATTTTATTTTCATCTATTGATAAAAATGTTAAGTCTGAAATCAAGATGGGGATCAATGAATTGGTTCCAGTTTTAGGAAAAGGAGCAATAACCATACGCAGTAAGCAAAGAGATAGAAGGGTAATCCAAGATGTGTATTATGCCCCTAGAATAAAACATAATCTCTTAAGCATTGGATATCTAGTTCAAAGGGGGTACAAATTCCTAATGGAAAATGGAAAGTGCATAATATTTGACAAAGATGGGAGCAAGAAAAATATTGCAGCCATACAAATGACTAAGAATCGTATGTTTCCACTTAGAATGGAAGTTTATTTATCTATGAAATCAGCATATGGGCAACCAAATGTAGCCTTCAAAACAACCATCAAATATCCATCCAGACTTTGGTATATGAGGTATGGACATTTGAGTTTTTCTAGGTTATCTATTTTATCAAAAAAGAATATGGTTAGTGGTTGCCATCAATTGTAGAGGGTGGAAATAAATGTGAAGCTTGCATATTAGGAAAACAACATATGCTTCCCTTTCAATCAGGGAAAGCATGGAGGGAAAAAGTTCCATTAGAGCTGGTTCATTCTGATTTATGTGGCCCTATGCAAACCCCCACATTCTCCAATACTGAATATTTCTTAAACTTCATTGATGATTATAGCAGAAAGACTTGGATTCATTTCTTGAAGCATAAATTTGAAGCATTCGATAAATTTAAACAATTCAAGGCTTTGGTTGAGAATCAAAGTGGACACTTCATAAAGGTCCTAAGAACTAACAGAGGGGGAGAGTATGTATCTAAATAATTTTTAAATTTTTGCAAGCATGAAGGCATTAAAAATAAATTTACAACCAGGTATACTCCGCAGAAAAATGGAGTGGCTGAGAGAAATAATAGAACCATCCAAGAGATGTCAAGAAGCATGTTGAAGGAAGAAGGATTGTCAAATGAATATTGGGGTGAAGTTGTAGCAACAGTAGTGTATTTGATGAATAGAAGTTCTATAAAGGTTGTACGTAATAGAATTCTACAAGAAGCATGGACACATAAAAGGTATGTTGTGGATCATTTGAGAATTTTTGGTTGTGTTGCATATGCTCTTATTCCAAAAGAAAAAAGGAAAAATTTATACGATAGAGGTGAGAAGTGCATTTTCATAGGTTACAGTGAAGAATCAAAAGCATATAAACTGTATAATCCTATTACCAAAAAGGTTATCATCAGTAGAGATGTTGATTTCATTGAAAATCGTTCATGGGATGAAACAATTGATAGCTCCATGGGTACTACAACAATGATACCAATAGATGAAATAGAAGGCATCCATGAAGGAGCAACTTCCAGCAGTGAAGGTAAAACAATCACATCCCAACAAGATTCAATTACAGCAACTCCTCCCTCTTCATCAACATCACAAAACATTCCATAGACAAGCAGCTCCAGCATTTCAAGCTATCCCTCTTATGAGAGTTCAGATCCTACACTAGCATCTCTTATGCCAAGAAATACAAAGAGCTTGAGGGATATTTATGACAATACAAGGTATGTTGGTTTTAAAGAAAATCTGAATATTGCATTATTTTCTCATGGTGATCTAACATTTTTTGAAGAAGTTGTAAAAGAAAAGAAATGGCGCGATGCCATGGACAAGGAAATAGATGCAATAGAAAGGAACAATGCATGGGATTTAACTAATTTACCTTTGGGAAAGAAAGTGATAGGATTTAAATGGGTTTATAAAATAAAATACATAACAGAAGGTGATATTGAAAGACATAAGGCAAGGCTGGTTGTAAACGGTTACAAGTAACAACCAGGAAGATATTTTGATGAGACATTCACTCACATAGCAAGAATGGAAACAGTGTGGGTTGTTTTGGCAATAGCATCTCAACACAAGTGGAAGGTTTATCAAATGGACGTGAAGTCAACCTTCCTAAATGGAGTACTCAAATAAGAGGTATATGTAGAGAATGAAAGAGGGATGTGCAAGAACCGATGTCAAAAACAATGCACCACAATGAAGTTGCACTCCAATGGTAACGTCAAGCTCCAATGCAATAAGAAAGATTCGAATCAATGGAAAGAAAATGCAAGTAAGAAAACAGGTCTTCCCATGCTCATAGATCAAAAAAAAGAGGTACAAATAGGGGTGTTGTGTAACCCCCATGCCTAAACAAGGAAATAATATCAATGACACCACTGATGCATATGACATGACTGACACATATGACACCACTAAAGGAGGAGTTAAAATTCCAAATAAGGAATGTAACTCCTATGACGCACTAATGCAAATGACTATGACAAAATATGACACTTATCATTTGAATTTCTAAGACCTATGACTCTCGCAAGGCGAGATGACTCACCAGGTGATGTGGATGATGACTAGGCATGTCACACACACCAATACCCACCCTTCATCAAAGCTGAGGAAGAGGTCAAGGTAAGTCAGAACATAAAATAAGACTCCCCTAGATAACTAAGAAAGATGTGTCAATGAGGCCCGGTAACTAAATGTCTGATAAGGTGCCCATGCACAAACAACATCTTTCTAGAAAGAAGGAGAGGAGAAGAAGTAAAGAGAGTTATCTAACTCCTCCAGAAGATGATTTATGATGAAATCCTAATGAGCCTGAAGGGACAAAAGGTTTGTGATTAGTGGAGGAAGGAGGAGGAGCATGGAGTGTACCTGATGGTGGCTCAATATGGGAAGAAGATAATATATCAAGAGAAGCAGTGACAATCCTATCAATCTCCATAAGGTGGGAGTCCACAAATATCATCAAGAGAGTTGAGTTGTGATGAAGGAGAGCCCTGAAGGGGCAAAGGAGCTTGTTGCGGTGGAGAGTCAGTGGAAGCTAGTGTGATTACAACTTTGATCTCTAATGAGGTAGTAGGTGGAAGAATATGTTGCACTGTGATGTTGGTATCCTCGAGCATATCATCCAAGTTTGAGTCAAGGAAATCAATGTCCTGTTGTGGAGGATTATATGATCCCTTTGAAGAAGCAATCTTGAGGTTGGTGGAAGCAACCGGAGATGGTAGAATCTCCAGGCTAGAATCAATATAATCAATAGATGCTCATGAAGGGGAAAACCTAAGATCTAACGCAGCATGGTGTGCAGGTGATAATTCAACCAAAGATTCCTGTGGAGGAGAGTTACTAGGAAATGTGATAGGAGCAATACTAAGTTCTGAAGGAGCATGCACAGAAATATGTGTGGGTGGCCCTTCGTAAGAAAAAGTATCGATGAACTCACTTTCCTCCATGGATGCAAGATCATCATAAGATCCATAACCAGATGAAGGAGGATCAAAGTCTCCATGAAAATTCTGAATGAAGGTCCAAGCTCGGTGCGCAAACTTTATGAATTCTATTCGATGTTGAAGGTCCTCCGGTATAGTAAGACAAAGAAACCCGTATGTCATATCATTCTCGTTTACCCAATTTTGGTGATGAATGTGGTCAATAGGTTCAGGTGCCATCCCAAGAACATGTGGTAACAAGTTGTACATAATGCAATGATCGACTATTCCATTCTTCCATTATAGGTAGTTTCCTGGTCCTAGTTGAACAACAAAGTGATGAAATTCAATGATCATGACGAGAGGAGCCTCCAAAGAATACTAGTTTAACCTTGCCTTTTTGCGGCACTTTATAGTTTAGTGCATTGATTACAATCAGATGCGACTGTGTGCCGAGAACCAGTCTATCACTCACCTTGCAATCAACATAATAATGTGCAAGAGTGGAGACAAAAATCAAAGTTCGTTGGGCGTAACAGTTCAACACTATAAGCAAGCACAAGAACGAGAGAAAAAAAGAAGGGGAAGAGAATGCCTTATGAGAAATAGTGTCTCACATCGCACGAAAGAATCCCTTTTCTGTAAGACTGTGGCAGACGCACTCACAAGTCCACAAGAAATAAAAGGGATAAAATAATGCTCAAGATGATTCAAAATGAATTGAATTAAGCAATACAAAGACACCCCCAGAATGTGGGACTTTATAAAATAGTGCATTTACAAAATTGATAATCCCATCATCTAGAGTGAGGAAAAAAATGCAACTTTGACTAAAGAAGTGCTCAAAACTGAGCAACGAGTCAAAAGTTATAGCAAAAAACAATTCCTGCAACTGATGGAAAAAAGCTAATAAGCCTGCAAATGGATTTAAAAAGTGACCTAAACGCATGCAAAGGGTGTCGTATGTATGCTCGTTGGAAACAACATCAAATTTTAGATAGGGTTTGTTTTAACTACGAGGGGGGATTAGCCTTCTGCCAACCCCGGATCTCACCCTCCGTCTTCGACACTCGAAGGAAGGATATTAATACCCAAAATAAATTACAAGGCTAATTGAATAAATGATTTACACCTTAAACATTTTAAAAGGTGAGGATTAACCAATAATCAATTCTAAAAAGGGAAATGTTGACTACCAAGCCCAATGTTGGTGGGATGTCCATGTGCTTCCAAGGTTGAGTGTCGAGCCCACGTGTTAAGGTGAGCAGGTCAAGCTATGTAACTGAAGTGCAGGTGCTGAGTTAAGTGCCAACAGAGTATAATAGCTGAGCAGACCACTTGGAGTTAGACTGAGCTGGTCAAATGACCAAAATGAGACTATGGATGCTACCAGAGGAGATCTCAGTGTAACTATGTGGTGGCAGTTACAAAAAATCTAGGTTGTAACATGGAATGATAGTGTGCCACACAAGGATCCATAGGTGAGCAGTAGAGGATGGCTTCGACCACGACACCACAACCAGGTCCCTGAGTAAGCACAGGGCAGACCAAGAACAAGATATGTGTAAAGTAACTTCACAGCCAAGGTGCCTCAATGAGAAATAAACAGGAAGAGGTGATTCAAAGGCCATAGCCAGTTACTGGACGTAATCAACACATTCATGAAAAATGCAAGTTCAGAGAAGGAAATAGAGACCCTAAACCTAAGATGAATAAATTGTCTCTTGGTTGACTACCAACACTGTGAGGAGGGTCAACGAGTTGGGTTGGTCAAGCCGAGAGAATCAGGGCTAAGCTGCCATGTTTCCTGACAAAATGGTCAGTCCAGAGTGTAATGGTCACGTGAATGGCTTACAGGTGGGCTCACACATGGAGTGACCAAACTGTTAGGTATGTGTAGGCATGAGTCGATGGAAGGAATGATCCGGTGTAGCAATGACAGGATGAAAACGGCCGTGGGAGATCCTGTGTAGAGATAACAGCGTTAAGGGAGTTCCAACAACCATCGATAGAGATCCGTCAGGGTCCCTCAACCATGAACACTCAGCAATAGTGAAATAATGAGTTGGAGCGTGTAGAGATAGTGTGAAAAACAAAAAGCACGAACAATAAGGCCTTTTGAACTAGTTCACAAGCCAATGCGAACTAACGACCAATGCAAAAGACCCTAGTTGATCCAAAATAAGATTCGATGGGTAGACCACTGAGTTTCCAAGAGAGCGGGTGAGTCAAGTGCAAATCATAGATCCAATGGTGAATCCAAGCATGTGGAGGCATGTAGTGAGCTAAGCCCACAAACGTGTGAAACCAACGCTAAGAGTTTTGAACCAAGAACAAACATCCAAGGTGAGAGGTATCAATTCCCAATGCATTCAAAAAGTAATTCATGAGCAAACCAAAAACGAGCCTCCAAATCCAAAAGCATGTCCGAGAAGTGGGTTCACCAATGTAAACGAGTTAACAGGCAAAAAACATCCATGCAACAGTGACCTCAAGAAAATAATTAACCACAGGTCCACGCCAAAGTACAAACAAGCTCACAAGAATAGAAGCAATCCCGAACAAACTCAACAACCATGATAAAGCAAACCAACTAGATACCATAAATTTGCAACTATTGAAACCTCAATATGAGGTGAGCAATACAATTCCAAAATAATCGAAAAAACTTGCATGAGGAAATAAGAAGAAACCAGGAGTAATAAACAACTTGATAAATGCAGAGTGTATGTTTTACTGAAACCATCTCTAATACCATAAAAGAGGCATGCGCGAGAACTGATGTCAAAAATAATGCACCACAATGAATTTGCACTCTGATGACAACTTCAAGCTCCAACGCAATAAGCAAGATTCAAATCAATGGAAAGAAAATGCAGGTAAGAAAACAGGTCTGCTCATGCTCATATATCGAAAAAAGGAAGTACAAATAGGGGTGTTGTGTAGCCCCCATGCCTAAACAAGGAAAGAATATCAATGATGCCACTAACGCATATGACGTGACTAACGCATATGATGCCACTAAAGTAGGAGTTACAATTCCAAATAAGGAATGTAACTCCTATGATGCATTAACACAAATTACAATGACAAATTCTATGACATAATCTAACACTTGTCATTTGACTTCCTAAGACCTATGACTCTCACAAGGCGAGATGACTCACCAGGTGATGTGGATGATGATTAGGCATGTCACACACATCAACAGAGAAACCACATGGATATGAGATTTCAAGCCAAGAGGATAAAGTATATAGGTTGAAAAAGGTGCTCTATGGTCTCAAACAAGCACCTAGAGCATGGTATAGCGAAATAGATTCTTACTTGTTGTCAAATGGCTTTAGTAGAAGCACTAGTGAGCCTACACTCTACAGCAAGGTGGATCATGGTAAGATTTTAATCATTTTCTGATATGTGAATGATTTAATTTTTACATCCAATGATGATATGATGATTACTGATTTTAAAAAATCAATGATGAGCAAGTTTGAAATGATGTATTTGGGGTTGTTGATTTTTTTTGTTGGCATTGAAGTGAAGCAAACGGATCATGGGATATTCATCTCCCAATCCAAGTATGCCACCAAATTTTTAAAGAGGTTTAAAATTTTGAATAGTAAACATGTCCCAACACCAACAGCTACAAATCTAAGATTGAACAAGGGAGATACCAGCAAAAGTGTAAACCCAACCTTGTATAAGAGTGTGGTTGGAAGTTTGATGTACCTGACCACAACTAGGCTAGACATAATGCATGCAGTAAGTTTAATTTCTAGATTTATGGAGTCCCCCAAGGAAACACATTGGCAAGCGGGAAAGAGAATCTTGAGATATGTGAATGGTAGTAGAAACTATGGTATTTTATATGTTGCATCATGTGAACTAGAGTTGATTAGTTATACTGACAATGATTGGGCAGGAAAAATTGATGACAAGAAGATTACTTCAAGTTATGTATTCCACATGGGTTCGTGAGCCATTTCATGGGCATTAAAGAAGCAAACCATTGTTTCTCTTTCTACATCAAAGGTAGAGTACATAGCAGCAAAATGTAGCAACATGTAAGTACTATATTTTTTGATAATGTATCCTCCATAGCTTTGACTAAAAATCTAGTTTTCCATGGATGAAGAAAACATATTGACATCCGCTATCATTTTATTAGAGAATTGGTGGATCATGGAGAGATTAAACTCGAGTATTTCAGATCTGAGAAGTAGCTAGCAGATATTTTCACCAAATCATTACCAAGATCTATTTTTGAACGCCTAAGAGAAAGCTTGGGTGTCATGGATTCAATAGAAGCTAGCTTCGGATAGTTACATGACATAAATACAAGCTTTTTATTGGTGATTGTGATTAAGGGGGAGTGTTGGAAATTTAATCCCAGCCACCATTATTTAATGCCCATTTCCAAGTGGGAATTTCCGTGGATTTCAAATTTTAAACATGCTCATTTAATGTGGTTATTGGGAAAAGATATTTAATTAAAAATTAAATGAAAAGAAAGTTTCATATTTTTAGAGAAGTATTATGAAGGAGATAAAAAAGTAAGAAAGAAAATAAGATAATAGATATACATATGAGCTTTTAGAAGTAGCAAGCATCATTGGAGAAAACAGAGCAGCCATTAGAGTTTTGTAATAGCAAAAGAAAACACAGGTGGAAGAAAATATTGTAGTACTTGTGTTTTTTGTAGGTGGATATCCACCAGCAGCTGAAGGGAAGAAAATAGAAGTGTTTGATAAAGAAAATGCAAATATATATGTAGCAGCATACACAGTGTTTGTAAATCATTTTGTTTTGATAATAGACATAAGAAAATTCTTTTTTTTTGTCCTCTTTTGTTTAACACAGATGCTCTGTTTTGGGCTTTGGATTTAGCATATCTCATTTTTATTTGTGGATCTTAAACTACTGCTCTATTTTTTATGTATTCCTCTTTCTATGAATTGATATTTTGGTGCTCTTTCCTCCCTCCTCCATATAAAAATAATAGAATTACATACTATGAGTTTACTTGAATATGGAATATATATGGCATTTTTTCCATAAACTCGTGGTTTTTTAGTGTCATCTTTCAAAGCAGAGATGTGGAGTTGACAAAAAAACTTGAATACTCATCAGCAATGGAATTGTTGGGCTATTCACTTATAATTGTCATACTTCAAACCTTCAATGTGAGGGATGAGGCTCCTCAAGTTATGGCCTTTATCACCACTCACATCTTATACCTTATTTTTTATGAGCTTGATTATGGTTTCAATTCCCACCAGGCACGATACAAGGTATGGACAGTGGTCATTGGGGGAGGACTTGTAATGCTACTTGAGATTTATGATAACCCCCAAATATGAGGGTATTTTTATGTTCTTGCAGCATGGCATGTTATTACTATTCGTTGTGATGCTCCACTAGGGAAAAAGGTTGGTCCCATTGCTGTTACGACTAATCATTTGAGCGGATAGGATACAACAGCAAGAGTACAAAGGATCAAAAGATGTAGAAGTTTTTTGAATCAGCTAAGCCTCAAAGCTATAACTATTAATTAAGTAGCATGTTACTAGAGGATGGAGGGTACACGGGGAACAGAGGACAATTGGCATCCTCTCATCAGTAATCAGCATGGCTTTGGAGACAATTTTTATTTTTATTGTACATAGTGTGTTTGTTTTTTTGTTATGTGTGTTGTTCAATAAAGATGCAAAGAATTTTCCAGTTTGGTACCTCATGAATGAAGAACATTATGAGGATAAAAATCCCTAAAGTAGTACTTGGTTCTTATGTAAAGGGCTTGTGGAAATCCGAGAAACCACTGAATTGTACATTTGAGACATCAGGTCATTTCAGGTTCGTGGTGAACTTGCAATCAGAAAACCATATGGGTTCGTGGTAATCTAGGGAAAACGGAAACCACCAAGGTGTTATTAGAGATGGATGTACTCATATCACTTCCATGTTTATGGTAATTGTGCAAGGAAAAACCAAGGTGTCACCAAGACCAAGAAGCTATAGAAATGGCATGCCACCTCAAAGGTGAGCAGGCTACATGGAGAGTGTAATAAAAAAATTTCCATGTTTGGAATAAGCGGGGTCCACTATCTAGAAATATGATGTTTGCATAAATAATGTATTAAGGGGGGATGCTAGTAAATTTAGGTTAATATATTGTTAGAAAACATATTTGGGTTGGTTATGCTTTAGTGGTAGTTATGCCTTCCTTGTGGCATCTTTGACCAGTAGACGGTTCTCCTTCTAACTGTCTCTGTTGTATATACATTTTCTTTGTTTATGAATGTTAAGGAAAGGCATTTAATCATTTTCTATTATGTCTTCCACCTTCATTTACTTTATTAAAATAAAGTTGTAAATTATAATGTGACCTAAATGTACCCTAAATAGTTTTCATGTAAACCCTAACTACCTTATAACCAATTTTTGTGTTATATAAAAGGAATTTAGAGCTCATTTTAAAAAGAGGATCTTGGATGTTGGAGGAAATTTGTGTCCTATGGTCTCAAGGTAGGGAAGTTTATAAAAATTTATGTTTATATACTTTCCATGGAGATTAATCATTGTGAATACTTTGTTGAAGAGATAGTAAAGAAACTTTGTGTTCTCTTTAGATTATTATTGGTTATGTTTTTTTATGTCAAATGTAATCTTTCATTTCTTTCCTTTTCATGCAAAATACTAGCATTCAATTTATTTAATTTAGTGGTGTACTTTCTAGCATGTAAGAATGAGATATGTGTTTTCTTATTCTTGCATGCTCCCTCTCTCTATTATTTTCCACTATCTTCCTCTCTCTTCTATCTCTCACTCAATTTCCTTTATTACCCCTTTTGGGTGGTTTCTGTGTTAAAAGTATCTAAAACCCAATTAACCCATCATACGAGGGATCTTACCCTCTCAAATGTAGAGGTTAGATCACCATGTCGATAGGTGATCTCTCCAATCTTGTAAGTTTTATGTCAGATAATGTAGGCAAAGCTGTTAGGAGACTGAGTAAACCAAAGTGACATAAAATCTTGCCAACAGAAGACTTATGACTGTAGAGTGATGAAGTTCCATCTACATCGAACAATGTTTCTTCCCTTAGGAAGAAAAAAATTGGAGTATTGGGAGTCCACCCACTTTGTGAAGGAAACTGAATGCATCAGTACAAAGAACTCTGAATCTATTCCACTGAAATGTGATATAGACATACCAAATAAGTGCTCAAGAACCAAAGGTATTTCCACAAAATTAGAACTATCATAGTAGGGAAAAGGAACATCCAATGAAATAAATTCCATGTGAAGTAAAGGAAAAGTAACAACCCCCGCAACATTAGAAATAGGATCCACAAGAAGATGAGGATAGGTGATGGTCTCTAAAATATTAGAAGTAATGAAATTTTGAGAGCAGACACTCCTAACAAAGGATATGAAGGAATCCTTTAGAACACCTATAAAAGGAATAGAAACTCCCTATACTACAACCCAAGTAGGCACTGTAAAGATACAATTAAGGTATGGAATATACTCACCCCAAAGGGTTTCTCGAAAAACAAAAGAGAAATCTCTGATAGGTATAAATCATCAACACATGAAGGAGGAGAAGTGGTAGAATCCTCACACACTGGATGTGGAATGGAGGTAGGTAAAATTAGAGTATGAGGTTAGGAACAAGATGGTCAGTGGAAAAAACACTTAGTAACACTAGTTAAATAATAATTTTAGCCCAATTAATCAAATTTCCCAGGATGGGAAAATTTTGAAAAATGGGTTTAAAAAAACCCGGCTACCAATTTAATTAACCTCCTAATAAAAATAAATCACCCTTCCTTAATTAATAAACCTCCCTTTTAAAAAAATTAACCCCTAATATTAATTAATAAAAACTTAAGCTTAATAAAGATTAGGATAAAAATGAATTATAACCTAAGGTTTTTATAAGCTAAAGTAATGTTAAATAAAATTAAAAATGTGGGGTAAGTTTTTGAAAAGAGGGAGGAAAAGGTTAGGTGGATGGTCAATGGGTGAGTGAGCCAAATAGAGGAGGATGGCTCCACGTGGTGGGTGAACAGGTCAGCATTGGCCTCAAGGCAGTGAGCCAGATGGGAGTGAGAAGGGGGAAAGCTCGAGGTAGTAGCCGAGGTGAATACTTGTAGGAAGGGAAAAAATGCATGCAGAGGCGTAGGGGTAGTGCAGGTTACAACTGCTGGGTGAGTTGGAATGAGAAATAAGGTAATGGCTCAGAGAATGACGACCACGGGGAGCAAGGAAAGCATAGAGTAGTGGTCGAGGGCTAAGGCAAGGCCAAGGGGAGTGATCGAGTGATTTATCCAAGGGTCAAGACAAGGTCAAACCAAGCACCAAGTAGCCAGGGAAGGAAACAGTGAGCGTAGGGTCGATCAAATTAGGTGCAAGCCAAAAATATCCAATGAGCAAGGGAGAAAAAGTAACCACAAATCACTAAAAATGGTACCTAGTTCGTAGGCCAAGAACAATACGGTGATCAGGGTTGGCATTGAGGGGTTCAAGCAGGGAAGGTGAGGCGAGAGAGTTGAAACTCAAGCAAGAGAAACCAAAAACCAACTCACCAAGCCAAGAGAACTTAACCCGCAACTAATGCAAAATAACTACCAACTCAAAATAAAAACAAGCCAACGGGAATGGAACTAGCTCGTAGGGAGCTCAGCATGACTCGTGGTCAATTCAAATACAAAACAACTTGTAGAAAGAAGCCAACTCACTAGCAAGAGGCTAACTCGTCGAGCTCTGTAGGAGTTCAGCTAAGCTAGGAGATGGAGAAAGCAGACAACATGGGGTAAAAAGAATGCAAGGAATTAAAATAAAGGAGGAGGCAGGAGTTGGCACCCACAAATAAATTTTAACAAAAAAATAGAATTTTTATTAAAAAATATAATAAAACCAACATAATAAATACCTCTAAAACAAGATTACTGCCAAATATGGTCGTAGACAGCTAGATTTGGCGAGGAAACTCCTGAAATAACTAAAAATCCAAAACCAACCTGTAGATGCACCAAAAACAACACACAAACTAGGAAACTCCATGAAAACTGATATTAACCAAAATAATGCATGTATATAAAAAATGGAAAATGGATTACGAAGCTTGTACAAGAAACTAGTAAGAACACGAAATTGAGATTAGTAGGCAACCGAAGACGGAGAGTGACATGAATCTTAACAAAATTCTCTAATACCATATGATAGAATGTGAGAATGAGAATCAATCAGGAGGGTGGGCACATCAACCAAGTTGCACTCAAACGGAAGTGTGATAGAGTTTCATTTAGTAAGAAAACATTCAACTATGAAATGTGCATGCAGAAGAAAAGGGTCTACTCATCCTCATAGATCATAAAAAAGAGGTACAAATAGGAGTAATGTGTAACTTCCAATGTGATACAAAACATACCTCCACAAGGGAGAATAGAAGTTACATTCCATAAATGGAAAGTAACTCATGTATGATGCACTGGCACTCACTAACGTGTATGATGGAATCTGTCATACCCCCTAAGACACCTAATTCCTATGATATCACCTAAGTGATATGAATTACCAAGTAATGTGGAAAATTCCCTTAATGACAAGACAAGTACCCCACACTAAGATAAATGTCACCAATATTTAGAAGAGGCCAAAATTGGAAGAGGAGAAGTTTAATACTATAAAATCTATATGTGAGGGACATAAAGATGAGATTTCCTTCATACTTGAGTACTTTGAAAGTTTCATGCTTTTCATTGAGGAATAATATGATGATCAAACTTTTTATTCACTTGTAAAACCTACATGGGAGGATATCATGACTTTATTAGAGTATAAATAAAATGAATATGTGTATGATAGTTCTACCTATAGATATAAACACAAAAAAGGGAGAAGATCATATGAGAAAGTCCATTAGTTTTGAAATTTGGGTGTCTTATCAAATATCTAGCTAGATAAAATCCTAGATCATATTTTCCACTAGTCGTGCTCACTTTAGAGGATGAAGGCAGTTCTTCAAAGCATTAATATTCAGCCCAAACACCTTCAATAACAAATTACAAACCAAACAGAGGTGTATTTTTCCTTTGAAACTAATTTTTTGAAGGAGAAGATGTAGACCATGTTTTCACTCTTCTCACTTGTCATGGGTGTTTCAAAGATGATATCATGTCCTAAGCTCATAAAAATGGAATATACTTCTCCCAACTTGTCTCTAGATTTTTATAATTTGTTATGGACATTGTTAGAGTAGGAGTGGTGTAGGTTTGATTTTATAATCAATTCTTTACACACTCTATTGTTTCATTTGAAGCATGCATGACTTTCTATTTTAGAAGTAGTTTTTGTGAGTCACTCTTGGGAGCTTTTTAAAAAACAATGAGGGAATTTTCAAAGAACAAGACATATCTTGAGAGAGATTTACATGGGGTACCTTTTGATTTAAGCAAATTTTGAGTTTAAATGTTTATAGATCAGTAAGCTAAAATTTTCAATGGTTTTCATATCTAAAGACTAAACACTCAAATCCATACCAAATATATGAAAATGCCACTAATCCTTACATTTATTAGGAAAATGTCCCCTTTCCAAAAAAAATTCCAAAAGGAGCACCATGTTTCATTTTTAGGGAATGAATCACACTTGGAACACTTGAAGGTTTTTAGTGGATTTAAATAGGCATTTTTGAGGCACTATTGTGGTGGAAAGTCTAAAAATTGTATTACACTCTTTTGATCTAAGTTCACGTAGGCTATATCAAGAAGAAATTGTATATTTTAATGTGTTTTTTCCCTCAAAATTTTAAATGATAGACAAATCCTTTGGTTTTATATTGAAGCTAGCTCGTAAAACTTATTCAAGAAAAAAGAGGACACATGGTGATAAATGAAATATCTAATCCTTTGAATTGGTAACTTTTAGTTCCTTATATAGATGAAGAAACAAGTGTTTCCAATCAATGCTCACTAATCTCATAAGCCTCAATTTCTTCCTTGGCTCCCAAACATTACAAAGTCTCGATTAAGAATAATTTTCACAAAGGACATGTGGTAAAGATCAAAAAGTGGGACTCTCCCAAAGTCTTGGTTAAAAATTTACACTCCATAAAGAACCAATGATCAACACATAAATTTAGGGATAAGTGTCATGCATCAGCTAATGACATTCTTTCAAACTTGTGAGCTCACCTCCTAAACTTAGCAAGTAAGCAGTGATGGACATGTGAATATCCTATACATTTGGTAGTAATCAGTGCATAAATACATCACAAAGATTATTTGCTCACCCCCTCACCCTAAACAATGATGAGCCATCGATGGGAAACACATGACATAAATTAGTACACTTAGTAATTCTCCACTGTGTTGATTGATGAGATGAGAATTAATGGTTTGGATTAGTGTTAGTTGAAGCTCAAGGATGTCATAAAGGCATAATCAAAGCCCTATTTTTTCAGTCATTAATTTTACTGGGAGACCCAAATAACATGATACTAGTACCATTAGAAATGTCTTGGAGATATCTAAACATTGAGCCTAGTTTTAATGAAAATGATGGAGAGATATATTATATTTTGATGACAAATGTTTAGTATTTTGTAGCGAAATAATTAGGTTATGGTGCCTATATCACATTTAAATGATTCTAGGTTTTTATATTCTTTGAGAATATACTCTTTAAAGTTGGATATTATCTCAGGGACCCACAAAATGTAGATAAAGGAGTTAACAAAAAATTTCAATCAAAAAATGTGTTGTTACAATTATCCAAAAGTGCAATATGGTTTATTAGATAAATGGTAGCTCAAACATCATTCATCCTTCTGATGTAATGGGCTTACATTGTTGTCATCTCAAGGATCAATATTCAAACAAATATCTACTTGTTTCTTCAAAGATGAAGGAATATTCTAGAGTAATTTGATTACAGTAAAGAGGATAAGATTGAAATAATAGCATATTCTTGATTCTACAGCCTCTCTATTATCTCATCTTCTTTTATAAATGTAACCAAGTGTAAATTGTAAAAAATATCATATCCTTTTTTATCATGGGTAAATAGTTTTGAAGGGACTATACCCTATGTACAAAAAGGCTCAAAAGCCAGATATCAAAAGAAGAGAAACCAAACCTAGATATGCTAATCACCATAGACTAGGAGGCTCAACAGCCAAATAATACAATATAGGTAGCAAAACAGGATCAAGACAGACAGTGATCTGAATAAGAGCAAAAGAGACAAAAAACGAACAAGAGGAATCCACCACTGGTCATCCCAGTCAAAAAATAGCATCAAAATTGCCAAACAATAGCAACTTCACCACCAGTAAACAGCAACAGGGCACCGCATCACTTGACAGCTCGGTCAATCTTGGCCTTAATCGTTTGGAGCGAGATGAAGAACACAATGGCCGGGGCTTGGGATGGATCTTTCAAATCTGCCTGGGAAATTGTAAGATCTCAGTTCTCCTTTGATCCCCAAATATCCTTGGTAATGCCGCTGATACTGCATATACTTCACACATGTTGCTCTATAAAATTATAGATACTTTTAAGAGCTGAGAGGATATAGTCATTACGCCCTTTTACATTTCCAATCTTGGCATCCAGAGAGAGAAGCTTATTGAATATTTTAGTAGTAGTATCATCTTCTTTAGAGTTTTATAGCTTCCTTTTTCCCTTTGTTTTATCTATATCCCTAATAACACTCTTTAGGTCATGAATCTCCTTTTCCATCTTTTCAATCCTGACCAATAGGTCCACTTCCTTAGAATCCTTCACCGATTTACTTATGTGAAGTAAATTCTCTACAAGTTCCAGATCTTTATGGATTCTTCAAACCCTCTGTTAAGATGGCAAAGGGACCTTAGCTTTCATTTCTTTCCTCTTCCTGCTGGGGGTAGCAATGTCAAGTTTTCTATTGGCAAGGGGAGGAATGGAGGCAGGGGGGGTAGGTTTCCAAGCATTTTGAGTGCCTCTGACCTCTGAGTTGATATTTTTAGATGAATGATCACCTTGGATTATGTTGAAATTAGACTACATATACTTTTATATTTTAGGATAGTTATGGTTGTGGCTCATATCTACCCTCTATATTTATGTTAATCCATCCCTTGCCTCTCTGTTATATACATGGTTTATTTTTTGTGGTATTTGTAAGAATTTTATCTAGTATGTATTAAGGTTGAGAGTGAGAACTAGATTTAGATACAATTTTGGTTGTGGCTAGCATCTACCCTCTAGAGCTATATTTTGTCTTCTCACTTGTTGAACTCAAATGGGGAGATTTATCCCTTTCTCTTTGGTGCATCACCACATTTTATTTCATGTTTATCTCATCCATTTTTTTCTTGTAATTAGTATATTATGTATAAAATTAGAGTAGTTAGGAAAGGAATCCAACCTTCTCTTGAGGTTTTTTACAAGGAACCAGGGTCCCACACCTTGGAGACATCCCCATGTTGATGTTGAGACAACCAAGTTATCTTCATTTTTTTTTTCTTATAATGGGTGTACATCTGAGAAGTCCAACTTACACCTAATAAGGAATAGTTTAAAATAGTAAGGAAAAATTTATCTTCATCAAGTTTAATTTTTTTGGTTTTCCAACTCTATTTCTAGAATTTACATGCATTACAGTTGAGATGTGATATGTGGAGAAGTTTTGGACGCTACCTCATTTGCTACACAATGGTTTGGGAGTTATAAATATGGTTCCTTTGTGTTTTTTCTCTAAGGGTTAATCCCACATTTTTTAAGGAAGGCCCATATTTTCCCTTTAAATGGAACAATATTTTATATGCTAAGTGGAGTAAATGATCCACATTACTTAAATTTTATCAAATCTTAAAATTGACTAAGGCATTAAGTAAGGTTAAAATTTTCCTAGTTGGAGTCACATGTTGCAAGGTTTTAGAATTGTATTCCAAAAATAAGTTGAATTCTTGGATTGAGGAAAAAAAGTATCTAAAGTGCTTAGGAACATAATATTGTACCACATGGTGCAACCCTATAAACCCACGTTGCATAGGGATTTCATATTCAAGAGAGGGTGTTTGATTTTCCTACACGGATTGCCACAATGTGGTGGAAATTTATGGATTTTTGTCCATTCAAGAACTTGGGAGAATCATTAAGAGATCAAGATATGCTAAAATTATAGAGGAATAAAGTGGTGGCATGTGACAGAGTAAGGTTTGGAAGTGTGGAAGACTAGAGTGGTGATATGTGTCATGTCTCTACACAATATATGTTTCTTAGGAGGTAGAAACAAAATAAAAAGCAATTTGGATTCAAAATTCTCAAATGGAGACACATGGTGTAGATTAGAATACTTTTGTCTTGGAGAGGTAAGTACAAGTTGAGTGGTGAAGAGAGAGAGATATTGAAACGGTGTAGTGTGAAATATCACCATATGATAGTCTAAGAAACTAATCAGTGCATGCCACATGGCCCAATTAGAAAAATCAAAATGTGAGTATAGTTAAAAATTTGATCTTTTTTCACAATTTCAATGTTTGGGTTTTGGATAGAGATATTTTTCTACTCATATATTTTGATAGAGCTCTAATTTATAAATGTTATTTGGAATTGTTAATATCGTTTAGATAGATCTACAATGGTTATAAATTTGAGTTAAAATTTTTAGTGATTGATGATTAGTTTGTTCATAAAATAATGTATTAGTGCTCACACAATACAGTATGTGTGTGCATGTGTGTGTGGGGGGGATTAATAAATATGTAAATGAGTTGTTATTTAACAAATCATATATGATATAGTAATGTATTTAGTTATACATGAGTTATAAATACTCATGTACAAATACACATAAATATATTTTCGGGGGGAGTGGTTTTAGATCCTTGTAAATATGAGTACTTGTGCCTACATATATATGTAATGCATTCTTACCATATGAATCAAGAGATAAGATTTTTGGTGTGTGTTTAATATATGTGAATCTCTAAATGAATTCACATTTGGTATCATATAAGTGTTTAATCATGTTTGAAATGAAATTCTAATGGATGTGTGAGGGGCATTATTACTTCTATTTGACATTATGAATAGGGTTTGTGTGATATTAATTTATTTATGTTAGATCTTCTTATTATATTATAGGATTTATATGAGATTTGATGATCTAGAGAAGAAATCCAACATATGACATACAAAATATTGAATTAAGAAAATATATTGATGGTGAGGCTAATGAAATTAAACAATCACTCACACAGTTAGAACAAGTGAAAACAACATTCAAAATCCATACAATTTTTCACCTTTTCTCAATAACCAAAACTTGCATTTCACCATCAAAATATATATACACCTAATTAAAAGTTTGAAATTAATGTACACATGCTTTATAAACTAGAAAATCATGCACAAATTCTTGAAAAAGTTTCAACCCTTCAACTTTACCCAATCTCTCTCTAACCCTCACTATTTCTTTTTAGCCCTCCAAAATTGTACATTTGAGCATAAAAGACACAATACCTTGTTCTAAGATTCATTGGTAAACTTTTATAATACGCATTTATCCCATTACCAATCCTAAAAAGTTTCATCAAGAAAATCCCTACCCATTTTCTTTTATACTTCTTTTACCGTTTTTTCTCAAAACACCAAATTAGCCCTAGTTTCATGCAAATCCTTGTGTCCAGATCAAACCATCAACTTCCATGAAAAAGTAAGATATGTTTTAGATAACCATTTGGGCATTTTTGTTTTCATGTGAATTTTTTGACCTGTCTCCAACCACAACTCTCCTAGTTCAATTTTCCTCCTTATAGGTAATGCAATAAGGCCTAGCCTAGGGTTTCAAGCTAATGCCTAGTGTTTCTTTGTTTTCCACTATTTCAAAAAATTTAAACTCCTTATTCCAAATGTAATCAACTTACTCAATATCCTTTCAATTCTTAGCTCCTTTCAAGTATTATCCACTCAAAATCATCCTTCTTATTAGTTTCCAAACTTAAGGCTTCCCAACTAGCTTGTTCTTCTTAACATGCATCTCAACTTCTTTAAGCTCTATTTTAGCTCTTGTTTCTTGATTTTATCTGAATTCATAACGATACCTTACTCCCCAATATTTTTTGATGTCAAACCACTCCTTACAAGTCATTCATTAACCACATTCAAGCTTCTTTAAGCTAACTTCCACCAACTGTTCTTAAACGTTTTCAATTGGTAACAAGAGGACAATCTAGTGTTTCAATTTCACTAAGAAATTTAAAACTTCCTCTAAGCCTCTATAACCTTTCTAATCTATGTAAAAGTCCACCCGACATGATCAAACTCTCCTTTAAACTATGACATGCTTGGAACTCACTATTCACTTCATTATTGGTTATGCATGACTATACCTATAGTTTTCCTTAAGACTGTGTTGTAATATTCAAACCCTCATAATTATTATTCATCTTCATTCCTTTGACCACCTTCACACCTCCTATTCTCTCCTTTTTCCATACTTCAAGTATTCTTAAGCTACCAAAAACACGAATGAAATACTTCACACAATCATATCTCCATTTTATTCCCTCAAACTGTGTATACCCATTGTTACGTTTGAGTTCTTCCTGAATTTGCTAGTTTAGTTTGAAATTATTATTACTAAACCCATAGTTCTTAAAATCTCAAATATTTTCTTAATATTATATCTTACCAAAAAAAATTGGCCCTCAAAGAATATCTTAGGTCTCAATTAAATTATTTTGGTCTTAGAAGCCTCCTATTAAACCCTGAAGCAGTGTATACCCAAAACCATGAGAGGGTTTACAAATTTTAATTCACTTGAATTTGAATTGATTCTTCCATAAAAATTTTGTACTCGCCTTATTCCTTTTGGTAAATTTCCTTTGAGAAAACTTTAGGTTCTATCTTGTATCTTCTTACAATCTTGCTTATCCTCAGAGTTCTATGTGTGGAAGTCTCAGACCGAGACGAAGCAATTCTCTAATCTACTTCTTGTTCAAGAATCCTTCATAACCTTAAATTAAATCAATCCCTTCTTCTGAATATGGGCACATATTAACACTACATTCACCCATTGATAGGGGTTACAACTCATCAATACCATCACTGTAACATGTAAGGCTATAAAACACAATACCAAAAACCCTGATAATTTAGGCATATCATAATGTCTCCCCATTTTTTATAAACCATGGTGTCCATCAGAAAATGCATCACTCATCACAAATACCTAAAACCTGATTTCTTTATGATCTTAAACTTCATTATAGGATTGTTCATGAACTTTCACAAGCAAGAAACTTTCACATAATTACATGCAAGAGCAGCTTTATTAATATTAAACCCCTGTCAATATCCATTACCATTTATTAGTCTTTTCAAGTTATTTTCAACACATTTAATGAGATATTTTAATTCTAATAAGAAGGCTTACCAGTCCTATATTTCAAATTCAAAAAAAAAAACCTTTCGCTACATGCATTCCTTTCTTGATTGTATCTCATAGCCATCCAAATCTCACATAGCTTCATATACTTGAACATCACTCTTCTTACTACACACTCATCCCTTAATAGTCAATCAATTCATTATGTCAAGTAATCCTAATAATCACCATCATAGAAAATCAAAGAATACATTCATGGATAGAATCAACAAAGAAATATTAACATTTCATAAAACTAATATGAGGAATCTTATTTTGTTATTGATCTCTTCCACGCAAGTACAGATTCCCTTATCCTAATGGCTCCTCCTCCAATGATCTCTTCACTTCCAAAACTCCCTTTCTCATTCTAGCTAACTCTTCCTTCAAAAATTCTTCTCGTTTATGATGAATAAAGATAGTTAGTGGTTTTATCCATGGTTATTAAGTTGACCATAGCTTAGACCAAGGTTATATTACTTCAAGTGCTCCCTCATAAGGCTTATTTTTCTATGTTACAATGATATCCTCTATGTAACACCTTTGAAAAAAAATTATATTCCTTTCTTGCATTACAAGCGTTGGCATGTGATTTTCTTGAATGAGGTGTGTTTCCTTGATTGTTGAAAATCATGCTTGTTATGGATAAATCATCTCTTCTCTTAGATTCATTGGACTGAAATGATGTGGCTTACAAGAATCCACTTTCACTTCTAGTAGGTAAGTTGCAATCTGGTTTTGAGAGTTGCAAACTTATCTCTTTTTCTAACTCATCCTTGGATCAATTCCAGTGATCCAAGGAATATTTTAAATCTCCTTACTGGACTGAATGGTAAAACTGACATTCATAGGTGGAGAGATGTAGTGGACTGAACTTTGTATGTTACAAATTCCTTGGTCTTGTATCTTGCCTTCATTCGGTTGTATGTTTGTGCTTGGGTCTTTAGGATTGATCTCTTTAGGACATTAATGGCGTAAATGAAATATAGTCTACTTCATGACTAAGAAGGGAATCAAAATCCTAAAACTAAAGGATTATCCTAACAGTATCCTAAACTAGGTAAAAATTACCTACTTCCTAGTTATGTCTACTTATTTGGGTTTCAATCTAACCTAAGCTTCTTATTCTATTATTTTGGGATGGCAAACTAACCTAAGCTCTTGTGCTAAATGGATAAGGGAGAGATTACTAAAGTAATGCTAGGCTATATTAACCTAATGCCTAATACTATATGGTTGTGAATTTGATCTAACCTAAGGTGGAAATTACCTATGGCTATGTTTTAAGACCTAAGGTAATTATTGTTAGACTAACCTAAGTTTTGGGAAATCTATCCTAAACTATTAAAAGGGAACCTAAGGGGTTGTATGGCATTATGGCGATGGTTCCAATGGCATTTAATTGATTTGAATGGGTTAAATGAATGGAGGTACAACCAGCTTTGGAAAAGGATAGTAAAATTTAGTGGAGGCATACGTGGAGGCTTCACTAAAGTTGGAAATGCATGCAGAAGTGGAAATAGGTTTCACCAGTTTTAGGAGGCGGTGGCATGGAGAGATAGGAGGGAATTTTGTAATTAATGGCATTAATGGACCTCAGTTTTTGCGTGCAAACCATCTTGGAAACAAGGGAGGTGGATTTGTGAGAGGTTGTTTGGTCTTGCATGTCTCACGATTTTTTCTCTGCATGGAGCTATCTGGTTCTTTGAACCAGTAGTTTGACTTTTACTTTGTGGCTATTTTTGGTTCCTCTAGCCTATTTTTGATTAAAGGAAAGTATATGAGGCATTTGAGGAAAATATGTTTGGTTGTTGATCTTTCGTGGAGGAGAAAAAGAGTTGGAAGCTCGGCTGGAAGTCTCCTTTGAATTGGCAGAAGCACTATCAGGCATGATAGGCTCTATCCATTAAGATTTCTTGCTTTCTTCTAAATGATTCATTAAAACAATTATGCTCTCATGAGATAAATGTTTGCATGATTTTTTTGGTTATTTACTTTCATGGTTTTATGAATCTTTGTGGTTTTTGGATGTAAATCCATTGCAAAGTAATGTTAACTTTTGGAAACTTCCTCTGTGCAAGTTTAGTGGTGATATGCATGTGAAACTTGTGTTTGAGGCTGTTGTTGTTCTGAACTGGTATATGATGCTTGAGGTTTTGTTTTGAGCTTGTATTGGAGCTTGTGTTGCTCAGAACTTGTGTTTGAAGCTTTGTTTTTAGCATTATACTCATATTCATTACGTGCATGTTCTGAACTTGTGTTCGAGGCATTGTGTTTGGTTCTGTACTTATATTCTGAGCTTGAGTTTTACTCACATTCAAGGATTTGAAATGCTTAGAACTCGTTTATGGACTGTCTACTTGAAAATGCTTGCGAGATAAATTTTGGTTTGGGTTGAATTGCTAACCTCTTTTGAGATCTTCTCCTTGTAGCTTTTTGAGTCGGAATGGTTGTGGCACTTCTATTTTTGGAGACTGTACTATGTTCTTGAATTGGTAAGGGCGTGTAAGTATGGAGGATATTCTTCCCTCCTTTGCTTTGATAAATCCCATGTCTTGTTGAAGGATTGACTGTTGTGTATGAAGGATTAATGGACTGGAACTGTATCTTGTTGTGGGTTTGGTTTGATATATAGTTCGTTGGAACAGTCGTTAAAAGTTTTTGAGGTTTTATGGAAATGCAGTATGCATACTCCTTTTTTTATTGACGTTTGAAATGAATACCTTCTATGTCGTTATCTTTTTAGATGGAGCTATGAGAGTCTTTGTTGTGTTTTCTGTTTTAGTCACAATTGGAGGTAAAGTTGAGACATAGCTTGACTCAAACGTATATTGGGTTTTCTTACTCACTTTCAGATCCTCTTAAATTGACTTTTGGGTTTTTAAGGAAAGAAGAGATGAATACTCTCTCATTCTGAAATATTGTTGATAGGATTTATCACCTCTAGTTCGGGGTTGTTTCTTTAATTTATCTTCATGATGACCACGAACTATAGGTCTCTTGATATGGAGTCATGTAAGATCTTAAATTTGGGAATATAGTTGATTTTAAGTTCGTGAGTTTAATAGAAAATTGTTTATCTTATACTTTTTTGGGTTTTCTATTCTTTGTTGGATTCATCGAATGAATCTTTGGGTCTTTGAAAAGAGAAAGGAATATGTTCTCTTATGGATAGTATATTGTTTTTTGGGACTGTACTGTGTACTCCTTTATGAGAATTGAATTCGAAATTGTGTCTAATGAATTGGAATATATAAACCAGGTCATATAGGTTTATAGGGGAAACTAGAAGTGTGCTTTCTTTAAACTATGGGTTTGGTTTTGTGTTCTCTCTTGGGAACTAGTTAAAGAACTTCTAAGTTTGAAATAGAAATGGGAATTCATTGATAGTATAAATGAAATGAATTATTGATTGGACCTTTTCTATTTGAAATCCTTTTGTAAGATAAGTTCACTTGATTGAACTTCTTTGTATTCTAATTTTCTTCTTGGCTGTAGGGTGGTTGTTCTCTTAGGCCTGCTTGACTTCTTGGGTTCGGATTTTTGTCCTTTTATCTGGAAGGAAATAGTGTGAAACCACTCTTCTGATATGGAAATTTCTTTGTGGATTGTTTAGTCTACTTTGTACTAGTCATTTGTTATAATGATGTGGAAAGAGAATAGCTGAGTCGATCTTTTGAAAAGAAATTAATAACATGCTTAGACCAATTGCATTATTTGACTGAGTCATACTTCATTTGGATTTGATATTGAAAGGTTTTCTCTTTTTGCACTCTATCTTATTATGAACCCTTCTTGGATGGACACGAGAAGAGATTAACCATGTGTGAGTCTTGCTTGATTTTTGGAATGTCTGGTTTCAGATCTTTGAATGATATCTTCTAACATGTAGAAGTTAGTTGAGACTTGCAGGTAGACTGTTTTGATACTCTTCCCCTTCTTGGATTGATTTGGGATTCTTGTTAGATGTTGTCTCTTTAATGTTGAATCCTTATATTGTTATCCTGGAACTGAAGTAGTTATGTGTGTTCTGAACCTGATTCTATCTTTCAGATGATTAGTGTATGGGGAACAATATGTATTGATTCTTGTCCTTTACTTAAGTTATAGGATGAAACATCCTAATATGAGCTATGTTGTAAATAACTTCTTTTGCTACATAGTAGATATAAATGTTGTCTTTCTATTCAGATAGAATTATGAAACAATTGGATGACAAGACCTTTTGTTTGTTTAAAAGTAATTGATAGGATCAATTAAACTATATGTTATAATGCAGATGTTGCGGATCATATTATGCTCATTTCTTAAAAGTGAATTTAGAATCTTTAATTGTACTTATTTTTTGGTTTATATTACTTATGCTTATTTGTATGATATATTAATTATTTCATTAAAGCAGAGTTGTTTTAATGGAACAATTAGTGGAATGCACTTCGTTTTAATGCTTAGTGCTTATCATGCTTAGTTCATTGAACTGACCCATGCTAGCAATTTTTGCAGATGGACATCGTAAGTGATAAAAGAAGGAAAAACTTTTATGATGCATTGGCTTAATTAATCTGGATCTTATGTAAAGAGTTTTGAATCATTCTTGAGTTATATTGGAAAAGAAAAGTGATGTTCTTTTAAGATATAAATTCTGATTGACATGCAAAATGTCTAAAATGCATAGTCTTGTAAATGTATATTTATCATCTTGAATTGAAAGGTTTTGAGTTGGACTCCAATTTGTGGTATGAATTATTTTGTACTTGTATAACGGAAATAGTAGTGATATCTTGTCGGTATACTTTATATCTGTTTGAGTACTTTTATTGTTATCAATTAATAAGTTAGATAAAGGGGATAGTACAATTCCCCCTTATTATAAGGAAACTTGTTAAATTACAAAAGATGTCATTATTTATCTACAAAACTAAAGTTTATTAATGAAATATGTAGTAGGCATAAAATTAAACTATATGAGTAACAAATGATAAAAGGTTATGTTAATCCTAACATCTAACCATGTAGAGTAAGATTATTCCTCTCTCAAAAGAATGAAAAGATAAAAGGGACAGTGGTTTGATCTATAATATTTGTACTTTGTTTATAAAAGTAAACACTAGCTGAATCTAGGTGGATGACACACTTGATTTGGACAGCTAGGTTGCTTTAAGAATTAAATTTTTGATGTTTGTTGTCCTGTTTTTGGGATAACTACTTGTTATGCCATGTTAATAAACATTAATGCAAACATGAGTTAATGAAGTTCTCTAATATCAAATCAAATTAATTATGGATATAGAACTTAATGAATGCTGGAATTAGGGTTAGGCATGGTTGCTGTAATCTGAATCTTAATCCAATTTAATTATGAATTAATGACCACTAAGGGAGTATGTACATCATGATGAATCAATTCTAACGGATGTTGGCACATGCCAACTGTAGGACTGTACCTTCGAGAAGACCAAGGTCTTCTCAAGGATACAGTGTTGTAGTTGACATGTGGCAACACCCTTTTGTATTTGTTCATCTAGATCTACACACATCTAGACTTGAACTTAGTTTTCTCTCTAGGTCAAGTTAGTAGCATGTTTGGAATAGGGAGTAGCTTTCTATGACTCAGGGTACCTTGTCACATTCGGTTGACTTAGGTCAGTTGAGTATGCCCATATACCCTAAGTCATCGTGAGTGTCTTCCTATAACAAATTAGGTTGCTAACTTGAGCTAGGGTCAAACCTTGCGCAAGTGGATTAATGGTAGTTAGTAAAGACCATTCTAGATAACAATAGAGTGAGGTGAAGGACGTATTCTGAAATGACGAATATGTCATCTAGGAATAGTAACATGAACAGTATGTTGAAAATATTTGGCCAAAGTATCACAAGCTAGTAGTTTTATCATCAGATGTCACCTAGTTTAAGGTAACGTGATGTTAGATGAATATTAGTAACAAATATTTAGATAGGTTCTTTAAATAGATCACTCAGTACCAGAATAGGGTAGGAGAATGAAGTATATGTAGTATACATAAAGTATTCTATACTTTAAGTCAGCATGAGAGATCGGTTGGTAGCCGAGTCATGGAATGAGAGATCGATAACATACCGAGTCATTACAGCTGCATATGGTTATCTGTTATGAGATTGATTGGCATGGAATGTGTATTCTAAATGATATTTTATTTAGAACAGAGAAAATTATGATTCAAAATTATTTGAATTTCTTCCTCTCGTGTCGTATTTGAGATCATCTTCATGCTTCTTTGTTCTCTTTTGTCTTCTCCTTGCTTTCTTGGTTCCTTTCTTTCTTGCTTTGTCACCTTCTTGATTCATTCTCTCTCTTTCTTCATCTTTTTCTTCTTCTTCTTTATGGTCCACTTTCTTTTCCTCATCAATTTCTAAATTCTATTCATGTTTCACATTCATGCCTTAGTCTATACCTGCACAAAAAATGCTAAAAGCTGCCTTAGATTGGAAAAATAGAGGATAACTAGTCCCTTTCTTTTCTTCTCTCCTTGTCAACTTGTTCTCTTCATTCATTTTCTATTCTACCTCTGTTAAGAGCATTATACCTTTCCAAAATTATCAGCTTCTTGACTTTCTTATTCTTATTCAATATTTATCTCACATTCATCTTTATTGCATTGTTAATTTTCCAATGTTTCTCTAGCACTTGTCTTAGCTTTGACTTAATCTTCTCCACTTAACCAGCTCCACATGCTTGTGAGAGCTCTCCATGATCTTTTCATCACACTAACTATTGCATTATCACCTTTAACTGATCCATACTGAGCTTGAAATTGCTCGTTATACTCCTTAGAATCAACACGTGACTCCTAAGCACACGCGACCTCCCGAGGTCATGTCAAGAAAACCAAAATTAAATGGATAGATGGCTATAGAATGGATAAATAACGATAGATCAGATAAATGGAAATAGGAATAAAATGGATACATGGAAAATAAAGGAAAATGGATGTCCTCAACAGGAACAATGGGTATTTTCTTGTTAAGGGAAATGAACACTTGTCTGACCTGCTCGTGTGAAATGGAAAAGTTGGGAATAATGGCCACACGAAGATTTAAATTAATATCAGTTGGACCGAATAAACCTCAAAATGGTTGTGGAACACAAGGGAATCGTCCTTCATCTCTTGTAAATTTCTCTCCTAAGAGGGTCATGAATATGGGATGAGAGATGGGAAAAGGAAAAATCTATTCTCTACCAAGTTGGTTTTCCCAAAACTTGTTGGCATTATCCACCTTGTCGTTCAAATAAATCAATGTTGGATGATGCTATGTGGGACGGGAGTGGTCTGGAAGATGAGTTTTCTAATGCCCTAATCAATATCAGTCAATTATATAATAATGTTTGGTTGTGGTACAGTTGGGTCACAAACTCTTTGTGTTGGTTGTCTTTGGCCATAGATGGTTATGTGGGCATGAAACAAGGAATCTACGGAAGTAAAAAAAAAGAACGCAAAGAAACCAAAAGGGGCTATGGCTAAGCCTAGGTAACCTAAGCCACTAAGAAAACGTAGGATTTTTTTTTAATTCCAATCTAATTAAATCTGGGTTCCTATTTTAAACAATTAACACAAGCAAATTCAAATTAAACAATTTTGATTACTCTCCTTTAATTTAATTAAATCTACTTGCAACTAATTGATTAAATAAATATAACTAATTAAATCTACTTATTTTTGTATTTTCCATAAGCTTTTTAAAATGAAAGGGAATAAAATAAATAAACAAATATAATTACTTCAATCTATGTTTTTTGGGTTTTTCATAATTATGGAAACAAATAAATTAAAACTACGGAGAAATGGAAATTGCTTCTAATTAAATTAAAATTATTTCTATGCTAAAACAAGCAGTGAAATAGCTAGATGTGGTTATTTCCCTATTGCAGATTAATTAATTTTACTCTAACATAAACAAAGGATGTTTCCTAATTTATAATTTCATATTCTACTTCCTTTGTTGGCCTTACCTCAGAATCACAGGAATAATTAAGAGCTTCTCAGAAGTAATTTCTTCCTCTGAAACTTCCCCAGTAAAAACTAGAATTCTACATGATCTATTAAATGTAAATAAATTCTAAAAGTTTCATAGACACATAAGCTTATTCAAACTTACTTCCCTTTTATATATATAGATATAAGTAGGGATAAATATCTCAATAGAAGAATTTCTCGTGTACAAATAAAATTTGACTAATGAATAAAATTAAATCTACTGGTAATTTTACAGTGAAGAAATTAAATGTTATGTGCATAAGAACTTCCTCCAAATCCTTCCTAGACAAATCCACAGGGATAAGATGAGAAAGATTTTTCAACGGAAGCTACTTATAGGAAATAAAACTAATTGTAAATTCTACCTTTCTTAAAATAAGTGTTTGAATAAATTATGAATTGAAATCTAAACTAAAAAGAAAGCTTCAAAGGAATTTAATTACACCCCCAACCTGGAAATTCAGAATTGAGACAATATCCAGTGTTGGTTGTGTTTTTCTCTATCCCCTCAACTTCTTTTCCAATAATGAATTCAATGATATCTAGGGAGCTGTGTTGGTTAGTATGCAGAAGAAGTTGTAGAAGTGCTAGAGCTGGTTGGTTGCAGGCAGTCTGGTAGAAATGTAGGAAAGGAAGTAACAAGGAAAATGTTTAGAGTTTACTTGTGTGCTTCTTGGCAATATTTCAACAAATTAATGGTGCAATTCCAATTCAAATGACTCCAACCAATGCTTTGGGAAAAATCTTATTTTTTATAGAAAGTTGGCAGGGAAATGGTGCAACAAACTTAGCAACCAATAAGTTCTAAATCACCATAGGGAGGGGAAGTTAACTTACTAAAAATAGTAAGTAAAGAAGAAGAAGTTTATTCGCATCTATCAAGCTCAAAGGAATCTGATTTGGTCAATAAATGTGTGAGAAAAAAACTTGGAAGCAAGTAACATACATACAAAACACACTTTTTAATCCTCAGATTTATGCGCACAGAACCATAGGTCTGCATAGACAGGTGGTTATGTAACCACCACAGCGGTTGTGTAAGCACAGCTCAGGGTAGACCAACACTTCTGTAACCATCATGGTGGTTACATAACTTCAAGGTAAAAATAAGGAAAAGTAAGGTGAAAAATAATTACAAAAGCATGTGAAGCTAGGGAACTAAGAAGCAGAGAATACTAAGTCACATAGGTAAGAGAAAGCAAGGATATGGGACTTGGATTCTTCATTTATTTGGAAATTGAAAGTTATCATCATCGAGGGTTTTACCATTCCAACAATTTAGCACCGTGAAATTTTGGGTGCTTACATATTTCCCCCTTGGAGAATTGTTTCATCCATGAAGAGGCATAAAACATGAAGTTTGAGTATGGTGCTTCCAAATGGGAAAGTTAAATATTATACCTGACACACCCGTGTGTTTAAATTATGTCAATCCAAGCTTCCTACAACCTACAAGAGAAAACGGGAATCAAGTGCAAATATAAAATCAAAATTAAAATGACAAGAGTACTCACCATGTTAGCGGGGATGAGAAATATACCTACGCCAGTGCTCCAATCCTGCAAAACACACACTCAAAACAATATTAGAAAACACACTATATATAGATCAAAAATGTTATTTATAGAAAGCATTTTCACTTACCCACTTGGTGAATTTTTGAGCTCTGATTACCTGTGATTTTTTCTCGTGAGAGTATAGTTGAAACAAAGAGCATCTCGAGACGATGGCAATGCAACCAACGACAAGAACAATGGGCCACAATCAGGTTAGTTATCTGTATTTATTTATTTTTACCCTAAAATGAAGAATTTTTTTAAACTAGTCATAAGGGGGTAATTTATAGCAAACTTACAGTTAAAATGACCAAAAGGGGGGTGCCACGTAGGATTTACAATTTTTTATTTAATTTGATGTATTTGTCTATTTTTTTGGATTTTTATACTTTAGATTACAACCCACATTTCACTGGTAGAACTATCATGGTGGTTGCGCAATTGTCGCTTTGCACAAAGCGGTGGTTCCATAACCACCACAACAGTTATGTAATTTCCACTTAAGTAAATGAAAAATGTGTAACTTTTGTAGTGATCATGCAACCGTCACTCTGTTAAAAGTGGAAGCTACGTAACCATCAAGGAAATTTTCAATTTTCAACTAAGTACTAAAAAAATTTGGTTTTTGGTTATTTTTGTAATGTTTTGTGAGATTATTATACATCTACATGATTCTAAATTTATCTTTTCTTATTTTTTGTGAATGCATGGAAAGTATATCAGATGGATCATGGCTTATGAGCATGATTAGTTGCCTCAGATTTCAGAGAGGTTGACCCAGGAAGAGAGGGATATGTTATAGAGGGCCGACATATGGAGGATAACACAGACTTGGTTAGTTGCACCCGCAAGTAGCTTACTTTGTGATCTATTGAGCTATTGGGATGCAGACTAGAACACTTTATAGCTTCCTAGAGTTAGGGAAAATCTTGGTGTTGAGGCAGTAGTTATGCCGATTCTGATACTTCATATTGAGTCAGACCCAACACACAGTGGAGAGGATGAGGAGGAGGATGAGACTAAGGATGATTTGGGGTCAGAGGGGGAGAGTGACCCAGAGTGGAAGGCCATTGGAGAGGCCTCTACAATTTTTATAGCCAAGGTAGAGGAAAAGGCATAGACAATACACTTAGAGGAGCATTTTCCCCCAAAGGGAGAGGATGAAGGGTTAGTCCATCCACAAGTGATGGGTGAGGAGGATATTAGAGTGAAGGAGCTACCTGCACCAACCCCTGCACCAGTTGTTGATCCAAGATGGATTCCCAGATATCTGAGTAAGAAAAATACTCTTTTCCTAACTTTATTTTCTAGACTAGACTATTAGCAAACTATCTATTATCTATGTTTTTTAGATTTTCTAACTTATCATTATTTACTTGCACTTTTAAGCTAATAAAATGGATGGAGAGATCTTATAAAGTGGATCCTCATTGATACATTTACAATCCCCATGATATTGACACGGGTACATATGCTTGCAGATATTGGACACCCAGTAATGGTTGGACGTCATACTGACATGTTCACGCTAGCATGTCATGTAGTAGAGGCTATGACTGAGATAAGGACCAACATTTCCAGGTATGAGGCACTTGATAGGAGAAAGTAGCGAGATCACACACGCAGTGGAGGTACTACCACTAGTCACTCACCTACTCGACTAACACAGACATTCTTACGGACACTCTTGCAAGTCTACACATGGAGGCTCTCATGCTACACCCATCCATTCTCTTCGTAGGGGGAAAAAAAGGATTCCTCACCCTGTACCTTTGTAGGGATCTCGGAGAGAAGGATGCGCCATGGACCTTTATTGTTTTTGGACCATTTTTGGATATATATCGAGTTTTTTGTATTTTTGGGTCATAGCTAATGGTTTTGACCTCACTTGCTAGAGTGTGATGGCATTGTACACAAAACTTGACATTATATATATATATATATATAGATATATATAGATATATATATATATATATATATATAGATATATATATATATATATATATATATATATATATATATATATATATATATATATATATTATATATACATGGACATCATTTTGGTTCAGCATTCTTTGTAAGAGATGACTGACTTGGTCATGGTTTGACTCATCTATGTACTCTTAGAGAATTAGAATTTCCAATTATTTTTATGTGTTTTATGGATGCATGCTACAAATGATTATGAAATGTGGTAGATAGAATGATTTTATTATATGATTATACACATGAAAACAAATTATAATTTAGATACTTTGATTTTTAAGTAATGTTTAGCAACTTCTATTTTATTGGAAAAATGTGATGATTATAACATAATAAGAAGATGAACTTACTGCGTTCTTAATTGCATGCAACCAGTAAGATGTGAGGACCCATAATCGAGAGCCAAGAAGTATGTGAGTTGTATAATTTGAAGAATGAAGGTGATGACAAGAAGACAAGATTTTGACAAAGATCCAATTAGAAACCTACAACTTAACGCTAAGAAAGGTCAACTAACCAATGTAAAATGTGTTTTGCTTGGAATTTTTACTAGACTTACATCCGTATATGGTCTATTGATTGAAAAAATATAATTTTTAGGAATGAATCTATTGTGACATACACATCTAGCTCATTTTCTTGGGAATTTATACCAAGCAGTTTTATTTGTTTGTTTATTTATAACCTGTGATTCATTATTGGGACTCCCTATGGCTTACCCCATGTCACTAGTAAGAAGCATGGGCTCATCACCAAGGCATAGGTGAGTAAGGACACTTCCCTCCTTTCCCAACTCATGCTACTAGTAAGAAGCATGGGCTCATCACCAAAGATTGGTAAGGCCGAGAAGTGTAGTTTTATTTGCAAAATGAAAGATTTTTGTATTTATTGTTTGTTTATCTTTTTCTAATTTTAGACTTTGTATTGATTTTAGATTTTTATTTTGGGAGGAAATGTTTGCCCATAGCCCCAACCCCATGCAACTAAAAGGATGCAAGGGCTTACCACCAAAGGTTGAGTTAAGCGAACAAAGGCTCTGGGTGAAAGGTTTAGATTGTTTCTATTGTAAGAGATATTTTTAGGGAGAAATATGACATGAAGATGCTTATAGATAAAACTATGAGAAAAGTCACCTGAACTAGAAAAAAAATGTAAATAAAACTTGTTGGTCCTCAATTATACACACCCTAGTGGCCTAACAACATTCTTTTAGGAAGGGGGGATGCTTGGATGGTGGTAGACCGAGTAGTATGTGTCATTTGCAGTCGGGGAGGGCTCTAGAACTTTCCTTTGGATCAATACTTGAGGTGATTAAGGGGCACATATAGAGGGGATGGCCTCATCTTGTTACTTTTGGTCCTTCCTTGAACCAAGGTGAGAGGACCCATGAGGTAACCTAAATGTAGAGGGGGAGATAAATTATTTTTTCCTCTTGATATGTTTCAATGATGGATCAATCCGGGATAAGCATGGCCATGAACACAACACTCACTATCATGGGTTTTCACAAAAAAAATCATATGATTAATGTAACAGACACATGTTATAATAAGTAGCAAAGTTTTTTTGCTTCTACATTCTGTTAATAGTATAATTAAATCTAAAGGGAACATTCAATGATATTTTGAGACATAGAAACAAATAAAAAATGTAAGCTAGTATGGGGTGGGGTCAATTATGGTAGTTGTAACTTTAAAAAAGGAGTATTTATATGATGATATATTCCTTGTATCAAAACATTGAACACTTACTAGAGAAGCCTACTATTCTAGAAAGTACACAAAACTTAATTAAGTAATGATAGTTTCTCCAAAGGAATATTTGCATTCATGATACTCAATAGATGAAAATTTCCAACAAAATCTCTAAAATACTCAACACAAAATCTCCTGCAAGTATTCTAATAAATTATTTATTGCTTCTACTCTAGTACGCCCAAGATACACTCAAAGAATAACAAAAATCACTTCGATAAAATTGCTACAGTAAGGAATTCAAAATTATGTCCAATATTGCAGAGGAAATTCTCACACCACAGTATTAAATTAATGAACAAAGCACAACCATTTAAGGATTGATCTAGTGTACTACACAGAGAACAATAAGGACAAAATTGCAGTAGAAAATATAACTCATCAATCAACAATTCAACATACAGAACCTAGAACACAAATATCAAATCTCATAAGTGGATATAGTAAGTGGATATATTTCATTTATATCTTGAATTTATTTACAAGGAAATATAAATAAAATTCTCTCAATGTTTTTCAATGGTTTTACATTGCAACCATCTTGACACAGAGGTTTGGGAAATTGAAATCCATATACATTTCACAAAAGAAACATGCAGTGTTATAATTGTATCTCTTGACCTTTTCTAAAATAGAAAAATTGAACCCCCTTGATATGAGGAAAATTCCCCATATTTATACAAATTTGGTGCACTCTTACAATTTGATTCCCCACCCCCAAAAAAACTAGCAGGTGAATCTTCTCCTTGTTCATAACCAAATATATTTAATCAAAGTAGGAATGTACTTTGTCTAACTTAATATATATAATTTTCTGTTAGTATTTTAGGATCACTTTCATGCCTTTGTTGCAAAATGTAAAATATAGTTAGTTGATACTGTCAGGTGAATGTGTGTCCCTTTTTATCTTTGTATCCCACAAAATGCCATCAATTTATGAATCAAATGATGCCAAATTAAAGGGCTTGAGGATAATTTTCTAACAAGACCATTTTTTCATGATTTGGAGCTATGGAGCGAACATTATGGCCATTTTAATTTTTTCATGTCAGAATGAAAATGAGAGTGGCATGTGAAAATTTTTACTTTGATTCAAGAATCACCTATGTTTATGTGTCTTATTCCCTTTGATTTTTTTTGTTATGTGGATTTTCACATAGTTATGTTCCATTATTAAATGTAATCCAATAATAAAATGCCACACACCTTTGCCTTCCTTGACTATTATATTACTGGTACTGGCCACTGAAAAATGTGAGCCAATGAAAAAGCTCCATGCTACTTTGCAGTGTTAAATTATTCTTTTATTTGTACTCGCACCCATTAAATTTGAGCCAATCAAAAATCTCCATGCACTTTTAAAACATCAGATTGTTTGATAATATTGATTGATTAGCATGAAACATGAGCCAATAATAAAGATCTATGGTCCTTGTAATGTGATTTGTTTTAATAACCTTGATTGAGAATCACAAAACATGAGTCAATAAGGAAGCTCAACACTTACTTCACAATTCACTTTCATTTATAAAAACCTTATTAGAGTGTGAAGCATAAATCAATAAGAAAGCTCCACACTACTAGAAATGTTAGTATTTATTAGAGTGTGAAGCATAACGAAGATCAACACTTACTTCACAATTCACTTTCATTTATAAACCCCTTATTAGAGTGTTAAGCATAAACCAATGAGAAATCTCCATTCAAATTTATGGTTTTGCAATGTCAAGTTCTCTTTCTTTTTTGCTATTATTTCATTGGTTGTAGGTGCAGGTCTTCACATCGTGACTTCTATATGGGTAGAATTCATCAATGGCTTCGTAGAAATGTTTCCATGTATCTTCCTTGAACTATCAGATGTTATGTTTGTGGATCCTATACTTTCATGTTAGAGTTTGGTACACCTTCCATGTGTTACACTCAGATATTTTTACGGCGGTCTTGCTCGCTGGTGAGCAGGTCAAGGGGGTTTGGGGGTGAAGGCCCCGAAGCAAATTTTCATGGGTGGTTAATTAACCCATGGGTAATGGGTAACCGTTATTAAATGTTTTTGGGCCCATGGTTTTTTGGTACCCATTGTTTTGTAAAACTACCTCTTCGGCTACCTATTGATGTACTTATAAATACATGGACATAAAATAGGATTTATATGAGTTTTTTTGAGAAGGTGAATAGTGTGTGTGAATTCAAGTGTGAATACGGGAGGGTTTGTTGAGCGCAACTCCAAACAAGATCTAGTTATTGTAATTGTGAAGACTGTTGGCTTGTAATAAAATCTGAGCAAGTGTTCTTGGTCAGATGTAGCCCACATTGGGAGAACCACATTAAATATTGTCTTCATGTTTTGTATATTTAATTTTTCTATAAATTCTATTCATACTTCTTATTATTATGATTCTGAGGAATTATTCTACATTAGATTCTATTAATTTCTAACATCAGACCACTCAAACCTGAATCCTTATGAAACTTGGTTTATTTGGTGGACCCCCTATAAGTGCCTCAATAAAAAGAGCCCATTTTCTCATCCATTGTGCTGGAATGGATTCATGTATGATAAAACACACATTGGTCATTGATCTGACCACATTGACATTTTTATAACCCTTCATGAAGACTTGAAATAGTCATGAAACCTTGTACATTCTAGACCAGATCTTGAATTTTGAAACAACAACACAAAAAATGGCTTAAAGAGGACTACAAATCTATGCCATGTTTACAATGATCATACCTTGCCATTTGAGAATTTTAATTTCTTAGAAGTGTGTGAGATATTTGACATTGACCATTTGAATACTCCTAGAAAATTTCCTTCCAAATCCTTCAGAAAGAACCCATGTTCTCCAATCCTGATTTCAATAGAATAGTGTCCCATCCATAGGGCATAAAATTTTCCATGTTGTACCTTGTCTTCATGAAAGATGACCCATAAGAACACTAGGTCTCCAATCACCCACAAGTCTTGGAGTGACCTTCTTGTAATATCTTTGATCAACTAGTCTCTGAATTTAACTAGTCCCCGAGTGGGAATCTCTTATTTAGTGATCCAGTTGAATAATTTTATTAATTTGTGCTTGATATGGACTATAAACAAGTCTTCCCGTGTCTTCAAGATTTCATAGTATGAAAAAATGATATGTGAAAAGAGTTTGAAGTTCAGGGCTTAAAGGGCTTGAACTCTTTTGACTAACCCATACAAGCTCTTACCAGTAGACATCGTGGAAATAATTAAAATATTTCTTACTTTCAGTCCTCCAACATTGAGTCTGCCGAATCCTTTGATTTTGTCTAAGTGACAAAGCGTAAAATTTAGGTTACATCAATTAATATACTATATATCCTTATACTCAAACTGAAGTGCTCACCTTTTCATGAGCAGTGTGGCCCATAATCTTCAACATTGTTTATCTCCACCACCTGAAACACTTACATCTATGCCATCATCCTTGCTAAGCCCAATACCATCTTAATCCTAATTTGGTGGCTCAGATCTCCATGTCACCAATAATGGAACTTGTTGACCAGATGGGAACATATTTTACTGGACATTGCCATTTGAGACACAATGTATTTCACCAGTGTGGGGGTACCTAAGCTACAACATTTGAGATAAGGAATTGTAGGATACTGAAAACACACAGTGACTTTCACCCTGAATAAATACTTGTAACATTCATACATGGAATATTTCAACATCATCACGAAACTTCAAGTCACTATAGCTAAAAAATGTAATGGTATTTTCATGCCCCTCTTCATCTTTTTGTAGTAAAACATAAGTAATTGCATTCTCTGAGGAAAAAGGGAACATCTGAAATTATTTCTTATAATTATGACTGGTTAAGATGGGGGCAGTATTAAGTGCCTCCTTTATTCCGTTAAATGATTGAATAGCCCCTTCTTCCCACTTGATGACTTGATCCTTTTTTAGCATGCTTGTAATGGGAAGAGTGATCTCAGCAAAGTTATATATGAACCTTCGTACAAAATTTACCTATCCAAAAAAGGATTGGATACCCTTTTTAGACATAGGGATAGCGACTTTATCATTTTCCTCCATCCTTTCAAGATCTATCATCATTCTTTGTGACATTATATGTCCCAACAGTCTTTCCTTATGCACCCCAAAGTGAAACTTATTTGGGTTCAATGAAATCCTATACTCTCTACACCTGATCAATATATTTTCAAGGTGCCCCAAATGGTCACCCCTATGTTTAGAGAATACAGTTATATCATCTTAATTAACTGCTATGAAATAATTGATGAAACCAAAAAATTCCACATCCATAGCTCTTTGAAAGGTTACTTATCATTCATTAGTCCAAAATGCATTCTAATATAGACATATGTTCCCCATGGGGTAGTGAAAGGATTTTTGAATTGTTCTGAATGTTTTACCACCACCTAGTTATAACCTAAGAATCCATCCAATGTAGATAGTAACTCATATCATGTTACCTTTTGTAACATATTATCCATATTAGGTAATGGGTAATTATTTTTAAGAGATGCTTTATATAATTTCTAAAATCCACACAAATCCTTATGTCCCCATTTTTCTTTCTGAATGGCACTAAGTTGGCCACCCATGAGGAGTATCTAATGGGTTCTATTATCCCACCATCTCGTAGTTTAGTCAATTCCTCTTGCATTTTGGTAGCAATAAGGGGATTAATTGGCCTTTTCTTTTTCCTAAAGGGCTTAGAGTGAGGCTCCAATGGTATCTCATGTTGAAATATGTCTTCTCTGTAGGATTTTAGTTCTGAATAAGACCATGCCAAAAAATCCTGGTATTTCTTCAACAACTTGGTATAAGCATGTTTTTCTTCTTTTCTCATGCTACATCCCAGCCAAACCTTTCTGGGATTTTGAGAAGTTCCCAAGTTACATTCCTCAACATCCCTAGATGTATAGATAGTTTTGTTTATAACCTTGTCAATATTATCAAATTTTGACTCAAATCTGACAAGTCCTTTAGGAATAATATTTTTTTCAATTGAATTATATATTTTCCAAAGAGGGTATCATTTCCTTCACAGAGCACCACCATGGGCTTCAAGTCAATGAGCTGATTTTTTAACTCATCTTTACAATTTAAGAACCTTTGAATCTTGGCATCATCCTCAAAAACCTGTCAATGATGAATGTTGTTAGGAACTGAAGGTTTGAATAGCACTTATACTTTATAATTGTAGTAAGGGGACATCATTTCATTATCATACTGAGAGGACAAGACAACCAATTTGTCACTTGTCACATTCTGAGTTCTCTCATGATAAAGGATATTAAAAGAATCAAATAATTCTTTGAGATCCCAAACTGCATGTTTATATTATCTCTACCTCTAGTTTTTAGTTACATATAATTTCCTAACTTACTTTACAACTAATTAAAAATATCCTTTCACAATGATATCATTAACCCCATGCTTATATGCAATCTTAAACCAAGGAGAAATGCCTCATATTCAACAATGTTGTTGGTACATTCAAACTTCAATTTGAAAGAGAAATTAAAAGAACCATGATTTAAAGAAGTTAGAACCACTCCAGCCCCATTTCCAACATTGGAACATGCTCCATCAAAATTCATGGTCCATAGGGCATTGACATCTTCAAGTTGTGCATTAGTATCCATTCAAACTATACACAACCTATGAAGTTACCCAAATATGCATCAACAAACAATACCTCATAAGCATTCATAGGATCCTCAATAAGATGGAGCATTTTCTTTTCTCCATACAACTTGACTAGTTTCCCTTCCAATGGTATAGAGGCAAAGGACATGTCCATTTGAACATTTCCTCCCACAGTAGTAGCCCATTTTATTAATAGCAACATACCCCATTTAGCAAAGCAAACAACTATAACCATATTCATGGTTAAATATTTTCTAGGATATGTAGCAAGTTGTACTACTAGACCTCTGACATATCCAAAAACAAGTACTTCTCTTGAATCCATGGCATAAAATTTCCCAAAGTTTTTTTTTATATTGATGTCCAATTCGTTCATGACTACTAAAGGCATTATATTACATGAAGCTCCTGAATCAAACATACAATTATGAAGAATCATCCCATTGACAATCAAAGTAGTAAAGAAGGGATGCACATCTAATTGGGATTCTATCAAGGATGTGCCTAAATATAATTCTGGGGTTTCTTCCATGTTCTCTAGGTATTCCTTTATCTTAACTTCAGTAACTCTAGGGGGAGTTACTACATTATTTGTACCCCTTTCTTTGACAACCATAACATCCTTCAATCCCAAATACTCAAATTCCCTATTTCTATGTTTAGGAATTATGAGTAATTCTAAAATAGGGATAGTAATATTTATCTGACTTATAAGTTGAGCCAAATACAACATACTTTGGTAGGGATATATTAGAGGAAAGGGTGATATTATTTTCTGATGGGATGTCATCCCTTATTGCTTGGGTAGATGCAGAAGTGCTTGGCTTTGGAGAGATATGGGGACCTTTTTCAAGCATATTTTTCTTGGGAGCATCTTTGGGGATGTTAGTTAAGAGAGGAATTTTTGGTTTAGGATCAGGGACATGTCCTTTGACTTTTTTTTTAGAAATTTTATACTCCTTTTCTTGAGAAACAACACTATTCATTAATAACTTCATATCCTCTTTAGAAGGGATTCCACCATCATATTTTTTTATCATTAAAGCTATTAAATACTCAATGTCATGATTTGGAATCTCAAATGATTAAACCATGTCTATATCAGGATTAACTATAGAAGGGAGGGAGAATACATGATTTATGCAATCCCAAAATTCCTCCACAGTTTTAGCATACAATAGATCAGATGAAGTAGCTCTTTGCATTGAATCTTTTAAATTTTCCATCATGCATATGTCATCAAAACCAATTTCTTCATTAACATCCTCATTTTCAACAAGCTACTCACAAGGGGGGTGTGGCAACAAACACTTATCACACCATTCAATGATGTGGTCTTCCTCTACCATTGATACTCTTGTTGTCAATGGGTCTGGGATTGTTTTACTATCTCTGAAGGCTTGTTGCTTATTTCGTGAACCTATAGGTCCTTTTCCTTTTTCCTCATCTCGGTGATCTCCTTTGGGATTATTCCCAACTCTATTTTTTCCTTGGGCCTGATGTTGAGCTTGAGGATTTGAAACCAATCCTTTCTCTTCTCTATTAAGCTTATATGAAATCTCTTTAACTACTCTAGCCAAAGTTTTTACCACCTCTTCCAAGTCTACATACTTTCTTGACTGAGGATTTTCTCGATTAATCAGCTTGACACGTTCCCTCTTTAGAGGATTCCCGAATGCTTTAATATTGTTCTCAATCTAGACAACAATAGAGAAAGTTTACCTAAAAGTTATAGCATTCTTTCCCCTTAGATAATAATCTACTTTTTTATCAAAGGCAAGTGATTTTTAATTAGGAAAGAATCATCACTAGGCCTTATATTATTAGGCAATCTAGTCAAAGTTTTATTGAACCTGGTGTTAAAGTCTTGCACAAAATCATTAGGATTATTTTTTATATTTTAAAACTTTGATAAAAGAAACCTAGGGTCAGAGTTATCATCATATTGGAGTCTGAATGCATTTTTCATTTCTACCCAAGAATCAATTGAATATGTAGCTATAAAATTGTGCCATTACCTGACATCTTCTTCTAATGTATGTATGAATAACTTAATATATAAATATTCATGCTCTATTTCATATTCATCCATAATATTCTGAAAAAATCTAAGATGTTGATCCCACTTATGGCATTATTTTCTTAAAGTCTAGGTAACCTTCTTCTAATTTCATTTGGTACTTCACTAGGATAGCCCACCATTCCATGGAACCTTATTGGTCTATATGTTTGACTACAAAATGATCCCTTGGTGGTGGTTGTTCCATATTATTTGGTGGAGGTTTTTTGAAAGAGGGGTTGAAACGGTGGGGAACTAGAGGTCTCTAGGGTAAAGGGGTATGCTCCACATAATGGAAATCCTTCAGGGAATCAGTTTCAAAAAATACTATGTTCTTATGAGTTAACAAGTAAGAAAGATAAGGAATACCTATGTTATTTAAAGATGTTAAACCTTATTAAAACAAAGAATGCAAATATCATTAAGGACTACCTGAATTAGAAATGTCAGATGTGCGAGAGTAATCCTCCACCGGAGGTTAATCAAAAGCACTAGGTCAAACAATCTTTTCTTCTATCTTTTGACCACCCACGAGTTTTCAGATTTGCTTCCTTATTGACTATGTATTCTCCAACTCTAGGAGTAATCTTCTAGTGGGATCATATTTGAAAAATTATCTTCGTCCTTTTGGATTTGCAAAGGGGGAGTTAATCAGTAAAATTTAAAATATTTGTATTGGTATAACCCATATTTTCTTTAAAAGACAAAGCCGCCATTAAGGATTTGCACCTTATATGTATAGATTAGCTCAAAATTTTCTTGAAAGGATTGCTTCAAAAATTGGGAGGTTAAGCTTTGCAGATATTTATGAATTTTCCCACATTTCTAGTTGTCAAATTCCTTTATGGAAACCATGTTTGTATTTAGAAATTTATGGATGATTCTTTGCAGATTGGTATATATTTTATTAATCTTGGAAAATCTTGGCAAAGGTATGAATTCTAAACCTTTCTCAGAGTAAATAAGTCCCCGGCAACAGTGTCAGAAGTATGTTGACGGGCCTACACAATATGTAGGAATACTAGCAATTCATACAACCTGAGAAAATTTAACTCAAAATATGATCCAATGAGATAAATATTATATAAACATGTGTGTCATTAGCCCCATAAACATTTACTGAAGTGAACTAAAACTATCTTCGTCACTGGAAACTGCACCAGAATCATGTTGGTCCTCAATTATACACCCCTTAGTGGCTTGACAACATTCTCTTAGGAATTAGGAATGCTTTGATGGTGGTAAACTGGGTGGTATGTGTTTTTTGCATTCAGGGAGGGGTATGAAACTATCTTTAGGATCAATCCTTGAGGTGATTGATGGGTACGTACAGAGGTGATGGCCTCATCCTGCTACTTTTGGTCCTACCTTGAACTAAGGTGAGAGGACTTGTAGGGTAACCTGAATGTGGAGGGGGAGATGAATTATTTATTCCTCTTGATATATTTAAATGATGGATAAATATGGGATAAGCATGGACATGAATACAACACTCACTCTCACGAGTTATCACAAAAAATGTTGCATATGCTTAATGCACTAGACACAGATTACTATAAATAGCAAAGTTTAGTTACTCTTGCATTTTCTTGATAGTAGAATCAAATCTAAAGGGCACTTTCAATGATATTTAGAGATAGAGAAATGAAATGATAAATGTAAGTTAGTATGGGGTGGGATCAATACTAGTTGTAACTTCACAAAGTTGGGATTCATATGATGAAAAATTCCTTATATCAAATCATTTAAGACATACTAAACCAGCCTGTTATTATGGAAAGTACATAACACTTGATTAAGTAGTGATAATTTCTCCAAAGGAAAATTTGCTTTCATTGATACTCAACAGATGTAAATTTCCAACACAATCTCTAAAATAGTCAACACAAAAGATATTGTAAATATTCTAATAAAGTATTTATTGCTTCTACTCTATTAATCCCAAGATACACTCAAAGGATAACAAGAATCACCTCACAAAATGGCTACAATAAGGATTTTATAATTATGTCCAATATTGCAAAGTAAATACTCACACCATACTATTGAATTAATGACCAAATCACAACCATTAAGGTACGATCTAGTGTACTACATAGGGAAGAAATAAGCACAAAATTGTAGCAAAAAATATAACTCATTAATCAGCAATTCAACATACAGAACCGAGAACATAGAAATCAAAGTTCATAAGCATAAATATTTCATTCAGTTCTTGAATTTCTTAACAAGGGAACATAAAGAAAATTATCTTAATGATTGTACATTGTAACCACCTTCACACATAAGCTTAGGAAACCGAAATCCATATGCACTTCACAAAAGAAACATGTTGTCTTACAATTGTATCTCTCGACCTTTTCAGAAATAGAAAAATTTAACCCCCTTTTGATATGAGGACAAGCCCCCATATTTATACAAATTTGGTGTGTTCTTACAATTCGATTTCACCTCCCAAAATAACAAGTGAATATTCTCCTTATTCATAAGGAAATATCTTTAATCAAAGAGGGAATGTATTTTGTCTAAATGAAAATATCTGATTTTTTATTAGTATTTTGGGATCAATTGCATGCCTTTGTTGCCACATGTGCAAAATAGTTAGTTGATACTGCCATGTACGCTTCTATTCATTTTTCTATTTTTATCCCACCAAATGCCATCAATTTCTTAATCAAATGATTCCAAATTGAAGGGCTCAAGGAGAACTTTCCAACGAGACTGATTTTGCATGATTTGGATCTCCGTAGTGAAAGTTGTGGCCATTTTAATTTTTGCATGTCGGGATGAACAAGAGAGTTCCACGTGATATTGTCTGATTCACTTCAGGAATTATCTTTTCCTACGTGTCTATTTCCCTATCCTTTTCTCTATTTATTTAGATTTACCTACAAGTATGCTCCATTATGAAATACAATCCAATAAGAAAATGCCACACACCTTTGCCTTCTCAAATTGTTCTCTTACTTGTACTGGCCCCCACGAAATATGAGCCAATGAGAAAGCTCCATGCACTTTGAAAATGTCATATTGTTTAATAAATTTTATTAATCTCCATGAAACTTGAGCCAATGAGAAAGCTTCATGCTCCTCGCAATGTCAGTTTATTTAATAACCTTAACTGACCGTCACAAAACATGGGCCAATAAGGAAACTCCATGCTTACTTCACAAGTCATTTTCATTTACAAAAACCTTATTAGAGCGTGAAGCATAAACCAATGAGAAATCTCCATGATACTAGCAATGATATTCTTATCAGGATACAAATTAAAAACCAATGAGAAAGCTCCACACACCTTTTCAGTTTCCCAGTGTCAAGTTCTCTTGCTTTCATGTTTGCCTTTCACTGATTGTGAGGTCGAGCCTTCACATCGTGACTTCTATCTAGGCATACTTCATCACGGGATTCATTGAAATGTTTCTGCATATCCACCTTGACATGCCAAACCACTTAGACCTAAAGCCTTATGAAACTTGGTTTACTCCGCGGACTTAAGGTCCGCCAGATCCCATATGCTCACCTTTCGCCAGAATGGTGACGTGTGTCCACCATCGACCATTGATCTTACACCATCCTGATATCCCCTAACTTTTCCACATTTCTTTCTGACCAAACTGACTTTGTCTACCCCGCTATAGACCCAAAACCATATGAATTTGGTTCATTTCGTGGACTTGAAGTCCGCAAAACTTAAATGGCTCAAAGAGACACGTAATCTCGCCATGTGTCATCTTCTTCATGGGAATTTGAATTTCTTGGAGATGTAAATATTTGATGGCCATTTTGAATGTCCCATGCCTTTTTAAATGGATAATTCCATTTTAAATTTTTCGTTCAGTGATGATTTCATGTTCTTTACCTTTTCGAAATATATAAAAATATCATGATCACCCATAAGTCTGAAGTTTTTATAATGTGATCAACCAGTCCACTAACTAGTCCCCAGGGAAATCTTATGGTGTCAGTCAAAGAAATAAGGCTTAAAAAGATCATGGTTTTTGTGCTCAAGATTCACAGTAGAAGATATTATATTGAAAAGATTATGAATTCATCTTAAAGTATTATCTTTTGGACCCATAGACTCTTCAATCTCGAGGACATCATTAAAATATTTCATTTCATTTCAGTCCTCCAACATTTATGTTGAATCCTTTTTTTTTAGTTTTACAAAGTACAAGATTTATTACAAATTGATAATTCTCATTTACTTAGACTAAAATATAAAGAAAGGGGAACAATACAAATCACATAGAATGATTATATCTATGGAGAGTCGAGGAAAATACCAGCTTAATCCAGGGTCCTAGATAGAGCACCAACAGAACTAAATGTGTAGGTCTTGGTAGGATCTGTGTCAAAATTTTGTCTTAATAGCTGAAATGATAAAGAAATTAGATAAGTTGGATATGATGAAAGGATGTTTGAAGAGGTATGATTGAATGTTTTTCCAACATTTGAATGTTTTAAAAGTTTCTTGAAAATTAAATTTCCAGTTTATAATTTTACAATATGATAATGCAAATGATAAGCAATATGGATGTGATAATGTACAGTATGGAAATGCAAGTGAACTATGCATAGAAGTGTTTAAGGTGAAGTGAATTAACTGATTCACTAAATTCTTCACCCTCTAGATCACACAGATGATATGCTTCATTCTTATAGTCTTCCATTACTTGGTACAGGCCTAACTATTTTGGTCTAAATTTCCTTCCTTAGCCGACATTTTTATCGATTTGGATTTCAAGTCTCAATATTAGGTCTCCTATGTGTATTTCATACTCATAAAATTTCTTGTTATACTCAAGACACATTCTGTCAATGTAAATCTGGTGATTTTTCTCATTCCTAAGTTGTGTTTCATCCAGGGTTTCTAATTCAACTAATCGTTCTTCTCGGTACGTGTCTTCGTCAAGGATGCCTTATAAAGACACATAAATACTGGGTACCTCTACCTCCAGCAGTAAGGTCACTTCATCACCAAAGACTAAACATAAAGGGGTTTCTCCCATAGGTGTTTGTAGCAACATTCTATAGGCCCACAAGGAAAAAAATAACTTTAAGTGCCAATTTCTTTTGTTCTCCTTAACCATCTTAAGGAGAATAAAATTTAGTGTCTTGTTCATAGCCTCAGCCTATCCATTGGCCCAAGGATAGTATAAAGAGGTTGTGTGGTGGTATATTTTAAATTACACACATAACTCATGTACCTCTTCATTCTTAAAATGTGTGCCATTATCTGAGATAATGACTTGTAGGACATTGTACCTACAAATGATTTGGTTTAAGATAAAATTGGTGATTACCAATCCAAGTAATGTAGTAAGAGGCATGACATCAACCCACTTTTTGAAATAATCTAAGGTCGTGATAATGAAAGTATGGTCATCCAACAATGAGGGAGAGAATTTCCCTATCAAATCAAGACACCAAGTAGAAAAGGGTCAGGGTGTCACTATAGGTTATAGATCCTGAGCAAGAATATGTATTTTGTGTGAAGTTATTTTCACTTTTGACACTTGTGCACTTACTCTACAACATCATGCTCTAATTTGGGTGAGAAGTAACCTATCCGATGAATTTTACAATTGGTTAAATTCCCTCCAAAGTGGCCACCACAGACTCCATTGTGGGCTTCAATGATAATTTATTTTCAAGTATCTTGAGAATCAATAACATGTCAACAACATGATAGTCAAAGGCTCTGCGATAGAGAACTTCTTCTACAATCATGTACTTTGTGGTTATGACATGTATCCATCACCTTTTTTTAAAACTTTCTCCCTTAGGGTACTTGATAATATATATGCCCCTAGGTGGTATGAGTGAGCTAGTCAGTGTTTTACCATAGAAAATGAATCGATAGGATTATATAGGGGATATTTTCAAGGGTAGGTGAAGCACGACATTCCCTGGGGAAAATCAAATCTACCAACTGTAATGTTTTCTGTGAACAAGTCATCTGACCAACGCACTCAGAAATGATTTGTCACCTTAATTCACTTTTGGTTCTACAAATGTGAATATTTGAATTCACCCATCAGTGTGATGAAATGACCGGTCTTCTTAGATAAGACAACCTAAGTTAAGAACGTCCGTAACTACTCGCATTTTACTATTACTTATGTTTCTTGGTTGACCATGTAATTCCGTAACCTCTTGGTTGTGAAGACAATTGTCAGGCACTCCTTCTCTACTTTAGTATATCTTGTTTTGTAATTGAGAAGAGTACGGATAATGAAATAAATGTCCTGCTCATGACCATCGTCATCCTCTTATTGCCATGATGATGACACGTTATGTCCATCTAACAATGAGGGAGATCAATTTTTGTATCAGAATTCAAGGACCCTGAGTAGAATTTTAGGTGGCATAAGGTTGTCACTATTGGCTGTAGAGTCTAGGAAGGAATCATTGTACTCACATGCAAGAATGCTATCGTAGACATTCAGTTGACACATTGCATATGTAACTATAGCGTCAGTAATTAGAATGATTGGCTAGAATGGTAGCCCAGTCTAAGTCAATTTTAAGACCTGGTTGAATGCCCTCCAACCTTACCTAGGAAATACCTTATGTTTGACTCTTATGTGGGTGGGTGTCAAAGATAATCTGCTTACCTCTAACTTATCTTCATCAACACATCTAGCACACTGACATATCCATTAGAGGCTCTGACGATAGAGTCACCTTAGGCGTCTACAGGTGTACGTATCCCCTCCTTGTGGATATGAGCTTCGTGAGAATGTCATCCTTTGGTATGAAAAGGTGTTCTACACAGATCAGAAACTAGTTATGATTCGGTCTTATGATGTAGATTGAAGAATTTTAGATGTACCATTGGGCGCATGAAGCATATGAAAGGGATTTTTTTCTATAAGGAACAGCACATATTATTGAGGAAATTCTAAATCAATGATCAACTAACTCGTAGTCTATTGGATTCATAGGCAATTCAGAAACCACATACAACAATGATTTTTCCCTCAACATAGGTGTTTAGAATGGGCAAAGGTGATTTCTAACTCATCCCATCATACGTAGCATATAATACATTACCACCATTCCTTAGATAAGGAGATACTTGGGTCAAGCAATGTCTCAACATGCTACTCAATGATATTTGCATTACAGAGCTTACAATCACGTGTTATACTCATGCTCAAGCATCTAATACCTTAACCTCTTTTTTAAAAATACAATTCAAGCACTCCTTCTCTGCTTAAGTATATCTTGTTTCGTAATTGAGAAGAGCGTGAATAATTAAATAAATGGTCTACTCACAACCATCATCGTCTTCTTTTGCCAACATGCACAATATTGAGACATCAATGGCTTGATAATATATACTTAAAGGATGGTCAAATTTTGGGGGCATAAGTATAGACGGTGACATGAGGAAGCAATTTATTGACTCGAACGCTTCGTGACATTTAGTTGTCCAAGGTTTTTAGTATTCTTTCTTCAGTAAAGCATTGATAAGATGAATGGATTGTGTTAATTTAGGAATAAACCTACGAATTTCCCTAATATTACCTAGGAAATACATGATGCTTGACTCATTTTTGCTTAACAGTGGGGACATTTCCAAAACTACCTAATTTTTTACTAGATCCATGTCAATGCCTCAAGATGAAATGATATATCCTAATGACTTACCACGTATTACTCCGAACATGTATTTTATCAGAGATTTAACATTATGCCATATTTGATTAAGTACGAAATAGGATAATCACAAATAAATTTGGGATAATCACCATGTTTTTTAGCTTTTTCCAATAGATCATCAACATACGTTTCTCCAAAATCTTGTGAAAAAGATCATGGAAAATATATATCATGGCCCACTAGTACGTGGCTCTAGACATTCTTCAGACAGAAAGGCATGACAATGTAATAGAAGGTTCCCTAAGAAGTTGTGAAAGTTGTACTTTATTTTGTACTCCTTCAGAATTCCTTATCTGGTTGTACCCAAAAAATCCATCCAAAAGAGATAACAACTCATACCCAGTTGTTGTGTCCATGATGATGTTAATTAAAGGAAAAGGGAAATCATCTTTGAGGACAAGATTTGTTAATATCCCTGAAGTCAATATAGATTCATATCTACCCATTATTTTTTATAACTAGGATGATATTTGATAACCACATAGAGTAATATACTAGTTTTATAAAACCTACTTGAAGGAGTTTCATTACATCCTCCTTGACCATTAAAGAAACCTTATGCTTCATGGGCCTCAGTTTCTTGTTTCACAAGCATTTGCATCAGGTTTTATAACTAGGTTATGAACTAATAAATCATGAGAGACACATGTCATTCTCCTTATATCTAAAGGAGAAGGCCTTGGAATGTATATTTAAGCACCTTGGTGTGTAATTTCTATCTTCTTCTAGCAGACAATAAGGAACCAGATCTTTAGGATCCTAGGTTCTTCTTCCATTCTCAATCTTAATTTTTATAGTCCCTTCAATTAAGGAAGCACTACCCTCTTTAAATTAAGGAGAATCTAGAGGTAATTATAATTCTTCTTCCTCAAGTCTTCATAAATCTCAAATGTATTTCCATGTGGAAGGCTCCATCATTCTATCTCCAAAATAGGAAGAAGGGTGAGGAATAAGGGAAAATCCCTGCTTGTGGTGCACGATATCAAGGTCGGTATATGTGTGGAGGTACCTTGAGTTCACCTCATCATTCTCTGCAAAGTCCAATGCAACAGGCATTTCCTTCTTATCCTCTATGTATCCTAATATTGCATTGCTAAGTATCTTACAAACTAGGGGTTTGGCTCAAAATGATACAGTATAAACTCTATTTCCTCTAAAAATTCACTAGGACCAAATTGAGAGGAATAAGTGGCCATAGAATCATAAAGTTGATTCTTCTCTTGAGGAATAGATTCAATAGATATAAAATCAAAATATTTACAAGGCTCGTGTACAGCGGCCTTGTAATGTTGGAGATGTTCATATCTAGTCTCGTACACTTCCGAGACCTAGTTTGTAATAAGTTACGAGTCGCCTAAGACTCTCACATTGTGCACATCCATCCTCTTGGCTATAATGAGGCTAAGAAGTATAGATTCATATTCGTCTTTGCCATTATTCTGTACACTTAAAATTTTAACTTGAAGGATAAATAAATGAATATTCCTTCCACAGAAGTAAGAATCACCCTTGCCCTCATGCACATAGCAGTGGACACTTAGATCCTATCGTAGTTGAGGGTTCCAAAAATTATTAGGGAAGATAGATGTTTCATATTTCTTGGAATCCGCTTCATATACCTTGGACACCTCAATCTAGTAAACCTCTCCAATTCCATCTTCCTGGAGAGAGGATATCCCAAAATTTTGACCTATGTCCAAAGAATAAAAAGGGAGAGTAATTAAATAATTATTCTCCAAGAGTTTCACAATATTTTTTGTGGTTTTTGTTAGAACAGTCTTTACCAAAACAATCTTATTTTTTGCTAACATCCACCCCTTTAATTTCCTTGGGTGGCTCTAACTCCATAATCGAAACAAGTTTGAATGTGGGAAAAAAATCCCCAGAAGGAGTAGGCTTGTTTAGCTAATTCACTAGAAGCTTGAATTCCAAATGAACCCCAAGATTCTTCTTCAGGTTAGCTAGGTGAATTTCAAAAGGCTTGGGTTCACCTTGAGCCATAAAGACCTTACCCATATGAAAGAATCTAACTTCTTGAAATAAGGTAGAGGGAACAGCCTTCATCCTATGAATCAAAGGCACACCAAGGATCATATTATATTTAGTTTCCTTATTTATAAAATAAAACTCGGCCAAAAAATTCTTGGGTCCAAGAGTGACCGGGAGAGCTATAGTTCCAATGGAAGTGGCTTTAAGGATATCATAACCTCTAAACATATTTCATGTTGAAGAAAAAACCATTTCTCTATAACCTAACTTATGTAATAAGAAGAAGGGAACAATATTAACTGCAACCCTATCATCTACCATATCCCTCTTGACATAATTGTTATAGATCTAAACCTTTAAATATAATGAAAAATCACCTCTCCGTACTAAGTTGGAGTAGTGGGCATATTAATAATATTAAAGAAAAACCTAGTGTCTCTCTCATGTGATCCAAGAGGATAAACATCAAAGTCTATATGATTTATTTGGGCTTTGGGAGGGGAATTAACATGAATTAATTGGCCAATACCTAATGCCTCTAACAAAGAAGATTAATGCATTGGAGAATTCTTTAATAGATCTAAGAAAGATATGTGAGAGAAGGCCTTCTTTAGGTATGTAATCAAATCACAATCTCCCACTGGTTTAGGGACTACTAGTGCATCATCTTACACTGAAGGGTAAATGACGAGAGGCTATGATGTATAGTTGCAAGTGTGGGTAGCAGCATGAGTTCATGGATTGACTTCCAAATCGACTAGACCTACGATCTTAATTTTATTTCATTCATCTAAAGGAGGAAAAACTCATGGTTTAGTGGAATTGGAAGCTTCGTAATATTGGTCCCTATATAAATTCCCTTTTTTTCACCCTTAGGATTGAATTTCTCCTTTTTGGGGTGTTTCAGGAAAGGATCCCAATAAATATCAAGAATAACGTTCTACGGAGAAATGGGTCCTATGTGAGTATTTTGTGGGGGTATTGTGGGGTTGGCCAAGAACATCTCAATGAAGAGTTGTATTTGATCCCCTATAAGAAGTTTTATGAAATTATTATAGTCCCTACAAGTCTACATGTCATATACTATAAATCTATGGGAACCACAATACAAGTTAGGACCATAATCCTAAGGTCTTTGTTTTTGATTTTGTTGTGGTCTTTAGTTTCTTTTTTTTTTTTTTTTTTTTCTGATTTTGGCTATTATATTTATAGTTCAAAGGCCTTTGCCCCTAGTTCTAATATTTTTTAGAAATTCATTCATATAGGGACTAAGGCCCTTAGGTATGAACTTGTTAGATGGGAGGGCGGTTGAATTCAACCATATTTATGGAAGGAGTAAGGTTGTTCCTTTAGTTGTTCGCATTGGCATTGTTGTTGTTTACATTTGTTAGGAAATTATTATTATCACTCACATGGTTTATTGTTATTTATTGAGTTGTTAAAACAAATCACGTAAATAGTTTGTTGTGTGAGTTAGTATTTTTGTAACTATCTCCTAACATATAAGAGTGCATCCATCTATTTATTTGTATAGTTTCTTCGTATGAAATTTATTAAGTAGAATTATTGTTGTGTAAAAATGATCAAAATTTATTATTTAATATGAGAGAAACTTTCTTGTCCTTCCTGTGTATAATGGAAACATAAAGGATTTTTTGAGGGGCAACCTATTTCTAATCACCCTTGTGAAGGAAATTTTCATGAGTTCGAGGCTACTATAGATCTAGTCAGTTTGTTTTTAAGCCATCTGTGATAGGAGACAAATTTGATACCTGAAGGGGATCGGTATTTCCATTCGTTTCTATTATTTATCATCAATCTGCGAGCGTAGTGTTTTGTATTGATTTTTTCTATTCGAAATGAAAACACTGCACTCCTACGCAGTTGTTCGCATAAGTTTATGTGTGCATGCACAGATAAAGATTCGATAATCTACTGTTAAGTACCATCCTTCCTCCAATGGTTGTCCTTGAATCGTGATCTGCTTTGCATTCTACTCATGAATATAGTGGTCTGCGGATTTATGAAGCAAATTTTCATTTCCAAGCAGCATGCATATAATTAGCTACCAATTTAGGCTCGACACTGCTACGCACCTCTTCCGCGCTCATGTTACCAAGACTCCATGTTCTTTTACTTTATATTGACATCTCCATGTGAGATTTAGTGATCAATGGGAAAACGAGGCTATTTCATGGTTTGGTTTAGTAATGAGTATAGTGGGTCTTACTATCCTAGGTATTATTTTAGTTAGTCCCAATAAAGTCTTATATTTGTCTTATTTCATGTATATGTTTAGGTAATTTGTTCTAAAAACACTAGTCAAACTTTATAGTCCATTATTTTTACGCCTAAAGTTATAAAGGTAAATTGATTAAATTTGATTAGTTTGTTTTAAGAATAATATAGCGTTATTTTATTATTGTTTGTTCTATTCAAAAAGTAATTTCTTTAATCAATAGGGTTTAAGTCGTTAGAATTTATAAATAAATTCCTTTGTCAATATGCATTGTTAAAATTCAAGTCAAGTCAAAAATTGTCATCGAATTGTCTCCATTAGGTTTCTCTTAAGAATATAATATTGTTCCATTAGAGTCAAAAAACAAAAAAAAGTCATGTCGTCAAGTTTATTTAGTGTCGAAATTCTACAAGTTTTCAAAAGTTGTAAAAATAAAATTAAAAAATCCTTACATACGCATTTTTGGTGGTATCCGACGTCTGAATGAGGTATGTAAAATTGAGTTTCATGATCACATCTGGCTAAACTAGCAGCATGAAATTGGAGGATGGAGGCACAGGAGGATAGAGGAAAAGAATCATCCTCTCATCAGTCATTAACAATAGAGAGGCCCACCAATAGCCAACTCTAACAATCATGTGTACAATGATTTTGGATATTTAGTGACCTCCACATAACCCATGATGAAACTCAATGATTAATTTTAAAATTTTCTCATCATTAACACATCTCATGAGGACTCGTTTCTCTTGGCTTAACCCACATTTTTTAAGAACATACCCTTTGGAAGCTAACCTTAGATATTTGTGTTGAGTTTTATCCAAATGAGGAGGGAATCTTAGATTCTTCAAGTAGTAAACAATATCTTTGTACCAATATGATCATAATTATTCCTCCTCAGCTGATATATTTTCCTCTACTTGAAAATTAACTTCAACAACATCCAAATTGGACTGAGTCATCAATGTGGATAACCCTTTCCTCTCACAAGATTTGTATTATGCACATATATGTCAAAAAAAATATGTTTGTTTACCCATATCTATCTCTTCTTATATGTTTTTATATGGGTCAAGATGTATTTTACAATAGGATGAGGCACATAAGCTCTAATTTTTTAACTAAGCACATAAGATCTAAAATATTTCATTACTTTAATCAAAGTATAGCCTTGTTTCCCCATAATGGAATAATTCAAATCATCATGATGTAGATATTTAATGAAAAATAAATGGAGTGTTCATGCCCATCATTATTATTTTGTAATAAAAAACTATTGTATGAGAAGATGCAAAATAAAATATTTAAAAATATTTACATTAGTAAATAGCTAGTGAGGTGTTTTTTAGCTCCATTTTATGGGATTTAATGATTTTTTTGGTCTTTTGGTGTTTTATAATGTTTTTTGTATTTTTGAATAAGGGACCTTATGTACAAGGTGCATTTTTTAGTGTCTACATTTTTCCCCTTTTGGGTTGTGTGTTGTAGCAAGCAAGATGCGATGTAAAAATTGAAGACAATATGGGGATCATCTAACCCTAGAATGGTGGTTGTTGTGGTCACGGGCTTAGATGATTGAGTGGATAGACATGAACCTGGAAATACAATCAATGGGCCACTTCATCCAGATTCTATGATGGGATTGATAGGTTGATTTCATGAAGCAGATATTATAGATTCAATTGATTAATAATTTTTTATTGGTTGTCATAGAATTAAATGAGAAGGGTTGTGTATGATTCCCCACTTAAGTGACGGTTTTTTGGTACTGTAGGTTGCTTCGGTGTAACGTGGGATGAAAAGTGGCAGTTGAAGATGAAGAGAAAATGATCCTTCACAACGATATACTAAGTGAAAACTAGGATAGTGTTGTAACAGTCATGTGCATGTGAAAAATGATGAATTATTTGTATAAGGGTGCATGAAAGTGTTGAAAAATCACAGGGTGAATATTGTGAGTTAAGGAGTTGAATGAGTGAGAATTAACAATAAAAAGGCTAGGCGAGAAGTTGATGAGTGAGGCAGCATGGGTGAGATGGCAAGTTGGGTGAGTTAGAGGTGAGCTGGGAGCGAGTTGGGGTAGGTGGTCAAGTTGGACAAGCAATAAGAGGTGGAAGCGAGCTGGTAGGGTGAGCTCGGTGACTTGGTTGGGGTGCGCTGGTTGGGGGTGGGTTAGTTGGGAACAAGTTGGTTGTGGGGTCAGCTACTTAGGGGTGAGCTAGCTGGGGGTGAGATGGTGGTACGGTGAGATAGCAAGTTGGATGGTTAGGCCGAGTCGCTATTGTGACTCAGCAAGTTGGGCGTGGGAATCTCTCATTTGTGAGGAATATTGGGCTCTAGCTGAGTCGCAGGGATGACTTAGTGAACTAGGAGGAAAGGTGAGTTTGAGGAAGGAGGGTACATCAGATGAGAGTGAGTCATGATAGCAATGTAGTGGGAGAGTGGAGGATGAGCTTTCGTAGGATGCAAAAGTAAGTAAAGCAAAAGGATTTTTTTGAGTCATATATGCAACTTGGTACGGTGTGGGGAAGTCATAGTAGCTAGAGGATGAGATGATTGGGCACAGTGATGAGGGATTCATGGGTAGGGTAAGGTCATTTTATGAGAGTGAAGAGCTCTCGAGGTGAGCTTAAGGGAGGGGAGAAGCGAGGGTTATGGGTTGGGGACATGTCACATGGGAGAATTAGCTAAGGGAGTTGAGAGATAATTGGAAAATGTGGTAGATGTGCAAGGTGAGTGAAGTAAGAAAAGGGATGATTGAGCTCGGAGAAGTGTCAATGGGTTAGACGAAAAGTCGTAGGGGTGACTCATTGGGGTAGGAGGGGTGGGGGAGTGTTTTGACTCACCGATTCTCAAAGATAAAAGGGGTGAGTTGGTGAGGAGGAACTCAAGGGGAATGAGGGAGAGCTAAGTTGCATCCGTGACTCGGTGGGTTGGGCGTTGCGTAAAGTTTAGCAGGGATTTGCGAGGTGGGGGTGGTGATAGAATGGGTTGGGGGATGAATCGTAAGGGAATTGATAAATTGGGGTGAAATCAAGTCAGGTGGGGGTGAACTAGTGAGTCAGGATAGCTAGTTTTTGGGGAGGAAAGCATGTAGGGTGCAAAGTAGGAAAGTTAGGTCCGAGTTGCTAATGCAACTGAGTGAAGTTTGGGGGGTGGGTAGATGGTAGTTAGGTTAGGGTGGGTGTGGTGAGGTAGATTTTTTTTATAGTGGTTGTGACCGAGTTTGGTGTGGGAGATAGAGATGGATGTAAGGAAGGGTGCAAGAGTGAGTTTGGGTAGTTAGGTCGGCAAGAGCGGTAAGGTAAGCAGGGAGCTGAGGGTAACATGGGATCGGGAGTGAGACGAGGGTATCGTGAGGGATAATTTGTTCGGGCTGATTTGCTAGGGAATCTCAAAAGGTGGAGTTGAGATTGAGGTGGGGTGAGGAGAGCGATTTGGGAGGGTGATTCGTGAGGATGTCGGTGAGCTGCATGGGTGACTCGATGAGGGTAGCTAGGAGGTGGGATAAGGGTGGAGTAGGTAGGTATGATTTTTTTGTTTAACTTTGTGTGAAAATACTCATGGCATGAAAAGGAAAAAATGAGGAAATATAATGATGAGGTAAAGCAAAAAAAGTGTAAAAGGTGGAAAATGTCCATAAACACTTAATCTGAGTGAAGTGGAGTGTAGGTGGTGTGCATATCAAACAAACTTAGTTTTAAACATGGGCTATGGTGAATACATGATGAGCCTAAATAAATGAGACATGAGACAATGAGCACGCTGGAATGGAAGCTTAAATAAGGAATAAACCATAAAAGGACACATATTATCCCTGAGACTCATCGAGATCCTATGTGCGTGCATGAGAGTTGATTGACTACTTGAAGTGAAGACACATGAGACAATGAGTGAAAACACAAGCCATTATGTAGGTTTGAGTGAAACAAATGGTTTTTGAGTAATGAAAATGGAAGTTAATTGTAATTCGTTCATTTCTTTGCTACCAGTTAGGTTTCCACAACCCCGATGGAGATATATTTGATTCTAGTCGCATTATTTCTCTACTGCTAGTCAGGTATCTATAACCCTAGTAGAGATATTGGAAAGACCCCTGAGAGAGAGTGTTTGATATTTCTTTTATTTTCTCTTCTTTTCTTGAATTTTTAATTTTTATTTTTATTTTTTGATTTTTTTTCACGTGATATTTAGTTCTCTTGATTTTCCATTGGGTTTAGAATCACAAGTGGCTTGGTGGAGGGAGTAGAAGTAATGGCAGAGATGACATTGCAAAGTGTCAAAAAATAATACCTTTGGGTCTTCAAGACAAGTTAAGTGTGTAAGCGTGTATAGATCTCCAAGAGGAAAATCATTCTTAATTCACCAAGGAGAGACCAATTTTAAGTAACTATAGTAGATATTATTGACTCACAAAACATGACAACAAGATAATCAAAGTGTACACCAAAAGCTATGAAACAAACTAAAACATGGAAGTGAACAAACTATAAATAAAATGTTTAGCACAGAATAGAGAACCAGAATGAAGTATGAATGGATAAAAAGTGGAAGAACATCCATGAACAAGCATTTTTTATTGCAATTTTTGAAATATATTGATTTTTTGGATTTTTAAAGATGTTTAGTTGTGTGAAAGTGGGTGTTTTTTTGTGTTTGTGTGGACAATTAGCTCGTGTTTTGAAGTTGATCCTGATGAAGAGAAGCATAATGTAAGGATAATGTATAATACGGGAGTGGATACAAATAAAATTCCCCCTGATCCACTTAGGGACTAGGTGAAGAAGGGACATATGTATAGAAGAAATAGATATATGAGATAGATCATTGGAGTGGTATGGATGATGTAGAGGATGGGTAAAGCAAGAATTCTGAATAAAAGTGATAGAAAGTTATTCGATGAAGAATGTGAGTGTAGGGATGAAACACAAAAGAACGGTAGTGAGTAGGGTGGATGTGTAATAATGTCAGGTGGGTGAGGACTTGAAAATGGATCAATGGGAGAGGATGAAGTGATATGATGTTGTGTATGAGTGATGATTTTAGTTGGACGAGTTGTGGAGAACATATTAATATTTAAAGGAAACATGAGAGTTGAGGGGGTGGTCTTATGATGAAAGGATGACTTGGAATAGAAAGGGTCATGTAAAAATTAATGACCAAGAATGTGATAGAAAATTGGAAGGGTGTGGAAGTATAATGGAAGGTGGAGAAGGCTTGGGAAGCCCATTCATAAGAAAAAAGGGGTGTGTGGGTTTGATTGACGATGTGAACTCAAAAAGAGGAGTAGATAATAAAAATATTTTTTGAATGAGTGGTGATAAATTCAAGAGGGTTAATTTGAAATAAAACTCCAAAGGAGGTGAATCAATGGGAGCACATGGAATAGGAATGATGAGGAATAGATGCAAGAGGAGTGTGAGCAACTATAATAGATCTGGTAGAGGATGTAGCTGAGGCACCACAAGTAAGAATGGGGCTTGGCTGAGTGGTGAGGAAGGAAGTGAGACATATGTTGAAGAAGTCTATAAAGTAGGTGAAGTGATGTGTGACACCCTTTGTTATTATGAGTGGAATGTAGATGTAGGAATGGGTTGTGTGATAAGTGGATTGTAGATGATCAAAGTAAGTGAAGGAGAGGAAGTGATGGGTGTGATAAAATCACATGGTGATGGATAATGAGATAAATGTGGTGACAATTTGAAAGACTCTCGAAAGGATAGGGATGAGACCTCGACCATAGTGGAAGTACAAGATAGTGGAGATGGATACAAGGATGATATAGATAATGAGTGATTAGGTTAGCATGATGGTGTTGATTCCAAGGTGGAAGCATGTAATAGAATAGATTTAGAAATTATTGATTTTGACAATGAGACACTAAGTTTAGGTGGGATCAAACTGACTATATGCTGGATGAATCCCTTCCAACTCTATATTTCCACATTATATATAGGCTCATCAGCCCCCAGCGACCACATTAGTATTAGGGGAGAGACAACAGCTAATAATTGAACGAGGATGATATATAGATAGGGCGGGAAATATATATATTAGATAGATAGTGCAATTTTTTCATGATGATTGTGATGTACTGGGTAATGATGTATTGGATGAGTAAGACATGACATGTGGAGAAGAAGTGGGAATAGGATCATGTGAAGTGATTGGATGGGTATTAGTAGATGAAGGAAGAGAAGATGGAGGTTCAATAACAATGTTTCCTTTATCAAAAAGGTCTTGAATGACATTGTAAAGTTGAGGACACAAACATGAGTCAGTGGGGTGACCGTTAGTACGATGGTAAGCACATGTGTCATGGGAGGAACACCACAATGGCGGGGGTTGTTTAGGAGGGAGAATGATGAGATTGGTGTCATGCAACTTTTGGAGAATAGAGGAAAGTGGCTTAGTCAATGGAGTGAATTTGCGAGGGGGTTGGATAAAGCTAATATCCCTAGGAGAATGTAATTAATGTAAATATGTGGGTATAGGAGGTGTTGAAATGTGGGGATAATCCAATTGGATGGCATTGTTAACATGGCATTGGGATAGTTTGGTAAGTGGTGGAGGAATGGAAATATGTGGCAAGGAGGGAAGACGACCAAGAAGGAAATCCTAGAGGTGTTGTGCCATGTGCATGACATCATCAAATGTGTGTAATGGATGAATTTGCAAGTGATATGAGATGTAGGGGATGCAACATTTGGAAAATATGTCAATGAGCTCAGATTCTAGGAGTGAAAATAAGATGTGATGATCAAAAACACACCAGCGCACAACAAAGTCAATGATGGACTTGTTATGGGATTGGAGAAACATGTCAAAGTAAATGAGTATATCTTTGGGTGAGATATAGATGGATAAGTGAGATGTAAAGGTGTCCGCAAGTTGTATAAAAGTGTAAATTTTATGTTGTGGGAGGCATGGATACCAATCAAGGGATCGACCAACAAGTGAAATTCAGAAGTGTGTAGGAGGATAACATCATCATGTTGGATAAGATGGAATTCATATCGAAAGATATGTAAGTGATGTTGAAGGTATTTTGTGCCATCAAATTTTTTAAAATGGGAAATTTGAAATGCAATGGATAGGGATGATGCATTATCATGGGGTGAATAGGCTCATTACAAATGGCATGATAATTCGGTGCATGAGGAAGTCCCCCCATATGTTGATACTCAATCTTAACAATTTGATTAAGAAGGTGTTGATGGAGGAAATTAGGATGAGAATGAGCGTGGAAATGACTAAAATACATGGGTAATGATAGTGACTAGGACTTTGAAACACGAGTGGAACAAGTCAACACGATGGTAAGACAAGAAAATCACAGGGTAGTTGCAATTGCGACTGAATCTGGGATAAACCAGAAATGAGAACAGAATGCAAAATGAATGAGTTGATAGGATACAGGTCAGTCATAAATGTAAATGAATCTGGGAAAAAATTGGGGTGGGAAAATTGCAGCACAGTCGTAGTTGTGACCGAGCCTGGGAAAATCAAAACTCAGAATGGATGACAAAAATAGATATGGCAGTGTGAGAATGGTCTATAAAGAACATAAATAGTCACATGTATGACTCAGAAATAGTTAAGTGGAATGTTTGTTTGTCTCAAGGTGGAACACAAGGGCTCGGTCTGATTGGCTTCCTATAAAATGTTCTCTCCCTAAATACAAAGAGTTACCCAAATGAGCATGGTACACTAGAAAATTTCTATTTTTCAGATTTAATTTACCCCCTTGATTAACCAATATGTATTTTACTCTGCTCAATCAATCAAATTAGGTCCATAACTAAGGATAACCTTGGAACTAATCCTCATGTGTCTACTATTCAGGTAGGTGGGGGTACCCGTTTCATTAGCCACCTCCCTCAAGGTGCCAACTACTTTGGAGTTCCTGTGGTACTCCTCACAATGAGTTTCTGGGCTTATGCCCATGTACTTCCCATAATTATGTGGATGGGTATTTACTATATGGACCTGTGATAAAATGTGTAGTTCACTCCCGATTGATTCCTTTAAGAAAACAAATGTGTTTTTTAAGTTTTTGCATAAACAAAGTTACAACATAGTTATAGGTGAATTCCCTACAACCAAAATTTATGATTTTTCTATGTCAGAAATCGTAACCCAATTGTAGTTGCAAATGGCCTACAACCTAATCGTTTTTTTGTTTTTGGATTTTTTTTTGGACTTTTCGGCAGACCTACAAAACCTAAATGTTAAATATATAATAGATGTTAAAAAAAGTGTAAAAATAAACCTAAGAGAAACCCTAAATAAAACATTTTTTATATTCAGAAAACAAAAAGAAATACCCATAACCAAAATGGTCCCACCATGGTCGCAAAAATGTATGCCTAGATTTGGATCACTTGCAAGATGGATTACTCAAATAATAACCACCAAATCAATGCTACTAAAATATATGCCATCATTAAGAGAAGGACAATTTTGGTTTATTTCTTTGAATAAAGTTGGTAAAACTCTTTAGATCTAAATCTTATCTTGTACACAAACACACTTGAAAAATGTTAGTTGTTTTTTGTGGTTAGGTGACCTACTTCAGTCAAATCCCTAACACTTTTAAGGATATAAAAATCATTTTATTGATGTAAAATGACAAAACAGTAAATGAAATGACGAGTTTACCTGATTCAGATCACATGACCATTGCAGTTGCATTTCACCGAGAATCACTCGAAGATCACAAGCCAATCACAATTTTGATTTCTACTTGTGTTGAAATTTTACTAGAATAGTGTTGCAGCCAGTTAGATCTATCCTTTATAATTCACCTTTTCTTATTCAAGACCTATAAAACAAAGATATGCAAGAAAGAGAGCAAGAAAACTCAAGTGTAGCCTTTGTGTACTAAGAGCCAAGGGTTAGAATGAGGGGGGTGAGTGTGCTTTTATAGATTTAGAGTGCATAGAGGAATGGGACACACATGGGTAAGTATGATGGGACATAATTAAATGTGAGTGGGTGAGGGTTAGTAAATAGGTGGTGATGTGTATTTTAGCTCTATTTTATGTGGTTTTTTTATTTTTTGGTAAGGGACCTTATGCATAAGGTGCATTTTATAGTGTCTATAAGAAGCGGCCAAGGAATCTTTGTGGCTCAAAAATTTGTTAGAATAATTTCACATGGGCATCAAAGGAAGTACACTTATTTTATGTGATAGCCAAAGTTACATTGCTCATGAAAATAATCCATTCCAGCATCAAAGAACCAAGCATATTGAGATCCGTATGCACTTTATCTGGGATAAAATTACCAAGGGTGCCATAGATCTCAATTTTTATTCCACCGAAGAGTAGGTTGCAGACATTTTTACTAAGCCATTGTTGTGCTCCATTTTTTTGCAAATTCCATGTTATGTTGGACATTTCATATTTTAGCGCTTATGATCATGTGAATGATGTTGATCTTCACCTCTGAATCATATGAGTTTTTGAATTTCATGGTTTCCCTTGAGGGGGAAATAAGAAATGAGAATAATGCATGTTTTTTCTTGTGCAATTTCATCTCTTAATGGCTTGATTGTGTCAAATTGGATACTCCCTAGACTATTTCCATTTTGTTTAAGAAAATTTTCATGTTATGTGAAGTTTACTTTAAATCCCCACAGAAGCATTAGATATGAGAGGTTTTTTGTTTTATAAAAAACTCCATGATCTTATGTAAGACTTCATCTTTAATCACTTTATTTTGAGAATTAGGTTTGTTCTAGTGTATTTCAGTTTTTACAAAACCCACTAAACACTTTCTTTGTGTTGTGGCTTTCTGAAGTCCACAGAATAGTAAAGCATTTTACCACAGATTTTTTAAAATCCACAACACAATTTCGGTTGTTTTTGGCTTGCTTAAACCTATGACATACTATAGCAGTGTATCACAGATTTATAAAACCCACATAGCAATGTAGTAGTGTAACGTAGAGTTGTAAAATATACGGGACACTGCGGTAGTACACCGCGGAGTTGACAAACCTACAGGACATTGTTTTAGTACACTGTGAAACTGCAAAATCCTCATTACATTTGCTTTTGGTTCATGTCTTGTTTAATTCCATGGTATATTGCAGTAGTGAACCATGGCACTAATGTAGTATATTGCAGAGTTACAAATTGGCAAAACAATGTTTTGCGACATGTTAGCCTAAATCACTTGATGATCTATGAATTGTAATTCCTTTTGTACCAAAAGGTGACTTGGCATGTCTTAATTTGGAACAAACCTCATTTTTGACATGGAAAGGTAAATTTTCATGTTTTCCTACTTAATATTAAAGGGGAGTTTTGGGTTGATAATGTTGAGGAGGAAAATGTTTGTTTAGAAACCCAATAAAGACTATATGTTTTTGATTTATATATTATATTTAAAATATAAGCATGGCAGATCCACTATTGTTTTCAGTAGTGTTTATAATGTGAGAGTGAACCAAAATAGGTCACCCACCTTGTATAAAACAAGGTGATCTCATTAGAGATCGGATATGGAAACACAAGTAAATTATCTAGTGCGACGTATAAATGTGAGCTATATTTGCAAGCTGATTATAGGTACATGGTGCGAATGGTGAAACCCACACGATCAAATGGATAGAGCGGATTGTAATCCCTTCTCAAAGGTGTAACTGCAACTGTATATTTTGAAATAGTGGGAGTGTTGGGTGAGATTGATTTCTCAATAAAGATAAGTGATTTTCAGTGGGTTTTTTACCTTTCATGGTTTTCCCATTTATATCTTGTGTCCTTATGTTCATTTACTTTTTATTTTATTTTATTTGCATTTTGTAATCAGTAATATAAACAACTTAACCTATTTTTAATCATTTCACTTTATAAACTATAATTCTCGGCAATTTAATGTGGTGAATCTATAATTTGTAACATTATTTATCCCCTAAATTTTGTAACATGGTATCAGAGCGTGTGTTTATGCATGTGTAGGATATATTTGGTTTTTTATTTAAAAGTGTGAAGAAACTTGAATATTTTTCATATCTGTAAATCCCTATCTTGTTTTATGGGTTTTTTAAAGTTTATTAAGTGCAAAACTCCAATTCATGCCAAAATTGTATGAATTCGAATGTTCTGAATGGTTTAAATTAGTTATAGAAGATCATATCTTTGTTTTTGTGAGTGTTCTTCAAAACAACGTGCATGCTTCTGAAGGAGGAAGAGAAAGAGGAACAAGTGCACCAACCATTACTACTCCTCAAGCTCACCCTCCCCTATAAGTCCCACATACATGAAATATGGTCCAAAAAGTAGCAAATATTATATTGAAATCACTTGTATAAATATGAATATCAGTAGCAATAGAACACCAAAGAACACAATATTGTAGATAAATGATCACAATATGCAAGTAGAATAGCTTATTCACTTCAAGGGAGAAACCTCCAAACCACACAATAAGACTCAAATGCTTAATATGATGATTAACTAATTCTTACTACCACCTATATATACCAATCCTATGTTATGGCCAACATTAAGGCTGACCTACAAAAAATATGAAAGAATAAATGAATAACATATGACAAGAAGAGAGATTATGTAAGCCACATGTCAGCATTACATATCCAATATAAGTTATAGGACTAAGGGCGTAACATGCCCCTCCCCTTCAAAGAAAAATTTTCTCCAATGTTGGAAATCCCTGGATGTTGTTGTAAAAATACTTCATCTTCCCATGATGCATCCTTAATATTCATATTCTTCCAAAATGATCAGATACTCGGTAATGACCCTGGTCCTTAATCTTTTGGTATGTGTCTAAATAATACCTTTAGGTGCCAATATGATCCTTCCTTCCTCATCCAGTTCAGGAAGAACTAACTGGTTGGAAATGTGTTTCCCAATGACTTTCTTCAAGAAAGAAACATGAAATACTATATTTATTTTACTTCGTGGAGGGAGCTTCAACTTATATGTCACACTACCAATTTTCTACACCACTCAATAATGACCATAGTATTTAGGTGCAATAATATTATCCTTCTTCTGTTGTTTTAAAGATAACTATTTATATGGTTGTAGCCGTACAAAAACAAATTCTCCCTCTTCAAAGTGTCACTCACTAGTGTTGATCATCATGTTGCTTGATGTGATTTTATTCCATTGCCAAACTCTTTCTAATACTAGAGAGTACCTCGTGCTAGTGTTGAAAGTGGTCTTATATTTCTCACACCTTTAGTTTGACCTTCAAACTACAGATGAGTGATGGAGGATGGTACCCTCAAAGTGTCACAAATGGAGACATTTTAGAAGAGGTACGAAATGAAGTATTATACCACCATTCTACAAGTGGCAATCAATACACCCAATGTTCTTGTTTATCTGAAGTAAAAAATCAAATATATCCCTCCAAACATTTATTTACCTCCACAGTTTTCCCATTTGATTGGGGATGATAAGATGAACTCTAGGCCAATTGGGTACCCAAACAAGAGAAAAAAATCAGTCAAAAAAATTCTCATAAATATAGGATCGTAATCACTTACTATAATTTTGGGCATACCCTAGAGCTTTTGAAATGTGTCCATAAATGAGATGAAAAATATACTAGTTATGAAAGGTTGAGCCAGGGCACAAAATTGATCATACTTGGTAATTTTATCCACCATGACCATGATGACATTTTCCTCTTTTGATTAGGAAATCCTGTGATGAAATCCATCAATACCTCTTCCCATATCTCCCTAAGAATAGACAAGTGTTGTAGAAGACTTGGTGTCTTAATGATCTCGCCCTTATTACGTTGACACAAAAAATATTCTGCCACAAATTTTTGAACATGTCCTTTTAAACCCTTTAAAAATAAATATTTCTTAACTCTATGATAAGTTTTCAAGAACCCGAAATGGCCACATAGTGGAGAAGAATGAAGCTCTGAAAGAACACGGTGTTTAAGTATAGAGTTCTTACACAAATACAACCAATATTTATACCATAATGTATCCCCCTTCCATATAAATTTTTCGGATATGGTTGGATGTTTCTGGAGATTCTGAATGAGAGTCTGGGTTGTTGCATCTTTCTGCCATTCTTCCCTTACTTGATCTACCCAATCTTCATTTAGTATAGAGATGGCACATAACAATTCTTATGTGGACTCATCCCTCCTAGATAGTGCATCAGCGACCACATTTTCCTTCCCTTTCTTATAAATAATCTCAAAGTCATAACCCAACATCTTTGTGACCCATTTTTGTTTATCTTCTAATGATAGTCATTGTAACAAGAATTGTTTCAAACTATCGTGATCAGTTTTTACCTTGAAGTGTCTACCCATCAAGTATGGTCTCCATTGTTTGACTGTGTGTAATATTGGCATCATTTCCTTCTCATATGCGGGCTTTAAAAAATTATTTCCTTTTAGTTTTTGGCTCTCAAATACTATGGGATGTCCTTCTTGCGTGAGTAATACCCCATCCCATTTCCAGAAGCATCACATTCAATTATGAAGGTCTTGGAGAAATATGGGGTTGTCAATATTGGAGTGGTGCACATTGCCACCTTCAATTTTTTAAATTCCCTAGAATCTTCCTCATTCTAATGAAAGGATTTTGTATTCAATAATTTTGTGAGTGTTGTTGCTATACTATAATATTTTTCTACAAATCTGTGATAGTACCCTATGAGACCAAAGAAACCTCGTAAATTCTTAAGGGTTCTTGGGACTTCCCATCCCACCATGGGATGGATCTTGCAATGGTCCACCTTAACACATTCATGGGAGATAATATGGCTCAATTATTCCGCTTCATGTACCCCAAAAGAACACTTCAAAGGTTTGGCATATATTTGATGTTTCTCTAGGGCTTCCAATATTGTATTTACATGATGTAAATGTTTCTCCCATGATTTTTTGTAGATGAGGATATCATCAAAAAATACAAAGAAAAACTTCTGTAGGAAGGGTCAAAATATTGAATTCATCAAACTCTGAAATGTGGATGGAGCATTAGTAAGACCAAAAGGCGTCACTAGAAATTCATAATACCCTTGATGAGTTCTAAAGGTTTTCTTATGAATATCCTCTTTTTTTACTCTAATTTGGTGATACCCATAACATAGATATAGTTTTGTAAAATAAATTACACCATGCAACTCATCAAACAAATCATCAATGATAGGAATAAGAAACATATCTTTAATAGTGTACTTGTTAAGTTCTATGTAATCTAGACACATGTGTCACCTTCCATCCTTGTGATGCACCATTAAAATTGGAGCAAAATAAGCACTCTGACTATGAAAAATAATACCCATTTCCAATATTTCCTTAACCATTTTCTCGATCTCACTCTTTTGCACATAAGGTTATCTATAAGGCTTGATGTTGGGGGTTGGCTTCTTGGAATTAAATTAATGACATGATCATGATATCTTTCAAGAGGAAATCCTCTAGGATTGTCGAAGAAAAATTACATGTTGATCAATAACCTACTGAAGATTATGATGCACTACCCTAGTTGGTTGTTAAACTTCCATAGAGAACAATCTTACTACAAATCCTTTATCCACCTTTTTAAGAATCTTCTACATTTGGTGAGAACTAACCACCTGAGGAGTTTTTGCATGTATTCCTCAAAGTTCAAAGTGTCTTCCATTAGAATTAAAGCACATGAACAACTCCTAGAAATTTAGATATATGGTGCCCAAATTTGTGAGCCACTGAACACCTCATAAAATATCAGCTCTACCTATGGGAATAGCAAACATGGTAGATTCCATTGTGTAGTCTCCCATCATAAGTCATATTTTATGGTATTTCCCTTAATATTGGACTATGCCACCATCTATAATCATTACTTGAAATTCAGGTGTTGGGTAGATGAAACAATTTAGCCTTGTTGTTAGCTTGTTATTAATGAAATTATGTGTGTTCCCCGAATCAATCAATATTGTCATCTTTTGCTTCTTAAGGTAACCCATGACCTGAAGGGTTTGTGGAGTGCTAATACATGATAAATCATGGTATGAGATAGTGGGTTGGGGATCTTTAGAGTCCTCCTCTAACTTTTCCACTTCCTCTCTTGATGTTTCCTCATCTTCTTCCTCCTCATCAGTCCCTTCATTATAAAACAATTTCTTCTCAACACATTTATGACCTAGTCCATATTTTTTGTCACAGTTAAAACATAACCCTTTTATTCTTTTTTATTTAATTTTTTGTTGTGTCAGTTGAATTGGCTAAGGGTACAATGGTGGCAAGGTGCTACGGTTTTTTATGTTAGTGAAGGTATGATTTCTATTGGAAGGAAATTTTTCCTTTGCCCTACGCGTCATGATAATAGAATCAGAAACCTTAAGTGGATTAAATATGTGTACCTCATGCTCAATATGGTCCTTAAGACCACTGAGAAATAGGTCATTCATATACTCTACTATAATATCCTCCACACATAAGGAAATATTTTGGAATTGATGAACATACTCCTTTACTAAACTTATTTGTCGTAACTTTGCCAATTTGAAGTATTTCTCTGACACACTAGAACTATAATGCAATTGAATCTCTTCAATGAAAATTTTCCATCTGAAATTGAGACCATTCTTCTACCTTTGAGCACATAACCAATGATACCAGATGAATTGTTCAGGTTATAGATATAAAGATGTCATGGTCACCTTTTGTCCCGATAGAATATGATGAAAATCAAACAAATTATTCATTTCGTTAATCCAATTGAGTGGATCATTTCCATCAAATTTACATATTTCCAATTTCGGAATAATTCCACGTCATTGGTGAGGAGATCCACCTGATTGTATCCTCCTTGGTTGGAGTGATTTGGACCTGTGTGTGTATTGCTAAAGGAACCCATATGATTAGAATGGGGATTATTGTTTGAAAGAGAGAGAAACATCCCCTACTTCATTGATTTAAAATCCTTCATTTCACCCATAAGGCTGCCTTTCATATGAAGAAGCTCATTGTTGAGGTCATCCTTACTCGCCATATTATTTACCCTTTCTTGAAGTTAGTTGACTACCTCAAATACTCTTGAACCAGAAGATTCTAAATCCATGTTATCATTATTTGGGGTCATTCCTGGAGTTTCTTGACCTTTCCCTTGGCCTCAAGTTGATCTATTGATCATGATGTAGGGTTTGGGTCTCGGGTTAGAATAAAAAGGATAAAAATTTAGGGTTTGGGGTTTCGTAAAATTATTGGCTGAATAGAGGAAATCATACAGAAAAAACCATATCTGATTTTTGGAGAGATTTTAGAAAATATAAGAAACTTAGAGAAATTACAAAAAATTACAAACTAGGTATCTGATTTATGAAAAAACATTAAACTACTATAACTTTTATAAAACAAGTCCAAAATGTTTAAAATTTGGAGAGGATCTTACTCAGATGATTTTTTCGCATCAAAAAAAATTGTAAAAAAAATCGCTACCAATTTTTAGTTATAGAAAAACCTTCACAATTAGGATTTTGATGTAGCTCTAGCCGTGATCAAGCTCTGATACCACTTGTCATGAAATCAATTGTATAAAAATTAATATTAGCAGCAAGAGAACTGTTGACAATTATCCTTTCAGATAGACCATCAGAGTCATAAGAAACCTTAGGTTAGTGGGACATGCACCCTAAGGTGACCTCCAGAATTTAAAGAAGTTGGTTCTTCTCTGTTGTATGAAATAAAGTTAGGAGAAAGTTGAAAAGAAACATAAAAATTAATGGAGGGCAATGCACCAAGATAAATCCTACAGAAGGAGAAATGTCCAGAGAGTTCGATTGAAATAGTTTGAAGAGAATTTAAGCATGATCTATCTATTTAGCGATACCTTAGATTTAAATCAGATTTGTAAAAGGGGGGCGGAAAACACAACAAACACGGATAAAAGATAAGACAAAATCTAAGGGAGCATATAGCATGATAGATTGCATAACTTCCTAACATCATTTAATAGAAACAAAGATTCAAAGTATGAAGAGCTCTAGTGCATAGAACAAGAACTTAATATATAAAGGAAATCATACATAAGGCTGAAATGGCACATATTACAAATCCTTATATTGGAAGATCTCGCTAAGGATGGCTATTAGAAAATTGAATCTTCTCATGACTTCCTTACCTTCTACCTATTTTTCCTCTCCAAAAAGATCTCCCTTTTGTTCTAGGATGTTATCCCTTCTTGTAGATGATTACAGCTCTATCCCCAATGTCTAGAACCAGAGCCTTAACTTTTAGCATTCAATTCTCTTACAAGATCTTTCCTTTCTGAGCCAAAATCTCAATTGTTTGTTAGGGATATCTGTAATTGTCTTTAATTTATATGGCTGGCACTTCCTAACTTGGTGAAGCTTCTTCCTCGCTACGTGGTGGGCTGATGCTTCTCAGGGATTTTATCCAAGACTCTGCTTTTCAAAATACATTTGATAAACATGTAGAGAGTTATGTTTGTTCGTGGCCCCTTTCCTTTCCTTTATTTGAATCTATATTTGGGTGACATGTGGAGAGCCTTTCGAGCATCCCTAATATCTTTCTGACTTTTTCCTTGCTAAGGAAATCCTTCGAGGTCTGTGCCAGGTGTACAATACGGCAAAAGTTTAAAATCGTGGCCTTCTTTGTTCCTATCCCAATTGTTCCAATGAGACACGTGGATACCCTCTGTATTCATCTTTATACTTAGTCGATTTTTCGAGCCAAGTGAGAAAAAAAAGTCAGGAAGGGGAAACAAAAAGGGGGGGCTATTTATTGAAAGATATTTATATAAAATAGCTCTATAGTTATGGTGACTCACCAGAGGACATTGTGTCGGTCATGGAAGAATCCTATAATCTCTAATTCTTAAAATATCAAAAATTTGGCTTTAACAAATTCCACTCAAATATTCTGCAACACATCTTGATACTCGAGTTATTCCTCTTTGGTTGGGTAGGTTCTCCTCTGCAATGCCTGAAAGGCTCGATCTAGATCAATTATCTCCTTATGTGAGAAATTGTGAAGATTTTGCACTACTGCATGTAGGCGGAACTCCAACTAGACAATGGGGTTTAAGATGGTCTCCACCTCAGCTACACTAGAGCTCTCCTTTAATGACTGAAAAGATAGTCTTGTCTTGGTATTTAGCAATCAGGAGCTGCAGGATTTGGTCCTTTTTGAGGACCATAGAATCATCGGGGAAGGGAGAAGGGAAGCCTAATTAAACTAGCTCGTTAATGCTTTGCTTCTTCTCCCTGATCCCATGGTGTAATTGTGCCAAGAGATTCTGGCATTTAGTAGAAGCCTTGTTGCAGCTTAGAATCTCATTAATTTTTATGGCAATGAGATTTCTTTCTGTGATCCCTACCCCCTGAAGGGATGAGTTTGAAGCATCGTAAAGCTTCTGAATCAAGAGTTTGGCTTCAGGTACCTTGGCGGACACTACATTGATGATGGTGAAGGCAGTAGATTCCACATTTGAGCACAATCCCCAAGCATCGGATATGAATCCGAGTGTGGGGGCCAAGGCCATCACCGTAGTATTAATTTGGTCACAGCATGAGGCACACAGCCCCTGTCATAATGTTACAATCCCTCTTTTCTGGGATTGTTGCACCAATTTATGGGTCAAATCCTTGACCGCATTGTCAGATGATCTGAGTTTAGTTTGGAGGCCATTGTTTTCTAACTCAGCTGTATGTAACTTATCCTGGATTTCCACCACCTCCACCTACAAAGCTACAAGGGTCTCTTGGGAAGGGGCTCCTTTCAACTCTTTATGGATCTGGTAAATTTCTTTCCCTTTGGCCTTTATCTCGGCTTTGTGAATAGCGACCATGGCTTGTGGTTTCTAAAGGTTGCATTGTACCTTCTTTAGCTGATTACTGAGCTTCAAATAGTCTCTAGTTACTATCGCCACGATTTTATTCATTAATTCAACCTTATCCAAAGGCCAGAACTTTGAAATATCGACATCACTAATGGAATAATCCTCTAGCTGCATTTGCCCCATGGGTTTGGATACCTGAGGGACAACATGGGTGATTCTAAAGGAACTTTGTTGAGGGTCATATAATAACCACATGTGCTTGGTAGCTCTAGCCGCCATCTCCTTTTTCTTTTGTTTTTCCCTTCTACTATCTCAGGTAGCCTTGGCAAACTCGGCTTGACTCAAAAAACTCAGAGGAAGAAGGGACCATCCCTCCTATGAATGGGAAACTAGACGGCAAGCTGTAAGGGATTGTAATTGGTGGTTGGGGCATTAAAGTCAGCATGGTCATGGAGGATCCTTTCATCACATGGGGGGAGAAGGCTAGTATGTTTGAGGGAATTTGTGGAAACAAAGTAGTGGGGGTGGAGAGAGAGTCTGTGATGGAGCGAGAGACAAAGAAAAACCTTTAAAGGGGAAAAAAGGTGGTGGAGGGGGAGATTGAAATGGAGCTTTGGGAGGAAGGAGAAGCTGGGGAGAAATAGAAAATACTACTAATTTCGACCTCTTACACGGCACACTGGAGGCTGGTTCTTCCATAGGTCCTTCCCTCAAGGGGATAACTGGAGGTTGTGGCATGGAAGCCAGAATAGGAAGATTTTGTTGAGGAATGGAAGATAAAGGTAGAACAGGTGATTGTTGTTGTTGGGGGATCAAGGACTCTATGGATGAATTCATGGGCCACCCCAATGTGATTGTGATCATATCCTCACTCTCTATTTCGAACGCATGATCCGTGTCCTAGAATTCTTCCCAATTCTTGGTACTGGAGATGCCCTCAAAATTTGGGGTAGTTTGACCGATCTCATGTCTGTATTTCCAAAAGGCCTTAATTTTGTCTACACTCCATTCCTTCTCTTTTAGGGCCACTCAGAGTCCCTTAGCCATAATAAGAGTGGGATCATACTTGTATTTGACCTGATGGAATAACTCCCAGCTTGAGGTTAGTATGTTCAAGAGCTTGATAAATGTGTCAGGAGACTCCTCCTTGGGACTTCACCTTATGTCAAAAAACTCCCCAGGCTCATGTTTGCAGGAATCCAAGATTTTGTTATCAACCAGAATCTTAGCCATTTTTCCATCTAAGTCGTACCTCCATAAATCCTAAATCAGGGCAAACCCATAAGAGGCCAAATTTTTGTAAGGCCATGTGCTACCTTTCTTTTTAGTACGATAATTCGTCCCCTACTCAAGGGGAGTTCAAAAAGTGCCTTCTTCTTTTGGGTTGAGACGAAATTTGTGTCTAGGATTACCAACTGCTAGGTAATTTCGAGGCCAACCACTCAAGTCATGAGGACCCTAGGGAGCATGAAGGACGCCTCCTTAAAACCATGAAGGAAAATCATGGAATATCCTCTAGCAAAGAAATAATCGCATGGGTGAGGGGTAGTTGTGAATATATAATGCACCGAGTCGTTCATCATATTATCGATCCCATTCATCCTATTATCGATCCCTTCTAGATCAATTTCAAGTAAAAGGGGCTCCACGAAAGAATTACATAATTCATATACATGTGAGAAGCGGGACAATACATGGGTCCATGTGGACATTTGTATGACCTTCTACGAGTCTACTTTCAACATCCTAGATATTCATGGTCATAAATTGACTAAAATATTCGGCGTTTTGATAAAGAATGAGGTGAAACAAATAAGATGAATACCTGAAGGTTAAGGACACTGAGAATTGGTTGAGCTGTTTCACAAATGGATCCCTTGATAACTTTATGCGAAGTTGAAGTGATACACCTTCTCTTTGGCAATAGACCTCATTCGGAACAAGGTTCCCATATGCCAATCTTTGACGCCTCTGTCTAAATCCTTACCAAAAATGAAGGCTAGCATGGAGCAGACATCTTAAGATTTGGCTAAAATTGATTTCAGTGGTATGGGAAAGTCAGTGGTTCCCGTACTACCCATATTTGTTTGTTTCAGTTCTCTATTAAGGAATGAAACCTTGTTTTGACATTGTTCCCAGACAGTTTTGAGTTTTTCCATGTCATAGAAACTGGCCATTGGTTCTTTCATCAGGGCCAACATATACCTGATAGTTTTTGGCGTAATCACCACCTTTAAGTGCCTACCCTGAATGGTGTGGGTTCTAGATCGAAACAGTCCACACACATCTGAATAAGTTCTGGGAATGGGTGTGTGAGGGGCACCATGTACTAGGAAAGCATGGTGCTCTAGGTCCTAGAGCCAAAAGATTCTGAATCTCCCAGCTTGAGGAACCTAGCAAAGGTTGCCTCCCTTAAAGCTTTAGGATTTTTGTTGAGGGATGGGTCAAAAACATTATCGGTGGGGTCAGAGATTATGGTAGGGTTGCTGAACCAGATCCCTTCATGTGGAAACTTTAATCTCGATTGTAGAGTCCGAGGGGGGCAAGGTCTCCTTGTGTAAGAATTTTCAGCTAGTGTGGAGCTAGAAGATGCCATGGTGCTCCTCTAAATTTAGAAACAGTTAGAGATTCCTTAGCTCTGGAATTCGATAATTGATTCAGGGAACCTTGGCGTTTGGAGTTAGCACGTTGAATGCTCTTTAATACTTAAAGAGTCATCCTCACTTTAGGCATAATGGTTTGCACGTAAACAGGGTCACTTCTCACAATGGTCCTTTCCAATTAATGAACTCAAGTTGATGCTCAGTGTCTTACAAGGGACTTCACGTCACGTCGAAATATTTTCTCCCCTCGGGCGCCGAGGAAATTGCTAGATCATTAATTCAAAAATAAAACAAGGCGATACGGTTAGCTCAAAATTTTAAAAGGGCAAAAATGCCTCCGAAAGGGACATGTATCCAAGACACTTATAAAAAGAAAATAAAATAGACAAGTGGATAAAAGCAATTGTACATATAATACAATATTGGCGAAGGACCTACAAGAATAGATTTAGGTGGATCTCGTTCACTGGGATGGCTAAGGGATCACCCTCCATAATTTTGAGTTCAAATTAGTTTTACTACTTGCACCCACTGATTCTAAAGGTTCCTATCTATAAGGGATCAAATTTTCCATGATTCTTGGGCTTGGCAACTCTTGCGTCCCATTTTAGGACTGTGGTTTGTACCTGAAATTTTGGTTCGGATGTCTTTCATTCGAGCCAAGTCTTGACTATCTGATGGCAACTAATCATGGCCTCATGAGTTGATTCTCGTTTCTCCTATGTCTCTAATAGCTTAGCAAGTCTCACTTTAATTGCCCCATTCTCATCTATCTCGACCTACTTTAATAGTTGTAATGTGGGAATCTATAGGGAAACTGGCATTATAGTGCTTTTCCCATAAACTATCTCATATGGTGAAGCTCTTAGGATCTGCTTTGGGGTGATTTGATCAGCCCATAAGGTTGTCTTGATGTGTTCATGCCATAATTTATCATGCTCATGCCCCATTTTCTTGATAAGTCTGATTAATTTTTTCTTGGTAGATTCTACCAAACCATTTCCTTGTGGATAATAGTTGGAAGATGTCTTTAGGTAAATCCTATGTTTTATCGCAAAATCAAATACCTTGGCTCCCACAAAATATTTATCATTGTCAGATATAAAATTGTGGGGTGGCCCAAAGTGTGTGATTATATTTTGTAGGAGTACTAGGATTAAATTTTCTATGGCCTCCTTAAGGTGCACTACTACCACCCACCGAGTGAAGTAGTTAATTGTTGTAATGATCCATTTGTGACTAGTGCTATAAGCTAGATTTATCATTTCTAATGAAACTATAGACCCCATTGGGCAAAGGGTTCCTCTACCAAGATAGGATTGAGGGGTAATACCATGTTCTTGCCAAAACCGGTGTAAATTTGGCACATCCTGTGTCTGTTTACCTCTTCCTAACTATCGGCAAATAGATTTGGCCAAAAATATCTTGCATGTAGGATTTTATGGCTATAGTTTGGGAAGCAAAATGGCCTCCTAATCTCATGTGGTGTAATTCATGAAAAAAATTTTTTTTAACCTCCCCTTTGTCTAGGAATCTCCATAGGATTCCATTAAAATTCCTCCTAAAATAGGAAGCCATTAACTATGATAAAATTACTTCCCTATTTTCTATAATATCTCATCTTTTTAGGTGGAGACGATAGGGGTACCTTCTAGTTCACATAAATTGAAAGTCTGTCTAAAGACCCAACCCTCATACTTATTTTCTTGAAGGTACATTACTTTCTCCTGTTTGTTATTGACCTTTGAGATAGATTCCTACATCAAATATTGACACAACCCCTTGCCTCTCACATGTTTCATGGGTTTCACTTCTATGTCATACTCTAGGATCTTGATAATCCAGTTTTCCATTTTCTTAGTTATCTCGCTCTTCTTTATGTATTCCTTGACACTAGAGTGGGTCAACATTGACCTAAATATTGTTATGCTTAATAAGGTGGTTGAACTTATTCATACCCTTGACTATGGCATAAGATTGTATTTCCACGAAGTTGTATCTTGTTTCATAGTCATGGAAAGTATTTGAAAAGAAAGCGACTAGATGTTCCTCCCCTTGAAGTTATCCCTTTTGGGTGAGCACAGACGCTATGCTATGTTTTCCCCCGTATACATACATAATGAAATATTTTGAGAAGTCAGGGTTGTGGAGCACCGGGGCCAATGTAATAGCCATTTTTATTAATTCTAAGGATTGATGACCTTCATTGGTCCATTTGAAACCGACGTCTTTTCTCAACATGAGAGTGATCGGGAAGAGGGTCCCCATAAAATCTGATATAAACCTACCGACAAAGTTGATCTTTCCTAAGAAGGATTGAACAACCTTCTTGTTAATTGGAAGGGGAAGCTTTAGAATGGTCCTTACTATTTTAGGGTCAATAGAGACTCCCTCCTTCGACACAATAAGTCCTAGGATTTTTCCTTGGGAAATCCCGAAGATACATTTCTTCGGGTTCATAGATATTCCAAAATCTTGAAATTTTTTGAATACGGATTCTAAGGCATCAAAATGTTCCTCTACTTTTTTGGTGAACACCATAAGGTCATCAAGGTATATGAGGATTACCTTGTTTATTAATGCCCCAAACACATTATCCATGGCCCTTTGAAAAGTAGCCCCTGCATTGGTGAGACTGAAAGGCATTTTCACATAAGTGAAGGTTCCCCAATTGGTTGTGAAGGTAGTCTTATATTGATCTCTTTCTGCGAGCCATATTTGGTTATAGCCTAAAAATCCATCCAATAGAGAAAACATCTTGGAGCCAGCGACAGTTTGTAATATTTTTTCCATAAAGGGCAAGGGGTAATGGTCTTTTAGGGAGGCCCTATTCAGATCTCTGAAATCCACATAGAGTCGTATTTCACCATTCTTCTTCCTCACTGGACTAGGTTGGAGACCCACGTCGTGTGTTTGATTAGAAGAATTATACGAGCCTCCAATAGCTTTCTCAATTCTTCAACCATGAGGGCTTCTACCATCGGCCTCTTTTTTGATGCACGTGCTTAGTCCCTTCTTCCAGGTCAATGGTGTGCTAGATGATGTATTTTTCATAACCATGTAGATCATCATATGTCCAAGCCATTACCTTATCATATTTGTGACCTAAGGCCACAAGTCTATTTCTTTCCTTTTGAGTCACCGATTTTCTGACTTTCATTTGTTTTTCCTTAGTTATTGCTAGTTATATATAGTCTTATTTCACCACCTTGAACTTTGTTCGGCTCAGAACTAGTGTCATCAGAGTCAAAAAGACTTAAAAGGGTAATTAAGCCCCTTAGAAGTGTGTATCTGTCTTTAGCTGAATTATTTGATCTCCATAAGCTTGCTCAATTTTTTAGGCTGGAGGTTGGTTTGTGAATTAGATCTGACTGCTGAAGGAAGTGTATGACCTGTCAGTCCATTATCAAACACCTGACAATGGTCGAAGTTGTTAGGGATAGAAGGGCATAATAGATCAACTTATATGGTGTCTTTATTTGCAATCAAATCCTGGGTCATGTCAAATTGACGACCATATAATGGCCATCCTTTCGGCCTTTGTATATTTTCATCACAGGGAATTACCTCAATATTAAAGACCTTAAAATCATCTATCAAATCCAATACTCGAGTGTTGATAGGATCGCATCCTTAGGTTCTTGGTGGTAGGAAATATTCCTTACTTGCGTCACCACCAACCTCCGAGTCACCAAATACTCTCAACTACCTGATACCCTCCTTTTCGGGCAGTGGACAAAACATACACCAAGGGCCTCATACTTTACCTTGTTACTAGTACAGGAGAACTGGAAACAAACTGACTAGAGTATTTTCTTTCCAGTAAGGGATATTAGGAACACTCTGACTCCTGATCCATTCTTTATTTTGGCCCCATCAAAATATAGGGTCCATATTGGAGGATTCCTAGGAGAGTTTCCTTCCCGTTCATCATGCCCCTTCTCTACCTTTGGGATTGTGGGGTTTTCATTTAAAATGACGTAAGTTCCCAAGCCGGTGGAATCAAAGTTCCCAAAAGGATCTCCGTGGGGGAGATTAGATAGATGATCATTGTTCTGAGGCTCCCCATCTTCTACATATAATTCTTCTTCCCTGGTGATCATAACATGAGAGGCCTCAAAGCCGGAAGGCACTTGGTCCGTTATATGCTCCTTAGAGAGGGGTTCTAAAAAGACCTTCATTTTGGACCCGTACTTGGTTCGTAGGATTAAATGGGACCAATCCAGAGATATATAGCCTCCAATTTTTAGTTGTGAAATCACGGGAGAGGCAAATCCTGAAGACTGGTGGAACATTAATCACCATGATATCTTACCAAATAGTTATATTCAGGTAGGAATAGAGTTGTAATGGGAGTCCCTTGATGATCCCAATGGTTTGAACAGAACTTCCCGTCCACTTACATAACTCATTTCTTTAAGGGTTCCTACTGAATTCCCAAAGCATCTATAATTTCTTGGGGCATGACAGTAGTGCTTGCACCAGAGTCTATCATGGAGTTATGTAATAATTTCTTCACCTATAATAAGAGTAAAAAAGAAGGGGTTGGGCCTTGGTTTACTAACACTCTCCCTTTTGGTTCAACAATATGGCCTCCGTAGGAACTCAAGCAGAATTTGATCTGTCCCTTCTCCATGGTTGTGATGGTCGGATCATCATCTGGTTTGAGCTCTTCTTATAGCAGCTCCTTTTGCTTAGGGATACTTAGAAGGTCCCATAAGGATGCATTAGCTGGTGTTTTTTTAAGCTGTTGGACTACATTGATGGGTCCAAGTGGCGATGATTTAGGAGATGATTGATACTTCATCCTTTCTTTATCAAGGTGATAGGTATCTTGATCCTAGATAATTTTCTTTGGAGCTTCCCTCACTCTTGGTGACGGCATGTTCACGATGATCAGAGGCTCTTTGCACGTTTTGTCAGTTGAACTTGGAGTTGGTGCATCTTCTTCAATGATTCTCTTCTTGAAGCGAGTGTTATAGTTAAACTGAAAAGGTTTCGAAGCAGATACTTCATTTATAAATACAGACTCCTCTCCTTCTACCCAAGAGAAAAGGGCATGTTCTGGTGCAATCTCTTGCTTCTTGTTCCAGGGGACATTCCTTGAATCTAGGCTATGAAAGTGGCATTTTGGGCTTTCACAGACTGGTGGGGTCCAGACGTACATGCATCATAACATTCTCTTGATCATTTTTTGGCCACCCTTTTTAGTAATTTCCCTTGGGGGAAATCCCTTGGCATATGAGAATTATTGCAAGGGAAGCACCAAGCGTTGGGGTCTTCAGCCAGATGGTTCTATCCAGGGACCATTTCTCTCCTGCTATTGGGAGGAATAGTCTGAAGTGGCGTTGGTACAGGAACTAATTGATTTGATAGCTGTGCGGTTGGTAGTCTCTGAGTATTCTGGTATTGAACGGGATAAGTGGGTCAGGTACCTTATAAATTTTGATAATTTTTCCTTGGATAAGCCACCTAGTTCCTTTTAAGGTTCACTATCTCGTTAGAAAAGTTTCTCAAAATATTTCTCATCTCATCCATCTTGGGAGAAGAAGATGAGGGTGTGGTAGTAGAAGTTGGAGCCGTATGAGTAGGTGGGTAGTTATATAAGGATGTAGGGACTTGAGTAGGGTTTGGTATTTGTACTTGTGGAAGGGGGGCTATCTCAGGATTCATCAGTAAAAGAGTTATGGGAGGGAGTTTCCCAGCATCTATTAAATTATTCTCAGCTTGGACCGACAATGATATATTCCTCGTGGTAAGGAATCCCCTCCCAATGATTGAATCATTACCAAAACATCTGAATTTAGAGATTTTAAATAAAAAACAATAGCCATACCTGCAGGTAGTCTTGTTAGGGCCAAAATCCTCTGCCATATCTTATGGAACTTGGTGTTAAAATATGTCATTAACTCTTGCGGGCTCTTTTTAATAAAAATTAGTTACTGCAGGAGTGATGGTCGGTCCCCCTTCTTGTTGAACCTTGTCGCCAACGCCCCTCCTAATTGGTCCCAAGTACCGATAGTATTAGGGGTTAAGGATCGGTACCACTCTAGGGCCTTTCCCTTAAAGGAGGTGGCCAAAAAATGTAAGGTGATGTCTTGCTCCCTTATATAAAGCACTGCACATATTTTTTCTATGTCTTGGAGGTGCTCCTCAGGGGTTTTGAAGACTTCCCTACTAAATTTGGGTAGCGCTCTTAACGCGTTAGCTGGAATAGGGTTCCACACCACCGGGGGCGTGGGTAGAATGAGTGGGATTCCTTGATCCCAAGAGACAAATTTCCTTAGAGGTGGGGGTTGAAGATGAGCCATGGAAATGGGTCTGAGAGTTGAGAGTTCTAGTTGACTGTGTAAAAGGCCTACCTAGAGAAGGGGATGAGAGAACTCTATTCGGAGGAGACGGGGATCTCTAGATCTTTCGACCTCTCCTATTGTATGGTGGAGATAGTTATAAATAGTCAAGTGCACCTTCCTCCCTCACTCTTGCTCTCGTTTCACATTCAGCTTTGTAACTTGAATGGATTACTTGAATACTACTAGGATTTAGTAGTTTTTTGGTAATGTAAATATGGACTTCTAATCAGACCCTTGTAGATGTTCGAGTCCCACCATGTGCATGCTAGGAAAAATATTGATGATTATCCTTACAGATGGACCATCACAGTTGTAGGAAACCTTAGGTTAGTGGGACGTGCGCCCTAACGGTGACCTCCAGATTTTAAAGAAGTTGGTCTCTTCTCTGTTGTATTAGATAAATTTAGGAGAAAGCTATGAAAGAAATATAAAACTTTAATGAGAGTGATGCACCAAGATAAATACTACGGAAGGAGAAGTGTCCAGAGAGTTTGATCAAAATAGTGTGAAGAGTAGTTAAAGTATGATCTATCTACTTGAGCGATACCTTAGATTTATATCAGAATGGTGAAGAGGGGGGCGGAAGACATAACAGACATGGATAACAGATAAGCCACAATCTAAAGGCATATCAGCACGATAAATTGTATAACTCCCTAACATCATTTAACAGAAACAAATATTCAAAGTATGAAGAGATCTTGTTGCATAGAAAAAGAACTTAATATATAAATTAAATCATACATAAGGCCGAAAAGGAACATATTAGAACCTCCTTATAATGGAAAATCTTGCTAAGGCTGGCTATTACAAAACTGAATTCTCCTCGTTTCTTCCTTAGTTTCTACCCAATTTTTTCCTCTCTAGCCCAAAATATCTCCTCTTTGTTCTGGGATGCTATCCATTTTTGTAGATGCTTTGGGCTCCATCCCTGATGTTTGAAACTAGAGCCTTAACTTCTAACATTCAATTCTCTTACATGATCTTTCCTTTTCGAGCCAAAATCTCAACTTCTTGTTAGGGATATCTATAACTTTCCTTTAATTTAAATGGCTAGTGCTTCCTAAGTTGGTGAATCTTGATCCTCGTTACGTGGCGGGCTGACACTTCTCATGGATTTTATCTGAGACTCTACTTTTCAAAATGCACTTGATAGACCCATGGAGATTCATGTTTGTTCGTGGCCCCTTTCCTTTCCTTTATTTGAATCTACGCATGGGTGACATGTGGAGAGCCTTTCGAGCATCCCTAATATATTTTTGACTTTTTCCTTGCTAAGGAAATCCTTTGAGGTCTGTGACAGGTGTACAGTGTGATGCAAGTTTAAAATCCCATCCTTCTTTGTTCCTATCCTAGTTGCACCAACGAGATACATGAATACCCTCTGCGTTCATCTTTATACTTAGTCGATTTTTTGAGCGGAGCGAATAAAATAAGTCAGGAAGGGGAAACAAAAAAAGGGGGGGCTATTTATCAAAAGTTATTTATACAAAATAGCTCTACAAGAACACAAAAGAACACAATATTTTAGATAAATGATCACAGTATGCAAGTTTAATATCTTATCCACTTTGAGGAGGCAACCTCCAAACCATACAATAAGACTCAAATGCTCAATATGATGATTAACTACTCCTTACTATGACCTATATATACCAATCCTATGTTATGGAAAACACCAAGTCCACCCTAAAAAACATATAAAATCATAAATGAATAAAATATGATAAGAAGAGAGATTATGTGAGCCATAAGTCAGAACTACATATCAAATAAGCTATAGGCCTAAGGGAGTAGCAAATATCTTAAAGACCCCGTCATTAAAACATCTACACCTCTACAGATTGTTAATTTTGAAGAAGATGGTGATATAGAAAAGTTTGCAGAAGAAGCGGATAAAACACATAAGGAAGAAGAATAAAACTAAGAACATATGGTGCCAATGATGAAGAAGGAGATACAAAGCATTGCATAGACAAATGAGAGGTAAATCAAGAAGAGGAAGAAGATTTAGAGGATGAAGGGATGGAGAATGATGAAAAATATTCTCTTCATTCTAACTACTCAAGATACTAGAAGGGTAAAATTAAAAAATAATTATTCTATTGGAACTATCTCAAGGATATGGTCGTGACAACGATGATGAAGAAGTCATCATCCTTTACCCTAGATGCTTGCATAGATGAGCCCTAATTTTAGATCCCTTATTTTAGCTTACATAAGGTTCTAGATGAAGTCAAGAAGGGATTGAGAATGACCGTCATTGATATGTTATAAAGAGAAGAGACATAGGTTGGGGAAATGCTACTAAAAATTATTGAAGAGGTTGTTCAAAAAAACATCGATAATAGTGTAAACAACCACTTACAAAAGGTGAAAGTACATAAGCTAACCAAAGAGCTCCTAGAGACAAAGAAAAATTTGGAAAATCTCTTATAGGAAGATAAATGGATGATATAAAAACATATGTGTGATGACTCAAAGACACTAAAATTATGCAAATGGATCATCACCAATAAATCCCAATTATCTAAGGCACTACCAATGGATTAAGTGGGAGGTGTGGAAAAATTGGAAACTTTTGTCAGCATTCTCCTCAAGCTAAGGTACAAAAAAAGGGGATTTTTGTGCATAGCATAGTAAAGAAGAATAACACAAAGAAAGAGCTCTTTGTGCTAAGAGGTTGAAGACTTGCGTGGAATTTGCTACCAAACTTAGAGAGAAGGCCATTTACATGATTAAAGTAGTCAAGTGATTTTTCAAATAATCTAAGATCGTTGATGTGTGCATGCTCCCAGTGGTCCAAAAATAAAAAATCCTTGGAAACACAAGCTGATAACAATGAAATTTAAAATGCTAACCATGATAAATGGATGCAAGAAATCAAGGATTTAGAAGAATAGATCAGTGTGAAAAAATATATAAAATCAAGTAGTGGTTAGGTGATTTGATGAAGCTAACATCTAAATAAAAAAGTGTGCTTTATGCAAAAAAAATTGAGGTAGGGAAAACCTTCAAAAAACTTCAAGGAAAAGTGTAAGAGCCTCAAAAAGGTGTCAAGGCTTTGAAAAACTCAGTTTTCACATATGAAAAGTGGGTCCCTCCTTCAGAAATCCTTAGATCAATTGAAGGTATATGAAGATATTTTAATGCATGAGGTACCATAAGTGTTTAAGGAGGTAGACAAATAGTTACCCAAGGGAAGATAACCGAGTTAGTGTGATGTTAACCCCCTAAATTCTTATTCTTTTATTGGTTGTCCCACATTGGGAAACTATTATTATTCCTTTCGATTTCTTTAGGGTGCACATATTTGGTGGGAAAATAACACAAAATTTACGTGAAGGATTCGGGTTAAATAAAGGAAGATCCATACAAAATATAAAGTATGACAACAAGTGTAGACGCACGTGGATAAAATTAAAAAAAGGGAGACATGTGTAGGAAATTGGATCCATAGGGAAGTTGCATGAGAAATAAGGTTCGACACACCAAAGGAACAATTGGGCTAAAAATATAAAAGCAATCATAGTTATAAATGTGTGCATGCCAATAAAGGAAAAACAATGTGCAAAGTGGTGGTTGAAGGATGTCAAGTGACATAAATAGAGTTTTCAAGGATTTCCAGAGAAGCATGTAGGACATAAAAGTGGTTTTCAAAGCGGTGAAACTCCAAGATGGAAAAATGAGGGCTACCATGTAGATTATTAAGTTATAAAACAAGTGACATGTGGTATATTCACCTCTTGGATGTAATAGTTAATTATTAAAAATAGAACCCAATGGCTAATTATAAATCTTGTTCAAACTAGTGAAGGGAAAGACCCCACTAGTATAATTACCACTTGAGGGATCATTATAATAGAGAGGCATAAAAATATATATGTACATAGACTCCCAGAGATAAGACTATGAGAAAAAGTATTATTATACTAATGAGTAATAAGATATGAATATCATGGAGGATTTACTTAGAATGAATGTGTTTACTTGTTCTCATGGGTAAAGCTCTTTGATTTATGAATGTATGCCTTAGTATAGTTTCCTTGCTACCGATTTGTGAGCATAAATTTCTTTCCTATCTTTGCTAAACATGACATGAGCCTGCATTATCTCGCACTTCGAGTGAGCATGCTAGGATCTTTCTTATCATGACAAGATAGTACATGTGAGGAAAAATAGTTAAACGCACTAGGATATAAAGGGTTTGTGTGAGCGTCAATGGGAGCTATGTGGTATATTAGACATGTAACAAGGAATATTGAGCATATTTTTCAAGTATTGATGTGTGCCCTACATACTACACAAAGTATTGTGTGCACTATGGGGAACAATGAACATGATAAAATAATTATGTGTGCAAATTTACACACACCTTGTAAGTATTTTTCTACAGCCTAGTTTATTGTACGCACACTAATTGGCTCTCATTTTTCATTGTGTATATAGGATAAATTGAAGAGTAATGTAAAAGAAAGATATGCACAAAACTGAATATATAAGGGAAATATTACACAAGCTTATTGTACTAAAAAAAGTCTAAATGTATCAATTAAAGAGAATTTCATAGCACAAGATTGTTCATGCACCAAGAGAAAATCAAAGCATGCATCCCATTAGGTAGAACCTTGCACGTCCACCATTGTGAAGTATGAACCAAATATGCACAAAATGATAAAACTTCAAGTCAACTAAAAGATAAATTGGGTTTCCCACAAATCATGACAATGTCACAAGTCAATTTCTCACAAGATCTCAATTCAGTGCTTGTACATGCGATATTATGATGGATGACTACCTTAAATGAAGAATTTGAATTATGCAACCATGTGTGATATTTTACCTTAGAATATATAAATCTAAGAATATTATATCTAGGCTTGTTCTTAAGCCTTGAAAGCATTTAATGAGGATATTCCTTCTTACAGAGGATTTTTCTAACATGAGAAATGCATCTATATAACCAACTCGACATCCATTTGAACTGACTCGTGCATCTACTATGTACTTAATATTGTCAAATATAGGTTATGAAAATCCTAGGATTTTACACCCTTATTAGAAATATAATATGTTAGTGATTTAAATACACTAAAAGGATGTAAAGAGGTTGTACGTGAGGTTATTTTGATTAACTAACTTCTAGTGCTAACTATGTAATATCAAAACAATGCATTAATTTTTATAATTAATGATATAAGCTCAAAAACAAAAGATGATGTGTGCACCTAGCATATTACATATTGATCTGGGAATCTCTATGTGTGAAAAGTGTTTGAGTTATAGCTAGAAAATGAAATGGTGTAGGATTTTATAGATCAGAAAGGACTTTTTTTATGGTTTTACACATATTGTAAATTTTGGACTTGTTTTGGATCTTACTTTGTAACTTCTAAAGGTTGTTACTTTCCTTAAAATATTTTTCATTGTCAAACCCTAGTTGGCACTCATGTTGCAAAGCCCTCTAAATATTTTGAGTAAGGTCTCAAACCATTTCCATGGGTGGGAGAGCCTGCAAAATAAATATTATTTGGGTTGAAGTATAATCCTTACACAACCGACATCAGCACTACTCTGAAGAGGCCTCAAACAACATGTCATTCTCCACATAACATGTGATATGTTAATGAATACAACTATATTTGGTAATTATTACCTATTTGACAATGTTTGAATTGAGTTTGGCTCTTACTAATACTTTGAGTGGGGATGTTTGAGTGCTTACAAATGAGGGAATGACTTGGTAGAATGCGTCATACTTTTAGTGATTACTACCCTAATGATAGTGCATGAGCTTTGGTAAGATTTATGGATCCTTAGGGAGTTTAGTGCTAGATTTTACAATATAAGTGTTGGATCTCAAAATTACACTTGTCCTAGATTAGGATGAACTTGGGATTTGAGGCAACATGGGATTGTCTCCAAGTTGTGGGACTTGAGCTTGAGACAAACCTCCAAAGAAGTCTGACTTCCTCTACCTATTTCTACCACTAAAATAACTCCTATGAAGGGAATGAAAATACCTATCACTACTCCATGATTCCAAGGGACCAGGGTGAGAATAAGATGCATGAAAAGGAAACCTAAGCTAAGGGGAGGTGATAGCACCAGAAATAGGGAGATGAACACTCTCATCTTGAGCAAAAATAGAGGAAAATGTGCACAAGGAGAGTAGATAAACATGCCACAGTCTAAAACACATTCACACATTCATTTTTATGGAGCACAACATAAAATAAATATTTAAGGTACATGAAATAATGCACATCAAATAAACAACGCAAGGGAAAGGAAAGAAGATGTAATAGAAATGTGAATAAGGGAAAAGATAGCCACAAAATAAAATTTCATTGCTTCCAAGAGATGCACAGTCGATTGTAATGTTGCAAGAGGTGGGTATCCACATACAGTGAACCAAATCTGAGGCATGTAACTCAAAATAAAAAATAACAACACTCTAAATGATGCACTCATCAAACTAAGAGGGTCCAACCTTTTACAACGAGCATTTCTCATGAATTTATAGAAGAATGGGACACAAAGAAGGGGAGAAATAGAGGGAAACTCATATTCAAAACTCTAACCACCAACAACAAGTAATAAATGTATGTAAATGCACCTATAGCATTAACAGATCCACCTCTCTGTGTATTTTTATCTTATGGAAGAAGGAGGGAGACCAAATCTGATCAAAATTGGGTGGTTAAGTTGACTAGATGTGTGCATTAATGGCTTGAGATGCGTTTACCTATTTTTTACCTACCAAATCCCACCAAAATATGATTTTGAATAGCCTGGAGTGTATCCCACATCATTACCTTTCAATCAAACCTAGACACATGGGAATCTGAGATCTGTAGTAGAAGTTATGAAAATCTTAAGATCTACAATATAAGTTGAACACACAAGACATGTGGCATGCTCTCGTCAGCTGAAGGATTTGGATGACTATCTATTTGTTTTGTATTTTCTCCCACATGTCATGCATCCATTTGATGTGAGAATTTGGTGTGCAATTGGTATGTTCTGATAGGTTATGTGTTGTGTACTTCATCTGACACGTGGCACCCCATTGACTGGCATAGAATATTACACTTGGCATGTGTGTAAGAGAAAGAGGCACGAAAGGGGAGAATTCAAAGGTTTGTGAGTGTGTGTAAAAAGGTTCTTGAGGGATGGGAAGAAAGGTGCATATTTTCAAGGTATATAGGAATGCAAGCGTGCGTGAGAACTTGATCAAATGAGTGTACTGCATCAAGAAGGAAGAGGCACCCGAAAGGAACACTAGTGCATAGGAAAGGCAAGTGCAAAGGTATGATGCAGAAATAAAGAGAGTGGAAGGAGAACAAGTGTGTGGAAGGTATTGCATAGAACTTAGGAAGAAATACATGTGTAGGGAGAGCATGTGAAGAAATTAGAAAAAATGGAACACCACCAGGAGCACGTGGAGAGGGTGCGTAAAATTTTTGGGCTTAAAGCGTGTGCACAGAGAGTGTGCACAGAGGGAAAATGGAAGGAGATAGAAGAATAAGGAAGAGTGGTGGAAGTGCATAAAAGAAAATGGGAGAGGGAAAATCACAAGGAATAAATAGGAAGGGCACGTAAGGGTGTGCGCAAAAAACTACAGTCATGCACAATTCAAAAGTATAAGACCAATAGCCCTTGCAATCAATAAACATGTACTCAAAGCCAGAGTGGATTTGTAAGTTTCCTAAATAACTAGGGTGGTTATTTTGGACAATAGTTTGGAAAATTTTAGGGTCATCTACCTATTATATGAAAGAGAAAAGTAGCCTTAAAAGCATCCATTACACATGGATTCTACCCGAAAAACATGAATTTTTGATCCATAACTTGAAGAAATACCCCTGAAGTCATTTGAAAACATTGTTTGTACTTTGAATGAACTGGTTCAAACTATTGGAAAAGTAATTAACAAGATGAAACTAGTTTTCTAAATTTATGAGCACAAGGACCGGCATCTGGAAGCATCAAAATAGTGCATGTAAGAGCGCATGGGAGGAAGGAACTATGTACAAACAAAAAATTTGCACATAGTGCACTTGGAAGAATTGAAAAAAAACTAATATGTACATGATGCAGAAGACTTAATGGAAATGTTTGAGATAAATCCCATTGACTTGGATTGATAGCACAGCTCCATTAAGATGAGATAACTCAAGATATTTATCCTCCTTACAAGAAGTGATGATGTATGGGCCACTCCAAAGTGCATAAAATGTTGAACGACGCCCAGGTTTAGCTCTATCAGCATCCCATTTTAAGACCAGATCACCCACCTTGAAATCATGTGGCCTAGTCTTTCTATCAAACCATTATTTTGTTGATCTTTGATGTTATTCCAACTTGAAGATTGTGTCTTTCTTTCACATGAGGGTGATGGGCCTAACCAAACTTGTAAAATCAGGAATGAATCTCCTAACAAAGTTGATCTTACCTAGGAATGATTATAAGGCCTTATTGTGCACTGAAAAATTCAAAGAGAGGATGGATGAAACATGTTCAGGATCAATAGCAATTCCATCCTTCAAGACTACATGGCCCAAAATCTTACCTTGCACAATAGAAAAGTTACACTTCTTGGGGTTAAGAGACACCTCAAACTCTGTACATCTCTCAAATACTTTTTCCAAATTTATCATGTGAACTACACTTTCCTTTGAGAAGATAGTTATGTCATCCAAGTAAACTAGAATGATCTTGTTAATATATCATTTTAAGTAAATGTCCATGGCTCTCTGGAATGTTGTGTCTGCATTTGAAAAACCAAAAGGCATTTTTTGATATGCATATACTCCCCATTTTGTTCTAAATTTTGTTTTGAATTGATCCTCTTCCTTGACCATGATTTGATTGAAGTTTGAGTACCCATCTAGCATGGAAACTTTTTGTGTGTCATCCATTATCTGCAAAATCTTCTCCATGTAAGGCAAAGGATATTAATCCTTCCAAGATGCCTTATTCAAATCTCTAAAATCTACGCAGAGTTTGATTTCACCATTATTTTTGAGAACTGGAAAAATATTCACCACCCAAGTAGATTACTTGATAGGAAATATGATATTTGGCTCAATTATTTTAGACAACTCCCTCCTCATAATGGGTTCTATCATAGGATTTACGGGCCTTTTCTTTTATCTGATGGGCTTGATACTAGGATCAAGGTCAATGGAGTGTTGAGAAACACTTGGATCAAATTCCTTAAGGTCTTCATACTCCCATGAAAATATGTCACTATATTTCTGACACAAAGAAATGTAGGCCTACTTTTTGTCTTATGTGCATTCTTTACCTAGCAGCAACTATTTACCACACACAATAGTGAATGGGAAGCAATCTTCTTGTGTTGCATGCATATTCTTTTCTTCACCCTTGAACTCATCATCAGGGCTGAAAATGTTCTCTGAAGTGACCAACCCTTTAATCAACTTGTTTGTCTTGAGTTAAATCTTTTGGTCACTAATGCAGAGCAAGTTGACAAAGACAAATGCATACACCTTCTCAAGAGTTAATAACCTTCACTACACTTTACCTCTGCAACTTTGAGGTTCACATACAAGTTTTTAGTGCCTTAAAACTACTATAATTTGATCAAAATCCCCAAATTGTTCTAATGAGTCAACACAATCTATCTTGAACACCCTTATCCATCTAAAATGCCAATCAATCATTTAATTCAGTACATATCAATTAGCTCCCTAGGCACTTACCTTTTCCTTTATTGATTTCTTCATTCTTGACTACCCTCAAGCAAGTATGAGTATCTTCTTCCTCTATGAGCCTTTGGTAGCTTCTCCATTGTCTTGGGACCTAAATTACACCCCTACATTATTATGATCATCAATAAAAATGTACTAAAATCAATCTTCACCCACAATTTCCTTAACTACCATGTCATACCCTTAAGAACACAGGTCTTGATAATACCAAATATATGAGATTTTAAACCTCCTCACAATGAACTTGTTTACTCCCTCAAACACATTTTACCAACATCAATGTGGGCACAAAATATTAGAATATAATTCCTTGTATTTCTCTTCCTAATTTAAATTCTTCCTTTAGGCTCTCAAAACCCTTAACTAGGTCTTGGTTAGGCTATTGTCATGCATAACCTTTGTTATAGATGTCCTCTAATTGGAGTGAATAGATATCTAGGCACCCATTATAGTCTTCTCACCATGTTCCAAGTTCTAAGAACTAACTCCAATCTTAATCACTAGATCCTTTGTTATGGATCCTTCTAAACTAGGTCTTGGACTGAAATACATTGTCCTAAGATGGACTGTCACGTTTTTTATGCAAACTCCACCACTAAAACTCCAAAATTCCACTTGAATATTCCTTAGGACCTCCTTAGTATCACTTATACAAAGTTTAATTCTTGAATTTATTCATTTGGATCATCATACTTCAAGCCCTAGTCTTACCCTACCTATAGATTATAGTCTAGCTTGGGAAACAACTTTTGAGCATAAAACTCTTTTTATTTAGATTCAAAGTCCTAGAATTTGCACGAAGGAATTTTATAACCATACAACAAGTATTAATTTACCAGTGGGTTCATTTACTCAGTATTTCTTTCACACTACCATGATTTTGTATCCATGTATGCATAACAAACCAGTTAGGAAGAAGCTTTGCACAATTAAGAAAGTTCTCTTGAGGTTTCCTAATCGCACCTTGGCATTTTTCATTCTTGTTTTGATCATGTATGGTCTTTCCATAATGAATTTAACATTGTATGCCTTATTTCATTTAAACTAGCTTAATCAGTTCACACAATCATCCATCTCCAGCCTATCAAGAATAATAACTCATGAAATCCACTTTTTCACTCTTAGTACTATCAGATTACTGTGTCGGTTTTACTATCCCTATCATGCACATGTTAAATTTTAAAGGCTACACTCCAAGGGTTTCATTCATACTACTGGATTCTTCCCTTTTGCAAGAGTACAATTCACAGTCCACTCAGAGCTCCCACATGCAATAAAATCTACATCAGATTGAACACCTTCAAAATCTTATACCATATGATGAACTCTACGTTCAAGGATAAGCTCAACACAATTCATAAATCTTGCACTTTGAATCATACTTAGGTATTTACACAATCACAAAGTTAGTAATGTACAAAAAACCTCCAAAAAATCAATGCACAAACACTCATATGTTCCATACCAAGCTTAAGATCATCTTGTATACAACTTTGAGAGTAAGAATCTACTCTGAGACCAAAATAATCATCCATGCATATAAACAAACCCCAAATATAATGCAAAACTATCATAAACCTAAGTGTTCTCCTTCATTTTCTTCCTTGAAAATTAACTCTATGATTCATATCCAGATAGGAATGAATAATAATTGTTACATTTTGTCTTTAATACTCCTCTACTCACCCTATAACCGAATATAGGTTCTTCGACTCATGGTCATATGAGTGATTTCTAGACTTACCACTAGGTTCCTTAACTTAAAGGCTTAAGCCCTTAATTATTAACTCATATTATGACTTCTAAACCCCTAAGAATACTTAAGACAAACATTTGACCTCTTTTCATCCTTTTACAAGTTTACAAGCCCATGAATTCATGAAAAAAACCATGACAAGCCAAAAATGGCTTCCACACTCAAATTTTACATTTTGGAGGGAAATGCTTTATTTGAATTTTGAATGGCCTAGTCACCAACTAATACCTCTAAATGACTTCAATTTGACCCCTAGGACCTATAATCACACTTGCAAGAAAAATTTGATGCCTTCATGACTTATTCATATACATGGAGTGATGCTCCTACATTAGTCACCATAAATATCATGCAAATCAACTTGCATGTTTGAAGAGAATTCAACTTCATTCTAAATGAACTAGATAATATGTGCATTGTTTTCAAACACTTGTCAGTTGTTTCATTTTATGGAATAGATGTCCTTATCACCATATTGATGTGTTGCACATTTCCTTGGAAAAATTCCTCAGTAATTAAGAATTTTCAAGCAAGGGTTGTCATCTAATCTACTTATTTATTCAACTTCCTTGGAACCACCTATAGATTGAGAGCTTCAAAGCTCTCCAAGAGGTCCCAAACTCTATGTTTTTAATATTTCAAAATATTATTCTTTGATGCACACTTTTTTGTGACCTCATGGATGACCAACTCAAACTCCCCAAAGATCTGCAATGCCTTGATTTGTCTTTTCTTAGCAATAAGAATACCATGCACCAATGCTTCATATTATGTTACATTTTTAGAGCATGAAAATTACAGCCTATGAACGAAGAATAATTTCTCATCCTTAGGGGAAATGAGAACAATACATGTGCCTGCGTCATTCGTGCTTCTAGAAACATCAAAGAAAATTTACCATAGTTTTCATCATTCGTCTTGAGCACGGAAGGCAGCATAGCTTCTTTGTCAAGGATGCAATATGTACCAAGACTAGTTTCAATAGTTGTATCATAGGGATCAAATTCATAGTGCTCTTTCACCCATTCATCTAATAATAGATCAAGTATGGAGGGAGGAATCTATTACTCTTCTGAAATAGAATATTTTTCTTGGTCTTCTTGGATTAGGCAGTTGGCTTGGAGAGGAGATGGGTTATATGACTCAACATCATAGGAAAATATAGGCTCATCTTGTATGGTAAACTAGGTACCATACCTTGTTCTTAGTAACATATGGGACCATTCAGAAGACAAGTAGCCTCCTACCTTGGGAGTGAAATCTTTTGATAGGCAAATGGCAAACAAAGTAGGCAGGTCATGATTGACACATCTTGAGTTATAGTTAATCTTGGACATGTATGGAGGGTTAACTCTATATCCTTGATAACTCATAGGGTGGTCACAGTTGATCCATCTAGTTGTAAGACTCCTTTAGACTTAGGGTTATAATTAAGACCTAGGATATCAACAATTTTCTTAGGCATGATAGAAGTATTATCCCCTAAATCAATCATATAGTTGTGAACAAGATGTTTGCCTACTAGATCTTTCAAGACATGTAAAATGGGTCACCAAATACTTACTTTATTCTCCTCTTGAAGAGCCATAAGGGAGATAAGATCAATTTGAGGTAATAACTGGAATCATGCGTGGGAGTTTCGTAGAAGCTTCAAGAAAACAGGATCATTGCAAGATGAGATTGTACAAGATCAAGACATTTACATTCTAACACTTTTTCATTTGGTCCACAATGTTAAATGGAGCTTGAGAAGGCCCAGGACTTGATGTATTTGAGATAAGAACAAGAAGAAGATTTTCTTAATTTCTCAAATCAGAGGTAGGAGCCATGGAATGCATAAAGGCTTGACCTAAAAGATATCATGACTACTGTTGATCAATTTGCGTGAAATCTCAATGCATGAAACTTAAGCATGAAAAACTTAGTTGGATGCATTAGCATTTTCCATGATTGCCATAGTTAGGTTGGTAGTACAAAAGAGGTTAAGTCAAGTAAATAGTTTGAATGATTCAACTTGATGTATGTGTATATCAAAAACAAGTGAAGTGTTTGGCCTAATTAAGTTGACTCATGAAGACAAGTTGGTTAATTGCACATAAAATATGCGTCAACGTAGTTTGAACATAAATTTGGTCTCAAGAATGACGTCTATAACTTCTTCATTTTTTGGTTTGGGTGTGCTAGTGGAAGGCTCATAAGTTTCCCTGCATTTGAGATCATAAAGGCTTTTACATGTAAGGAATTCACACATTTGTACTGGCTATGTGGAAATTTACAAGGGAAGAATAATTCTATCTCTTGGACCATGTTGTTCTTTACTGGAACTACTATTTTGTTTACGCCAGGTGCTAGAAGGGTTTACACAAGAACAACCGTCTAAAGAGGAAGGACAGCACTAACATGTCATCCATCATTTTACTAGTTCTACCCATATTTCTTATTTGGATATTGATTTCTAAAGGGTTGGTGGATTTAATTAAAGCACCCTCTACTCCCATGAAGTATGTTGATCACTTGGGCCTAATTTTCTAAGCATGCTTAACTTTATTAGTCTAAATTTCTAATCAAGGCCTTTATTTCTTCATCATCTTTTTGTTGCGCGGGATAATAGGATGTGGAAGTAGTGGGTTATACCATACTTTTCTTGGGAATGGGAGCAACATAAGACTGAGGCACTTGAAGGATTTTAGGAAACAAGGGCATGTTCATCTCTAGGGTCTATTTTTCCAGCTTGGATTAGACAATTTTCTACCCTAATGGCCTTATAGCCATAGGCATCAGGAGATTTTTCAGCACCCATAAACAGTATCATCATTGTAATGTCAAAATTCAGAGTTCTTAAGAAGTAAAGAAAAGCACCTTGTGGAGTTGGTCTTAAGAGGGATGGAATTTTTTCCCGTGTTTGATGAAATTTGAAGTTGAAATCAGCCATGAGCTCATTAGGATCTTTGTGGTAGATCATTATGAATTAGCTTTTAGACTAAGTAAATGTCGTTAGTCTTATCTCCTCGAATTAGATTTTCAAAGTTTATATGAACACATTTGGCACGCCCAGTTAGTGATAGACGGCATGTCCTTAGTCCTTTGTACCATTTGATTTCAACTTTGCCTTTAGAGTGAAGATGTTCGCAATGTTTTAGCTATGTACTAACCCTATTTTGCAACTACCACTTGATACCATATGAAGTTTATTAACTAGGAAAATTAGTTGGGGTTGCTTTTTTTTTGCTCTAAGAAGGTTCTAAAACAAGTGAGCAAGACTGTCTAATTTGACCAAACTGACAAAGTTTTGAGCTTTTTTGAGAACATTTGATTCAACCAAATCACAATAATTTTGATGATCTTTATCTTGCGCTAACTGAAGTCTACCTTGTGTTCCACTTTGAAGATTGCAACTTTTACTTGAACCTTGTGTGAAACTTATCCTCATGCCTACTGCGCTATCAATTGACTGTATTACAACTAGTGCTATTTTACACTTAGTTGATGATAAACTGTTTTTTCTAGGCTCATGTGTGATAGGAAATTTCGCTCACTTTGCAACCATATGAAATAAGTTACCTCCTAACTAGCTTTGTAGAACTCAAGTCTATGGCCTAGCGCTAGTGAAACATTGTTTCTATTTTTTAACTCACGGAATTATGCTAGACATTACCCCTTTGCGCTAAAAAGCTCTACCAAATGCTACATGTCTTCACTGGTGCGTTACTACTTCATTGGCTCGCGGCTAAAAAACATGAAATTGTTCCCAAATACCAAGCTTTATTTTTCGAGGAAAATTATGATTTTGTGCCTTCGTGGCTTACCCAAATTTCCATGTGGCACTATTGTGATTATACGGGCCAACATTTCTAATTTGGATTTATCACCCAATTTTTCTAAAAGTTTTGAAGAATTATTTTGTTTCCCATGCTTTATGGTTGGACATGTGTCAACACCCCATTGGCTGCGGGGATGTGTATGTCTTTTCTTGAAAACCTGAAATGATTTGAGTGTCAAAAAACTGGTTAAGTTTTCCGTTTTGATCCGCTTCTAACCCCCCTGGTAAATTCAGCAAACTTAATCTTTCATTAGGGGCCGCTTGCGGGGAAAATGAGAAAATTCCCAAGGATCAATAATTGTTTAAAATTTAATTTGATTTAAAGGGCCCACCCCTTTGCATTTATGCCTAGTTGAAACTTCTAATTGGTATGCTCTTCTCTTAGCGGGGTCATTAGAAATTTTTAGGAAATTTTTCCAACTTTGGTTCAAAATTGGAAATTTTTCTAAAATCGAATTATTTCATGTAGGACCTAACACTTTTCAAAGACTATGGGATCTGAAATAAAACTCTAACACACATGTGTTGCCAGGTTGTCAATGTGTAGGAAACTCCATTTCTAGGCAAACGAGGACTTTAAAATCTCTAGTCCTCTTTGCAAGTAATCATCAATTTATTCATTTACATTGAAGTTTTACAGGGTCAATTGGTTAAGAAATGGCTCATGCAGGCTTTACTGGGGGAAGTATCTTAAAACTAAGCCATTTTCAAACTTGCAAATTTGATAATTAATTTGAACTCTAAAATCTTCCACTCAACCTATCAAAGAGACATGGTGGATCAACTTACGAAGAATTAGAATTTTTGACTGAGTTCAATTTGTTCAATTACATCAAACTTATTTTTCACGCAACCCCAGACACATGCAAAATGCAATTAGGAATGGAATTAATTGTATCAAATTGGAATGGTTAAATTGTAAAGCCGAGATACTCCTTTGATCATTCCTAATGGGATTTTTCTTGTAAATAGGTGCTTGCAAAGATAATTTGTGACATCTTTAGAAGTTGAATAATAGGAAGTATAGCTTGGGGCCAACTGTTCTTTATATTAAAGTGAATTGCTAGAATCGAACTCTCATGAAACAGTGAATTGTTCCTTTTTTGGATTCACAACCTTGTCATTTCAAACAAGGGGAGAATTCTAACTTGAATCATTTACAATACTTGTTAATTCATCACATCCAATTCTAAATGAAACTACTTTGTCCTCAGTTTTTACTATGTCATTATGCATAAGGTGACAACATTGGCTTTCAAAGTTCCACATGCATCTTTTAACATCACCACTTGGTGTACTCATTTATTTTCTTGTTTCAAAACCATTTAGGACAAAAGGATCATACAATACGTAGTGCCATCAATAGATTGTGTCCACCACTAAAATTTAAAAGCATCATTGCTTACATCCTCCTTATTGTGAGTTGCATAGTAAGCATTGACAGGTCGATTTGGTATGTCAATTTGATTATCAATTTGTAGCCATTATCATTGTATGACCCACATCAAGATTCATCATTTAGTTATCCAAGTCTAATCATTGGAATATCCTTCTGAGTCTGTTACATTCCTCTCAATTCAATTACAGTTTCCATTACAACGTCATTATTTCCTTTTGAAAGATGATCTACAGTCTCCACTTATAGTGGGATACGGTTCGCATTCAAATAACAACTTCAAGGAGATGACTGTCAAACTATAGAATTCTTGATCCCAAACAGCAGCAAGTTGGAAAGTGTCATCCTTCATGCTCGCATTGTGGAACATAACATTTTGATAGGGGGAAAAATGCTTTGTCCACAAATCTTGACATCCAACGTGTCCAAATAGAGAATGCATCTGCTCCACATTTGCCCTCGAGCCCCAACCATATTTCAAACTTGTACTTTATGAAAATCTAAAACATGACATCATACCTTGTTCAGATATAACATACATTCTTAGTATTTAGGAAATGTTTATTTTATACTTGACCAAAGTGGTGATATTGTGTTGTCACTATTTTCACTAAACCTATACTTGAAAAACACAGGGAGTAAATATCACCTTGTAAGATTAGATCATAGTCTTTGTACTTGATTTGTTAGGAAATTAGTGTTGAGCATCCAGGGTGAACATATGGTTTAAATATTAGTATCCCATTGACAAATATGAACTCCTAAATAATATGTGAGTGTGCACAATTAGTTGTCATGCACAACTCATAGAGATATGAAATGTATGAGAATATATCCTGGGATTGAGAGTAAGACTAGGGACTTAAAGGAGAGATTGTAGATAAAATATGAGATGAATAAGAATGATAAGACTTGACTCCATGATTTTAGGAGAAAACAATTGTATTAAAATTCCCTCTCATATTCAATAGAAATTGCTCCATCCCTACTTTCATTTCTCTATATTTTTTTGTACTTTCCATTTCATGAGTTTAATTTGATTTATTGTTGATGAATTTATTTATGCACCTAATCTAGAGATTTAAGAAAGCATCATCTGGTGGCCCTTTCAGAGCAGGTTTCCTTCTGCAAATGTAGAAGTAAGAAGTAAGAAGAAGAAGATGGTTTAAGGAATCCCGTAAGAAAATTTCTAGTAGACACATCATAGTAAAAAGAATGCAATTTACTCTTCATGACAATCCGATTGATGTCTCATTTTTTTCTTCTGGAAAGATAAGAACAAGACGCACACATATTGTAGTTTACATAAGCTTCATATTTGTTGGTCGTCAAATAGGAATTTTTAGAAGAGCAACAGTCAGGGGACAAGAAGTCCCTCCTCTTTAATGGGAGAGGTTCCCTTATTCAGAAACGAACTTATTTACAAATACACAGAACATTATTTTATGGTCAAACTTGGATATTACGAAAGTGTTTTCCACAAGGATCATCAGTTACGCAAGGACTGAGGAAAGGGAATAAGAAGATGAGCAGAATAGCAACATTCAGAATTATAGATAGCAGAATAATTCTTCATGTATGCGAAGTTTCAAAGAATTTAAGACAAGATCATTTGCATTAGCTGAATGGGATTAAATTTAAAGACACAAAGTTCCGATAAATAACCTTCTTCAGATTTGTTAATCAAGGACACAAAGTTCCTTCTTGGTTGTACAAGATCACTGTATTTGCAAAACTGAACAGTATGCAATCAGAGAGACTAAACGAGTTAGGAACAAAATGATCTTCACAATATTAAAGGAAAACACAGAGACAACAAGAATCAGATAGACAAAGAACGGAAAGCCCTTTTGTATTGATTTCTTTAAGATCTATTTACACTTTCAACAAAATATCCAAGTTCTTCCTCCTCTTCAAAATGGCGTGGAAAGGCCATTATATAGATTACAAGTCAGTTACTCTTCGTAACCGTTTCTTTTAACTAAAGAATAGTTAAGTATTGCCAATTGCAATACCATAACTAATTACAAAGAATACGAAAAGAAAGGAAAGAAGAGAAAAGAAAGGAGAAGGAGACAGGTGGCCAGCTATTGGGAGGGACCCACTGTCTTCAGAATCCGCTGCCTGAACTTCTTCAATGCCTCGGCTATGTCTCTGCCATGTGGAACTGACGTGTTGGTTGCAGACTGAGTCCAAAATCCCAGACACTTCTCCATCTCTTTATCAAACTCGACGTGAGTATGATAATCTTTATTTGCTTCTTCAATGGCAGATTGAAGAGAGCAAATTTCCTTCATCTTTTCCTTAGAGATGGAGCTCTTCCTTGAAAAGATTATCTTTGACAAAAGCTCTGAACTGAGCTTTGATTTCTTGCAAGGACAAGGGAAACACCAGAGTTTTCATCCTGAAGATGACAATGTATATCCTTGAACGCAGCAGCAGCCAGTGTCTTGAAAGCTTCTCCCTTCTGCCAGCTGTTCTTCATTTCTCCCACAGCTTCCTCCAGGACTCTGATCTTCCACTCCACGCTGTAGACCCAAGATTTTGATAGATTGTCCTTAGCATCATCGAAAATCTTGTTCGCCAGTAAGATGTTCTCATCTGTCTGTCCCATGAGGCGAAGGTCTACTATGCAACTGCTCCAGATTTTAAGTTCTTTATCCATGGTACCCCAATAGTGGAGGAGAGCTTCTGTTGCAAATTACTCTACCTTTTCATGTAGCTTAAAAGCTTCATCGATGAAGTTTAGTCCAGCAACAAGCATGTCATCTACCATGGCTTCAATAGCTCTGCCATAGACAGAATACTTGTGCATATCTTTAATACTTTGCACTTCATCTTGGCTTAGAATTACAGGAGGCGGTAGAGCAGTCAAGGGGGTAGGGTCCAAAACTTTGTCCTTAGATAAAAGAGACTTGATGAAACCTGTGAGAACTTGGGCTTGTTCTTCCAGCTGTTCAATAGTTTGCTGCCCTTTCTCTACCCTTCCAATAACTCTTGTGACTGTTTCCTGGAGGTTATGAATCTCACCTTCAGGAGTAGACTCTCCCATAGGGATTCTTGAAAGCTCCAAGTCAGATGTCAGCAAGTCTGATTCTGATTTGTCTACTGTGGGCTTAGCAATCTCCAGGAATTGCTGACCTTGAGCATCGAACACTATTCTGGAAGTAGTTCTGGCTTTCTTGGCACGAGAAGGAGTGGTGCCCAACAAGGCTGCAACAGCATCAAAATTTGGTCCCAAGCTTTGAGAGGAGGATTTTCTCTTCCTTTTGTCAACCAGAGGTTGCACCCAAGCAAAAGAGGAAGAAGAATCTGCAGGAGAGGCAAGGGGACCAAGAGACAGGGAGCTCATGACACTCAAGGTCTGTGCAGCTGTTGACTCAAGTTGAGATGTGGGTAGAGCACTGGAGGTAATGGCGGTAGAAGAATCAGTAGCACCTGGAAGTTCAGTGCTCTGGACCTCCTTGTCTTTATCTGCTGGATTTTCAGGAACATTTGCAGGAGTTGGCATCTCACTTTCTTCACTTTCACTGAGAACAATGATGTTCTCTGGCCCTATAGGCAACTCTGCCTGTTTTCTTGGAGGATCATTCTCTGCAGGCTCCTTCTTTACCTCTTTGAGTTTCTTCTTATATACCTGGGTAGATGGAGAACGAGTAGATTCCACAGGTCCCCGAGCTGTTGAGGCAGGAGGGGTTTTCACTGGTGTTCCAGACCTCTGGAACTGATGCCTCTCTTATTGGTGTCGAATCATCCCTTGGAGCTAGATTCTCCTGAGTGCCTCTTGAATTCTCGGATCTTCTTACTGAACCAGACCTTAGTCCTGATCAAGACTGGAGCAAGAATCTCAGCCAGATCATCCCTCTCTTTCCTGTTCCAATCCAGGTCCTCCAGAGGGGTGTGCTTAATCACATTTTCATACTCATAAGAGTATAGCTCAGAATTATCATCTTGGAGACCTTCAGGAACTTGGTACAGACCGAGTTCTTGGATCAATTGCAGGGAGAACCTGCCACAATGCCTTCTTCTGGCTTCAAAATCATCTGCACAGTCAGCCCAGTAGTCTTCTGTATCTGCCCTATGATGATATATTATCTTGATGTTCTGTTCAATAAACTTCTTCAAGTCAAAGCAGGTTCTTGGCTTGAAGAAATGAACAGTGATAGGGACCAGGGCTCTTTCTATGTTCTGAGCATCCAGAGCTGTTTTGCATGTGTAGTTTCCCAGAGAGATGGGAAAGTGCAAGCCAGAGATCTTCTTGTCTCTGCAAGTTCTGTGCAACTTGTCTAGTTGCCTGCATATTTCAATCAAGGCCATTTTGTCATTGCAGAACATGGGAAGCCGCAGAGGAGTGCTCTCATAGCCAGCAAGCCTGATATAGGAGAATTTCCTGAATTGGATGAAATAGGCTCCATACTGCGATATCAGGTTCATGGCTTCATCTGAAAACCTTCTTGCAGTATCACCTTCGAGCAATCTGACCACGTACATGGTGAAAGCATCATTGACTCTTCTGAAATTCCGATTGCTGGTCTCCAGGGTGAACTGCGGGCAATAGGCATACACTGGATCATCTTTGTGTGCATCTATATATGAGAAACCAAACCACTGCCTTGATGCTGCTAGGGTATACATCAGATATGAAGTCATGTAGAACTTCTTTGTTTGCTGTACGTTGGATAGCTGCTCCAGCCAAATTCATACTGATGATCTCTGCCCAGTTGATACTTTGTGTTCCCTCGCACACCATGCTGATGAGCGGGCACATCCAGAAATGAAATTCATTGGTGGAGGGCAAACCCATAACCCGAGCCAGCAGTATTATGAAGTCTGACAGTTCTTCATTGAAATCTGCCCGGAAAAGGGTTTTGGTCAGGCGAGAAGGACCTTTCTTAGGGTTCTTCAACCAAGACTTCGCCACTCGAGCTTTGTATTTGTCACTGTCTTGGTTGAACATGGCCTGTGCTTGATCCCGGGAGACGACTATAGCATTGTCCATCTCCGAAATCCTCAGAGGAGCTCCAATGGCGGCAGCGTCTAGCTTGGTAATGAGCTCCCCATGTACATTTGTCAATTCGCTCATAGCGGGGGTCGAAGTGAGCTCCGCATGAAAGTACAGTATCAGCACACTGTACTGAGATTGGGAATCCTCCGGCGAAAGCCAAACCGCTATCATTAATCATTTGTGCCATTGGCGTAGGGTTTGCATCTGTCATTCTTGCCCAAAAATCACCGAAGTCGAGATGACGAGCTTCGCTGTCTCCAATATTGCTAACGGCAGACTCAAGTGGAGAAATTTGCTCCTGTCCCTGAAACTTGATCTTCATATTGATAGATTCGGAGCTGCAACCTAGACTCTGGAAGGAATTTGCAAAGGGAAGGGATATTTGCGCAAGGAACTAGATTGCAAGGGTTTGGAGCAAACGACAGCAAGGAAGCAATGCGAAAATGCGAAGGTGGAAATGCTTGGTTATATAGCCGTTTGGAGGAGTGGAATGAATTTAATGCGCATTGAATACACAACCACCAATTTGAAAAATATCATACTTGGAGTGAGCGGGGAAAAACTAAGTGCGAATGACACTAGGTACGCTTGGGACATGTGAGACGCGAATGCGCGAAACACGCGGCTCGGCCGGTTCAGGCGAAACAGGGAGAGGACGCACAAATGCATTTGGGACAAATGGGATGAAAATGTGCGAAGTACGCGATTCGGGTGTTTCGGCCGAAATTGGAACAGCGGGCCCATTTGGACTTGGGACATTCGGGACAAAAAGTTCTGAAGTACGCGACTTCGGCCGGTTCGGGTGAAATTAGGAAAGCTTGCACTTTTTCAAATGGGGCATTTGGGACAAGAAGCTCTGAAGTACGCGACACGGGAGTTTCGGCCGAAAAATGGGAAAGCTCGCACTTTTTAACTTTGGGACATTTGAGACATGAAAGTGCGAAGTACGCGGTTCGGATGTTTCGGCCGAAATTGGAACAACTCGCAAAATAAGTTTTGGGACACTTGGGACAAAACTTTCCGACGGGCCCGAAAATGGGACAGCTTCGGGGATTTCGGCCGATCGGGGAACAGAGTGCATTTTTGTACTTGGGACAGATGGGACAAAAAGTTCCGACAGGCCCGAAAATCACACAAAAAGACCCAAAACACAATTTTTTTCAACTTCACGACTTAGGCACTTCAGAGAAGAACTCTTCAACTCAAAATTTTGAAAATTTTACTCTTATCAGAGCGGGGAATTTTTGAGTGGACAACACCAAGCATCCAGGACAAGGATCCAAGTAAGTATAGCGTTATACTTCTCTGGTTATTTCATTCCATCCTTATATTGTCACCTATTGTTCACCTAGCACCCATTGACCTCCTTCAACATTCCCCCTCCATATACCCATTAAAACCTCGCCAATTCCCTCCCAAATCACCCAATACCTCATCCCGACCAACCAAAATCATTTTGTGAAATTGCAAAGGAGACCCAAAACCCATTCTGTGGCATTCCCAGAACTCCACAGTAACCTGCACCAATTATATCTAACCACCGTCAGTCACCTGAACCGACATTGGTTACTGTATTTGCCCATACAACTTATTTAGAATAGTGACCTACCCACCTAATTCCGCTTTCATCCTCATTCACCTGTGATCTACCTGAGACTTTTTTCAGACCTATAGAGGCTCAGAAACAATTATTTGACCTTTGGATCCTACTCTAACCCAACCTGTTAGATTAGATCCTTTCTTATTGTGTTTTAAGTAGAGATACCTAAATCATTTCAAACTACAATAGGATTACTTTATTTACCACATTAAATTGTTTTAAATAGTGGATTGACATCCATCTAGGAAGTATCACACTTCCCGGATCTAGCATACGCTAGGCAGTTCACTGCTATATTGTTTAACTTTTTCTGGTGGTCTTGCTTTTCATTACAGGTTTTGTTCCTCCTAGCCCAAAAGGAAGCTCTCACAACCAGCTGTGGATTCAGAAGTCATACGTGCGCAATAACTCATCAACGAACATTAAAAACATGCATTCCTCCTATGCTCATTACCCTTCTGTTTCATCAATACTTCAAAGAACGTCTAAGAATCATGTGAAACACTAGGTCTAGGAATTTTTACCTAAACAACAACAATGATTGACTATTGTAGGGTTCCTCACACTTAAACCAATATGGAATCTAGGTTTAGGCCTTCACATCAAAAGATGCCCATTACGACTAAACCTTGTTTAGTTCTTCACGCTATAGGTCATGTTTAGGTACCCCATTCCCACCTTCATTCATAGTCGGTGGAAATAGTGGCATTAATAACCCACATTACATCTCATAGTCTGTATGGTTTGGACTTTTGATCTAAATATTATTTAGATTCCCCCCACTCTTTCTTCTAATTCATATCCAAACCATTCTTCAAACATCCTCTATGCCATCTTCTAATGATTCTAATCCAAACTAATATTCAGATTCCTCTAAATTGACTCCTAAGTCACGGTCCTCCCTTCCTTCACAGGACCTCATTTATCAGTTGCCTCAATGGCATCTTCCTCCTTTGAAGATCTGTGCAACTCCTAATTCTTCCAATAAATCATCTAATATGAATCCTAAGTCTCGGTCCTCCCTTTCTTCACAGGACCTCTTTCATCAGTCACCTCAACAAATTCTTCCTTCTTGAAGGATTCCTACGACTCAAAGTCCTTCTAGTCAGTCATCTGAGTCGACTCCTATGTCACAATCTACAAATTTTAGACTCAATCCTACTAGTTTATCTACATTATATCAACATATAGGTAAGTGCATTTCATCTTCTTCTACTTGTGAGACAGGTAACTCCATCTTCTTTTATCAATTAGAATCCAATCCCTCTTTGGCCCTCGATCCCTTTCAACCAAGTCTTACCATATCCTTATCGATCTTCTGAAAATTAATTTTTACAAGCAAAAATAATAATTCACAAGAAACGATGTGCTAATATATATTTTTTATGCACTATGAAATTCATGTATGGACAAGAAAAGGTCAAGCCTTCCCCTCTTCTAAATCATAAAAAATATTCTAAAACTTACATGCTTATTGAACCCGTTTCTTCTAGTCAACCTCCTATGGCCAAAGAGAAATAACTTGTATTGATTGGTTTCTCTCAGAATGAAGGAAAAAATTAGACTACATGAGGATATCCCTCTAAAGAATAACAAACAAGGACTCTTTCTGGAACTTGATACACTCGCATCTTGGGGAGAAGAAATTGATCCCTTTTTTCAGAACATAGAGGAAGAGCCTAAGGTCATGGAACTTGATTCTTCTTCTATTATCCCATCCTCATCTTCCTCTGAGCATGATGACACTCTAGGGTCTAGCATTGATCCATGGCCTTTCTTCTCATTTCCTAATCATTCTTTATCTATCATGATTCCTTAATCACAATCACACCTTGGATCACCGCTAAGTATCCCATTACCTATTATTCTTGGAGTGCGTCCTAGTAGACCTTATTCCTCTTATATCTATGAGACACCTCTACATAGTACCTTAACCTTATATTCTTGGGCCACATCCTACTATCCCGTCATCTTCTCTTATCCTTGGGCCACCACCTGGTAGCCCTCCTTTTTCTACTTGTGGGTCACCCCCTAGTAGCCCCTTGTCATCTTCTTCTATTTTGGGGCCACGTCCTAGTATCCCCCCATTGTTTTATATTTATGAGTCACCTTGGGGAAGCTCATTACCTTATATCCTTGAGCCGCATCCTAGTAGCCCTTCATCCTCTTCTATCTATGGGACACCTCCGTGTAGCCCATTTTCTTCCATCTTGGGGTTGCATCTTAATAGTCCTCCATCCTCTTCTATCTATGGGAAACCTCCACATATCCCATTTTCTTCCATCTTGGGGCCGCATCTTAATATTCCTCCATCATCTTCTATATGTGGCTCACCTCCTGGTAGCCCATATTTTTCAATCCTTGGACTATATTATTTTCTTCTATCATAGCATCCTCCTATCAATGACTATGATAATCCCACCATCGTTCCTCACATCAATTGTAAATGTCCACTTTATTATCCCACTTCTCGAGATCAGATGGGTCACATAGTTGCTTATAAAAAACCCAAACAGTTTCTTCATCAAGCTAAGATCAAAAGTACAAAGATCTATGAAGTTCCCAAAAAACCAAACAAATTTAAGAATCAGACACAATTCAAGAACACATGTCAATGCACCCATCAAGTATGGCACGAAGTGCATAAACCTTTGGATAGGGAACTCAATCTCCCGCATGTGAAATCCATGTCTCAGGATAAATCGCAGTCATTTGTTGAGTATGAGCTCACCGTGATCATCGAGATCAGAGATAATATAAATCTTGATAAGAAAACATGTCTAATATCCCTTATCAAGGAAGCCGAAAACATTTTTGTTGGATCCTATCACGTCAAGTGACATTGTTGGTCCTACTTCTAGAAAATACAAAAAAAATGAAAAAATGAGAAAACATTAAAAAAATCGAAGGTACAAAGATCACATTGCAATTAGGTATTACGTACACATGGATGTTCTTTCTTCCCTTTCTTGTTATTATCTTGCAAGTCTTCCTACCATTTTAATCCCTTTGGTGATATTTTGGTTAGCCAATTCGCACGCATTTTACGACATTTATCTCTAAGGTATCTATTTGACCTTGGTCTTTCATCACCTTGGTAAATTAAAGAACGACTAACCTCATAGAGATCCTATCACTATATGCATCTAATAAACTTGTTGCGAAGAAATTTTGGATATAGTTGTTGACACTAGCCAATGTTGTCATCACAATCACTTCCACATCCTTCCATCAAGCCATTAGTGATTCTTAACCCCTTGTCAAAACAATCAATACATCTCAAATAAGTTTTTAGAGTCTATCAAAAATCAAAAGCTAAAAGCTACAAAGCAAAATAAAATTGATATATAACTCTCTCTTGGAGTATTTCCAATAATCTCTATCGGGATTATGGAAGCATGACTGGAAGTTGAGAAATGTTACGATTAGAATCAAATACACCTCCATTAGGGATATGGACGTCTGGTTGGCAATGGAGCAATGTATGGATTTCCTTCCACCATCCATTCACAAATCACCTTTCAAAATAAATCATTCCTACACATTGGCTAGGTTGTTGCATTTATTGTCTATCAAATCTTCCCTTCACAAGGTAATAAATTCCACACACACACACACTAGATCTCTATGAGAAAACAAGATTAGTATGTTACTAAGGGATTTTTTTTACCTTGTTCAAACTCTTGATTTAGTCCATACCTTGTCTCACAGTTTGTGCCTTTGGCTAATCACCTTTTCATGGGGAAGCTTCTCAGCTACCCATTCAGAGTTATGCTTTTCTTCCACTTCGTTCAAAACATTCATGTGTATAAGGTTTCCTTTTTAAAATGTTTGAGAAAATTTACCTTCTTTCAATAAACAATATTCTACTTTTTTTCTATCATGTGTTTCTTGGCCATCTTACGCTAGGGGAATAATTTCTCCCTCCTAGCTCTTTGTTGGCTTACGTTCATCATCCTATTGAACCTATCCATATTGGCCATGATCCTACTTGCGTGTGAAGAGTTTTCCTTTAAATATTCTCATCTCACATTGGGGAAAAATTGCATCTTCACCTTCCTCTTATACATATGCACATGACATTATGTCATTCTACATCCCCTCTCTTGCTGGGGGCATTCACGTTTTCTTTCCTTTCCGGTACATAGCTTCAGAAAACCTTAGAAAATCACAAAAAACATTCAAATATGTTTCACAAAATCAAAACATTCCCAAACAATCCATAAAAAAATAGAAATTATCTTGAGATAAACCCAAAACATTGGTAAAACATAAAAATCCAAAAAAATCAAAAAATTGGTAAATGACTTACGTGCAGCTAAATCCTATATCAAATGCTCTATCCTCAAACATTAAAATTTTTCCTACAAAACATATTTCTTCAGTTTTCACTTGTTCTCGCGCAACGAATCACAAATCATCTAGATCTACCTCCATTAACAAAAGATGGTTTGCTTGTTATGTCTGTACTTCCTAGCCGATCAAGTGTCTGGTATTGTTTCATAGCGCACAATGTTTTTTCATAGGACTCAGGTGTCCTCCATCGATTCCCCTTGCATGTATTGATTCTGAAAAAAACACAAACATTCAAAATCGAATCTTGATAACAAAAACGTTTATACAACTATATTAGATGTTGTTTGTTTAAGTGTGTGTGTTTTATACTTGTTTCTTTGTTATGTTAACTTGTTTACTTTCTCATATTGCATTACATTATGTATGCTGCATGGAGTTAGTCATCTTTTTACTTTCTCTTATTGCATTGCATTTTGTATGTTGCATGGAGTGGGTGTTTTTAGCAATGGAAATTTGTTCATATATGGATTTTCATGTCATACTACACTTTTGTTCATTCTTTTTTAATAAGGATCGATGATGAAGATCATTAGAAATATGATGAAAAACTCCAAAAGAAAATAGATCTCCTTCTTCGTTCAAATAATGAATTACAATGTTTCCTAAATAGGAAAATAACTCCCAACTCGAGTTGCCAAGTAAACTCTAGCTAACTCTGACTAAATCTACTCTAGGTGGCGGAAATTACTATTTTTAGCAGTTTACTAGAACCTGCTATTCTTAGTAAGTTCGCATGCTTATTCCTACATTGTCCATGCCTCTTCTACATCCTAAATTAGAGGAATGGAATGCAACTTTCTAACTAACAATGCAATAATAGACCTTTAAAGATTAAACTAATGCTCAAAAATAGGAAAAAACCCAAAACTAGACTTAAATCCTAATTTTCGGCCTCAAGATGGCGGATTTAGGGCCGAAAACGTGTCGAAAACTGGGCCCCAACCGTAGGGCGGGTTGCCGATGCGTTGTCTCATCGAAACACGTGGTTTCAAAAAAAAAAAAACGAACTCAAAAGACACCCGAGCTGCAAGTTTGACCTTGGTCAAGTGCCTGCTAATCGGGCATCATTTCCCTGCTTGAAAAAACGCAAGCTCCGCAGTTGTCTTCGTCAAACTGCTCCATTTATCGGCATCCAACGTTCTGAATCTCTGACTCTATGACCCAAGTAGTATTGTCATTCATTGTTGCCAGTCCTTTCCAATGTAACAAATATTTGGGTATTTCCATGTCGCATGTCCATTGTTTTCTTATCTAGAATCTGATCCAGTTTCTTTCTTCTTCACCGGAACCACGCCACCATCTACGACTTCATCAGCATCATCCCCTTTCTGCCACCATCCCATGAAACGAATACAAATCTGACACATTAAACACAGAGAAATATCAACTTCCCTGGCAAATTCTACCTATAAGCATTACGTTTATTTTTTTCACGATTTTGCAGGGTCCAATCTTCTGTATCAAGCTTGTTATAGGTTCCTCTTGGCAAACCTTCCTTCCGCAGATTATCCCATAACAATTTTTTCTCACAATATATTGGTATTAATTTTACCTTTCTCCGTCTGTGCAATCGTGTATTTCCGATACTTGTCATTACTATTTTACAGTTCTTCCGCACTTTTCCTTGCAATTGTTGTATATGACAGCAAATGCTTTGCATCTCACTGCCTCTACCATTCAAGGGTAATAGGTAGTGTTGTAACCAAATCTAATCCCACAATTGGGATTACTCCCAACACAAATTGAAATGGGAGACTTTCCCGTGGATCTGTTTATGGCACTGTTATGAAGCACCCTATGAAGGAAGAAGACCATGTATCAAACTCATTCAACAATTTTGATATCTTCCCATTTGAATGTAAGAGGAAATTAAGGACTTCATATGAAGAACTTATCCACTTCAATACCTTCCATAACCACAGACCACATTGTTGCAAATGGATCTAGGCCCGATTTTATAAATAAGAAAACACGATAGAAAAGAGAACGGGTTCCCTCATGTCCTTCCCATGTGTTACAAAATTGAATAGAAACTATAGTGTACTGAAGTGTAGATGGAGAAAGGAGACCTATGCCCCCAAGATTGCTTGAAATTGTAACTAAAATTATGTATCGTGATGAAGAGTGGAAGTACTATTTTCCCCTATAACTAATATGAACTGAGTCAAGTAAGTAAAAAATGTGTTAATAAAATGTACCTGTACATGGAAATATGAAACTACTCAGAAAGTTTATATAACTACTCCTCAAAAAAACCATGTGAAAAGGTAAAAACCATCCATATGATCTTTACCAATATGTATGTCTTTAAACATTTGCATGATTTCTAATTTTTTGTATTTAATGTTGTTTCTAAGTACATGTACCATGTGTATACCTATGTCCAAGCCCAAAAGTCTATCTATGTCTATTGTAGGTGAAAATAATACCTAGATGAATCCCTCATCTTTTTTGGTACGTGTGATAAATCATTTTGAGCAAGCGGCTCAAAATAATAGATGTGTTACCATGTCTTATGAATCTAATAGTCTATGTAGAAACACGTGGAAGGCTGAAGTGGTGGTTGTCGATGATGGGATCCCAACCCTACAAAAAGGATTCACGTGGTGGAAAGCATGTCGTACAACAAGAGTAATAATAAAAATAGTAGAAACAATACCAATAGTAGTAATAGTGTATGTATTAACAAAAGTGAAGAGAGATAGCAATAGTAATCTCAAAGTCAATAGTATGCAAATAATGTCACAAAAGGCATAGAGCCACAAACATGGGACACCCATGGTGTCATAAGATAATAAAGGCCCTCAAACATACAAACATGATAAGAAAGGTCATAAAATAGAGAAATAGAGCAACCATGGGACACCATAGTGTCATAAGGAAAGAAAGGCACTTGGGCCACAATTAATGAAGCATGAAAGTAGTAACACACATAACTAACAAACATGTATAGAAAACAAAAGTGTCAGAATGTAATGAAATAATATAACTAGTATAGATAGAAATTTTTGAAGTAAGAGGTGTCAATGCTTAACGAGACACATGTGTTAGTCATGTTATCTTAAAAGATAATATGTACACAATATATGTAATCAAACATAATAAGGAAGTAGATGATTTAACAAATATTGAATTTTTGTATAAAACCCTAATATTGTAGAGTAACAGATGTAAACTATGATAAGAAATTTTTGGAATAAATATGACACAAGTAATAAGTTAATGAAAATATGAAACCCTAAGTTCAAGAGAGGGAAAGAGTGACTTAATTGATGTATGCCTCATGTCGAGACTATACAAATTGGAGAAACTAATAAATAGGAAGGGAAAACGGTCGCAACTGTGCCCAATAAATTTTGGAGCTATCAAATGAGTTTGGACTAGGGAACCTGGACTAGGTCAGGGGCACCTAGACGCTGGAGTCTACTACTGGGCACCCATGAGTGTGAAAATGGTTAGAACCTAAATCTTCTGGTGTCACAAGGTTGTCATTGATAATCATTGTTGGTCACCTGTATGTCGAACTATGATTGTAGAATTTTCATGTAACCTATAAAGAGAAGATGGCCTGTAAAACCCTTAAACTACATCAAATCCCAAAAATCAAATATGTAATATGGGGAGTCAAACTGAGCCCGAAGGTCACCCGAATAAGTGAACTTATGACTGAGAGTTGCACTATATCTCAGACTTTGTGTAGTTATTATGCATGTGTGATAGAATCGTGCCCTAGGAAGCCCTTGTGCAAGTACACGTGATACCGGGTGATAACTAGATGTACCAATGTAAATAGATGTGTGTATGGAAAAATGAAATTCCCATTCCTGTGAATGAATGCATAAAATGCAATCCCTTTTCCCTTGTATGAGTGCTAGATGGATGTCTTTCAAGCTCTTAGATGCCTTTGGATGCAACCTTAGGTGATGATAATAGATGCTTCGAGATTCGTCCTTTATTTTTCATCACATAGCTTTGTATTTATATGATTCTCTTGGTTGAATTTTTTAATTGAAAACTTGAAAGCCAACCCATAAGAAAATAAGATGCCCAAAAGATAAAAGAATCTCAAAAAATGAGTAAAGTAGAAAGAGGTCGAGGGCACCTAGAAGAATGAGAGCACCTAGGTGCTGGCGTCTTGCATAGACGTTAGTGTCAAAATTCATGAAAGATAAAGAAATGAAGTTCGAACTGGGGTGTATCGTGTGTAAGACCAAAGAGAAAGCAAGAAATATAGAAAAGAGGCCCAAGACAATAGTCAATTACTAGTTTTCTCACTTAGGAATCATATGAATGCAAGTATGCTTTTAAGACCTAGAAATGTACCCAAGTGTGTGATTTTGTGTCTACATTTTCCCCCAATTTATGTTGTTGAGTTAATGCTTGATAACATAAGGTAGATAAGATATGCATACTCGATAACCGTGTAGAGTGTGATGGTAATAGTGTGCAGAGGAGACAAGTGAAAGTGTGGATTGAGGAGACAAGTTAAAGTGTGGAGTAATAAAAATGAAGCGTGGAAGCTAAGAAAGATGATTTGACCCTTGGGGTGAAGCTTATCATGTTGTACCAAGTTGTACATGTTATTTTTCTTGATGTAAGGTTACTTCTTGTAGTGTATTATAGATGGATCTATAAAAGAAGAGCGAAAGAGTAGTCAAATTCATGTATTATGAAAAATCATGTAAATGTGTGTAAAAAGTCATAAAAGGAAATTGTGTACCTGATCCTTGAAGAGTGAAAAGGATAGAAAAATGTTTTGAACTGTTGTAGGAGAGAGATATTTTTGGGTAATCTCACGCCAAGAGAGTTTTTTGGGTGATTTCACACCAAGTGCAAGTTTTTTGGGAAATCACATGCCACGACAGAAGAGTGTTAGGGAGAGAGGTATAGTGTTTCTCTCCTTCCATTACTGCTTCCCGAATGAGCACCACTATAGATGGTATGTCTCGTTTTTAGTTTTGTATTGTTTTGTATTTAGTTATGTGAAGATGGAGAAGGAATACATTATGATTGTTAGAGGATTGTGTCAGTACTGTGAAAACTGCTCAATGAACTGCCACGAACTATGTTGATCAGAGAAAGTAACTATAACTACCCCTGGTCATATGCACCTAGGAAAGGTCAAGAGCGCCCAGACGTTAGTGTTTGTATCTAGGCACTGGTGTTTGTGTTGAATTGAGTAGCCAAGTTAGATTTTGGTCCATTTCTATAATTGTAGACTATTTTGTTCCCAAATTGTGCATGCCTCTATTGAAGCTCTGAGTTGTTGTATGTGGTGATTTATTCACCCAATGTATGCCCCTTTGTTTGGGGTGCATGTGATGTTGATAGGATCATACAATCCAAAGGAGAGGACCTGAAACTGGTCTGAAGTGTATCCCTATATGGGGAGGGAATGTGTATGGTAGAAACTAAGGCACATGCAAACAAAGTGGCTAGATGCATGTGTTAGTAAAAATAAGCAAGCATGTCATAAAAAAGTAGTGAAATTGATTAAGAAAATATTGAAATAAATAAATGCTAAATCTAAATATGTAACAACGTAGATATATATATATATATATATATATATATATATGTAATAAAATACATATTTTACCCAAGTAAGTAAGCTATAAAATATGAAACCATAGTTGCAAGATGAGGGGATAGAAGTACTTAGCTGATTTGCACAGTGATGTCAAAGTTGTTCCAAGCTGGATGAACTAGATGGAATATGATGAAGTAGGATGCATCACAACTCAGAGCTCAAAAAATTGTATGACTACAGAATTTGTCTAGACTGGAGTTCTTGGACTGGGTCATGGGCACCTGGGGCATTGCCAAAGACCTACTCTAGGCATCATGTGACTGCTCAAAATCTCATGAAACCCAATCTTCGCAATAGGTTACGAGATGTTTGCTGGTTATCACCTTTGATCGCCTGTATGTCACTGTACTTCATTTTTATTCTTACCTAAAACCTACAAGAAAAAAGAGAACTTACAAAACCCCAAAACACATCAAATCCTAAAAAAAAAAATGTATATGGGGAGTTGGACTGACCTTGGTGGTCACCTGATTGAGTGAACTTATGATTTGGGTAGTGTACTACATTTCATACTCTATGTATTTCTGCATGTATGTGTGTGTATAGAATCATGCGCCATAGGTGGATCTTGTGTGAGATCACACTTGTAATATTGAGCAATAGCTAGATGTAGAAAATGTAGATATATGTGTACATGGAAAAATGAATTTCCCCTCTTATGCGTGTATGTAGAAGTAATAGTCATCTATTGTCCCTTATGTGGATCTAGATGGATGCTTGAGTTCTCTTAGAATGCTCTTGAATGCAACCTGGGGTGGTGATAGATAATGCTTAGTGCTTGGTCCTTTTTTATGGTATCACATAACTTTACATTTATATGATTCCATTGGTTTGAATTTCATAATTAATCACCACAATAGGCTTAACTCAGTAAGAATACAATGATGCCCAACATCTAGAAAGGATCCAAAGGATGTGAGCAAGATACAAAGAAGTTAGTAGGTGCCCAGAGGGGATGAGGGATCGCATGCGCCTTGGTGTCTAGACTTAGATAAACTGAAGTTTCTAAAGGTCATATTGGGAAAGAAGGTGTGTAAGACCAAAAATAGAAAATAGAAAGCAAGCAAAGAGGCCAAAGACAGTGATCAATTAATACTTTTATCACTTAGGAATCATATGAATAGTAGTATTTGATCAGGACTAGAAATATACCCAAAGTGAGTCATTTAGTGTCTACATTTTCCCCCACTTTATGTTGTTGAGTGAATGATCAATAACATAAAGTAGATAAGAGATGCATACTTGATAATCATGTAGATTGATGGCAAAAACCATGCTGAGAGACGAAAAAAGCATGCAATGATAAAAAGTAAAGTGTGGAAGCTAGAGAAGAGAAAGTGAAAATGATGATGACCCTAGGGGTGAAAGCATATGTGTAGATGTTGCGTTGTACCTATTTTTGATGTCGCTAGATGATTGATGACATGTGATTGATGTGACTACTACTTCCCATAAGAACGAACCTGTAAAAGAGAAGAATGAACAAGTAGTCAAATACATGTATATGAAAATTTTGATCAAAATGCATAAAAAGTATGTAAAAATGTGAAAAAGAACATGTGCACCTGATCCATGATGAGTGAAAGAGTTAGAAAGGATGATGAAGATGATGTAGAAGAATGCATTTTTGGGTGATCTCACACCAATTGCGTTGAGTACGAGTTTTTTGGGCAATCTCACACTAGCTGCGTTAAGTGTATAAAAAGTGTAGGTAGAAAGGTCTAGTGTTATCCTCCAACCTTTGAATGCTTCCTAAAGTGTAAACAACACTATAGATGGTGTTTAAAAATATGATCCAATTTGATCTAATACAAAAGTAGACAAGAAGGTGTAATACATGCATGCCGAGTGCTGAAGTACTGCGTGTCTTATAAAATATGTTGTGTAAAGTGCCGAAAACTATACTGAATTGAGAAAAGCTATGTAAATTCCCCCTGGTCACAAGTTCCTAAAAAGGGTCAGGGGTGCACAGAAGCTATTGTATGTGTCGTGTCACTAATGTATGTGCTTTATTAAGGACCCAAGTTAGGTTCAGGGCCGTTGCTGAAACTAAATAATATGTTGTATCAGTACTGATATGTGACTGTAGACTGATTTATGGGGTAACTGGTTCACCTAATGATGCCCCCCCTCATTTGGGGTGCATGTGATGTCGCAAGGAGTATGCATCCCAAAGGAGGACCAGACATTATGATGAAACTGATGCCCTGTAGGGGGATGAAGTGTTCTTGGTAGAAACCAAGGCACATGCAAACAAAGTGGCTAGGAAACAAGTGTTAGTGCAAACAAGACAAATACACATATAGATGACAATATGTAAGCTAGCAAGCAAGAATATAATGTAGACTACGAAAAGTGGGTTTCAAACATGGGATACCACTCACGATGTCAAAAGACAATCATGGCTAAAGTGGCCAAAAGCATATATGAAATCAAAGAACAAGCAATACATAGGCCAAAGACCACAAACAATGGAAAACAATTGCAAATAATGACACATGGTGACAATCGGAGTAACAGAAAACCATGGTAACAAATATATCGTACAAGACAAATGCTACACATAAAGCACTTGTTAACATTTTAGAAAGATAAAATGTATGTAAAAGTGTGTATAATATGATATAAAGTAGTGTGCTAGTATGAATAAGAAATAGTATAAATTGAAACAATAACACCTGTGATGTGTATGAAAGTGGATGCCCCCAGGATCCGTTGTGGGACTAGTAATAAGTACTATGCCAAGCACCCATGCTGTCTATATCGATATGTGTAAAATCTACAATCAAAACTAGATAAGAAAGTGAACACCCATGTGTGTATATGAAATATAATGCCATACAATGCATCTAGCTAACATAGTAAGCAATATGTATCATGTGAGTATAAGTAAACAAGAACAATGTGAAACCAAGAGCTGCAGTATGTTGTGGATGAGTGAGATGGAATGGAATAAAAAGTGAGTGTGATAGGATATGTGTGCCTCTTGAGTGAGTGTGAATGAGTATGCATGAAATGAGGTTCATTTATAAATTCCCCCTCAGCAGTTGAGAATGAACCATATAACAAGAATGTATCATTGGTAAATGGTTTGAAGTATGTGCTAGAAAGATATGATCATCGAAGCATAGAGTGTAGAGAGTGAGTGAGTGTGGTGAGGTTTATTTTAGATTGAGACCCTCAGCAGTTGAGTATGAACCGTGGAACTAGAGTGAGTCATTGGGTAATGAGTAGCATGTAGTAGATGATAGAAAATGTATCGAAATGATAGAGTGTGTATGATGTCGTAATGAATGCAAGAAAGAGACCATGAATGTGTGTAGTGTGAAATGTGTAGTGTGAGGTTCATGTAGTGTAGTATGCCCTCAACAGTCAAGTGTGAACCATAGCACAAGAGTGCGTCATAGGGTGGTGTGCATTGTTTATGCATAATATCGCTTCAAATGCATAATATTGAGTGGGTTCTTTAATGGTTTACCCAAGAGAGTGGTAAGGAGATAGATGCCGCCACTAAGCTTTTTAGTAATGATATAAAGGACCAAACCAGTTGGGCTTGAATTTCCCTTTGAGAGGAGCTTTAAAATTCATGTGTATCTGATTTTATTTTAACAAAATATCACCCACATTGAACTTGCGAGGATAAGTTTTACGATTGTATGAGTGAGGTGATGCAAGATGTTGAAAGAGCTTGGACATCAATGGGAGTCAAGAATTTACAACTCACATAAGCACTTTTTCGTGATATGCATTGTCTTGAAGTATACCTTTGAGTGAAACTCCTAATGATGGTATCTTGAGTTCTAATGGGATGAAAACCCCAACACCGTAGACTAGCGAGAAAGGGGTGGAATTAGTGGGCAGTATGCACACTAGTATGGTAAGCCCAAAGAGCATATAAAAGCTGATTATGCTAGTCATCACCACTAGTGGAAACAATTTTGCCTAAGATTTTGATAATAGTCTTATTAGTGGCTTCAGCTTGGCCATTTCCCTGTGGGTAATAAGGAGTAGAGAATTATTGTTTAATTTTGAATTTTATGAAAAAAATTAACATCCTTATTTTTTGAAAGAAGACCCATTATCAGTGATAATGGTGGAGGGAATACCAAAGCGTGTAATGATGTGAGTAGTGATGAAACCACAAATGTCAGAACCAGTTACAGTGCACAGTAGTGCTTCTTTGACACATTTAGTAAAATACTCTGTGGTAGTAATAATATACTTATTTCCATCAGCTGATTCAAGATTTATCATTCCAATAAGATCGAATCTCCATAGAGAGAATGAACATGTTGGAGTAATCGACTGAAGATAATATGCAAGCACATGGCGAAGATTACTGTGCTTTTGGAATTTATTACAATGTGTAGCATATTCAAGGAAATCCTGCTCCATGGTAGGCCAATAATAGCCTCAACATAAGAGTTTTTGTGAGATATATTTCCTAGAGAAGTGACCACCACATAGGCTGTCATGTATTTGAGAGATAGCGGTGGGTATGTACGTTAGTTCAAGACATCGTAGCAGATGACAGTAAAATGAATGTTTAAATAATTCAACCCCTATGATGACATAATGTGTGGCCTCACATTGCAAACGAGGAGATTTATGTGGTTGTAGACCATTGATAATGGTTTTTTGATAAATAAAATTATAAATTGGAGTGAACCATTTGGGGTTGTCATGACTACTTGTGATGGCACAATCTGTTAGTGGTAGGGTAAAATTTGAAGGATTGTCGTAAGTTTTGAATGATGAACATGGATTTCTCATTGATTGATGTCCTGAGGGATAAGCTGATGCGGCACTAGCCATAGCATTTATATGACGATTCTCCTTATGAGGGATAATAGTAATAGAGTAATAATTGAATGAACCTAACATATCTTTGACAAACATATTATATAGGATTAAGGTGTCTCTTATTTTGTGTGATATGTATCATTAACTTGATTAATAACGAGATGTGAATCATCATGTATGTATATATTTTACGAATGAAGGATATTTTGAGCATTGATAAGACCAAGAATTAGGGACTTCATATTTAGTAATGTTATTAGTAGAATAAAAACCTAGGTGGTATGTAAAGAAGGAGAGGATCACCATGCAGAGTGATGAATACTATCCCATGGCCCCAGTGCCATTAGAGAAAAAATGAGACCCATGCAAAATTACATGGTCTGAAGTATCAGAATTCAATGGGTGTAAGTACTAAAATCATTGCATAAGAGGAATCAAAGGTTGTAGATGCATCAGGAAGAGGTGCCTTCAACTAGTTCACCTAGTAATGAATGTGGCATTTAATGGCTTTTTATGAGCATGAATTTGAAATCAAATTCATTGGTAATTTTTATGACCCGGCATGTACCAGACGTCTCGAGGATATGTGTGCGAGACAAGAGGTATCGTAATGGATCTACTTTGGTAATGCTATGGGACCTTGTTTTTAAGAACATAATGGCATGTAACTTTGTTTGCTACAAAGACAAGACCAAGAAATAGTCTTTTAAACATAACTATAGTTGTCATTAATAACAAAGTAGCATTCTGAATGATATAATATATTGTCACTCTTGTGTTGAGAGTAATAATGTTGTGTGCTAAGAGGGATCGTTAAAGCATGAAACATGGCATGAAATATATAACAAGAAAGGATCATTTGGCCATGGGAGGGACTAATACAAGTGCAGATTTCAAAGATATATGCTTTGATAGACGTCAAAGGCTTGATGGCACTAATCATCCTGAGATGAACTTAGTATCCTTCTTCATCAAGTGTGTGAATTGGTTGGGTTTTATCAGGGAGTTGTACGATAAACCGTCAAATAGATTTAATTTTACCTTGTAATGAGTGTAGTTGATGTTAATTTTGGGGTGGATATATGTCAAAAATTTCCTTAATTTTAATTGGGATCTATTTCAATACCACGTTTTGAGATAATGTATCAAAGGATCTTTCTGGTTATATTTCCAAAAACACACTATATTTGGAATCAAACATAATGTATACTACCATAACTCTTTCAAAGAGTGTGCAAAGATCTTGAACATGTGTATAATGGTGTCATAATTTATAAAATATATCATTACCATAATCATTCAAGAATCTTGTGAATATAGTCATTAAATATGTGTTTCATTTCTCATTTATAAGATGGCCCCCAACATTTTTTAGGCCAAAGGGCATGACGGTGTGGGAAAATATTCCCCATGGCATTGTAAAAGAAGTTTTTTATTGATCTAATGGATCAATTTTGATTTGATTATAAGTATAAAATTCATCCATGAAGATAAATAATATCGTAGCTCGGTTTGTGGAATTAGTAATGGCATCGATGTGTAGTAAAGGGTAACTATCTTTGAGACAATCCTTTTTTAAATCACGAAAAGTCTATGCAACAGCGGACCATGTCCATCTGGTTTCATGATGGGCACAATGTTAGACACCCATTTTGGATATTCGATGGCACTGAATAAATAAAAAATCTATTAGGAATTGTATTTCTTCTTTAACAAAGAGTGTGACCTTCAGGTGCATTTTACGAAAAAATTTTTTAACATGATTTACACTGGGATTGATAACGAATGTTGTGATATGGCTACAGATGGATAAATTCTAGGCATTTCACTAGAGTCTCCAGGAAAAAATCTCTAAAAATTCTTGAAGAAATTGTATTGATATCATTTTGTCTCATTAGGTGCTGAGAGAAACAACTAATAAAACCATTCTGCTGATTATCACAAGTGCCAAGGTTATATTGAATGGTGTGCTCATTGATAAGAGTGGACCAATCCTCAATGTATGGGTTAGTAGAAATTGTATCAAGAGGATCGACACTGTTATTAAGTGTATCAAAAACTCCAAAGTAGGTGGTAACATTAAGAAGTGATGAAAAACACTTATTATGCTTAAATTAAGGGAAGTGATCGTAAACTCTCATGTATTCCAGAAGAGAGTCATCAGTAGTGAAAGTATATAAGTTATCCCAAGACAATAGAAGTAGAATCACTGATGAGGTTTGGATATACCAAATGGAAGTGAAGAAGTATGCAAAATAGTATAAGCTTTCGAAGAAGGTATAGATGGAATATGGTATCCCAAAACAAGTTTTCTAGATTGAGTGGGGATAGCTCATGGTTCTATGATGTGACTCCTTGTCCTTGTGGGCCTAAGCCATTATCAAAGAAACCATAATGGAGACTAAATATTTATACCCAAGACCATATTTGGAAAAATCTATGGAGTAGATGAACTAGGAGTGTCAGCAGTAGTGCTCAATGGAATTGCAATCTACAAATTGTTGATGGATCTTCCGGAACATCATAGAACAACTAGCGGATAAAGGAATTAAAATCATGTATGCTAAGTGAGAAGGGACCACATGCATACCATGGATCCAAGGCCTTGTAAGAATAATGTTATAATTAAGGTATTTTTGGGCATTATGTGGCATGGAATAGGAAAAACGTACATGGTCCAATAGTGACAGGGAGCGTGATAGTACTCTAAGACACATGCTTGGGGATATTTTCAAATCCACGAATAGAGATAGATGGAATGATCCAAAGAGGATCTTAGAAGAGACTTTTATTGAGGGAGAAAAGTGATACTATAAATATTGAGTCTTGAACCATTATTGAATAAATCATGTTTGACCCCAATATTATTGATACAAACTTGAATGTACATAGAGGGGATCATGCTCTAACATTTCTTGAGAAGGAAACTCATCAGGATGTGATATTAATTTGATCTTTGTTGAGAGATAAAGGTAAAATTAAACTTATAATACACATACTCTGGTGAGGTCTGAGGATGGATGTCAGTGTTGGCTATAAATAGGACATGAGTTTATTAATATAATCACGATGGTCCTACCAAAAAGTCATGGATGGATACCTCCATGATGATAAATACCCTAAGAAAGATGGAGATAACTAAAGAATTGAATACCCAAGCGATGTGTCGAATGATTCAGGTTCACCTAAATGATTAAGAAAATATTGAAATAAATAAATGTTAAATCTAAATGTGTAACAGCGCAGATATAGATATGCAATAAAATACATATTTGACCCAAGAAGGTAAGCTAGAAAATATGAAACCCTAGTTATAAATGAAAGGGTAGAATACTTAGTTGATTCGTAAATAATCTTGGACTGTGCTTAGCTGAATAACTGATAACACGAGGAGGGAACTGTCACACCCGAGCTCAGAAAATTGTGTGACCACAGGATCTGTCTAGACTGGGGTGCCTAATGCACTATAGACCTCCTCTGGGTTTCTGTGACTACTCAAAACCTCTGAAAACAATCTTTATAGGGTTGTGAAGTGTTTTTTGGATGTCTGTCATCTTTAACCACTTGTATGTCACTATTATTCACCTAAAACCTGTAAGAAGAAAGAGCACCTGCAAAACCCCAAAACACATCAAATCCTAAATAGAAAAAGATACAAATTGGGAGTCGGAATGACCCTGGAGGTCACCCGACTGAGTGAACTTACGATCCAGGTATTGCACTAGATTTCAAAGTCTGTGTAGTTCTGCATGTGTGTGTGTGTATAGAATCGTGCCTTAGGTGGCTCTTGTGCCAGATGCACTTGAATAAGGAGCAATATCTAGATGTACAATATATATATGGATGTGTACATGGAAAAATGAACTTCCCTTCCTATGCGTGTATGTAGAATTAACATTACAAGTAAAGGGGGTATATGTGATGATGCGAGAGAGACCATGTCATGGGCAGGAGAATGCAAAAGCTACCAAAGAATAGTGTCATCATGGTGAGGAGGAAACCAGATAGATGCTAAGATCTGCACTGGATAAATAGGAAGTGTATAAGCAATAATTATGTACCCATTAGGAGAAAATAGAATAAGTATAACATTTACAATAGTGGAAAAAGTAAGTGCAAACATGAGGATCAACATGTAAATCAAAAGATGTATAACATATGTAATGCTTGTATGTTCATCACTAGTCATGAAAGATAATAAGTGCAATTTGGGAATATGAGAAGCAATAAAGCAATATGAACTAGCCCCTATGATCATTGAAAAAAATGTAGAATGGGTGGCCCCCATGAATGTAACATGATAAGGTGTATCCATATAAAATGAATCATACATAGGATCATGGAAAGTGCAAGGATTATGAATCATTGTAAAACCAACATGAAATGTTCTAACATGTAATGGGGAAGATGCGAAGAGATATGTAACATTGAAAGCACAAATCATATGATCAATAGAAGTGCATTGAGATTGAAACACGATGGGAGGAGTAGCATGGGTGGCAATAGAAAATTGATTGTGTAAATCATTAACCCTAGGGTACATCCCAAGTGGGGAAGAATGTACAATGTCGTGAGCATCATGTATAAGAGGAATATCACAAGGAGTAACAACATGAGGCATGGAATATACTATAATAGTACTCATAGAAGAAGGTGGAGCAAGTGCATTATGTGTATTGGCATAGGTAGAAATTAGTGTATGCATAGTATGTAACCAAGGATGACCTAGAAGGATAGTATAAAGAACATCATGAGGCATAATGTGATGTATTATCAAATCCATGGATACGAAGAGTAGATGGAGTGAGATGAGTAGCAAAAATTCCTATCTGATGGAGAAAGGAAAGATTACATACATTAAGAGTAGATCTGGGATCAACTATGACATGCTTAATAAGGATATTACAAAGTTTAACCTAGGTATAGAATGAGGAAGCATTGAAATGGGAATCCATAAGAGAAGAAAAATGAGGATCTGGTAGTATTTGATTGCAAGTTCACCAAATGATTTAACAAATATTGAATTTCTGTATAAAACCCTAATATTGTAGAGTGACAGATGTAAACTATGATAAGCAACTGCTGGAATATAGATGACACAAGAAATAAGCTAATGAAAATATGAAACCCTAAGTTCAAGAGAGGGAAAGAGTAAATTAGTTGATTTATGCCTAATGTCGGGACAATGCAAACTAGAGAAACTAATAAATAGGAAGGTCATAATGTCTCAACTATTCCTAATAAATTTTGGAGTTGTTGGATGAGTCTAGACTAGGGCGCCTGGACTGGGTCAAGGGCACCTGGGTGTTAGATTCTGCTACTGGGAGTCCATGACTACGAAAATGGTTGAAACCTAAATCTTCTAGTGTCACAAGGTTATCACAGATAATCGTTGTTGGTCGTTTGTATGTCGCATTATGATCGCAGAATTCTCCTGTAACCTATAAAGAGAAGATGACCCATAAAACCCTCAAACTACGTCAAATCCCAAAAAGAAAAGATGTAAAATGTGGATTCAAACTGACCCTATAGGTCACCCAACTGAGTGAACTTATGACTGATTATTGCACTACATCTCAAAATCCATGTAGTTCTTGTGCATGTGTGATAGAATCATGCCCTATGAATCCCTTGTGAAAGTGCATGTGATAGCGGGCGATAGTTATATGTACCAATATAAATAGATGTGTGGATGGAAAAATGAACTTCCCCTTCATATGAGTGTATCCATAAAATGTAGTCCCTTGTATGAGTGTTAGATGGATGCCTTTGATGCTCTTAGATGCCTTTGGATACAACCTTAGGTGATGATAATAGATGCTTAGAGATTGGTCCTTTATTTTCATCACATAGATTTGTATATATATGATTTCCTTAGTTGAATTTCGTAATTGAAAAATGGAAGGTTGATCCATAAGAAAATAAGATGCCCAGACAATAAAAGAATCCCAAAAAGAGTGATTAAAGTAGAAAGAGGTCAGGGGCACCCAAAAGAACGAGGGCGCCTAGGCAATGGCGTCCTATTTAGGTGCTACTGTACAGAGTCATGAAATATAAATCAATAAAGTTTAGACTAGGATGTAAGGTGTGTAAGACCAAAAAGAAAGCAAGAAAAACATAAAAGAGGCCCAAGATAGTAGTCAATTACTAGTTTTCTTTCTTAGGAATCATATGAATGAAAGTATTCTTGTAGGACCTAGTTATGCTACAAACTCAATTTCATTAGGTCTACTAAGTAGAAGGAGGGCTCTTCTAGGGGGAGGTCTCATGTGTGATCATTTTGGTGAATTCCTGGGGGCATTTCCTGGTCCTCTAGGTAACCATTCCAACAATCATGCGGAAGCCAGAGCCATGTTATGGGGCATCAAGATGTGCCTTGATTTGAAATTAAAATCCCTCATCATTGAGGGTCATTCTTTATGTGCTATCAACGCTCTTAAAGCATCAAAAAAATTGTGGATGGAGACTCATCAACATAATTAGGGAAGCTATAGTGTTGATGGAATCATTTGACAGAGTGGACATTCAGCATGTTTATAGGTTAGGTAATAAACTTGTTGATGCATTTGTCAATCATGGCAATAACATGACAAATTTGATGACATAGCCATGAAATTGTATATCTTGGCAAAACATTTTAAAATTAATTAATGATGATTCGAACTTGGAGATAGTGTACTAATGGAAATTGAGATTCTCATGCTCGGTACTTCAAAAAGATATTTTTATTTTCGGGTTTGGTATTGTTTTTTGTGTATTTATAATTTGTCAAGCTGGATAGCATTAGTACTTCCATATTGGTTCCTCCCAAAGAGAAACAGAGAAACTGGTTTAGGATGGGTGGGGAGAGGGTCTAAGCTAAGCCGATTTATTTCCTCCATTTGAAAAATGAGTCCAACCTTTGGAGATTGCTACACAGAGGAGGATTTTCCAAGTATATTTGGCATCTAAAAAGTAACAATCCCATACTTTCTATGGAATTTGGCAATGCTTGGGTTGAAGGGTCATTTAATCTCAAAGGGATTAAAATAAGGGTTTCCGAGGAGTCCATAGCTAAGGTTAGTGGGCTTATTATGGAAGGTCTTAAAATCTTTAAAGATAAAACTATAAGGAAACATGAATTAGCTACCTTCTTCAGGCCTGGTGAATGTATTATCTCGTATGATGATGGTATACCCTTGACTTGTCTTCCTGATCATTGGGTTGATGTTTGCCTTGTTTTAATGAAATACTTGACCTTCAAAGGAAAATTTAGGAATATTTTCTCGTATCATCTGTCTATCCTAAATTACCTTTGAAGGGACTAAGCTATGAGTCTTGCATTTTTCCTCTGCATGTCCCTAAATTCTTCCATAGCTGATTTTAACAAAAAGAAAATTGATGTTCCTTTACATCAAGGTTTAATGCTTCTTTTGGTTAAAATGGTAAACCCCTTATCCATCCTCAACTTGTGATTACCAGTGACAGTGATTCTAACTATGCAACCCTGGTGTCGACCATGAAATGGATGAAGAAAAAGAAAGGGTTAAACACCTCATAAGGGATTGTTGACGTCCTCTGTAACATGAAAAAAGGGATCCATGAAAAGGGTGAGGGTTTTGGCTGCAGAGAAAGGGATATTTTGGATTGGGAAGTGAGGTTGATGAGATTCAAGTCGAAATTTGATACCATTCTCATCGCCAATAAGAATTTGGTCGATGAGGTTAGATATTGCCATCAAAAAATCAAAGTTCAGAAGAAGAGAATTGAGGGTCTGCAGGCTGATTTTGTTATGCAAGAGCAGAGGATATCAATACTCTGGGATCAAGTGGCCAAATTTTAAAGTAACAAGTAGAATATGAGGCTTATCCTTAGTAGCTCCGATAGTGAAGATACCATTGTTTTTGGTACTAAAGGAAGACCTGATACAAAGATTAAGGAAACCCAAATTGAGGAAAAGGTTGAAAAAGGCCGAAGCGAGTGATCATAAAGGTTGCTAGTACGAAAGATATTGGGTCGAGTACAAGAAACCATAGCAAGGATCTTAGCACCAAGAGGAATTAATAACAATCCTTTTGTTATCCTTTTGTTGTTTTCTTTCCCTTTTGGTTTCATGTTACTATCTGGTTGTTTCTTTGTTTTTAATATATAAAATGTAATGTTTAATACTTCAGACTGTGTGGAGTCTAGCTTCATTTTTTTGGTGGCCCTCCTATCAAGCTATTTTGAATTTTCCACCATGATTTTTGTGGTTTTTTGTATAACATATCTTCTCTATATGTAAAGGGTTTTTTGGTCCCTTCGAAACCAAAATTTTTACCTTATCCAAAAAAAAATGTACCCAAGTGCGTGATTTTGTGTCTACAATAGAAAGGAACTATAATGAAATAATACCATCTATGTGTAGTGTATAATTTATGCCCTAATATGTATAGGACATTTGGGTAAAAGGGTCAACCAACACCTGTCATTGTGTATTGCTCTATGCATGTCCTACATCAAGCTCAATATACCACTTTGAATGTATGTGTGTAAAGAGTAAAGAGATATGTTATCTATCAAACCAAAGTGAAAAACAACATGTATAACATAAAGTTATCACAACACAAGCTATATAGATAGATCTTGGTTTTGCATTTTCACAAATATATGAATGTGTTTGAATTTTGTAACCATGTCAGTGTTTTTGGTGTTCTGGAATGTTTATCTATGTATAGGGAGAGAGGTAACAGAAAATCTACCCAATGATAACCTCTTGAAGAGATGAAGAAATTTTTGAATGAGATGGAGGCTTAGGTTTTAAATGTGCCAAAGAATGTGACTCAAATACAAGCAATACAATAGTAGTGATGTATGCATAAGAAGGCATGAGAGACAAATTGGATGAAGTAGATGCATAAGTAGTGTGTGAAGTAAGAAACCTGTATGGAAGAATAGAAGAGCGAGTACCCCTAGACATACCTTGTGTATAGGAAGACATGTGAGAAAATATAGAGATAGAATCTAGTGTGTGTAACCAAAGGCCTATTAGGAGAAATAGAAGGACTAGAGCCACTAGAGATAATGTTTGCAACCAAAGGCCTATGAGGAGACCTAGGAGGAATATGACCACTAAAGATAGTTTGTGTAACCAAGGCCCTAGGACTAGACCTGGGAAGACTATGACTATGACAGAAAATGTGAAAAACAAAATACCTATCTATAGATGCACTAGGAGTAGGGCTAAAAATTGTAGAAGAATTAATAGGAAATCTAGGAGGAGGAACCTAAAAGGGAATACCTTAAATTGTGATAAATTGTTAATTATGAATAAACTTGACACATTGGTCAAAGACTAATGGGATATCCCTGAGAGCACATAGCTAAGAGAGACCCAAACATAGTGCACCAGAGGTAAGAGTAGCAAACCAAGAATGAAATTGTTGTAGTAAAAGAACCAATTATATTATTTAGTGTTATGCATCAATATTGGGGATTAAAATCGGATGTGAAATTATTTGTAGAAATGCCTAGAGATTGAAGTAGTATAAGAGAACAAACATTATCCTCATTATGTGGATCAACTAAAATATCATGTATAAGTACTTGATTAATAATGATAGAAATGAACAGAGTATCAGAAACAAATGTGTCATCTATATCAAAGTCATCGAAAGCGATAATCAGTGTAAGAGATGACGTGTGAGGGACAATGTCAATAATTGCATCCATAGGGTGATCATATGAGGTAAGTGGTAGCACCACATGATAAATATTGTGCACTTCTAGAGTAGAGTTATTAGTGTTATGATTAGGAAGTGGATCATTAAATATATTAAATTTGGCATTATCATTGGTTGACCTATAAGATCTAATGGGCTCATATCATTCAATTGCATTTGAGTCACTAAGATATTGAATGATGTGAAGAAGTTTGATACACCAAACAATGAGGTGATAACCACATCAACGATAATCATAGTAAGCATTAGTATTGAAAATCTTACTTTGGGGCTTGCTCACATCAACCTCAAATGGAGGAGGGAGAGACACGAGGTTACACTCAAGAAATTGTTTCAATACAATGTGTGGGAAAAAAGGTAAGTGTGTAAACTATTGTTGTGTGGTTTGTAATTACAGCTTAGTAGGTTGGGAAATATAATCGTTGATGTCCTTAGAAGTAGCATTAACATAAATAGTCTTGAATTTGAATGTGGATTTCCTTGGAAACTTGGAATTAGATATATTAAGAGTGTTAACAATGTACTCAAATTTTTTCATATGTAACAATTTAGCTTCACACTCTTTGAGTGTGTGATATAAATAGTCAAATGATCGAAATCTGTTGAGTATGATCAATTCTCACAAAGGAGAAATCAATTTATTTTATGAAGAGATCCTATAATTCACTATCAGCTAAGATATTGTTAATCTTAGTAAGCATGGTCTTGTATCATAAGACATAATCATTGATAGGTTCATTAGATTATTGTCACATTTTAAACATATATGCATGAGAAACGTTTTCCTCGATGTTGATAAAGAATTAAGCAAAAGAATGATTCACCAAAGTAGTAAAAGAGAGTACATAGTGTGTGGTGAGATTGTATAACCATTGTAATGCAAATTTCTTAAGACTTACAAGGAAAAGCTTACTGAATAAAATGTCATGAGAGGAAGAATCAAAACAATCCATATGGAATGCTTGAAGATGTTTTGTGGAGTCCCCTTTTCCATCAAAGATAAGGATTTTAGGATCAACACCACCAATATGCAAAGGATAAGAAGCCACTTCATGTGAAATTGGGTTATGAAGCAACTAAGTAGAATCCATATCATGAGGAGAAGAAGAATCATGCTATTGTAATTGTAATATTTGAGATTGAAGTGTATGAATAAGGCTTTAAAGGTTATGTGTACTAGAATAAGAGACATGAAAACCACTATAATTTCCTAGAGGATGTGTAGTAGTAATAGTCATTGTAGTAATAGTACCAAGATGAGCTTCCCCCGGGGATTTAGGCATTGTAGATGATATGTGATACTGAAGCACGCTTAATTTGGTGTCTTACAAAATATAGAAGAATATCAATATTAGTGGGATTTTCTTGTAAGAATGCGTAAGATGTTATGAATTTTTTTCAATAAGGTCACAATAATGGTTGTAAATTTTCTTATTAGAGCATCCACATTGGATATGTTCAACATGAATAGTAAAAACAACATTGGAAAAGATATCAGTAATAAAATAAGGGCAAAAATTGTGACCCATATTTGTATGATCAAAAAAAGGGTGAGAAATGGGATTGCCTTTAGAAAACCAAGTATAAGCATACAAGCTAGTGGGGTTGATTTGAATATCATAGAAAATTGGAGGCAATAACATGATGAGGTGAGTGATGTCCCATGTTTGCAACCCATTCTTCGTGGTCATTATTGTCTTCTTGGGTGTTTACATTATTTTCTTGACATTGTCTTTGTATCTTACACTTGTTCTCTACATGCATGCTTGTTCGTACCAACACTTATTTCATATCCACTTGTTTGCATGTGCCTTGGTTTCTACAAAGTGCATCCCTTTCCCCCTATATGACAGACTTTCAGTAGTCGGTCCTCTTTTGGGCCACATACTCTTTCTGCAATGTCACATGCACCACTAAAGAGGGGGGTGTCATTTGGGTGAATCAGTCACCTCATACAATGGTCTACACATAATATACAACACAATACAGTACTGGTACAGTACATTTCAAGGCTCAGAATCAGACTTGGGTCGTTATTATAGCGATGCCTTTCCTAGAGCACCTATAACTAGGGGGTAGTTACACATTGATTGGGTTCAGCATGGTCTGCAGAATTCATAGACAATGGATTTTATAGGGCAGGTTGTCCTTAGTACATGCATTCGTACACATCATCTACAGTGGTGTTTTATTTTGAGGAGTAGTTAAAGGTTAGAGGATAACACTAGACCTTCCTCTCTACACTACATTTGTCATGACATCGAATAGGCCAAAAAACCAGACAGTACAGATATCTCTGCAATTTTGGGAAGCGGTTAAAGGTTAGAGGATAAATAAGAATTTCCTCTCTATACTTCTTTGTCCAGTGGCATGAGATCACCCAAAAAACTCACACTTCATCGACATGATCCTTTCTACACTCTTTTCTTATCGCAGATCAGGTGGAGGTGTTCCTTTTTCACATTTTCAGCATTTTCTTTTACATACTTCCTTATATATTTTTATACATATACATGCGTGATTGACTACATAATTATCTTCTCTTTTATAGGTCCATCTGAATGGGAAGCAAGTAGTCAACAACATTACACACATCCACATCAGCAACGGGTACATCACACACATTGACATTTACATACGCATTTCTACCCTAGGTTTGTTTTCATCACCTTTTTTACATTTTTGCATATTTAGTCTCCACCCTCCATCTTTTTATCACTCCACGCTTTTTCTAGTCCCTCGGCACACTTTATACATCAATCTACATGGATATCAGGTACGCATCTCTATTTACTTTATGTTCTCGAGCATTCTTCTCACCAACATAAAGTGGGGGCAAATATAGACACAAAATCACGCACTTTGAGTCATTATCTAGTCTCGATGGCATACTACTATTCATGTGGTTCCTAAGTAAGAAAATTACTAATTAACCCATGTCTTTGGCCGCCTCTCTTTGCTTTATGATTCTACTTTTAGTCTTGCAATTGTACTTGATCAATATGTCTTTTCACCTTTTGGCATTTGTCATTCTGGACACCAATGCCCAACCTGGATGCCAATGCCAGGTGCCCCCATCCCCTTTGGGCGCCCTTGTCCTCTTTGTACTTTGGTCACACTTTTTGGGTCCTTTCTAGCCGTTTGGGCATCTTATCTTTTTTGTACTTGGCCTTTTTGGGGTTAAATACAAAATTCAAGCAAGGGAATCATATAAATATAAAGTTATGTGATCATAATAATGTACCAAGCACTAAGCATCTACAATCTTCAGGTAAGGTTACATCCATCAAAGCCATTTATAGCTCCATTTGCATCCATCTAGCTCCATCACAAAGGACACAAGGTTGGTTCATCTACATCACACTTCATAGGAGGGGAGTCTATTATTTCCATGCACACATTATTTACATTCTACATCTAGTTACTTTCTTGTTACTTCACATGTGACTAGCACAAGAGAAACCTAGGGCACAATTCCGCACACACATACACAAACCTACATTGGGTTAGAGATGTAGTGCGTCACTCAGTGATAAGTCCATCATTTTGGCAACTAAGGACAATTTGATCCCTTCATTTGCATCTTTATTTTTCAGGGTTTAGTGCTTTGTTTGAGGTTTTATAGGTGATTCATCCATTTCATATTTACAGAGACATTTGGCGGAATTCAGCGAGATACATGCGATAAAAGGTGAAAAAGTGTGAAACTCTTATGACACCTCAAAGGAGGTTTTCTAGGCATCTAAGCAGACCAGGGAACCTAGAATCAAAACTATGGTATCCACTGACACCCTTATCCTTCTCCAGGTGCCTCAGTCTAGTCAAATCTTTTGGCTCTGCATTTTTCTATGCTTTAATGTGATGGTCCTCCATGTATGTTAAGTTGGTCTCCAGTGCGACACAATCCAGTAACCTCTGCAAATCAGATAATGCTCTTTTAACCCTATTTGCACATTAGGGTTTCATATTTTCTAGCTTAGTTTTCTTGGGTATTATTTTAGTATTCATTTATTTACTGCAAATGTGCATTAGATTAGGCTATTATTTTACATTTTGGTGAACCCAACGTGTGATCGGTCTTTTCGATCCTTCTTTAGCACATCATCTTTTCTATCATGGATCCTAAATTTTCTCAAGCTTCTTTGTACAATTTAATTCAAATGTATCCTAATTGCCAAGTTGTTATAAAACAAGCCCTATACACCATGTATCTCCCTAGTGATATGCCTTCGCATAAAGTGAGTGATATTTTAAATCGGCTATCTGATGACCCTAGTCTTCATGATCCTCTATCTAATCAATCCATGTTGGACTCAATTCAAGATTTGCATTTTTTATTTTAGGACAAATTTTAGGCTATGGAATCCACAATTACATCTCTTAAATATGAAATCCAACATCTTAAGGATGTTTCTCAGGCTCATGTTTGTTATCCTTCTCCATCTCATCTTCATGTTATGTCTTCTACATGTGCTCATATCAATGAGCCTCAAGTGATACCATTACCAGATCCTCTCACCTTTGATTGTAATGCCAAGAAAAATGACTTTCTTAATGATTTCCTTAGTCATTAATTTATCATTTTACCATCTACTCATGGTTATCCTCCTTATCATCTTGTAAAATATTAGGGCCATCCATATTACAATTATCATCCAATAAATAGACATAATGACAATGACTTCTATACTTTACGACGAAGAATCAAGCATCTTGAGCATCAAGGATTTATCTCATTTAACGCACCACATTTTGATGCACACCCATCTACACTTATTAAATCCTAATGGGTTCCTATATCTGATCCGTTTATGTCTAATGAGCGTCAAGTCATCACTTCTAATGTGATTTCTCTTATCATTCAAGCATCACCCATTCAATCCACTCAAATTAAACAATTGCCTCTCAATATTAGTCTCAGTCTACTTCCTCTCAAGTTATTTAAGGAGTTAACAAGTCATAATACATAACCACCTCTCAAAATCAGTCCACCTTCTCCTTCTATCAAGTAATTTGCAGCATCATCAATGCCACCTAGGTTACCACCATTCAAGATTCCTCCCCAACCTACTCCAATTTTTTTTCCAATTAATTTTTTCAAAGAAACTACCCCTTCTACTGATGATCGGGACACATTTCAAATTTTTCCACCATTGCATGGTCATGTTGTCATTTCTCTCACACATGCTTCCACCGCTTCACACAAACTTGGTTTTTGGTAGGTGAATCTTGTCACCTTACCCCCTGATGACACACTCATGTTCTTCCAGTTCTTACATAACTGTTTAGGGGTCTCTTACAATAAGAACCCCATCTCATCGGTGCTTTGCATGTTCATACTCATTCCTACATACATACATTTATCACCATCTATAGTTATTATTGCTTACAATATAATCTCTCATCACTTATGATCAAACACATTCATCATCTAACATACTCATCACCACACACATGGGGGGGCATCATACTTACTCCCCCCATCTTATAGTATCATCAGTTATCTTCCATCTTAAACACATTGCATCTAGTCCTCTACATTCATCATATACATCCCCATACATTTGTATCATCATCACTCAATGACGCACTCTTGTGTTTTGGTTCACAATTGATTTTTGATGGCATACCATACACGTGAACCTCACACAATGCACAATAGACACTGCACATCGTGCATCTTAACACATCTTACATACATACATCCTACATCCTACACCTTACATCTTACAAATTTCCTATGCATCTACACATCTTATATCATCTATGCATCTTGCATACATCCTCAATTACACACTACACATTACACATCACATAAGAGGTTTGTCATCCCCACATCTATTACACACATTACGTATTTCACACATCTACTTATATGGGTTGCACTCACTACCCTATCATGAACTCTAGTCTCATGGTCCATACTGGATTGTTGATAGTATACAAATCAAATGGACCTCGTCACACTCACACATTTAACCATTCAATCTTTTTATCATGTGACATTCCTCCATTAGTGATACACACCATAGGCTACATCATCACTTATTCTAGCATCTTTTAATTATATACACTTTAGGCTAAAGTATCACGTCTTCCGTTATCCTATTGTGATATATGCTTTAGGATAAATCATCGCATGTTCTCACACCTCATCTCTAGGTCACATATCATCACTACGCATCCATCACATCATGCTACACACAACACATAGTTCTATTGTTTCCCAATGATACACTCTAGTTAATGGTTCATTCTTGACTGTTGAGGGTGCATAATAAATGAGCCTCACTACATATAATTGCATTCACTCAGGGTGCATGTGGCTCCTATCATTCACTTTGCATTCCATTCCATCCATCCACAACATACTGCATATCTTGGTTGCATTTACTCTTGCTGACATTTACTTGTACATGTTCACGTTATTATACATGCTAGATAGATATCTTGTATGTCATTATCTTTATCATACACACATGCGCATTCACTTTTTTTTATAGTTCTAATCATAGATTACATAGGTCGATTACACGCAACATGGATGCTTGGCATAGTACTCAGTACTAGTCCCACAACGGCTCCTGAGGGTGTCTACTTTCATGCACTACATATTTTGTTGTATCATTTTTTGTTCATAACACCCTCCTTTATCAATTTATACATGATTTCACATTCATTTTATCCTCCTAACATGCTAATGGGTGCTTCATGTGTAGCATTTGTTATGCAGGGCTACTTATTTCCATGGTTATATGTTACACTGCTTGTTGCACTGTTAGATTTACATTTTTCTAGGATTTTGTGCTACAGTCCTCCATCTCTGTTTAGCCAGTATTCACTGTGACACAATCCAGTAACCTCTTTGAATCATCTAAGGCTCTTCTAACCCTATTTGCACATTAGGGTTTCATATTTTCTAGCTTATTTTACTTGGGTATTATTTCACTATCTCAATATTCATTTATTTACTACAAACTTACATTAGATTAGGCTATTATTTTACATTTTATTCTAATCACACACGTATTTCTCCACTTAGTATGTGATATAAGAATGAATGCAACTAGATTGATTAATTGAAAACTTCTTGACAGTGTTTAAATTAAGGTTGGCCCTTGCTAATACTTCAAGTGGGGATGTTTGAGTGATTGTAAATGATGGAAGATGATTCTTTGACTTGGTAGAATGCATCAGACTTGCATTGATTGTGTCCCCAATGGTTATACATGACCTTTTGTGAAATTAAGGGAGCCTTGGGTGAATTTGATGCACACTTTTGAAATAAGAGTTCATGAGAATGATAGGGCATGTCATGTTCTTAACTGAGGTGAGTTTAACTTGCTTAAATGGGATTTTAAAGTTAAATTATCATGAAAAGGCCAACAAAAAGGGAGTAAATGACCCAATAAATAATATTCAGTTAAAAGCAAAGATGGAGGATATGTCAGTTCAAAATCATACAAGTTGTTTAGGACCGGATTCTTTAAACTGACCAAATTGGATGGTTTTGTACAGGGATGAGAAACTTGAAAATTGAAGGTTACATCCTATTAAATTGAGTTTGTATATGGATTTTATACATTTAAGTCTCAAAATCAGTCAACATAATAGCATGTATGAGTGACCAAATAAGAAAAAAGACCTTAGAATATACTAAGCGATGATAGAAAGAGTGAATCAAATATTTAATGCTTATGTAGTCCAAAGTTTTTAAATAAGGTTCTTGGATTAATTGTGAGAGTACTACACTCTTAATCATATATCTTAAATTGGATGTGTATGGCCAACTTGTGTCTATCATAACTTCTTATCATGATGTATCTATTTCATATGTGTTATATTATCATTAGTAGGATGACCTTAGTGATTGTCATAACATAGGAATAATATATATAGAAGTTAGTAGGTAGTAGTTAATCATCATATTAAGCACTTGAGTTTTATTGTGTCATTTGGAGGTTTTTGTACGTACCCAAAATTGTAAGGTACTGTACTGCCGGAACAACGTAACAAGTACCCCAATGATGATACAGGTCTCTTCACAAGGTGTTTGGGATCCAAAAAAGCTCTCCAAGTGTGCGTTAACATCCCACATGCCCTACTTAGCCCCCACGTGCCTTGTTTTTCCCTTTTCCCCTCTTTTCTTGGCATTTTGCTCTTTAGTGACGAAATCGCCGCCTTGCCTAGGCGGCAGTCTCGTGACCGCCGCCCTGAACAGGGTGGCGGTCCTTTACGCGTTTTTCAGAAAGCTCTTTTAACACGACTCATGTAAATTTCAATGATTCACCAGCTTTTTTTCACCGCCATAAGCTTGCATTAATGATTCTGGCTCCCTAGAATAGTGTTTTGCCATTGTTTATAGTTTAAGAGTTTTATTTGGTTTTTACCTTGGGTAAATCCAAATGCTATAAATAGTTGGCTTGTGCTCAAGCAAATGGCCCCTCAAATTTGCCTCTGAATTTCTCATTGCCATAGATTAGTCTCTCATTTTTTAGAATTCTTAGTTTCTTTCATTGCATGTCTAGTTAGTGTTGTTTTGCTGTTAGAAAGCCACATATCCATCTTGTGCAGGTTTTGTTGATATTTCATCCAATCCATTGGAGTAGAATAGTTTTGTTTTCAATAGGAAGCCATTAAAGTTGCAGGTTTTGTTCTTTAAACAGGATAGTTTCAGGTTCTAGACGTTTTGTGTTGCATGACTCGCAATAAATCCCGCTAGGAATTGCATAATCCAAGCTCTGTACTCTTGCGCTATCTCTCTCCTACTCGCATTGTATTCAGTTTGTATCATAAGCTGCCTTTGTCCCAATATCTACTTATGTTGATGCTAGCATTACACACTTTTCTGGATCCAAGTGAACACGAAGGAATGAGGAGATCACACTAAGGGGACAAGATCACACACACCATCAGATTTGCCACTGTTTTGTGGAATCCAGGTTCTAGCTTTCAAAGTTCTAAATTAGAAGCATATCAAATAGAGTAGCCAATCACTTTATTTTAGTCAAATTTTACTTTCAATATTGCCAAGGAAGCTGTGGGGATTGATAGTTTCTGAGAAACTATGATTCATTTCTCACTTCTAAGGTAGGATCGAGAGTCTTACAAATAGATTAGATCAGTTATTTCATTGTTTAGAATAGATCTACAAATTACACAGACAAATAGCTATACTCGGTTTTTTTTTTGTTTTAAATTGTTATTTTAGTTGTCAATTCTAGATATGTTAAACAGTTACTCTTTTAGATTCATTTGAAAAGTTCATCAAAAAACACAAAAGTATAGAAATTAGATATGTTCTAGATATATTTCACATAGTTAATCTTGCTTCGTTGCATTTTATTTACATTGTTGCTTTTGTATGACAATCACGGGACCTAGGGAGCCCAGAGAATACATATTCAAGCCAATCATGCCCCAACCCAATCTCGTTACAGAAATAATTGATATAGATCAAAATCTCAGAATTCAAGTCTTTTGAACAACGGTAAACTTGCAACAAATCAGTTTCCAACTGCACGGGTTAAACATAGAAGATGACCACGCACACACATTTTGGTCAAGTCAACCAAACTATAGATTACCCTAGATACATGCCCACATGACTGTGGAGGGGTTTGAAAGAGATCAAACGTTTGGTTGTGATCCTTTGGTCCCACAGCCGGACGCTGGAGACACCCTCATAGATATAGATACCAGCCTAAGAATTCAGGTTGCACGAACAGCTGTAAGATATTCTGAGAAGATTGCACAGTTATTGATTCTAAATATAGAAGCTGAGAAAGCATACGATTACTGGATATTAGGGATTAGGGACTGATTCCATACATGACCATAGCAGGACTACAATAACCACGAATATACGGTTGTGACCCACAAATCCCACAGCCCAACGAATCCACAGGTGAATCAAACATAGATACTGGCCTACATACACTAGTATTCAGATCTACCCCACTTCCACCTATCATCATCAAACAGTTATCCTTGTTAGACATATCAGCTAACGAAGCTAAGGAGTTATGGACTAGGCTAGAAAATCGCCCATAGAGTCATTTATATTTACCATCCACCCTATGACCTTATCGAGAGACATACACGAAACTATCCCAGGTCATTTTCCATGTATTCCACAACCCATAGACCGAATCACGCCAGAGCTCGATATTGATTGGAGCCTTCGAGTAGTCATCCTTGCTGATCGATCTATCACACCAGTTCAGGTTAGGAGGGCCTTCTTTGCCTTGGATTCGCAATTTCCACTAGTGCGTGTCGAAGACATCAGATTGCCTACCTAGTTTGTCTGCATCCCACGCATATACAATCCCCACCGGCTGTCTCGACACGACCTCGGGAGGTCGGGTGCGAGGAAAAGTTACTTGTAGATTCCCACGCTCGCTTGTCACTTTTCCATTGTACAGTTTCCCCCTTGAAGTGGCTAAGTTATTACACATCCATATTATGAGAATTTATCTACAAGTTGATGTTATTTGTGTTCTATTATTGTTGATATTTAGATCTATCTAAGTAATTTCATTACAAGTAATATCAGAGCTTGATTTCATCCAGAACTGCATCAAAACCATAATTGTGAAGATTCAACTATATCTTCAAATCGATACTAAATTTTTCTGCAATATTTTTTTGGTGTTGCAAAATTAGTCAAGTAAGGTCCTCTCCAAATTTCAATATTTTTTGACGTGTTTTACAAAAGCATATCAATTTTTAGGTTTTCATAAATTCGCTCTATAGGCTGCAAATTGTGGAATTTTTCCAATTTCTTTACATTTTCAGAAAGAGGATAAAAAATTAGTTTGAGTCTATTCTTTGAGATTTTTCATATTTGGCCAAATTATTCTCAAAATCCCAAACCCTAAAATTTGGTTTTGATTCCTAAAATGACAGGGCCTTCCACAAGAAACAAAAAGAATCATGTCACTCTAGGTAAAACACCAAATGACGAGGAGGTAGTAATTAAGGATTAGGAATCATAAGGGGTAATTATTATATCCTCATTACTAGGGTATACCATAATGTATGCTAAGGGAATCACACTTGAGTATGATATGTGAATACTACAATCTAAAATGGTCCAAAAAGAATATGTGGAAAAGATCAATCAATGCTTAGATTATATCATGTAAAAACACAATGCAAATATAAAATTTCATCATTGGCCTTTGATCAACCAAGGTGGACAAACTATTTGGGGTGGATCTGTTATCCAAACCAATCCAAATAAAAATACTTTGTAGGCATGGAACATGATGCCAAAAGTGGAAATGTGTAAATTTGATGGAAAGGATCCACTAAATTAGATTAACCAAATAGATAATTTCTTCTATCTATATCAAATCCCATCTGGACAAAAGGTGACCATGGAATCCATATATCTCAAAACTGACCAATTCATCTGGTGTCGATGGTTATGTGCTCAAAGGTAAATGAGTAGTCTCAATGTCACATGGATAGTTTTTACAAAAGAGTTGCAATTGTACTATACTTCTAGTGTGTCAGAGAATTACTTTAGCCAACTAGAAAATTTAAGAAAAGTAGGATCAGTCAAAGATTATGTTCATCAATTCTAAAACCTATCCTTGCATGTAGAAAATATTACTGAAGAGAAATTGAATGACCTATTTCTTGCAGATCTTAAGGAACACATTGGGAATGAGAGGTGTATGTTTAATCCTCATAAGGTTTTTGATTTTATTATCATGGCACATATAGTAGAGGAAACATTTATTTCAAACGGGAGGAAAACTTTTGCTAATATCAAATATCATAGCACCTCAACACCATCATTCGCTCAGCCAGTTAGACTGATACCTTAATAAATTGAAGAAATGAGAGCAACATGGTTATGTTTTAATTGTGGCAACAACTATGGACCAGGACATAAAAGTGCTTAAAATAAGTTGTTCTACATTGAGGGGCCTAATGAAGTAGAGGAGAAGGAATAAGACGAAGAGGTAGAGGTCATGGTCGAGTTAGAGGAGTTAGGGGATCCCCAGCCAATGATATCATGTCATGTTCCTTCAAGTATTAACACTCCCTAAACCCTCAAAGTGGCTATATTCTTTAAAACAAGAGTGTAACAATGTTGATTGACCCGAGAAGTACTCACAACTTCATCAATCATAAGTTGGTGGTGAGTTTGAATTGCTTTATTTATCCAGCTCTAGAATGTCAAGTAATGATCACTAATGAGGGTGTTGTTAGTTGTTTAGGAAAATTCCATAACATTAAACTCACCATGGGAGATTATTTATTAACTAGAATTATGTATGTCATTTCCATGGGAAACATTGAGATGAACTTTCAAGAGTTGTTTATGTGTTTTCAGTTAGAAGGGAATACTTTTGAGCTACAAGGATTAAGAGAAAAGTACCCATAGTTAGTGAGCTCTCACCAGATGCAAAAATTGATTTAAAAAGGTGCAGAGGGGTTCGTGGCACAATTATTTTCATTGGAAGCACATCAGTCAAATGCATTTATATCATTATATGTGTAAGCAGTTATAGATGAGCACTCGGTTGTGTTTACAGATATGCCAAAATGTTTGCCTCTAAAAAGATTCCATGACCATGCCATCCAGCTAGTACTAGGGATCCAGCCTCCCAACATCAGACCTTATAGGCACCCCTATGTGCAAAAGAGTGAGATTAAGAAGATAGTAAAAGAGATGTTAAAAGTAAGAATTATCTGTCATAGTCAAAGTTATTACTCCTCTCATTTAGTGATGGTGAAGGAAAAAGATGACAATTGGTGCATGTGTCCTAATCACAGGGAAATCAATAAGTACACAATCAAATATAACTTTCATATTCCTGTAATTGATTATTTGATAGATGAGTTTCATGGTGTTGTTTACTTTACAAAACTTGATCTTTGTTCCAAATATCATCAAATTAGAATCAAGGATGAGGATGTTCATAAAATAGCCTTCCAGACACATGAATGCCATTATGAATTCTTGGTAATTCCTTTTGGACTCACAAATGCATCCTCTGCATTTCAAATTTTGATGAATTCTATCTTTAATCCATTTTTGTGGAAGTTTGTTTTAGTGTTCTTTGATGATATTTTAATCCACAGTAAAACATGGGAAGAACTCTTACATCATGTAAATAAGGTGTTAGAAACACTTGAACAACATCAAAGTTATACAAAACCCTCTAGGTGTTCTTTTAGAGTTAAGGAGGTTGAATATTTAGGTCACATCTTCTCTTACAAAGGTGTTAAAGTAGATCTTAATAAGATAAAATCTATGCTTGAACAGAAGGTTCCTAAAACCCTAAATAATCTCTGAGGATTTTTGGGGCTTACATGTTATTATTGTAGATTTGTACGGAATTATGGCAGCAAGCAACACCACTCACAACTTTATTGAAGAAGTAATTTTTCCATTGGAATGAGGAAGCTACCATTGAAATTGAGAAGTTAAAGAAGACCATGTGCACCATTCTAGTTCTACCCACCCCAGATTTTTCCAAAACATTGATTGTTGAATTTGATGCTTCAGGGTAGTATGGGGGTAGTATTCATGCAACAGGGTCCTCCAATTGCCTTTAAGAGCCTCCAATTCAAAGGTAAGAATATATCAAAACCAATTTATGAGAAGGAAATGTTATCCACTTCATGCAGTGAAGCAATGGAGACCATATCTAATGGGTAGACATTTCAAAGTAAAGAATGATCATGATAGTTTGAAATACTTCTTAGAGAAACATTTATTATCTGAAGAACAATAGAAATGGGTCTAAAAATGTTAGGATATAATTTTGAGATAATCTATAATAAAGGGAATGAGAATGTAATCATTGATGCTCTATCTCAGAAGGATGAATCACTTGAGGCATTGTTGTGTGCCATATCTGAATTATAGGAAGATTGGGTATAGGAAGCAAGGTCTAAATGGAAAAATGACCCAAGTACACAAAATCTCATTCATAATATCCAATGTGATCCAAGCATGTCAAAAAAAATTATATGGAAATGAGATGTTTTATGGTACAAAGATAGATCATACCTATGTTAGAACTGAACCCTTAAAAATAGGGTTCTGTTTGAGATCCATAATTCTCTAGTAAGGGGAATTCTAGCTTCTTAAAGGCGTATCATCGAATCAAGCAAGATGTCTAATTTTTTTGGTAAAATGCAAAGTTTTTCAGCAAAATAAGGGTGAAACAATTAAGTCCCTGGGTCTTTTACAACCTCTATCTATTCTTATCCAAAGGGAGGAAGAGGTTTCCATGGAATTCATTGCAAAATTATCTAAATCATAAGGTAAAAATTTAATCATGGTTGTGGTGGATAGACTCACCAAATATGCCCATTTTTGTACATTATCACACCCATTTGTTGCAAATACAGTAGCAACAACCTTCATGGATACAGTTCAGAAGCTACATGTGACACCAAAGATTATAGTAAGTGATCGAGACCCTATATTTACTTGTAATTTTTAGACTGATTTTTCTTAGAGGGATATCTTTATTATTTTACATCAGATATGCAAGCAAGATGGGTCTAATGGTTACCACTTGTAGAATGGTGGTATAACACTTCTTTTCATACTTCATTTTAAATGTCTCCTTTATTGGCATTAAATGGGTACCATCCACCATCCATCGCCTCATCTTTGAGAGGCCAACCAAGGGTTTGAGTAGTTGAAGAGCATATTCAACACCAACAAGAGGTACTTTCTAGTCTCAAGGAGAACTTGGCCATGACACAAAACCACATGAGCCAGCAGGAAGATCAACATCGTAGTAAAAGACATTTTTAATTTGGTGATGGGGTTTTTGTTGTTTACAACCATATAAAAAATGTCTTTGAAACAAAAAAAGGATAACAAGATTTCACTTAAGTATTATGGCCCTTATTAACTATTACAGAAGATTGGTAATATACCATACAAAATGGAACTCCCTCCGATCACTAGAATACATCTAGTCTTCCATGTTTCTTTCCTGAGGAAGGTAATTCGATAGAAGGTATCAACCTAAACAGTGTTACCTGAGCTTGATGAGGTGATAATAATCATCTTGGAACCACAATGCATCCTTTATACATAGACTAAATGATTGAGGACAAGGTTCATCACCAATTATTTGATCAAGTGGAAGAAGCTAGACAGTGAAGACGTGACATAGGAGGAATTACCATTCCTACAAGAACATCCTTAACTTCTCAACATTGGGGACAATGTTGCTTCTAAGGGGAGGGTCATGTTATGCCCTTAATCTTATATCTTACATTGGATGTGTATGTCTGACTTGTGGTTATCATAACTTGTTATCATGATTTATATCTTTCATATGTGTTATATTATCATTAATGGTTCGGTCGTGGCGATGGCCATAACATAGGAATAGTATATATATAAGTGATTAGGTAGTATTTGATCATCATATCAAGAACTTGAGTTTTATCGTGTGGTTTGAAGGTTACCCCCTCGAAGTGGCTAAGTTATTATACTTGTATATTGTGATAATTTCTTTACAAGTGGATGTTATTTGTGTTCTATTGTTGCCCATATTCAGATCTATCTAAGGAATTTCATTACAAAGAGAGATTTCACTAATGAAATTTATTATCAAACCTTTGATCCATCATTATGATTAAAATGCAAGAGAACAACATCATGTGGTTTCCTTAAAATATCTTTGTGGTTCAAAAGATGAGAATAATAGCCATTACCATGACTGTTTGGAAAGAGGCAAAAAATATACAAGAGAAAAAAGAAAGAATAAGATTCACTTTTTTTTTAATAAATACTAACCTTTGGCAGAGTTAGAGGGCCCAAAAGGTAAGAATCAAGTTACCGTAGGAGCCAAGGGATACATGAAGAAAAGCAAAGATAAATATCTAGCCAAAAATAACAAAAACAAGATAACATCATATAATGTAAAATGAAAACCATAAATACAATTAGTTAGTGATGGAGGCCTTCTTTAAATTTTTCAATATGGGTCTCTGAGCATGATTAAGGCCCCTTCCCTCATCCCTATTCAAGTTAATGATGTGTCTACTTATTTTAACTACTTCCCTAAGTGATGCCTGTGATAATGATTTTTTAACGGCAGGCATTTTGGTGTCGACAATACCATTGGAATGTTTGGTGCTACAATAATGTTCAACCAAAGTTAACCTATATTTATTTTCCATAAAAATTTCTCATCATGCTCTTTGATTCTGGTTTGAATCAACCTCCTTCTCTCATTAATATAATAGGTCCCACACAAACATTCAATTTTTTAAGCTCCATTATTTGACCATGGGTCAACTTGGTCTTTTATCGATCTCAAAATGTTCCTATTCTTCTTAAAGGGCATGAAAGGTTCTATGTATTTTTAATATCCTTGTGATTTTTTTGGACACCCCTTTGACGTAAGGTAAGAAGGCAATGTGATCCATTTGTGATAAATTTTTGGGTTGAAATTTATGATCTAAGCTCATACTCCCTCTAACAAATATTATGGCCCTTGTAATTTGCCTACAATTGCAACCATTCTTTTTTTAAACGTTTTTTAAATGTTCAATTTCTTGTTCAAGGTGACCTTCATCACAAATTCTTAGAGCTCTAGTGATAAGAGTTTTTAAAACTCCTACCTTTTCCATAGGGTAACGATGGGAGGTGGCATGTAGGTAAAGGTCCATGTGGGTTCCTTTCTTATACACTTTTCAAGTAAGGGATCCATCATCTTGGCACATGAGGAGGACATCTAAGAATGGTATACTTCCTTCATCCCCCACCTCCTTGGTGAATTTTAAAAAGAGTGTATTTGTTTTAGTAATAGTGCATTGTCAAAACCAACATTATTATAGGGTAAATTGTCAAATTTAAGTGTCTACGCATATATGCATTGGTCATTCTAGTAATCAATGTATCAAGATTTATCAATTTATTCAAGATCTTATTTATGCAAATGTTATTGAGTTTAACAGACCTCCTTACCAATATAATTTTACCAATCAAAATTCCAAGCTTAATACTTTCAATGACATGCTTCTTGATCATTATACTACCAAATCTAATTCATAAGTACATCATACCTATTGAGCTTAGCCTTCACCTCCCTCATATGAAAACCCAATAGACTCTATTATTGGTACTATTATTGGCATTCCATGTCCTAGGCAAATTATTACCTTTGATGATATTGATATGGATCATTACCTTGTTTCTAATATACTTTAAGTTCAAGCTTTTGTTAGCCACCACCCTATTTTTAGTGTTTTAATTGACAAAAGTGTTAGATTTAATATGTGTAAATTCAAATTACTTGATTCTCTTTTATATACAAAGAAAAATGTGACATATGATATTAAGACCTATATTGTGCATATTTTTACACCTCTTGCAGTTGGATCTATTACTATGGTTATTCCTTTTATAGTCAAATATTCCCTTGGCTCATGTGACATGTGTCTAGGTTACAATTGGCTTCATATTCTCAAGGATATACCATCTATCTTGCACCAATGTGTCAATTTTATCTACAATCACCAAATTTTTATGATTGAGGGTATACCATAGAAGGCCTCATTTCATAACCTCCTTAGTAAGAAAGCAACTGTTTCTACACCTAAGCTTATGATACCTACACATTCTACCTCTAGTATCTCTTTTAGAATAATTATATCTTGCTCGGAGAGCTTTGACAACCAAATGAGTGGGATCATTATAGGATTGTATGTTTCCTCGCTATCTTGAATCTCCTATTGATGCCCTTTAGCATTTTCATCCTTCCTTTCATGTCATTTTTAATCATTACTTGGTAATATTCCCATGCTCTTTAATATCACTATTCAGACCTTTTGAGTTTTTAAATGGTGCTTTAACAAAACCACAGTCAGGGGACAACAAGTCCCTCCTCTTTATGGGAGAGGTTCCTTTATTGAAAGCTACCAACAAAGCTTACATACAAATGTATGACTTTCATCTTAGGGTTGGACTTTTGACATCTTCAAATGCTTTTTTACCAAAATAACTTATCAATACAAACGAATGGAAGAAACTGAAGAAAGGAAAGAGCAGAATATAACAGTACTTTCAGGAAATATAGATAGCAGAGTATAACCTTATACGTACTGAGCAAAGGTGATACGAAACATAATCATTCACATTCACAGCATAAGACACCATTCCATAGACACAAAGTTCTAGAAATCATATCAATAAGAACACAAAGTTTCTTATTACAGAAGATAAATGATCCACAGATTTCAGGTAAGCAAGAAGAGACAATAGATGAAGATAGAGAGAAAGGGGAAATTCTTCTATATTGATTGCTTTCGATTCTATTTACACTTCAAAAGTATCAGAGTCCAACATTTACAATGAGCCAAGCTCTTACATTTATAGATGAAGCGAAAAGAGGAGAAGAAGAGAAGGAAGAAAATCTGATTTGGAAGCTCAACCACCAACCATCAATGTCCCTCCAAATCCGCCTACAATTTGTCAAATCTAGTTCTGCATGTCTTTGGCGTGCTGAAGAAGGGAGGATGGAAGATCAGATCAAATTTGATCTAGTTGAAGCAGTCCGATCACATATTAATGTTACGAAAGATGTTTTCCAGTTTTTCACCGAAATCAAGATATCCAGTCGATTCTCCATGTCTGTTTGGCGTGTTGGAGAAGGATGGAAGATTAGATCAGATTTGGGTAGTTGAAGCAATCGGATTCCGTATTATTGGCTTGAAAGACTTGTTCCAGATTTTCACCCATCAAAGTCTGCTGAAAATAATATTTTATGCTTCCATGGCGTAGAGGAGGTCGAAATCTTTCCAACGGTACCAAATTTGTCGAATTTCGAGCACTGGAGCGAAAGTTATATTTATTTGAATATTTGAATCGAATTCGTACAAAAATGGCGAAAATGTAATTTTCGCAAAAATGGATCCGCGGGCCCGAGATTTAAATTGCACCTTTAGCACAAAAGATGCAAAAGTTCCCCGCAGCGCTGCAAGCCCGCAACTTCACATTCGATATAGGTCTGACACGTGGCTTTACCTGAGTGGTAACAGAGTCGCAGTTCACTTTATCACTTTACGCCTTTTATGGAAACAAGGCTCAAAATCTCAAAGTTCTCCGCCGACCCACCTTCCCGCTTTGACTTTCGATGCGGGCTTAACATTTGACTTTTTCCCTTATGGAAACAAAACCAAAATTCCCAAAATGCTCCGATGGCTTGCCTTCCGGTTTTTGACTTGAAACATGGCCACGTGTCCCTTTGCGGGCCTGTTCTGTATTTTTGTGTTTTGATTAAGTCCCTCTACTTGGCGAAGGCTTTATGTTTGACCCGGGACACGTGGAGGCTCAGCGCACATTTGGGACCTGCCTTTGGATTCGCCTCTTGAAAGAGTGCCGAAGAGACACGTGGCTCCTTCCGCGGCTTTGCTCTGTTTCTTTGGGTTTTGGCTAAGTCCCTTTTGTTTGGCGGGGCCATATGTTTGACCCTGGACACGTGGAGGCTCAGCGCACATTTGGGACCTGCCTCTAGATTTTGCCTTTGAATTCGCACCGAGATGACATGTGGAGGCTTCTGCAAACCCTTCTATACTTAGCCGAGTCAACGGCCAGCTCTCCCCCTTCCTTGACTTTGACCATGTGGCGAGCCCGTGCACACTTGGGGACCCGCTCTTGATTTTTCCTTTGAAGTTGCGCCGAAGAGACACGTGGAGGCTCCTGCCGACGCTTGGACTTTTCAACGGCCGGCTCTGTCTTCTTTTCGGATCTAGGACACGTGGAAAGCTGGCACTCGTTTGGGGTTTCGCCTTTGGCTTCGACCCTTAAAGGTTTGCCGTTGAGACACGTGGAGACTTCCGTCGGTTCTTTTATACTTAGCCTATTCGGGCCTGTTGCGCATTTGACTTCTGTTGGACCCTAGACACGTGGAGGGCTGGCGCTAGTTCAGGGTCTCTCTTTGGGCCGCGCCTTTGAAGTTGTGCCGATGAGGCAAGTGGAGAGCTGGTGCATGTTTGGGGAACCGCCTTTGGCTTCGACCCTTGGAGGTGCGTTGATGAGACATGGGGCTCCTTTCGCTATACTTTTAGACCCTTTTTGCAACAACCGATTTAACTTTTCGAAAAGGCTCTGACCCTTTCGTGGAGGGCTGATTTGACCAATTAGGATCCTTCAGGCTGTGGGGCCAATTTGATACTTTTACAAAAATAACAAAAGTGACAAGTTCCGCCAAATCTTATACCACGCCACATCCAATTAGAGATGTCCACGTATCTCTAGACCTGGGGAAATGGAAATTGACAGGGAAGATACACCCGTCATTCTGACTGTGAAAAAAATACCAAGAGTGCGCCGAAGAAACTCCACCCTTTACGCCCGTCTTTCAACTTAGCTCGATTTGTAAACAATAACAGGCTCCATGCGATCCACTTTGCCATAGAAAAAGGATTGACAATTTCATTCGAATGAAGGAAACAATTTTCAAGCATCTAGACGAGAAGACAAATTTTTTATCAAACCATGCGGACTGCAAGATTCTAAATTAATAGGGCGATATTGCAAATGAGTACCAACTTCTTCAAAGCACATTTTTTTCTCTCTCCAGACTTCTCAATCTGCTCAAACATCTCTCAAAGGCACCAACTCAAAATTTTCGAAACTTGACTTAAAAAAATGAGGGGAATTTTGAGGGTGACAACAACTGGCTCTTTCTGGGGATGACTTGGCTGGGACAGAGGAACGAGGCAAGATCAAGAACCATAGAAAAACTCTGGGAAAGTAGACCAATGCCTTATCCATTGGGCAAATAGAGTCAAAGGCAAAACCAATACAGAAGACAACACACACGGAAGGGAAACAAACCAAAAAGGAAAGACAAAAACAAAACACAACACCACACATAGTATATACAAAAGGACTGCCTAATCACCTAGGACTTGAACAACTTCAAATACTGCCCACTATAAGGAAGTGGGAGAGGAGATCCATCCATATAATCCAAGTAGAAAGAATTTTCTCTAGCAAAGTGTCTGATTTTGAAAGGACCAAGCCAAAGAGAATCAAACTTACCATGGCTTCCTCGAGGTTCATGTCTTTTGTCCCACAACAGAACAATGTCTCCCACTTGAAAATCTCTGGGTCTAGCTTTCTTATCAAACAAAGCTTTCACCTTCAGTTGATGAGCTGAGATTCTATCAAAAACTTGCATCCTGTCTTCATCCAGCTTCTGGAGATACATGATCCTCTTGTCCAAGGAACTGGTGAAACTTGTATCTTCAATAGCCTTCATTAAGTGCAAGGCTGGTAATTCCATTATTACTGGTAGTTGAGCTTCAACACCATACACCACCTGGAATGGAGACATCCCAATTGCTCTTTTGGGTGTAATTCTATCTGCCCAAAGAGCATCATAGAGCTTCTTGTGCCAATTCCTTTGAGAGTCATTGACAAGCTTCGAATGATGGTTACAAGATTCTTATTTGTTGATTTTGCTTGTCCATTCCCTTGAGGATAATAATTTGAAGAATGAGCAAGGGAAATTCCATAGCCATAACAGAAATCCATCATCTCAGAAGAAGAAAAATTGGAAGCATTATCAGTCACAATCTTGTTTGGTACCCCAAACCTTATCAAGATGTTCTCCTTGATGAAATTACACACCACCTCAGAAGTAGTGCTTTTGACTGGAATAGCCTCTACCCACTTTGTGAAGTAATCTGTAGCAGTTAGCACGTGAGTATGTCCAACACTGGAAGGTGGGTTAAGAGTTCCAATGAAATCCAATCCCTACTATTGAAAAGGCTCATCAATCACTACTGGTTTGAGTGGTAAAGCAACCAACTTAGGTCTCCCAACAAAAGTCTGACAGGCTTCACACTTACCTACCCATTTTGATGCATCTCTGAACAATGTAGGCCAATAGTACCCTACACAAAGGATTTTATGGGCAGTGACAGCAGAAGAGAAATGCCCTCCACAAGCCTGATCATGAAAATCTGAAAACAACTTCTTCTGTTGCTCTTTGTCCACACATTTAAGGAATCTTCCATCAATGCCTCGCTTGAACAAAGCATTTTCCCATAATACATACTATGCAGACCTTAGCTTAATAGCTCTCTTTTCCTTGGCACTCAAATGGGATGGACACTCTCCATAAGTAAGAAAATGTGCAATATCAGCATACCACTTATCTGTTGAACTGAGGAAGAGAACAACAGGAACATCAACTACTTTTGTGGACAATTCTGCATCAACTCCTTCAGCAATAAGCTCACATAAGCCTTTACCTCGGACTAGCTTAGTTGGCTTGATATCAAGGTCATATTCTTGGACTTTTGCTACCCAATTGCCTCTCTTAGTTCCAAACTCCTGTTGTGTAAGAATAGACTTGATGGTTGTATCAGGTACAAGCACAATAGAGTGAGAATTAAGAATATAAAAATGAAACTGCTTGACAACTTTGACCATTGCAAAAGCATGTTTCTCCATCATAGTATATTTCAATTCATGAGCTTTCAGAACATAGCTCATGAATGCAATTGGAAGTTCATGATCCTCAGAATTTTTTTGAGTTAGCACAACAGCCAAGGTACTCTCTGTAGCATAGCAATAGATGATAAAATCTTTGCTGAAATCAGGACATGCTAAGATGGGGGTTCTAGCAATGGCTTTCTTGATACCTTCAAATGCTTCTTTACCTTTGGAAGTCCAACCAAAGTTTTGCTTTCCTTTCATCATGTGAGCAACACTCATAGTCAGTTCTGCAAAATCTGGAATGAATCTCCTCAAGAAATTTATCTTGCCAAAGAAAGAGTGAACACCCTTTTTGCTTGTGGGAAGAGGAATCTGCTGGATTGCTTGAACTCTTTCTAGATCTATCTTGATCCCTTCTTTGGAAACAATATGCCCCAACAACTTGCCTTCAGTAACACAAAAGACAAGACTTCTTAGGATTGAGGGAAACTCCATGTTCTCTGCATTTTTGAAGAACTGTTTCTAGATGCTGAAGATGATCTGCCCTTGTTTTGGAAAAAACAGTCAAATCATCAAGGTACACAACAATACACTTTCCCTTTAGACTGCCAAAAGCTAAATCCATTGCCCTCTGGAAAGTGGCACCAACATTGATAAGACCAAATGGCATTCTCTTGTAGGCAAAGGTTCCCCAAGGAGTAGTAAAAACAGTTTTGTGCTGATCTGGGGTACTGACTTCCACTTGATTGTATCCAGAGAATCCATCTAGCATAGACAACATCTCAGAGCCTGAGACAGCTTGCAAAACTTGATCCATCATGGGGAGTGGATAGTTGTCTTTTAGAGAGGCCTGATTCAAATTCCTTGAAATCTACACAGATGCAAATCTCGCCATTCTTCTTTCTGACATGCACAATGTTGGAAATCCATGTTGAATGATGTATAGGGAAAATAATCTTGGCTTTTAGTAACTTCTGGATCTCTTGAAAAATAGTATCAGCAACCTTAGGATTGTACTGCCTTTGCTTCTGCTTGAAAGGTTTGATCCCAGGTTTCAGAGGGATATAGTGTTGCATCTCCTTTGGTTGAAAAGCCTTAAGATCTTCATATGAATAGGCAAGAACATTGGCATACTTTTTTTAATAGGTTTACTACTTTATTCTTCTCTTCTTGAGTGCAACATTTTCCAATATTCACCACCTTGGGTTCATCATTGCTTCCAATATTGACCTTCTCATACTCAGCAGATTGTTGAGTCCCTTGAGAAGCTTCAGATTTGATGAACCTATCATGTTTGTCAAACAAATATTCTAGACTCACCAGTCCTTTGGGAATCTTGTTACCCTTCAACTTAATACAACCATCCTGATCCATATCTTCCTTGATATCTTCCTCATTAGAGGGCACATATTCTCTAGGTAGAGTTTCACTTCCTTCAAAATATAATTGATTGAGGTAATCTTTAAGCTCCAAGAAAGAGAGAAAGTGTTGATCATCATTGAAAAACTACCAATTGCTTGCATTATTTGGTACATTGGGCCTATGAATCATTTCAATGGTAAATTTCTCTTGAGAGAAATTTAGATGAGGAATAAACAAAGATCCTGAGACAGCTAGAGAATCAGCTCTAATATTCTTTTCTCTTGGCATAGCTTCAATTGAGAAAGCATCAAGGAATTTAATGGAATCCCAAACAATATTTATATAATGATTCAATCTCCTATTCTTGACTTGGTAAAGATCCCTTACCTATTTCACAATCAAATCTGCATCACCACGAGCACAAAGATTATTTACTCCTATTTCTTTTGTCATGCTCAACCCAAGGATGAGAGCCTCATACTCAATTGTATTATTTGTATTTTCAAAATGAAGCCTAAAATAAAATGGATGAATTTTCCCTTCTAGAGAGATTAACACCACACCCGCTCTAGAACCAGCTAAAGAGTAGCTTCCATCAAACTCTAAAGTCCAAATGTCATTGGGATCATGAATCAATCCCTTAGGAAGACTTGCCTCATCCTATGACATGATCATATAGTTTTCATGCCCTATATCTTCATAGATTATTTATGCTTTTGGATCATCAGTATTTTTCACAATATACTCAGTTTTCTTTTTTGGTAACAACTTTCTTATTTTTCCATTGACCAGGATCAAAGCATGTGACCATTCCTTCTTAATTTCACCTCCTACCTCTTTACATAAATTCCTACTCAGCAACATACCATATGAGGGAGGAATATCAACAACCAAAATAATGGTTGTAACCCTTTTCTCTGGAAAATAAGCGAAGGATACTTGTGCATCTTTAATCCTCCCAAATAAAGTCACTTCTGTACTCTCCATGGAATATCAGGAACCAAAGGTATGTGTTAGATTCAGGCCTAAAGCATGAGATACTTTTACAGGCATTACATTGTCTGCAATGCTCCCGAGCCTATAACACAATTACTGAGTTTATGGCTAGCTATGAGGAGAGTCACATAGAATGGTTCAATACTTTATACATTAAGGGGAAGTGACTGCAGCCACAAGGATTGGTTGAGGTGAGGAAGAGGGAGTGGGAAAAAACCTTTAGAAGTATTGGATGAGGCTTTGGATTTGATCTATAAGATGAGTGTTCTGTGGAATTGGCTATGAATGAGCTTGTTGAATTTGGCCAAAAATTATCTCATGGGCTCATGTGGTTCCTTCTTGATATGAGAAATTTGAGCCAAGAGAGCATGCACATCTAATAGCAGGTTTGAAACATGAAGATTCTCAAACTAAGTTGTCAAGGTGGTCCATTTTATCAATAATTATGACCCAACAGGAAGATGATAGAACCAATTAGCAGCATTATCTTGCAATGTTTCTATAAAGAGCCTGATAAAAACATCTTCAGATGCTCAATGAGAATCCTAAGAATCCCACATGCAACGCTGAAGGATCAATAGTGTCATCGGGGTATATTTCTTCCCATCACCATAATTTAGGAAAACATTTCCTACTACTCCTAGGTAACTCAAGAAATGGTTGAGGAAGAGCAAGAGGCCTAATCCGTTGTCTCCAAGGTAGAGGTGTTGCAATCTATGGGAAGATTGTCTGAAGTGGAACTAAAACACCAGTAAGTATCAAGCCACTGCAAATTAGGGATGAGTTGTTCTAGAGGAAAGATAGTTCTTGGAATGTCTTTGTCGTTGAAGAAGGAAGGATGTGCTTACAGAATGAGATTAAATTTGATCTTCTTTTTAGAAGAAGAGATCACATTTTAATGGCACAGAAGATGAAAATCTAGAATATTTAACCCAAATCGAGATATCCAGTCGGTTCTCCACGTGTATATTTAGAGTCATGTTTGAGAAAAAATGATTGAAGATTGTGATTAAATCTGGGATGTTTGAAACGAAATCCCCAGCGGAGTCACCATATTAATGGCGAGAAAGATGTTTTAAAAATGGTACTTAACAAAACCACAGTCAGGGGAAAATAAGTATTCTTCATGGGAGCGGTTCCCTTATGAAAGCAGGCAACAAGACTTATATAGCTTTGAAAATGACAACTTTTATCATTAATGGTTGAGAGCAGGGGTCTGGACTCTTCAAAAATTTTTTTACCACTCAATTCTTAGCAATACAAATGAATGAAAGACATGTCTGTCTGAAAGGAAAGAGTTAAGCGTTTAACACGTACTTTTATAATATAGATAGAAGAGTATAACCTTATACGTAGAGAAAAGGTGACCTACACGATCTTAGAATTTTTCACTCTTCATACTCATGAAGATATCATTCCATAGACACAAAGTTATACAAATGGCATCGTTAATAAGAACACAAAGCTTTGTTATCATAGAAGATTTTGCCATGAGTCCCTCAGGTAAGTAAGAAGAGACAATAGATAAACTGAGAGAAAGTGGAGAAATCGCGCATTTATTGGGGACTTTCGATTTTGGATTTACCACTTGAAAGATTATCGAAGAGTCCATGTGGCTCCTTTGCCAATGAGCTAAACTATTTCTTTTATAGATGCCTAAGTCCCTTTTGTTTGATGAGGAGTCATAAGAGAAGAAAAGATATGATTTGGAAGATCAACGCACCAACCATGGGAATGCCCCCTACAACTTTTTTTTTGAAAGAGTGTCAAGTCTGGATCGAATGGAGTCTTTGGTACAGACTGAAGATTTTTTAACGGATGGAAGATCAAATAAAATCTTGAATCTAGACCACATGGCAAGTTAGGCAAATCGTTAATGGCGTGAAAGACACCTCTATATTTTCACCTTGAAATGCGTCGACATGACGCAGTGGAAGTTCTTCACGTCATTTGGTGTGTAGAAAAGTTAGACTATTTCAACAACCAATGTCCTCATCTTACCCAGATCTGAGCTTCCATGTTGAAGGGTATGGCGTTATTTGATGGTCTCTGCATTTATCCATACACCTTTAAATGTTGCAAAAGGCAATTTTCACAAGTCTGCGATCCACTTAGGATCCCGAAAATTTGAACCTTTAGCATAAAATATGCAAAGTGAAAAATGCATCGTTGGGATACCGTGCAAGTCTTCTATTCAGCTCTTTATACTTAGGATCTCAACACGTTGGATTTATCCTGACTCTGACCACGTGGATTCGTGGCCACTTTATAATTTGGGGTACTCCGCATTTGTGAAACAAGATAAATTTCCAAAAGTGCACCGATGATCCGACACTTGGCACCTTCAACGTAGTGCTTTTATGACTTATTCGATTTTGGAAAAAAAATGAAAAATTCCAAAGTTCTCTGATGACCCATCTTCCCACTTTTGATGCAGAATTAACATGTGACTTTACTTGGCATGAGCGGGTCACAGCAATTCACTTTATAACTTTACGTCTTTTATGGAAACAAAGCCAAAATTTCTAAAGTGCCCCGATCAACCCGCCTTCCCACTTTGAACTTCAAAAATGGCCACATGTCCTTTTGCAGAGCCTTGGGAATTATTTTATACTTTTACGCCCTTTTTTTCGTAATGTATCAAAACACAAAAGGCTCTGATGATCCACCTTACCTCCATAGCTCGATTCAACCAATCAGGATCCTTCGGGGCCACGGGGCCAATTTACCATACTTTTTTAAAAAATAAAAAAAGTGACAAGTTCACTAAATAAACCCACCACGCCGCATCCAATTAGATATGTCCACGTATCGTGCATGACATTAGAAAAGAAATTGATAGGGAAGATACACCCATCATTCATGACTATAGAAAAAAATACAGAGGAGGGGAAACTCCACCATTTACTGCTTGAATAACAAATTGCTCCTCGTGGAAAGAAGAAACTGTAAACAATACCAGGCTTCGATCGATCCATGGCCATAGAAAAAGGATTTGACAATTTCATTCGAATGAAGGAAACAATTTTCAAGCATCCAGATGGGAAGACAGAAATTTTATCAAACCATGTGGACTGCAATATTTTAAATTAATAGGGCAAGATTGCAAATGAGCACCAACTTCTTCAAAGCACAAATTTTTCTATCTCTCCAAATTTTTTGATCTTCTCAAACATATCTCAAAGGCACCAACTCAAAATTTTCAAAACTTGAATTGAAAAAATGAGGGGGATTTTGAGGGTGACAACAGAACCTAAACCACCTTTTCCTCATTTTATTGGTCTGCATGTGGTTTTGGTTACATTCTCGGTTCCAAATTAGGCAAGGTTTTTGGTCCTATTTTATTATGTTGATAGGCATTCCCTATTAAAAATGAATTTACCTATCAATCTAGATCAACGACTACAATTAATTGTATATAGTGAAGTGTTGAGGAAATATTCATCCTCTCTATGCTAAAATCAGTTGTATACATTGTCATGTGTTTGAAACTAGTCTAAAAATATCACTGCTACTAATACTACTAATTCTCAACACAAGAAGGTTTTATTAATATTATAATGTCACTATCAGTATCTTCTTCACCACAAATTGTCATTGTAACCTTGTTTTTTTCCTTTTATGCACAATATTGAAAATGAAGATAGCCTTTAACGTATGGAAATTTCAAGTGAGATGATGGCTTATTGGATTTGAAGTGCTAAAAATGGATTCAAAACATTCATAGTGGAAAATTTGAAACATTTTGTGCCTAGGATTAAGAGTGCAAGGTGTTCTAATACAAATAGCAAACCAATGGTGATAGTCAATATGTTAGATTTACTTGCCGAAGGTAACAGTCGAGATGTTGGAGCCGAGTTTGTGGATAAAGTGGCTCATGAAAATAAATTTGTGATTAGAAGCTATAAAGAGGATAAAAAAGAATGTGAGAAGAAAGTGAGAATGGGTAGTGGAGAGCCATATGGTTAAAGTGCATGAAAAACTCCTAGAGTGGAAGTGTAGTCATATGAAGAAGCTTATGAGCTCACGATAAGAATGAGCCACGATGATCTATATAGAGCATTGCTAAGAATAATGAATCTAAATGAAGCACACAATGGATGGAGGGATATTGATACCATTTGTGATGAGAATAGAGAAAGATGAGGGAGGATGGACTCATGCGATGGTGAAGTCAAGAAAGTGTATGAATCACTTGAATGTAACTCTTATGCATTTTAAACTCACAGGCTTAACAAAAAAAAAATGGACAATTTTTAGACTTCACTAACTTGAAAATAATTTTTTTCACGTATTACATCATTTCCATTCTTAGCTTGACCTATTAATCTTATGATTTGATTGATGTTGGAAAACGACATAATACACAACATTCAACTTGGGATAGATGTATATGTCTTCGCCTCAACTTGATTTCCTCATGGTTTAGTAATGAGTTCAATTCTCCATCCAACATTTATTCACTTGATTCACTTATTTGATGTTCAATATCTTAATGTGGGATAAATAAATAAAAAATTATTCCTACGATCTTTCATATTAGTATCTCCTCTTTCTAGGTTTTTTTTCTAAATTAAGTTTTGGATTCATATGGTGAGCACATATAGTTACTTTTTTGCTTCTTCTTAATTCTTTATTCCCTTGATACTAATTCAATGCATCAATTTGAATGTGAAGGTGTGGATTCATGAAAATTATGACTCAAAGGTATGGACATCCATAACTATGACAACAATGTTTATTATTATTTGTTGATAGTATGTTGTCTCTTAACAGAGATAATAAGTTGGATGACAAGGACATGATTTTTGTCCCCTGGGTACAACATATATTTTTCTTTTCCTCTATATTTTTTTTAAATTTCATTGTTCTTGGTCATGGAATTTAAGTTCATGGTTATATTTTAATTGTTAATGGTTTGTATGAAATGATATTTCAAGAAACAAGCATGGTGAAAATGATGTTGCAACCTAAAGCATAGAAGAAAGTACAAGATAGGCCAGAGGACTTAGTGGAAAAGGGTAGAAACACAATATATTCATACATATGCAACATTTCCTATATGAATACATCCTCTTCCCACAGGACTCCAACATGGATGATGGAAAGTTTGTGTTCTGTAGGACACCGCCATCATAGTCAATATGTGGTCGATTACGCACAACTTGCATGTTTGGGATTCACCTAAGTAGTTTTGAGAAGAGAGGGAGAGTTTGGACATAAGAGGAAATAACAAAAGGCTTACTATTAGCAGATGTCCCTAGATCATGACATCGAGACTTGTAACTAGTTGTAGTCTAGGTTAATTCATATTAGTTCTATTAACATGGCATAATTCTTGATGTCCAATAGCTACAAAGTAAACATGGTTCAAGGAAGGAAGAAATAATGACTAGGAGAGTGCATAAAACAAACAATAATACTTAATATTGAATCAGAACATACACATGCTTCAAAATGGAAGGAATTAAGATAGATTTCTATTAGGATCAAAGATCAACCTTTTGCAAATTGTACTTGCATATTTTTATACATCATGAGGTGAGCTTTGAGTTACTTGTCCCTTATTATTCTCATACAAAAATAGGCTCTTTGCCTTCTCTATCTATTTGAAGAAAGAATTATATCTTCTACAATTTATCTTATTTGAATTATGCATATACAATAGGATTGCATAATTATACAAAATATATTCATTTCTTCTTTCTAATCCTTTTTACACTCCAACACTTACCATCTTATATCTTGTGAGATGACATATGTGCTTCATGTTGTTCCCCACATAAGGGTGATACTCGGCATTATCCTTTGTTTTGTGTTTTTGTGAGTATTGGGGAATAATGTATATCTCTTTAATGTTTATGAGAAGATGAATATGTGTACACATTTTTTTCCTTTTTAACCTTTGAACAACATTGACAATTAGGTTTTGTGACTATTACTTCGGCATTTTCGCTTATGCAATCTTATGTATCCCACCTATATTTTATTAATAATATTTAAAGTTATTGAATTTCATGCGACCTTATAATACGTGTCAGAATTTATTCTTAACATACCATGTTTTATGGTTTGAAGCATTTTGTATTTTGACCATGCTTACATATTTGTATCGTTGTTGGATGTTTATACTATTAAAACACACAATAATGTAATTGTAGTAATCCCAACAAAATTACAAAACCATTAAAAAGTAATACTTTCAGGGTCAACAACTATTATGACAAATTTAATACTTACAAACATTACGTTGACAATCATTTATATTAATTATTAATATGTTTTACTAGTTTCTAACAATGCACTTACAGATTAATTTTAATTTAAATATTGATATGCACATGAGTTCAAGAATAACGAACATGAACGAAAAGTAATTGGAATGTAAAAGTTATAAGTGAAATAAACACATGAGGTTTTTTTAGTATATTACAATCTAGACGTGATTCCTTATTTTTTCCTTTGAAAAAATATTTTTAGGTTTTTGTTGATTTTTTGTCTCCTGTTTATATACTTTTCTAGCAATAATAGATGTTTTCGATTGTTAATACTCATGCATATAATTGAATGGGTATTAAATTAAAATTTATATTCAAATTTATTATAAGATGACTACGATCATAAAGTGGTAGTAATGATTAAAGCATTTTTTGTTCAGTGTATGATTTGATTATTTTATTATTATTCCTTTGTTGACACATACACTAATTTATTATCAATATGCCTCTTTTGAGCTGATGTGTTTGTATCTTCATCTTCTGTGTTTTAAAATTTGTATTTTTTCATAAAATTTGAAATATTTTAAAATAAATAAAACTAAAATTATTTTACTTATGTAATTTGAATATTTCTTTTTAGCTATTAGGTGCTCACATGTCTAAACAACCCCACAACTCACATTTATATCTTTACACGTCCATGTATTCTCTTGAGGATTATGTGTTTAGGTGCTCTTACAGAGATAGTGGAGGGGGGATTTGAGTTCCTGGAGGATTTCAAATGGACTGACCATATCCCTTTACTTTACCTATTTGATCTCATCCACATCCACTCGCATTGTGCACACCTTATGCCACACATGAGGCTTCGTTAGATAAATAATCCGAGATGCAAATTCTTAAGCCTTTTGCTAATGAATTTTTCATCATGTGATGGTGAAGATCTTGATACTTTGTTGCTTATTTCTTTGTCAAATTTAAAAAAATTAAGTGAGGAAGAAGATGAGTGTTTACACCATATATATATGAGATGTGATGTGCAAATATATAGGATGCAAGGGGTTGCTAATGGGGTTGTTTTGAATTAATGAATTTACAATTAACCATGTACAATAAAAAAACATCGATACTTTCAATAACAATAAAGATATAATAATAACTCAAAAACAACGAGGAGATGAAGACCTAGTTGTACAAAGCGGACAAAGGAGATCTAAGTGTGTAACTGGATAAATAAGTTGATATGAACTTGAGGAGGCATTATTTATGAAACAATAGCTGAAAATTTTCCTTATCCACAACCATACGATCCTACACTTATTTTATATGGCTATGCCATCTTCTATGTAGTCTCATACCTACTTAATATTAGGTTATGTAACTTTCTATGCCCTGCGTTTATCTAGAAATCTTTGTCGTTGTATGTTGTTATAGCTCGCACAACCTGTAATCACTCGCAATAAGTAAAAACCCTAAATACCTACTATACCCTTCATCAAAACATTAGATAAAAAAAGGAGAAATTAGTACTTGGGTAAGATTAGACTACCTTTAGTGGTCAACCCATGTTGAACCAATCCAAGTGTTGCACTACATGACCTCGAGTAGGATTAAGTCTCGTGTAGTTCTCCTAATTTATGTGCAAGTGTGAATGTGATCTAAGCCAACCCTTTTGGGTAACCTCATGTCTCTTTAGATAAAGATAACGAGCTAAATACAAAGTAAATAATGTACCTAATGCAAGAGTAGTGTGACATAGTGTGATTTAACTACTAGACTAAACCATTTTTTTCCTTTAAGACCTTTGACAATGCTTGGAGTGACTTTGCTCTTGTTAAGACATGGCTCTAGGACCTTTGAGTGCTTGTAAATAGAGGAAGTTGGAATCTTTGACTTGGTTGAGTGCTTCAAACCCATAATAGTGACTGTTCTAAATGATGTGCAATTGATTTAGGAAGATTTAGGAGAGCCTTAAGTACTTTTGTATTGATATTTGCAATAAGAGCTTATGAAAGTGTTAAGTGAGTTATAAAGTGATATTGACTTATTTATATAAGCTTTTGTAGGTGAAATTTCATGTTAAGGTTGACCATAGGAAGATGAAATGACACATAAGATAATCAAATCAAAAACATATTTGCAAAATAAGGGAGTAGGACCATACAAGTCTGTCAGAAATGCAGTTCATTATGGCCCTGAGTTGTACGATTTTTCCCATGAGATAATGAGATAAAATCTAAATTTTGAGAATGATTCCTAGAGATAAATGAATGCTTTGGTTAATTAGCATTTCCTAGATGAACGAAAGAGTAGAGTGCAAAGATGAATAACTCAAGAGAGAGATAACAAGATATGATGATTGGACTTAAAATGTGAGCATTTGTCTTAGCAAGGGAACAAAGTCAAACTTGTCATTACCAAAAAATGAGTTACCAAATTTGAGTGACTATAGTGAGTCCCATATTCTCTCGTGTTCTCACATAACCAAAAAATATGAAAAGGCATTTTTAGTATCAAAATTATAGGCAAAAAATATTAGTTTGAAAAATCATGTGCATATCTTCCCTCTCTCTCGAGTGAACTACATTGAGTTTCCCTTCAAAATGGCTTAGGGTCTTTCAATCCAAAATGTGCATGGCCTTATGTTGCACAAAGCAATTATTGATATTAGAGGGGTAGAATGATAAGGGTTTACTTTCACATTATCTTTAGAGTCAGTGACCTCTATAACATGCACATATCTCCTCCTTTCTCCTTCCAAATATTATCCATAACAATTCTTGGCCCATATGTTAAAATCAAGGAAAAATGAGGAACGAATTCTTCTGATGCATCCTCCTTTACCCAAATATAGATCCAACGGTCATTGCAATCAACTCTATTATCCACTATGCTCCTTCTCCTTTTATTCTTCCCTCTTCCATCTCCCACTCTACTAGTCACTCTTAGTTTTGATAGTATGTTTCTTGCATTAGAATCTTAAAAACATAACGTGTTTCAATTTTAACATTATCCTCTTTTGTTTAGCTATATAACCATTTCTAAAGTTCATAGCCTCCACAACATGCATGTATATTCTCCTTTATCTCTCTAAAGATTCTCGAAAATGACTCTTTCCACATAAGTTCAAATCGAGATAAAAGAGGAGGATCAACTACGCTGAAAGCATAATTTTCTACCCCTCAAAATTTTACTTTTACTAGTCATCATAACCCCTTGTTAACTTCTGATGTACCCCTTCTCCTACCATTCTCATATCCTTCCTCCTCTCATTATACCCTTGCCTTCCCTAAATTGTGTACCCATTGAAATGAAATGAAATATTTTAATGGTGTCCACGAGACTGAAGAGTCTATGGGACCAAAATCTCAGACTTTAAGATGAATTCATAATCTTTTCCATATCAAATCTTCTACTGTGAATCTTGAGCACAAAACCCATGATCTTTTCAAGCCTGTTTCTTCGAATAACTCATTTAATTTGTCCAACTTCAAGTCATTTTTGTATTAGATACGAATATCATCATAAGTTGAACACTTCATGATGAAGTGTCATTCTGTCTTAACCACCCCTTTGCTACAAAAAAGACAAGTTCTCCTTTCCCAATCCTCTTTGGGTATAGTCCATCTACCGGTTTCACATCGAAGGTGATGCAATCCGGTCCCCATTTGAGCCACTAAAATCCTTGTTTTACCTTTTGATAATTTCCCCAAGATAATGTTTTTCATCATGCTCCCGAGTGGGGATAAATTCTTTGATGTAATAAGATTTCTTACGGCCAATTTTCCATGTCCACATGGTAGTCCTAAAAAAAATTATCTCATAGTTTTTTATTTCCCTATTGTTGTTAGGACACTCCTGAAATTTAATACCTCATTTGTTCATCTAGTTATTGTTTTACTTCATCCAAGTTTTCTTTCTATGCTTTAATTTTTCCTCCATAACCATTTTGGGACAGCGATGATTACCCATGCTTTCAGCCTTTTTTAAGATAACTTAGCAACCGAGTTATTGTTGATGCTTCTATTAGGAAAGTACCCGCTTCAGCCAACAGGATCTCATAAGGGATTGTTGACTTGAATTTAAGAGTGTTTGTGATTAGATGTTTCTGGTTTCTTTCTAATTGTCTCCATCCATGATTTTATTTGCTACTTCCCTATACTTCGCAACCATAAAGAGCAACCAAGGTGACCAATAATCCGAAAAGGGGTTTCTTAGTTTTCCAATCCCAAAGTTTAGTTGTCCTACACCTATTTTGAAGTAGGTAAGATTCTTTTCAACCCCCCTTAACCTTTTTATTCTAGATGTCTCCCAACCAAGATTTTTGTATTTTGTTACAATTTCCAACGGGCTCCCCTAATAAAGAAAGTTACTTTATTTCTCTTTCCTTTTTAAAGAAAAAATAATTACTTTGGTTTTGTTAATGTTCACTTGCATCCCTACTTTCTGGAAAAAAAAATCTAAGGCTTTCAAATGATCCCTCAATCATTGAGATGTTTTTGAAATTAGAATAAGATTGTTAGCATATAATAGTAACTTCACCACATAACGTGTCAATTGTATGCCCCCTCCCTCGATTTTTCTTAATAATTCTTCAAGCTTGTCAATGTATAAGCCAAACAAGGTGGGAGAGAGAGAACAACCTTGCTTGAGACCAATTTCACTGCTAAAACATTCTAGCATACCCTCTTTGGTTCTGATTTTACCTTTGACCTGCTCATAAAGCCTATGCACTGCTGCTCTAAACTCATATGGAATCCTAAGTTCCTCCATCCTATTCCAAATTTTGTCTCTAGGCATTGTGTCAAAAGCTTTCTTAAAATCAACAAAGCAACAAAAAACTTCCTCACCTTGGGTATCCCAAACCTTTTCAATCAAGTTCCTAAGAGTGATGCAATGGTCGATGGTTGAGTGTCTAGGTCAGAAGCATGCTTGCCCTTTTGCTCTTTTACCCTATCTTTCTTCCCAACTGTTGATTTGACGGTCTACCATGGCCCCAAAAAGTTTACCAAGGAGAGGATTGACCATGGTATTTTGATGGATTATTGATATCATTGCTTTTGAATAGGGTAATAACAGTACTAGTTATCCACTCCAATGGGAAGCCATTCTCGTTGATCTCATTGAATGTTTTTCTAATGTGCGGAGTGACGATCTTCAGACCCCAATTTAAAAATTTAGCATGTAACCCATCAATATCTTGTGTTTTACCACTTGCTAGATTCATTATGCCATGTTTGATGTCTTCCATGGAGAAAATATTGGTCAAATTATTATTTATGGGATGAGTATTCTATTAAGACTGCTCATAGAGGATCCTCGCATGCTCTAACAATTGAGCATCTGTGATATTATTTTCTATGTGTTTTTTTCCTTTATTATAGCTCCCTCCAAAAGCCTTTGGTATTGTGTTTTCCAAGAGAAACTAATTCTTTCCTTCTCATATTCACATAGGTTTCTTTTTTGTATTAAACCAATTTGTCATTTTTTTATTTTCTTTGTTCACCTCACTTTCCTTCAAAGCTCTCTTGGAAGCCTTACATTCTTTGTCATACCATAGGTTCGTTGGAAAAGTATTTGTAACTCCCTTTCTACGCTTAGATATTTTGCAAGCCCATAATTCCTTGTGAAGTAAAGGAATCAACAAATTATTGCATACATACATCTTTGTCCCCTTTGTTACCTTGATCTCTATACCATTTCCTGTTATATGAAATTGCCGCTCAATGGCAACAATGAAGATTTCCTAAAATTCTTTATTTACAATGATTTTTCCTGATTGTTGAGTTGTCTTTTGTATGTGATGAACTCGTTTTCTTTGGTGCTGATTTGAGATGGTAGCAAGCTTGACAAAGAGAGGTTTATGATCAAATTTTATCTTGATAGGAAAATTCCCTATTTTGAACTCAAACAACTAAGAAGTGGAGCTTTGGGAGCAGATGATATAGTCCACTAAACTTTGACCATTTTATGTTTTGTAAGTGATACTGCCTGATCTACGCCAAGCCCTCACGTCATTAAAAATAACCATGTCATATTAGTTGCATAGGCCTAGAAGTTTGACCTCAAAATGCATCACCTCTCCATTACCGTCTTTTGATATTCTTTCCCAAAGTTGGTCCTCTTCTTCATTAATCCATAAAGGATTGTCATCCTCATCTTCTTCATTGTTCAATTGGAGAGATTGATTTTTTTTCATCCTTGCATTAAATTCACCCATTAAAATTATTTCCCCTAAGGTACTAAACACTGAAATGTCTTTTTTTAGCAAAGCACGTGGATCTTCATTATCTAGAATCCTTCTCTTATAATTATTTGAAATTTTCGGTGCAAAGTAACAAGCAGCCAATCTGATTATCGCCTCATTATCTAATATTTTCAGCCATGTGTATTACTTATTTGGGTCCTCATTTTCAACTTCGATAGTCTCAAACCATAATTACTTGATCATCACTGTGATCCCCTCATGAATTTTTCTTGTTTTGTTCCATTCATTCCAAACAAAAAAATTCTTATACCCTTCAAATTTTGGGAATTTATAGCCTTCGTGTTCATGTGTTTCTGTAAGAATAACAATATCTTTCCCCTCTGTTATGGGCCTTAATCTGGGTCCTCTTCTCCAAGGATACCCCTCCAATTCCAACTTACTATGTGCATGGATTCCCGTTGGGCCTGGAATCCCTATTTATTGCTTGAAATTTGATCACTGAATTGGGATTTCCCATTCCTCAAATGTGCCCATTTTCTTGCGTATCTTTCCTCTTTCACTTTCTCCTATTCCTTCTTTTGATCTTCTTATTGGGAAAATGTCAAATCTTTGTCTAGATAAATATGTGTGCCTCTAATCATTCCTCTACTTTTTAGGATAACATTTATGTCTTCTACATTTCTCATTAAAAATCCTACATGACGACCCTTTCCTCATTTTATTCTCCTACCAATCTTGTTGGCTTGATGTATATAACTTTTCCACTTCAATTTGTCTTTAAGGAAGTCCCTTGCCAAAATGTCATTTCTTTCCTTTTCGCCGAAGTCCTTTGCACCGTGTTATTATAAGCTTGTTTTATCTCCTTGTAGACACAAATTTTTGGTATCACTTCCCTTCACCCCGCGTTCACTCTCTGTCATCTTTTTTGACTTGTCCCTTTTCCATCCTAAATTCAATCTATCCCAATTAGCATCATTTCCCCACCTAAATTCAATTTATCCCACTCATATCATTATTTCCCATCTTTAATTAATCACCTCCCTAAATTAATCCCTAATCATCCCTAATTAATTTAATCCTTCATTAATTACTTCCTCTCTCTAAATCTTCCATTTTATCCTTTCTAGGCCACCCCCATTTAATGATTTCATCTCTATATGGCCTTTATTTAATATTTTTCACCCTCACATACCCATTTCTCATCCTATGCAACCCTAATTTGTCCTTATCCTTCTAAACCCTAATCCTGATTTCAAATGGGCTCTTTTTCTAAATCTCACCGCCTTCCCACCACCCAAATGGAAAAATCCCCGTGATCTTCGGCAACCCATCTGGGTCACCGTTACCCTATAAATCCTACCCTTACCCCTCCTTTTCTCAAGGATGTAATTTTGGATCTTCAAGCTTTCTTGTGATCTTTCCTTCATTCTTGACTACCTTTGTAACTGCCACAATCCATCTTATAGTCCTCTTGGAGATCTTTGTGACCTTAAAATTTGGAGATTTAGGGAGATATCTTTCACCTTTGCATGATTTGGGCTTCTTTTTTATTATCATTATCATCTTATATCAGGTTTAGCTAACATCTTGTAGCAGGTTCATCTAGTCATCAAGGAATCAATCACAACCTTCATTTCAACCCATCTGTGTTTGTCTGCAATTATTTGTTTCAACTCATCCATTTTCATCCAATTTTATATCATCCCCAATTGTCACCGTCAACCCTGTCTGGTCACCATCGACCCAACCTTCTTTCCATTAGTTTCTTTGTCATTCATATCCCCTTTTAACCATCCTTCTATCTTCATCTATTCCACCTCTAGATCCTATCATTCTTGCCTCTTTTTTATTTCAGATTCATTCAGCCATCCCCTAGTCGCCACCGATCCTAGTCTAATCGCCATCGACCCAATCTATATTTTTATCATTAATCCTTAGTTTCCATTATTTTCTTACATCCTTTCTATTTCAAAATTTTTTATCTTTTGCAGGTTATTCCTTCAGCTAATATCCATCATCAATTTCAAATCCAGCCACAAATCCTGTCAGATTGTAAGCCTATTTTTCTATATTTTCTAGTTCTCATCCTCCAAGTCACCATTGACTGGCCCTCTGCAATCTTGGGTCATTGTCAACCCACCCAGGTTTAGTTTACTTTGCATGCATTCATATCATATCTACATCTTTATCTTACATCTAGCACTTTAGTTTCTTTTTTGGTTCAAGATTTTGCTACATCCAATTTATCAATAGCTGATTTTATCTTATCTTTATCAAAATGATGGGTTGACATCCATTCTAGGAAGTCTTCACTGTCTCGGGACTGATATTTTCAAGAAATCCTCCCATCCTATCTACTACTATAATATTTTTATTCCAAATTCATTCAATTTACATGTCACCTAGCTCACCGTGGAGAAGGATATTTCATTTGCACCCGTATTCATCGGCATCACATGTCAAGGTACCTTAAACCCTCGCATATTTGGAGTTACTTATTTTATTTAGTACTAGCTCACTAGTCTAAATAGGAACAATGGAATCAGGTTAACATTCCAGCATGTCTGGTGGGACACACCCTTTCTTGAGCATTTATTTTTTTCTTTCATTTCCATTTTCTTTCCATCTATCTTATACTAACCCTGTAGGAAGGAGCATGTGTTGGATTATGTTACTTCCTTTCTTGCATGAGTTAGATCATATTTATTTCTTTCTTATGTGCTTTGGATTGTGTTGCTTGGATTTAATTTTTCTTTCTTTCTTAAAATTAAAAAAATCAGATAAAAAGGGAAAAGTGTTATCTAGGTATTCCCTTTTTTATTCCTCGTCTTTTTATTTTATCACATTGCATTACTTATTTGTTTCTCTCATCGAATATACACAATTTTTTTTGGATCTAAAAGGAACCCTTTCATTATTTCTTAGAAATATAGTTTAACTAAGGGGTTTAACATGTTGTATTCATTTCATCACACACTTCATCAAACACACACATCAATTTACACATTCCCAAACACTTTTTCCCAGGTGGAACTATTGGGATTTCATCACCTAATAGGAAATTCATCGTAGTGTTCTGTCCGCATTATGAATTTTTTGTATACTAGTATATTGGCTAAGCACTTGACTCCCTTATTTCTGCAGGACCGTGAAGTGAGGGGGTAGGCCCCAATACTAAGCCATGTAACACTATACATCACATATTCATGCCTCACGTACCTTTCTGGTATATCAAGGAATCCAACCAAAACTACCATGAAACCATCCATAGATTTCCATTTCCTAGGCACCCTTCAATCCTATTTTTCATTTCATTTTCACATCTCTAATAATCAAGATAATTAAAAATTTGTTTCTTGACTTGCTTTCTTTGATTACAAATCAGCATAGTTTTGTTTATTATTTGTTTCATTCCAGTTATCACAAGATCCAAAGTAAAAAAATGGAACAAAACCTGACATCAAATAACATTCCCATATTCATACCACTTCCTCTTCAACAAACTTCTACAATGTCCATCCTTACCTCCACCCAATTTGGTTTTTTCTTCCATGTTTACTCAACCCATCATTTCTGCATTCCCATCTCTTCAAGAAATTTCATTGATCCAACATAACACTCATGCTAGAAACTAATCCCTTCCTTGTTCATCAATCCATTCCATCTAGACAAGCAACACCCCCTTTTACCACCTCTATTGATGCTTCTAGGCCTCCTCTCATGCCTCGTGGATTTTTGGAGTTCTAGGAGATTCTCTATGCCTAATCCAGTTTCCCTTCATGAATATATCCTTCGTAATATCATACCAAATCCTCATTGATGGACCTACTTTTCAATATATTTATTGCTTACCATTTCAATCTCAAATCTACATAGGTTCCTTGCATCATCAACTTTTTGTATTCTTTCCTAAATCTATGAATGAGCTTATTATGGCACAACGTGAGCTTGATCCTAATCAACCTTCCTCTTCCATTCCCTCACAATCACCAAACCACTCAATTGGTGGTCCCCATTACCCCTAATTTTCCTCATGTCAATACTATTATTTCTTATTCTATCCCCATGACCTCATCATCTATCATGGTCACTTGTTTCCCCATTCAATCATCTCAAGAATCACACTTGCTTCCTCCCATATCCGAACAACATAATTCAACATTACCTCTCATCTAAACTTCTCATATGCATGCCAATGTCATAACGTAACAACCTCATCCATCTAAATCAACTCAAACCCATCATCCACCTCCTTGAGGTGTTTATCACTACATACTTCCCAAATCAACCAACTCAAATATCCTAACCACCCACTAATTACATCTAGACTCAACCCATATAAAATCAATCAAATATGCCCATCTCTCTTAACAACCAACTCAATCTAACCAATCTTACCACATCCCCATTCAACAAAAACAACCTTTATCACAACCCATTAAATTGGAACCCGTTAATTACATCCCCCTTATCAACTGCTTCCACCAACACCCACTCATCCTCAAATCATATCCAAAATTATCAACAAACTAACCCCTCTACCTCATATGCATCACAATCTAATCCTTTAACACTTCTCAACTTCATCCATCTAATGATCCCTTATAGGTTCTATTAAGTAGAATGGATAACCTCAAAGCCACTACCTTGGGATCTAAGACCACATTTTCATATGAAAAAATATGGAACAAATCCATCAATCCTTCCATCCCCATGAAGCCATATCATCCTCATTAGGAATTGCCTAATTTTTCCAAGTTCAATATCAAAGAGGACTCCCAACAACATCTTTGATATTTTAGACATAAATTTTACCTTATTTCTCATGATCAAGACTTCATGCTTGACTTATTCCCCATGTCATTAGTTGGTCCCACATTGGAATAGGCACAATAGTATCCCACAATACTCATTATTATACTTCACCTCAAATAGTGTAATTATTCCTTGAAACACTTCTCATGATCAACATTACATATAAAATCATGATCACCGACCTCTATGCCATTAGAAAATATGATGATGAATCTATCTTTGATTTTGTTAAATGATGGCACGGTATCATTAACCAACTACCATTTTCCCTTCCACAAAAAGAGCTTAATTGAAATCTTCTCATATTCTTGTATGAAGCATATATCTTCCACTCTTCAAATTCAATCAGTTCAGAAACCTTTGAAGAGGCCTTTACCATGTCTCACAAACGTGAACTCCACGCCCTTAAGCAAGGCCATCTTAAACTCTGATCAATCAAGCCAAAATTTGAGTTCACTAAATCCTCCACGCATGGTGACAAACCTAAAAAAGTTGCTAATGTCCATTGTGGTTAAATCATCTTCCACATACACTTATCACATGGAGCCTCCACAATGTGCTCCTATTATCACCATCCTAAGCTATACCCTCTCTTGGGGAATCTTATAGTGCAATATTTGAAAAGTTAATGGTGACATTCAATCTCATTCATCTTTCTCCCATCTGACCTTTTTGATGAATCACAACTTAAACCAACATGGTATTCATGAGGAAAATTATTACAAATATCACCAAGTTTGCAGCCATGACATTGAAAAGTGTTGCTATTTTAAATACCTCATCCAAAAACTTATAGAATCTGGTGACCTCCAAGTGGACAATCCTAATGTGCCACCTAATCAACCCCTTGACTTCTTCAAACAACTCTTTCCTAATCATCCACCTATTAATCAAACTCCACCCTCCCACATCACAACCACCTAATGCCCATATAATTAATATTATAGACCAATTTGACACCATCACCTACACCCATCACCTTGTCATGCATTACATCTACCCCTATTTCAGACTCTTCCCCTATGATCACAACTTCATCAATATATACGCCTATCATATCAACATCAACTATAACTAACCACTACGACATCAACATCAACCTTAATCATACCCACTTCTCTATCCATAACACCCACATCCTCATCCATTACATCTAGTCCTTCATCTATAGCTACCTCAATGCCTTCATCTCACACATCTACACCTACTCCCACATCAAACACATCTACTATTATGACTATACCCACATCAACATCTAAATATACAACCACATCAACACTACCACCTCTTGAATCCTACACTATGCAAAATACATCTAAAAATGACACTCTCACCACATCTACAACTCCAATCATCCCTGCATCCAACAATCCTACATCTACATAATCTACGATCCCTTTAGATCTCATCAAACACATCATTCAAAAACCACTTCCACCTATAATATCCTCATCCATGACACAATCTACACCCTTTGATTTTGTTTCTATAAACCCTCCAATTGAAATAGTCATCATCCCTGTCAAGGGTAAATCCTCACAACCAAAGACTAAGAACCTTGGCATGTGCCCATCCAAAAATATCTCACACATCCACATAAAAAGTTGGAGCTTCCTCCTCCCAAGGATAACCCTCCTAAGAAATCTAGTGTCACATCATCACTCTTAGGAGCATCACCATCCATCTTAGGGCCAGCCCCTTCATCCAAAACCCCATTATCAAAAAATCAAATTTAAATCCATCCAATATTTCTTCTCCCAAATCCTTCTAAATCATCTACCATCCAAATCAAACAAAATCCAAACCATCTAAGTCACCAACCAATAAAAACTAAAACCAAGACACACCATCTTCCTCTTATTCAAGCCCAAGATAGAATCAAATGCTCCCATGAAACCATCTCAAAGAAAACCATCCCTTCTACCTTCATCTGTTATCCTCAAACCACTTCATCTATGTAACTTCTTCTTCAAAAACCCCTATTGGATCCTTACACAAGAAATATTTCAACATTTACTCAAGCATCCGCAATCACTCTTCCATCAATCAAAATTTTCAATCCACTTGGTCCAAGACCTTCATGGTTTGATTCCAATATTATTTTTGCATACCATCATGCACCTGGGACATGACACAAACATTTTAAATCCCTTCAAACCATCATTCATAATATTATCAATGAGGATGATCTTCTTAATTAAAGGGAGCACACTCCTTCCATCTACCAATCAGCTTCACTCATTTCAACCCTCATCCACCAAGACATATAAATCTCCTCATTCATCTAAAAATTACGTTGCCATCCCTCCTCCAACTTTAACTTATCCTAAGGAGGGTCTACCTCTCTTCATTAATGTTGTTCGGGTCACAACCCATTCTCATCCCCATGAATTCCAACCACCCACTCAATCCAAATCCAAAGTCATTATCATCACTCCTCCTAGTGATTCTACTATGCCCACTTCTTCATCAAAACCTAAGGTGTTTATCTTAGCTGCCCCTCAGCTTACTTGGTTATTGAACAAAGAATTACAAAACAACTTCATCAAGCCCCTAGTTAAGATGTCAACTTTATGAGCTCATTCAAATTTCTCTAGACCATAAGCTAGCTCTCATTAAAGCTCTCAAACCTATCCCCACTTCTAATGATAAGGCACAACCCTTTGCATCACTTGTTAGAGAAATCTTTCGCTTCTGCTTCCATATCCTTTGACGATTGAAATTACTGACATCATACTGAAGAACATGACCTTCCCCTCTTCATCATTGTGTGTATTAATGACACTTTCATCCATCATTCTATGATTGAAAATGGAGCTAGCATAAACATTATCTCATCTCACACCTTTGATCAAATTAATATCCCTAACTCCATTGTCACCCAATCACCTAGGTTCTTCATCGCATTCAATGATGATTGTTGCCCCTGACTTTAGGAACATAGTTATCCTTCCCATCCGTGTTGGTGAAAAAATCCTCCATGAGGTCTTCTATATCGTAGAAGGGGAGTTTCAATACAATATCCTCCTTAGTCGACCATGGATTTGTGACATGTGTTCCATTCCTTCCACCCTTTATCAATGCATCAAGAATGAACATGAGGGGAAATCTTAACTCTCCCCGTAGACACCCCTCCATTCAAGGCATGTAACATGACTTATCATCCTAATGATGTGCTCATTCCCACACATGATTCTTCTAAGACATCCACTAGCTCATCATCTCTACATCTAAGCTTCCCAATGATGATTATTTAGACAAATTGATGGATCAGCTCACGTTGGAGGGAGTATCATCTTCTCACACTTAACACTCTTCCCACACCTCATAGACTCAGTAGACCCGAAAAATATCTAATGTATCGACCTAATGTCAGGGATATCATTTATTTCGGTCCACCTTATCTTCACACCAATCTCATCTATGGTGGAATTGATCACCCTTCCTACCACATTGACACTCAACCACACACCAAACCATACACCAACGACTTTGAATTTCTTTACAAGAAATCCTTTTCTTACACTTATCTTCATCATTGTTGCACCTAGAAAGGATTTGGAATGGGGTGTTATGAATAAGGCATGCATGACCTCATCATTGATCAATCTCATAAACCCCATGAAAAATTTGGGTTGGGCTATAAGGAACAATCTGTACAGACCCTCTTCCACCATATTTAGCTCTCATGGACATAGATCCTCCATCTTCTCCATCCCACAAGGTTATGGATATAGATGACACCATGTTTATCGCCTCTGGATTTTTTCTAATCTCCACCATCACTTTGGGACCACTCACTTATCAATGTGAAAATGAAACTAGGTCCCTCCCTCTTCAATTTCCAAATATGGTAGAAGAAGGTTCTCCTACCATTTACATTCTTTCAATGCACCAACAACGAATCCATCCTTTATTACATGGGGGTAGAATATTCCTATCTTCATAATACCTTACCACTAGACACATCCACCCTTATCAATGAATCCACCATCAACATCAACATCAGGACTCCATAAGAGCCCCACATTCTCAAAGTGGGTCAATCCCTTGATCTGTAGGAGCTTGAATATTTCACCTCTTTCCTTTCTTAGACATAGTCAATCCTTCATATGGTCGTACACTGACATTTCAGGTCTCGATCCTTCCATTGTTTTCCATAACATTGTTACCTTTCCTAATGCCAAGAAAGTTAAGTAAAAGCTTCAACCGCATGCATCCTCAAGTTTCCCTCCTTGTCAAAGAGGAGATGCAATACCTTCCTTTCTACCAATTTCATCATTCCTATCAACTATCCATATGGGTTTCCAACATTGTACCCATTGCCAAGGAGCTTCGGGAAAGCTTTGTATTTTCACTAGACTTTTGAGATCTTAATCTCACTTTCCCTAAAGATGATTTCCTCTTCCTAACATTGATCGCTTGTAGACCTTAGTGTAGGCCATGAGATGATTTCTCTTATGGATGGTTTCTCTGGGTATAATTAGATCCTCATCACACCAGAAGACCAATATAAGACTTATTTCATCACTCCTTGGGGGACCTTTTTCTATCGTGGCATGCCCTTTAGTCTGAAAAATTCCAAAGCCACTTATCAGTAAGCCATGACCTACATCTTCCATGATCTTATCCATAAGACATTAGAGGACTATGTTGATGACCTCTTGGATAAATCCAAGTATCATTGTGATCACCTTTCTTGTCCTTGAGGTCCTTTTCAAGTGACCTTATTTAATTCTTCCCCCATCTTAATCCAACCAAGTGTGTGTTTGGAGTTCTTACTAGTAAAATCCTTGAATTTATCATTTCCATCAGGGGTATTAAAGTTGACCCCGCAAAAATCAAGCCTATCCTCAAGATGCCTCCTCCTAACTTAAAGAAACTTTTTAGTCTTCAAGGCCAACTTCAATTCCTTTTCATTTCATCTCATAACTTTTTCCATTTCCAATCTTTCATCACCTTCTTCATAAAGACATCGACTTCAAATGGGATGATAACTACCAAAAAACCTTTAATGATCTTAAGCAATATCTCTTATCCCCATCAACTATGCTTACACCTCCAGTGAGGGGGATCGAAAATCCTTTTATATCTTTATGTCTCTACCTCTAATCATGCTCTCAATGCCATGTTGGCACATCATGACAAGAAAGATAGGGAGTAGGTCATATACTATATCAGTCGCACCCTTTATGATTATGAGCCTCGCTACACTTTTTGTTGCACTCTTGTCTTCAATACCTATAAGCTTCACCATTATCTTCTTAATCATAAAACTTATGTCATCACTAGATTTCATCTTCTCAATACCATGCATTCCAAGCCTTATCATAGTGATCACATCACTCAATGGCTCATGCTCATGACAACATTTGACCTCGATTTTATCTCTCAGAAATCAATCAAGGGAAAAATATCACCGATCAATTAGCTAACGCCCCTCTTCTTGATGCTCGTCTTCCTCACGAGTGATTTCCAGACTAATCTATCAACAACTTTGAACATGAATTTTCTCCTTTCAAAATGACACTATTCTTTGACGGCTCTAAGTTTAACAAGGGGAGGGTTGGCGTCATTATCATTCCTCCTTGGGACACTCCTATTCTTATCACTCATAAACTTAAGTTTGAATGCACCAAAAATATGGCCGAATATGAAACTCTTATCTTAGGCCTTCAAACCATCATCTTACTTGGCATCCAAATCCTTGACATCTACGGGGATTCTCAACTCATCATTAATCAAGTCAAAGGAATTTATCAATGTAAAAATGAGATCATTAAAAATTATGAAAATATTGTCGACTTTCTTCTTGAAGAATTTGATTTTTACACCATCAAACATCCCTCGTCATCCAACCACTTCACAGACACTATGGCTTCTCTCACATCTCTCATCCCTTGGTCTACAAAGATTCTAAACTCTTTGTTATGGTTCATTGTCCTTGAATAAACCCACTCATCTTAGTGAGTTACTTGGTGTCAACCTCATCAAATCTAATCCTCGTGATATTTGGTATTCTCAAATCTTTGATTATATTTCTCAATCCATCATCCCCTCTAACCTATCTAAAAATGGTAGGAGGTCTTTTCTTCAATGCGCTAACCATTATGTCATCCTTGGTGACATTTTTTACAAGCGTGGCTTTGATGGACATCTTTCTTTGTTTCCTTAAGTCTCATGAATCCACTCATGTTATCCAAGAATTCCACGATGGTATCTTTGGTGGCCATTTTAATGGTTTGGTTATTTCCAAGCATGTCCTTTCCATGGGTTATTATTGGCCTTCTCTCAATCAATATTATTTTGAATATGTTAATAAATGCAAAAAATGCCAACAGCATTCCAATCTAATCCACATTCCTAGTCGGGCCTTGCGGACGACTTAGGATCTTTGGCCTTTTTCACAATGGGGACTAGACCTCATTGGCCTCATCAATCCATATTCTTCTCAACACCATCATTCTATCATCACTGCTACTGAGTACTTCACCAAATGGGTGGAAGCCAATTCCACTCACATCAACTAAAGCTAATCAAATCATTAATTTCATCTATCAACATATCATTTTTTGTTTTGGCGTTCCTCATTAGATCATCATGAACAACAAAAAGTCATTCAAAAAAAAGATCTCAAGAATCTTTTCAACTCATTCAATATTAATCTTAGCTTCTCTTCTCCATACTATCCTCAAGCTAATGGCCAAGACTAAGCCACTAACAAAACTCTTGCAATATCCTTGCCAAGACTATTGATAAATCAAGTCGTAATTGGAATCTTCATATTCCCTTCACTCTTTGGGCTTATCGAACTAGCATCCACACCTCTATGGTCTCTACTCCTTTCTCTCTCATCTATGGATCTGAGGTTGTTCTTCCTCTTGAAGTCCAAATCCCATCCTTGCACATTTCTCTTCGTGACTTTTTCTCTGATGAAGATTATCACCAAGAGCATCTAGCACAACTTAAGTTGTTAGATGAATGTCACCTTCTACTCTTGAACATCATCATGTTTATCAAGAGTGCATCAAATGTTCTTACAAAAAACACCTCAAGGAACATGAATTTAACATTGGTGACCTTTTCCTTAAAAAATTAAAACATCACTACTCTAGAAAGGAGTCAACGTGGAAATTTTTCTCCCAACTAGATTGGACCTTATATTATCACGCATAAGTATGGGTATGGAGCCTATCATTTAGCCTCCCTTGATGGTAAACTAGAAAAAGAACCTCTTAACGCATTGCACTTGCGGCCTTTCTACTGTTAACATACCTACCATTGAGAACTTAGTTATCTTAGTGGTCATCCATCCATCATTAGCCTCTTCCATATTTCATTGTAATGATTTGGAATTATGTGGTCTACCATCACTTTCCTATCTATGACCTTGAATATGGGCACCATGGATCTTCTCATAGCATATTCCTTATGGATAGGTTCTTCCTTTTTGGTGAGAACTATCCATAATCATTACATCCACCACCTTCTTATCTACCTACTGAAACCACGCTAAGGGTCTACAGGTGTCACTTGTACATTCTCTATCCCCTCCTAAGTGGTCTACCTAGCTATCCCCAACTCTTCCATAAAAATTCAAAATCCCAGATGCTCATCTCAAAAAGCTATCATATCCAAAAATAGACTACTCCCTTGAAGGAAAGTTGTTCATAAAAGAAAAAATATCCAAAAGTATAGACTGATCCCTTGAAGGACAACTATCATGCATATCTTATCCTTCCATTTATAAAATAAAAATCCAAAATCCAAAAACAAAAAGCAAAATGTAGACCACTCCCTCAAAGGATGGCTACCATCTCATATCATGGCAGTGAAGGATTCCTGCATTGATCAACCTTCTATATACTCAAAAATAAAAAGCATAAAAGTTTCAAAAGCAAGCATCCTAAGAAAGCTTCCCGCATCGATCAAATTTCTCATCTATGAAAAACTTCCTGCATTGATCAACTTGCATCATATTTCTCAGATATGGGGCATAGACCTAGGAACACCTACCTATGGAGAACCTATATTCCCACATACAAGTGTCATCCAAACCCCTTATGTCATGTTGACATTAGGTTTATAAGTCCATTTTTTCCATTCCCTCGTGATCCTTGGGATTACTAACTATCGATGGTTATGTGTTAACACATGCTATTGGTTGCAAGTGCATTACCTTGATTGGATTATTTTCTTGTTTACCTCCAATCCGGTTTGAAGCATCGTTTCTTCATGCACTCTATTACTAATCAAGTGTCATTTATCTCCTTTTTGGTCACCTTCTATCAAAGTTACATCCTTAACATCACATCGAATATTTATTATCGTACTCTTCCTCATTTATCCATTCTTATGTATGTACTTTTAAGTATAACATCAATCATAACTAACATATTTATCAACCATATTTACATTATTCATATCTAAAACTATCTACCCATTTAATCATCCATATTGCATCACATCCATATCATATTCTATTTCTAAAACATATTCACTCTCAGTTCATCATAATCAAACCCATATCACATCTCAATCCATATCTCCACATCCATTTATGATCATAATCTATCATAATCCATAATCATCCATCAAACCCATAATCATATACATCTAATCCATAATCCATCATAATATAATCCATAATCATCTACATCTAACCATAACATCATAATCAAATCATCTACATCTAAATCATAACATAACATCATCAAAACCATGAATCAAAACACAACACACATATGAATCACAACCAAAATCATATATATATCATCATGAGTCCAAATACATCAATACATATGTCACAGGTCGCTAAGGGTCCTGTCTCAAAGCAGATACATCATCAAAATCAGTAAACTGTACATCTGAGAGTCTCAAATATTTCCCCCTGGGGTAAATTCCTGAATCAATCCCGGGGCCTCATCACCTCCCTCATGGCCTACATCTCATAGTGGTTGTGCCACACTTTCTGTACTCCCAGATGGTGTTACACCACCTACACCCCACTACGAAGCTAGATATGTTACATATCTCAATGTCCATGGCAATCCTTGATGTCACAATACACTCATATATCTCACCTCGGTTGTTAGTGCTCTATATAAATCTAGGGCATACACCTGGAGGTGTCATCTTCCCGTGCTCCCTGTGATGCCGCTGGAGCACCACTCCCCAACTCCGCAGCTATATAGTGTGAGATCTCCAAATCTAGCTCTATAAGCCTCTCATTACCTCTTGTACCAATCCCTCTACTGAATGGTTGTGTCCCTCTCCTGGAGAAGGACTGTGGCCTCCTAGTGTGCTCCTCCCACTCCTAACATGTTTTATCCCTCTCTAGGTGGGATAGATCACTCTCTGCTTGCACCAAGCTCTATCTCTGTCCGCTCCTCCATCATCACCTCCTCACATCTAGGTGCCTCTGTATTCTCCTCCACATGTGGGCACCTCCTCCTCTCATCACCACCCTCATACCTCCCTCTACTGCCATCTGAGCTTGCCCATGTAGTGGTCATTCAATCTGCAAATCCCACTCCAACCCCTAAATCATCATCATCATCCCATGGTGCCCCCACCTCCTCCAATGGGTCGGCCATATCAAGATTTGGTAGGTCCCTATCTGACTCATCTTTCCTATATCTAATAGGATCTCTAGGCACTATCTGCACTATGTCAAATTACCACCTCACTCTATCAAACTAGAAAACCTCTATCATATCAAAACATCGCCCATGTATCCACCTCATCCATCTCATCCCTGCCAACTCCACATACACCCCCATACCACGTAGGATAATCGTGGTATGGTCATCATCTCACTTGCTCTATCTCCAACTCTGCCAATCTATCTACATACCATTGTGATCCCCTCTCTCCCTATCACCATGAGCCTGGTCCGGTCGCCATCTCAAAAATCCAATGACCAACTCAATGTGCTCACCTGTCACCCATGGTATCCCTAGTTTCCTGATCACTACTATATGCTCGTAAGCCTAAGAATGGAGAAGGAAACCCACATCCAATATAATCCTCCTCCTCTTGGTATACATAAAGAACTCATGATACACATGTGCTAATAATGCAATGTACCAAACTAAAACATTGTCCTATGATCCACAATATCTGCGACCACTCTGCCAGTGTCCATGGGAACCTAATACCCCCTGAATCTGGTAGTGCATAACTAGAAATGGCCATCATCACTAAGAAATAATCAACTCTTGGCTACACCTCATGCTCATATTGGGTCTCATATGGAATGCCCCAGATGAAAAGGTAATATGTGGGGCATCGACTCCAAAATAGTCATGTCAAGACCCCCAATTTTCTATCCAATCTATGATGGGTTGTATGGGCTCCCCTTGTATAGGAAGCCTCATGATGCATATACATCCTCAAGTGTGATGGTCATCTCACCCATCCTAAACCAAAATGTGCTGTACGCACATCCCATCTATCCACTAGTGCAATCATCAATCCAACATCTTGTGGAATCCACTGGTAATAAAAGAATCCACCCAATCCAACTATAGCCAAGTGATCCCACTCAACATCTGTAACATCACCTCTAATCTGATCATACATGGCGAGTACTCTATCCTGTAAATATAAGGTCTCTCAGGCCTGGAAAACCAATCAAACATGCAAACATTAGATTCCTCATCATCCAAATCTCATCAAAAATAAAAAATCATGCATCCCCTCCCTAGTCGATGCCAACCTAGGTTTTGTCAACCCTCCTAGCTTGGGTTGGTGCCCTTTTAGGCTCGGTCGATGGTGACCATACCCATTTTCCAGTGACCGCCCCTTGCGCCGACCCCAAAAATTAAAAAAATGTAAAAAAATTAAGAAAAACAATAAAAATGCTTGAAAACAAGCTAGGGTTTAAACACTTACCATCCTGCGTGTCCTCTAGCGCTTCCTCATTGCTCCTTCGGCCTCCATTTCTCTCAAAATATCACTTTCTCTTTTTATCTCAGAGCTCTTGATCGTCACTTCGCATAGTGCAAATGAGCCTAATCGACTGACCCAGGGGCTTATATAGCCCACCAACCCATGGTCACCGCAAACCTCCTTGGATCACTTTCGCTTCATCTCCATTCTCCGTGACCTTACCAGTCGCTGTCGACCCGCCCTATCTTTTTAATAATTTCCCTCTTCACTTCTTTTCAATCAATCCTTCCTTTTCAAATTATATTTTCTTCTACTTTTTCCTGGTGTGGTCCTCATATCACATCCTTATTATGTCCCGCACAATATTTGTTATCTATCACATCTTCATTCTTTATCATCACACCTTTATGGCCATCTCGTGCTCCTCTTAGGGCACCATTATCTTATCCTTCATCATCTTTCCATTATGGCCATCCTTGTGTTCCCTCTTGGGGCACCATTATCTTATCCTTCTTTTTCATCCCACCTCTTGGGGCACCATTTTTTATCTTCCCACCCTGGAGGCATATTTTCACTTTTTTCCCACCCCTATCCTTTTTTTGTGACCCTTGTCTCGGCTATTTTCACATTTATTTGTGCATATTTGATGTCTTTCTTTGACCCATTGGTCCCACAGATTGCACATCCCTTTGATCGGATTCCCTTTGGATTCCCTCCATTTTGCAGTGGTTTTTACTGACTCACAGGTTTGTAGGACATTTTCATCATCTCCATTGAGGTCATACTTTGTTCCCTACCGAAGTGATTCTGAAATCACTGCCATATTTTTATTTACTTTTTACTTGTTTACTTCTCGTCTGGGATATCTTATCTCATCATTTTCTTTTTCTCATCCTTTCCACCCTTTCCTTCTTCATCTATCTCTTTCAAACTCATGATCGATTCCCTTCATGTCATCGATCCCTAGTTTGAGGGGGAGCACCTCATCAATCATCTTTTCATCTCTTCTCATTTTTGTCTCATGGCTTGCCCAACACAAACCACTCGACAAAAAGGGGAAAATGTAGACACCAATTTTTGGTATCACTACCCCTCACCCCGCGTTCTTGTTCTCTCTCATTGTATTTTTCATACATACCTCTCTTCCCTTTCGAATTTCCCTCTTCCCTCCTAAATTCAATTTATCCCACCTATCATTATTTCCCATCATTAATTCATCTATCATTATTCATCCCTAATCATGTTTAGTTAATTCTAAACTCCCATTTAATTTATTTCCTCTTCTTAAATCCTCCATTTTATCCTTTCTAGGCCACCATTTAATGTTTTCACCTCTCCATGGCCTTTATTTAATATTTTCTACCATCTACCTATCCATTTACTCATCCTATGAAACCCTAATTCATTATATCTCTTCCAAACCCTAATCATACATCAATATGGGCTCTTTGTCTTAAATTCACCACCTTCCCACCGTCCAAAAGACGGGTCCCCGTAATCGATGGTGACCCATCTGGGTCGTTGTCGTTGACCCTATAAATCCACCCCTACCCCTCCCTTTCTCAAGGATACAACTTTTGAGTCTTCAAGATTTCTTGTGATCTTTCTTTCACTTTGTCACTTTATGTGTAGTTGTTATAGTCATTTTGAAGCCTTCTTGGAGATCTTGTGACCATCTTTGGGAGATTTGAATCCCTCTTTTATTATTGCATGTTTTGGGAATTTTTGTCACAATATAATCATCAAGATCTTGTGCATGTTCAGCTGTCATTAGGAGCTCTCTACCTCAATCATTCAAGGCCTTAATTTCTTCATTTACAGGTATTCATTTCATCCCATCCATTTTCATCCAAGTTTAGATCAGTCCCAGTCACCATTGACCCTATCTGGTAATTGTCGACCCAACCTTCTTTCCATATCAAATTTTTCTATCATCTAGAACCTATGTCATCATCTCTTATGTTTCCACATCCATCTAGCAGCCCTCATTTATTATCTTATCATTTTTCTCTCTACCATCTCAAATCTATTCTATTCAATCCCCAGTCGACCGCTGACTTAGCCCAAGCTAATCGTCGTCAACTGGATTTATCTTTAAAATTTCATTCATCCTTAGATATCTAATTTTCTTGCATCCTTTCTGTTATATATCTTGGTTTATGATCTCTTGCAGGTTCCTAGCTCTACCATCTCAATCTCATCATCAGCTCCAGATCTACCGCCTTTGGAGCCATTAGATCTACATTTTGCATCATTTTTCTAGTTGATCTTCTCAGTCTCTGTGAACTGGCCCTCTCACAGTCTTAGGTCACCATCGACCCACCTAGGTTTGGTTTATTTTGACATGCTTTTTAGATCATATCTACATTTTATCTATCTCTTATCCTAGCATTTCAGTTTCTGTTTTGGTTCTGATTCATGCTACATCCAATTTATCAATATTTGATTTTATCTTATCTCTATTAAAACGATGGTTGACATCCATCCTAAGAAGTTTTCACTTCTCGGGATTGACTTTGTCAGGCAACCCACCCATCTATCTACTAATCCAATCTTTTTTTGTTAAGCTCTCTTGATTTACATGTCACTTTGCCTGCTGCGGAGAAGAATCTCTTGTTTGCGCCTGTATCCATAGTCATAACATCTCAAGGTACCTTAAATCCTTGCATATTTGGAGTTTCTTATTTTCTCTAGTGCTAGCTCACTAATCTAAGTAGGAACGAGGGAATTTGGTTAACACTCCTTCGTTGTTAATCCTTATTAATGCTTCCTCGATGCCACTTCCCTATATCGTTTTTGTAACAACTTTCGAGTGTAATAAAATGAAAATCAACATTTAGGGTAGGAAGGCTGTCATTTTTCTTATTTTTCATTTAAAAATTAAATGAATTAGGTGAGACACATTCAATGTTTGTGATGTATCATGGGGAAAGAAATAGAAATAGAAACTTTTAGCGTCCACGAGGCTAAAAATAGCTTACGAGACGGTAAAACCACTTTCTTTACAGTTCACCAATTCAGATCTTCTTTTGTTAATCTTGATGATGAAGTCTCCCATTCCAGTTATCTGCTCCTCATCAAACATGACCTGTAATGGCAAAGTCTTGAAATTGATTGCATATATGGAACGAATGTCATTATAGGCACTGCATTTTGTAATAAAGTGTTTTTCTGATTCCACTGCCCCATTTGAACAAAAGACACAAAGTCTTTCTTCCCATTTTTCTTTAGGCCTTTTCCATCTACTTGTTTCACATCTAAGCCGGTGGGAGTTGGTCCTTAGTTGAGCTATGAGAATCTTAGCTCTCCACAGAATGAGGGCCTCGATGTATGCCTTTTGTTGATGGTCGCAAGTGGGATTAAATTCTTCGAGATAGTTACTCTTTTTTCTGCCTCTATTGTCCCACAAAGTTTTGCGGACCTTATCAATAACAAATGTGTGTATTTCTTTACTGCCTTAGGGCCATGTATGCCATTCAATATTCCACTTCTTCATCCACTTGATGTTTTGGTTCATCCATGACCTCTTCCTCTTGCCTAGCGGCTCTTTGAAGACAAGTTTGGGCCACCTATTTGTTGTCATCTGTTCAATTTTGTTGAGGTATCTGAGAAGTCGAATCATAGCAATGGCTTCAATTGGAACTGCACCTGTTTCAGCTAAAAGAATCTCATAAGGGACTGAGACTTTCAACTTAAATTTGGTGGTAATCATATGCTTTTGAATTCTCATAATGAGGAAGTAATTAAAAGTAGTGATTATACTAGCTATTTAATCATGGTTTGGACCGGTGGAATTTAGAAGGAGAAGACCTTAAATGTGTCTCCACTGAAGCAAGTATTAGTCGCTCATTTGTTCTCTTCTGCTGCTACTTCCGCTTCATCACATATCCAACGTAAGCATTCTCTTTCTTTTCTGTTCAAATTTGTACTGCTTTTATGATACTTTGGAAGTTTAAAGATTCTGTATTTTCTTCTTATTTAGGGTTCACATCATTATTTGTTGTAGTAAGGTTTTGGATGTATACAGAGTTGATTTTTTCCTCGTCGAGTTCACCAGGACGTATTTCGGTCTGCGTAACAATTTTCACATCTTTCGTTAGCTGTATTTTCACTTTAATTAGTGAAATTTATTCTCTTTCCTATTTCTCATTCAATGTGTCTGCCCTGAATTATGTAAACAAGGCTTGGGTGCCGTTGGGAACACGCACGGACTACACCCTGTAGCCCAAGCGACTGTAAAAACTCAACAAATTAGAGAAAACAGCAGGGTTTTATATTACATCTCCTATTAAGTACAAAATAGGAAACAACGATAGAGAAGTCCGAATCTGTGGCGGGGATGTGGAAACACAGGATCACAAAAAGGCCATGCCTAGAAGTGCCCCCGAAATTGTAGAAACGATTTTTCATTGGGACACGGGACTGAGGCGTGGGTGTGTCCTTGTAGAACATTGGAATAATACAGGGAAGACGGACAAAATCCAAGAAGGTTACGGATGGAAGACTAGAAGGGATCTCTAGAAGGCTACCTAGACACCCCAAGTGTGCATCTCTCCTTCCTCATGTCGGAGGTTGACAAGAAGTTGGCAACGAGTCTAGGAGTTATTTGCTGGGCTTGGTCCAAAGTCACTGTCTCACTAATCCAGTGTCTGTTGTTTAGATGTAAGGTCTCTTGCAATACTGATCATTTAAATTAGTCTGGAGCTCTTGATTTTGGTGGACTCGGTACCGAATGAAGGTATCAAAGAGCCTTGTGTCTGAACTAGCAGCAGTAATGCCTGGCAACCTCTTGTAGACGGTAAAAATGCTGCTTTTATGGTAGGCAATCTTACTTCATGCTGCGCAGATGGGAACAAACTTATATTTGTGTCAAAGGAACTCAAAAACAAGAAAGTGACATACATCAGATATACAAGTGTGGATTTGGCTGTGGTGGAAGTGTGGATAAGACTGACAGAAGTGCTAATTCGCTGAATTACTAGAATTAAAGGCTTTATCAGCTCAGTCCATTTGACCTTCAGATTTTGCATAGGGATGTCACAGATACTCCGATAAATATGTTTATATTATAAGTCTCGAGTTGTAATTGTTTTCAGAGTATACTTGTGCAAATTAAGAAAGCATATGTATCTGCATGAGTGCATGCATCTGGCAATTTTGAAACACTATATAACATTATGGTTATCAATGGGGACCAAGGTCATGGATATAGATTTTGAATATTTGAGTTAATGCAATTGATTGTCTTTTTGAGATCAGGACTCGTGATCATAAATGGGAAAGCTTGTAAATATATGTTAAAATTTTTGAAGAAGGCAACTCAGGAGACTTGGTTCCCATCTGTGTCACGTAATGGAACATTTATGTAGAATATATGAAAACTTAAATATAGAATGACTGTCACCCCTGCTGTTTAAATAAGGAGTTAAAAAAATGTGTCCTACAAATAAAATTTGTTGGTCACCTATCAATGATAGGGAGAACCATATAATGGGTGTTGTAAATTTATCATTAGAATCAAAACTCTTCATAATCCTTTACAAATGAAAATGTATATGGTTTGCTACAGTTGAAAGTTCTCCATTTTTTGAAAATCCTATGCAGTAGAAGTTATTTATTTCTGTAATATCCCTGAAAAAATACCTAAGATAAATCTGAATGTTTCTGTCAAAACCCTAGGACAACAGTATATAAAATTGACTTGTATGACAGTAGTGACAATCTGATTTTTGAATTAAAAAAAACAGTGAACCACAATGCATCAAAACATACTTTTATTTATTGATTTCAAACCAGCTACACTAAAAAAAATATTGGTGTTTGAATACAATTATTTTTGGAGCTGAACTGGATGAACACCTGTACCCTGAATGGCCACTGCAACCCTTGAATGGAATAGCCAAGCTGAGATGTGAGGGATTTCCTCCTCAAACTTGCATGCAAATGAGGGATTTTGTCCTCTGTTGCTGATGCAGAAGCAAAAGCTACTTGCAGACAAAGATGTAGTTGATAAATTTCCAAGATGTTGTAACAATAAACCCCAAATCTGCCTTTATAGCTTCCAAGGCCTCTCCAAGTTGCTCCCCCCCGCCCGGCGGCCCCCCTCCACCCCCATAATTACATGCATGCTCAACAACAATAAAAAATTACTTTATTCTTCCTCCCATATGGGCGCCCCATCTTAAAAATAGGAATAAATAATATAAAACCGTTTTATTCTCTCTCCATCCTAAAAATAGGATCCTGATGCTCATGCAGCCCACTCTACCTTCTAGAATTACATGCATGTTCAACAACAAGAAAAAATTACTTTATTCTCCCTCCCATATGGGTGCCCCATCCTAAAAATAGGAATAAATAATATAAAATTGTTTTATCCTCTCCATCCTAAAAACAGGATCTTGATGCTCATGCAACCCACTATATCTTTGGTGCACCATTTTTTATGTAATTATTAATCTAACTTTGGTGCCTAATAATAGAAGTTCATCCTTCTATTATTATTTTATTCTTTTTTTGCGTTTTTGGATTACAAAAGAATTCAAGTGTCCTTTTTTCAAATTGTATGCATGTATTAGATTGAAACTAAGCCATGGAATGAACCTAACACCAAGTAGATTCTAGCTTAATCTAATCTAAACAAAAAAATCATTATAGAGCATAAAGGAAAACTTAATTAATTATGCATAAAACATTAAATCAAACATTAAATGCAAACCTCCATTGATTGTTGGATGTGCTTTTAGATTGTAGGTACTTCCTTTGTGAACCAAACACAATTATGCACGATCAAGAAATTTCTCCAAAGAAGAGGAACATATCTCACCAATATGGCTTGATTGCCATTTTAGTTCTTCTTTTACTACTCTTGGCCAAGTAGAAAGGGGGTTTGAACAAAGCTTTCCAATAACATGAGTATACTCTTATCAAGTGCAAATGTCTTACAAGGACATGGGGTATGAAGGTATACAAGATGTACAAGGTGTGCAAATTGTAGGAAGGTACTAGGTTCTTTATATAGTTTGCCATTTTGGGATAAACTTGCATCCTAGTGAATGCGGGATAAAGGTAAAGTAGAATTAGAAAGGGATACATATGATTAAAAGAGATTAATTAGAGATTAGCAACTCATGGGAGTTGGAGGTGATTTAATTAATCAACTAGGATTAATTAATTAGCCAAATTAAGCTTATAGAAGCCATTTAGAGATGATTTAGAAGGAAATTAGTAGAATTTGAAGGATTTAAAAGGGGATTTAACTAATAAGAAGGTTTATTAGTTAAATACGAGATTGAAAGTCTTAATTAATTAATTAAAAGAGGATTATAACTAACGAAACGGCATTAATTGGCATCCAGGATGTGGTATGAAGCTAGTTAATCAACGAAGTGTCCTTAATTGATCGAGACGAAGGGGAATGTTAGTTAATTAGTGAAAAACCATTAATTATAACAAAATGACGGGAAAGAGGATAAATAGTGCAATTTTAGTATTAAAACTGCGTAGTCAGATTTAGGTGTCTACACAAATAAAATATAAAAATATCATTGGACCACTTAAATTAATTTTATTTTCCTCTTTTAATTTCTCCTTAGCCTACGGAAAATAATAAAAATAGGCTTTGGGTATCCAGAATTAATTAATTTTAGAAAGGGGACATTATAGTCTGCCCTTCCTAGAATTGCTTGCCCTCAAGCAATGCCATTCCAATTCTCTTATTCTGAATTGCCCTGCGAATACCAGGATCCCAAATGCATCTTCGGAATTTGCAATTCCCAAACCTTGAAGCTGTTAGCTTTTGTTGCATCTCTCTGATATGATTAGGAAACCATGCAATAGGTGAAGCTCTTTCAATAACCTCAGTAAGGGAGTCTAGAGTAGTGGAATTATGCATCAACTGGAATCTAGAAAGAGTGTTAGTAGCAGTGATACCCAACATTCTGCTGGTTGAAATTGATGTTGGTACTTTGTCGATGATCCCATGGATTACCACCTTTGGATGAATTTCCCCAATGAATGCAACCATTGCATTCCTAGCACCATGTTAGTCTCTTTCAAACCTACAACATAAAAATCATTACTCATTTGATGGTCATCCAATGTCAACCTAAGTTGTTCAACCTTTTTTTGGAAAGGTATGGTAAAACCATCAGCTACAATGACGCTGAAACCTATTACATCATTTGTCTCCAAACTTCTCCTATTCACCAATCTTTCATCTGTAAAATTGTGGGTTGCCCCACTATCAATCAACACTATAATGTTTTGCCCAAGGACTCCACTAACCCCAAAGGGTTGATATTGTAGTATACTTGTAAGTGTGGCAAGAGTGCTCCCTACAACCTTTGGTTCTTCTAAATCTTCATCCAATATCACTTCTATGTAATGCACTTGTCACTTTGGAAGACACCTATCACCCGGACCCCATGGATCCCTTCAAGTGAAGGACAATTTCTGCTGTCTGAGTTCATTTCGTGTCTCATCCCCCTTTGTCTGTATCTGCTCAATAGGTGTTGCTCCTGGCTGCCCCACAAAAGATGTTTTTGGCTGCTTGGAAGGTATTGTCCTTAGCTGCCCCAAAGATGTTGTTCTTGGCTGCTCAAAAAATGTAGTTTTTTGCTGTCCTATAGGCAGAAATTTCCCTTTAGGGGCTGCTATTTCCAAATCCAAAGCCTTTTTGATGGCTCTTTGTAGAGACGTAGGGCTGAAAGATTTCACTAAACCCCAAAACAACGAATCTCCTGTTTGCTACGTCAAGTTCCATCACAAAAAGCTTCTGAAATTCAGTTACATAACCACTTACCAAATGTAGTTTAAGTTGAGCTAACTCCCTGAAATGAATTTTTGGATCAACTTTATCAAATCTCTCTATCAACTTGTCACTGAATTGGCCATATGAGCGGATGAGATTGTGTTCGTGTCATTAGCCCATGTTACCACCACTCATGTGCTATACCTTCTAGATGAAGGGTTGCAAATTTGATGGCTTCCTCTTCCATCATTGGCCTGAGTGATAAGAAGGTATCTAGTTTTTGTATCCATGCAAGAATTGTACTCTTACTAGAGCCCTTAAAAGTACGAAACGACAACTTCCCTAAATCCTGTTGCAGGTCTCTCTGATTAGTTTGTGGCCTAAGATCAGCTCGTGGTCCACCTTTGTTTTTCTTCAAATTTATAAAATTGGTGAGTGATATAGCCTCTCTAATCTCACTTGGAAGTACCTTGTACTCTTCATAGTTGGCAACAATATTATTCGTTATAGATGGCCGAATTTCTACCTCTGGAATTGCTTCCTCCCTGCGAAGGAATTCAGGCTGGAAGGGTTTGCCAATAGAACTAGTGATTGTCGTCTGAGTGTGTCGGTTATTGTTCACCCCTGAAGTACTTCCTTCACCATTTGGAGCTCTTTGCACATTCGTGTTTCACATGGTGTGGACTAACTGGGCCATTATGTCAGCTACTGTTCTTGGCCTCAATACGGGCCTCATTTAAATCCTTGTTATTGTTACCCATAACTTCCGTCTTTTCCTCAAAAACAACCTCTGGATCTTGCTGCCTTAATCCTTCCTCTGGCTGTTCTAAAGCTTTCTTTTTGTCCCTTCGCTGCTACTTGACTTTTTTGTGCATGAAGTTCAAAGTTTTTTTTAAATTTTTTTTATTTCCTTTCCACAAGCTGGGAGGAAATTCGCTATGATACCACTGTAATATCCCTGAAAAATACTTAAGATAAATTTGAACATTTTTGTCAAAACCCTAGGATAGCAGTATATAAAATTGTTTTTTTATGACAATAGCGACATTTTGATTTTTAATTTAAAAAAACAGCAAACCACAATGTGTTAAAACAAACTTTTATTTATTGATTTTAAACCAGCTACACTAAAAAAATACTAGTGTCTGAATACCATTATTTTTGGAGCTGAACTGGATGAACATCTGTACTTTGAACGGCCATTGCAACCCATGAATGGAATTGCCAAGCTGAGATGGGAGGGATTCCAATCCTCAAACCTGTATACTAATGAGGGATTTTGTCCTCTATTACTGATGCAAAAGCAAAAGCTACTTGCTGACAAAGATGTAGTTGATAAATTTCCAAGATGTTGTAACAACAAACCCCAAATATGCCTTTATAACTTCCAAGGCCTCTCCAAAGTTGACGCCCCCCCTTTTAGAATTACATGCATGCTCAACAACAATAAAAAATTACTTTATTATCCCTTCCATATGGGCGCCCCATCCTAAAAATAGGAATAAATAATATAAAATTGTTTTATTCTCTCCATCCTAAAAATAGGATCTTGATGCTCATGCAACCCACTCTATCCTTTTGGTGCTCCATTCTTTATTTCATTATTAATCTAACTTTGGCGCCCAATAATAGAAGTTCATCCTTCTATTATTATTTTATTCAATTTCTGCTTTTTTGGATTAAGATATAATTCAAGTGTCCTTTTTCCAAATAAAATATAAAAATACCCTTGGACCACCCAAATTAATTTATTTCCCTCTTTTAATTTCCCCTTAGCCTACAAAAAATAATAAAAATAGGCTTTGGGTATCCAGAATTAATTAATTCTGAAAAGGGGACATTACAATTTCAATAAAGTATAGAAGTTGTATAGGTTGGTTCATATTCTGTGATTAAGGGTAATTCATTGTATTTTGATTGTCAAGTTTGGGTTCTGAGAAACGAGTCACTATCAACATCATTTAGTGTACAAAATCAAGCCTTTTCATGATCAAGTCCTTTGTGGTGACACCATAAGAGCTATGCAATGTTTTATTTGGGCAGCCCTAAGTCTGTGCGATGGAAATTATGGTGAAAAGCCTTGAAGTTTTGTCGTTCATATTGTGAATGGTATGATATGAGAAGTAGATCTTGAGATTTCACTCATCTACACCAAGCAATGCATGAAGTCGGTTAGCTATAATAAAACAACTCCAAATTTGTACTCTTGATGTTTAAATCAAAACATAATAGAAAAGACACCTTTGCGGTACAAGTTAATGCCACAAGTCTAGTAGAAAAATGTAGATGAACAAAATGTTGTAAGAATACAAGGATCTTTTCTGGTATCCAATCCGAGTTCTGGTGTATTGTGCATAACAATAATGATTGATTTGATTCAAGGACTATACTGGTTAGTGCTTCACTCACGAACGTTCATTCTTGGAGAATGAGAAAATCAGGCGAAAAATTCAAGAACTAGTGACTGAAGGACACATAATGCGAAGCTTTTTGCATTGGCAAGTTCTTTACCAAGTTTTGCATCAAAGAATGACGGCACATGGAGGTGTATGAATACAAAGCATTGGATAAAATCACGGGGAAGAGCATTGTTGACCATTCACTTTCAAGTATAGAAGGCCTACTGAACTAAATTCATGGTGCAACTTCTTTACCAAGATGGGCCTTAAGTAGGGCCGTCATGAGGTTCCCATCAAACCCTTAGTTGCATGGAAGACCACATTCAAAGTAAAAGAAGACTTATTTGAATGGCTGGTTATGCCTTTCGGCCTGACCAACACTTTGTCGACATTCATGTGGATGATGCATGATTTCCTCTACCCTTTCATAGATTCATTGTTGTTGCCTATTTGGATGAAATGTTTATCTTCAATTTAACATGGGAAGAACACCTAAACAACCTTCAACAAGTTCTCCGCACTCTATAGAATCACTAGTTGTATGCAATCTGGAGAAGTGTTCATTTGCCATGAAAGAGATACAATACTTGGGGTACATTGTTGATGAACATGGAATACATGCAGATCTAGCAAAACTCCATGTCATATAAAACTGGCCTACACCAAAGACCCTTACAGAATTTAATAGCTTATTGGCGTCGCTGACTTTCTATAGGAAATTTGCTCTTGGTTTCTCATACATCTCTTGGCCTTTGAGTCACATTACTAAAGGCGGTGCAGATAAGCACTGAGATCCGATGGTTGCACAACAATGCTAGCCTTATCCCAGAGCAAATTATATAAATGCTGAAGAATCTTTCCTGATTCGGAAAATTGTCGTTGGAAGATTGCATCGAGCAGAGAAAAAATGGCTGCAAATGAAAAAATGTTTATCGATCTGCAAAAGGAATATGAAGAGCTATAGACCAATCGAACTTGTACAAAAATCCCCAAACAGAAATAGATGAGAGTGTGGTTAGCTTCTCTGATACTGATCACCTTGATTATTCATCAAATTCATTTGGCAGTTTTGGAAAAATAAATGTATCAAAGGAACTGGTTTCAAGTTGTTGAAGAAAGTGTGATACACAGGTCAAGGTCTTGGCAAAAATGGTTAAGGAATTTGAAAACCTGTTGAGGCAGAAATGAGGCCCAATAATTTTGATCTTGGGTACACTTGTTACTAATTTTAATTTTCTTGGGGCCTGTTCTACTTTTTCAAACAGCATCTTCGTGGCTGTATGCTTGCACACTAAAGCTTGAGGATTTTGTGTTTCTCATGCCCATTAGCTTCTTTTGGAGATTGTGTAGCGTGTTTGGGAAACAGTATTGCAATGTAAATTACTAATTTAATTTTTTTCAAAATCCAAGTTTGCCCATATTTCCCTTTTATTGAAAGTACGTGGTCTGTCTGTCAATGCAATGCCATCTGAACTTAAAAGTAGCTTAAAGCGTCACACTGAGTATGACATCTTGCTCTTAGAGAAGACTATCTTTCTCAATATTTTTGGTTCTATGTTGCACTTATTATTTTTTATTTTTCTCTTAGTCTGTTATCTGCTCTGATCATCCTCTCTTGGTGTGTTGGAAGGTGAAGATTGCTTTATTAATAACTATCAAATGTTGACTAAAATCTGGTTACAACGCTCAATTTGTTTTTGATTTTGGATGAAACATGTGCGGTGAATGATATCTGTTTAACATGGCAAAATATATGTAGTAGCTAACGGAAGACAACCTTCTAGCTACTTGCTTGCTTGCTTGTGCTGTATCATTTTTCTGGTTTACGCATTAGTGTTAAACATCTTTTTTAACTTTTAATAAATGGAGTTCAGGGCACATGGACTATATGCATAGCCCCGATGCCTCACATCATAGAGATAGCAAATCAAACATGGAGGAAAAAGCAGTTGTCGAAGATTCTGGAAGCGATAGAAATTATACCTTTAGTGAAGATGCTTACGACGATGAATGTGAAATATCATTGTCTGAAGTTGACAGCGAGTCCAATTTGGAGGTATATTTAATAAGTTAGCTGGAAAATATTTCCACATATATGATGTTTAATGTTTTTGCTTGAGATAATGATACATGTCACATTTCCTCTATTGAATTTTATTATAATGTCTGCTGTAACTTCTAAAATAGTATCTACTTGTTGGATCCAACAGGAAGGTCAGAGTTATCTGGATATTTTGCATTAGCTCTACTTGTAAAATTTTATTATAAATCTGTGAAATTTGTGGCAGCAGGACTACTAATGAGCATTTAATAAGCTTTTTTCTGTAGACAATGTTTACATGGTCACATCCAAGTACGGACATGCTGTTTTTCCTTTTAAAACTATTAGCTTATGCTCAGAATACGCCCCTCACAGGATTGATCATGCTATAAGTCATAGAAAATATTTATTCTTCATAATTGACCTACAGACATAATTACCAGGAAATTCCAATTTAGGGACAAGGACTGTGTCCCTGTCCCCATCTTTGTGCCCACATTTTTTGGTGACTACAATTTATATACAATATATTTGTACCCTTATTCATTTACTCACAAACTCTGATTTGAATGGCATCCCTGTACTTGTACCGGTACCCATACCCCCATGTCTCCTGGTAACTATGCCCACAGGAAATATTTTTCTTCATATTCTTGGACTACACCTTGTTGGAATAGTCACTTGATACAGGTGAAATTACATTTATAGATTTTAAGGGCATTTTTGTGGGTGCGGTGTATAGAATGTAATCAGTTAAGTACAATCCACCAGCCATTTTTATCTGATTGTAAAGCAGTATAATTGTATATTGATTTAGTTTACATGGCTGGATTTATAGTTGAAACTAAGAATGAGGTATCTTCTTTAAGTTTTTGTCTCTTTACATAGTTTTCTTATGCTCATTTAATTGGTTATGCATTTCTTGTAGTATTTTAGTTTTACCTTTGAAGTTGTCGCCACCTACTGTAATTGGTGTAAGGGGAGCTAATCTGTATATATCCTAACAGGGCTCCTATTTGTGGCTAAATGTATCATATTGTCTGTAAACAAATTCTACAAAAGGCAGCTTTCTCTCTCAAAGTGTTTTCCGAGTGGAGTGTGTGACTTTAACACAACGACACCCATAATTTGAGTAGCCTTTAAAGTCACCTAAACTATTGATATTGAATATACCCTGGACAATGCATCAGCTGTTACATTTTGATTTTTATTCTATACAATCATTTTAGTTAAATTAATAAAAAGGACTTTAAATTCATAAAAGACTATCGAGCACATATATTGCCTATCACTTGTAAATTCACTGTTCAGGGAAAACATAATTGATGCCTATAATCTGTGTGTATTTTAAAATAGTAAAATGTATCCTTGAGATAATGTTTCAATGTCCTAGTTGCATGTATTACTGCTAAAATGTCTGGATCGGAAATTGAATATCTGTGTTTAGGATTGTCCATTTTTATATTTTGACATGCTATTTCGCTATAGTTTGCTGAAAAACTGCTCCTATGGTCCGGCAAATAGTATTTTTAAGAATTGGAAATGGTTTTGGATTTGAGTAATGCTGGTACAGGACTTTGGTTAACGTTTTCTTAACAGCATCGAAGAATTGTTGTTGTCTATTTGTCCGTTTGTATCTCTCAGAGTTGTCCCATGTAAATGATGGGAAAAGCTGAGCTAGTTTAGGAAATACATGCATGGATCTTCTGTTCCGTGTTTTGAGACCGAAGAAACTTTGTGAATACTAATTGGCTTTCTCACATTTCCTTATCATATATTGTGTCCTATTTATATGATTTTAAACATCCCAAATTTCCATGTTGCCACTGTTGTCCTTGGGATATATCCCCTGCATGTTTTTGTGAAAGGGGAACACTCAATCATACTTCGAGCATCTTGTGGGTGCCAAAACCTTCAACATGAGTACATATGCCAAAAAATCTCAAATCGTCTCTCCACGAGGAGATTTAGTGTAAATGGAGAGCCCTTGTGACCCAAAACCCAAATCTGCTTGCTAGGATGAGATTCTTCTTATCAGCAACAACGAGAAGAAGAAAACAAGAGTAGCATGGTTGATCAACGCCACTAATATGGTCACCCGAGCTATATGTTAATGAATTACTGAACATGAAAAGGAGACTTGAAGACCTAGAAGCAAAGAAGCAATATGAGGACAGCAAGATGAAAGAGGTTATAGACTCTAGCTGGAAACTTGTAAGATAAAATAACACACTCAAAGAACAAATAAGCAACTTGCAGAATAACATGACAAAGGGGCAACAAGAGTTAACAGAGATAAAGCAAGCTTTAAACCACTTTAAAACAATGGAAGAAAATAAATCAAAAGGGATTGAAAATAAATCATTTGAAAGCATGAACACACCACAAACAAAAGAGCCCCAATCCAAAATTGCCAACACAAAAATCAAAGAAAGTCACATGGGAGCCCAACATGAGGGGACCAAGTCTTGGGCACAAATAGTAAGAGGACCTTCAGATGAACAGAGGGAGATAATAGAAAAACATGTCAGAATGCAAATAAGAGAAGAAAATGATAGACATGATAGGGTTGCAAACATTATTATTAAAGGATTGAGAGACCATGGAGAGAATGAGAATACTCACAAACTAGCAAGAGACTTCCTGGCAAATCAGCTATGTTGGACAAGGCATATTCATCAAGCAAATAAAATTGGTAAATTGAATGGGGAAGGAAAAGATAGACACGTAAGAGTTGTCATTGTCATGAAAACAAGATATTAAGGAACAAAGGGTCTCTTAGAGGGACACACATTTACCTAGATGAAGATTTAACTCTCGTACAACAAGAAGAAAGAAGGAAAGAGTGAGAGAAAGTGAAAAAAGCAAGAGAACCAGGAAAATGGGTGTGGTTACAGAATGGAAGAGCCCAAATCAGCCACTGAATGACACACAGGAAATAGGGACTTGGGGCCCCCTAGGAGCACTTGACCTCGGTAAGTTGGAACTGTAAAGGCTACCCTTGGTGAAAAGGTCTTGGGTTGGGGCCCATAGTAGAAGGAAAAGACATTATCATTCTCACTGAAACTCATGAACATGAAGGCTGCAAAGTCCCATATTTTGAAGGATATAAGAAAATATCAGTGTGGAACGAAAGGATGAAAAGTGGCAAGGGGCATGGAGGGGTTACAGTGTTAATCAAAGAAACATGGTGTGGAATTATAGAAGTAGAGAAAGAGGACCCAAATAAGCAATATATATGGTTGAAAATAACAGAAAATGAGTTAACAATTTGGCTTGCTACTTGTTATTTTGCACGGAGAGGCTCAAAAACATACAAGAAGAGGAAGTTAGATTGTGAAGACCCTTACGCGTCACTAAAAAATGACATTTCATTATTCAGCACCTTGGGAGAAGTCTTGATAATAGGAGACTTCAATGCATAGACAACAAACAATCAAGCTCTTAACCTGAGGAATGAAGGGGAAGTGGGAAACAATCCATTATGGTTGGAAGAAGAAGATCAGTGTTGGGAAAGGAAATCACAAGATGGAAATGGAGGAGTTACATACTATGGAGTAGAATTTTGGGAGTATGCAGTTTATATGACATGGTTATATGCAATGGCATGAGAACATGGCCGGATTCGGGGAACATTACTTGTAAAACCTACAACGGTCAAAGCGTAGTAGACTATGTTATTTGTTCACAAAACTCTATCCCGAGATTGAGGAAGCTTGAAATTGGGGACTTCCCTATTGAGATGAAATCAAATCATAACCCAATATATGTAGACCTCAACATGCACATCAATAACCAGCGAGAAGGACAAGACCACCACAAACAAAGGAAAAGACCCCTTCAAGGTAGAATCATCACGACTCGGGAGAACCAAGATCTCTTCAAAGCAACCCTTAATCAACACCTACATGAAACTAAGAATAATATTTCAGCTATGGATAATGATACAATAAAAAATAATATGTTGATTCACTTAATTCAAAAGGCTCTAAAGGCATGCAAAATAAGTAGACCTAAGAGTGGAAGCACCAATAGTTTTCTAGAGAATCCATGGTATGATGAAGAATGTAAGGCAACAAAAAGGAATTTGAGAAGACTTGGGATGACCAAAGAAAATAGAAAGGCTTATGCAAGAATCATACATTCTAAAAAAGAAAACTGCATGAAAACAACGCGAAAAGAATTAATTTTTCTTGGAAAACATAACCCCAAAGGCTTTTGGAGGGAACTACAACAAAAAAGAAAGCAAACATAGATAACAATATTATAGACACTGAATGGTTAGAATATGAACAAAGGTACCTTTATGATTGAGTTCAAGATAAGGATAAACCCCCCATCATCATCATACAACAAACAACAAAGATTTTTCTCTATGAAGGACATTATTCAAGGCATCAAAAGACTAACAAGGGTAAGGCACAAGACATACGTGGATTGCAAGTTGAATATCTAAAGTGGGGATTAGAAACCCTCACACCGCACATCAAAAACATATTTAATGGTATCATTCAAGAAGGCTTTCCTACAGACTGGACGACTAGTGTCGTTATCCCCCTCTACAAAAGTGGGGATATCAATAATCCGTCTAATTACAGAACTATCATGGTCAATCCCCTTCTTGGAAAGTTATTTGGTAGCATGATAGAGTGCAAAATCAGTAGTTGGGCAGAAAAGGAGGGAAAAAGGGCAAAAGGCCAAGCAGGGTTCAGACCAAAGCACTCTACCATTGACCATTGCATCACTCTCAAACACCTGATCAAAAAAATTTGGGATACTCGGGGAGAAGAAGGTTTTTGTGCTTTGTTGACTTCAAAAAAGCATTTGACATGGTTCCTAGAAGCAAACTCTAGAGTAGAATGGAGGAGCTTGGAGTCCTGATGAGTACAGAGCGGAAATGCATAAACTATATGAACAAGTAAAGGCCAAAATCAGAACAAGTGAAGGAGTGTTAGAATTCTTTAGAAGTGATATAGGCATCAAATAAGGATGCCCATTATCTCCCACCTTGTTTGGGTTATACATTGATAAACTAGAGGAGTGGATAGACAAGGTTGGTGGAGGGGGCATTCATCTGGCCAACTATGTTGTGAAGTTACTTTTATATGCAAATGACCTTATCCTAATTGCAAAAACGGCTCATAACTTGAGAGAGCATTTGAGGGCTCTAGAGCTCTTTTTCCAAGAAGTGGGAATGCAAATAAACTCTAGCAAAACCAAAATCATGATTTTTTCTCTATGGAAAAAAAAGAAACAAATTGATTTCCTTTTTGAAGGAAGCCCATTGAAAATAGTGGATGAATACAAGTATCTTGGGATTGAATTTCACAACAAGCTTAGTTGGGAGACCTGCAAAACCAAAAGAATTCAAGGGGGATGGAAAGCCTTATACTCGCTTCAAAATAGGTGCAAGAATACAAAACTATGGGATTGGAAAACTAAGAGAACTTTATTTGGTTTACTTATCACGCCAGTTTTCCTATATGGATGTGAAGTTTGGGGCAGCAATGTGTCCAACCTAAATTGGAGACAGATAGAGAGAATCCAAAAACATTTAATCACAAGCAACCTAAAAGTTAAAGCTTCAGTTCCATATAAAATCCTATTCGCTGAAACAAGGACTTTTCCATTGGAAGCATTGACAATGATTCAAACATTAAATTATTTTAAAAAGACAAAGTATGGAGAATCACCGATGGCCCAACATGGTAATAGAAGAAGAACTAAACAAAAGAAACAACACATGGATGAAATAAAACAACAAAACAAAATGGATGAGTAAATGGGACATCAACATACAAGCAGTGTCCAAACACCAAGGAAGAAATTAAAAAGTACGTGAGAGAGAAATTCAGGGAAGCCATGTGGACAAAACAAATAAGATAGAAGAAAGCATATTGCATCAAAGAGTTTAACCCCACGTGGGACCACGATGAAAAGGCATACATAGGGAAAAAATTGATTGGAAAGTGAAGATGTTGATAGCTCAGCTAAGGACCAACTCACACCATCTTAGGTGTGAAACCAACAGGTGGACAGTGCCTAAGGAGGCATGGGAAACAAGAACTTGTTCTTTTTGTGATGAGGGAGTAGTGGAGACAGAATGACATTACATCATGGAGTGTGCAGCGTACAATGACATTCGTATTAAATACAAATACATCCTACATATCGACAACCTAACTGACCTATTTGAGGAGGCAAGGTTAAACAAAATAGCAAGATTCCTAATCAAGATCCATAGCAAAAGACTTAGCATCAAAAAGAGGCTAGAAATTTAGCAAGAATAATAAGGCAACCACCTATGTTAGTTTGTTGTGTTGGCACGGTTTGGTCTTACTGCTGCTCTTGGTCCCATAGACCGCTCCGGTCTCGTGGACGTTATTAAAATCTTATTATATAATCATATTTTAGTGGGTATGTTGCACCACCCAACTGAGGATAAGAAATAGTAAAGGAAGAAGTGGGTAGATGATTTACTCTGGAACCTAGAAAATAGGATCAGAGCATTGTATGATTAGTTCACTGTTCTAATGAATAAAACATGTGTGATTAAATGTTTAATTTCATTTGGTATTAGAATGGAGCCCTTGTGGAGCCTGTGAGAATGAAGGTTCAGCGAATGATAGGAGAAATTATGTAGCTTGCTGATGTATACTGATAGAGATTTTCAGCGAATATGCACACTCTTAGGCGTATGGTTTTTCTGTCAATACTATAAATAAGATTGTAAAATTGCTTATGTGAATGCACACTTTTAGTGTGGGAAGCCTCCTGTGCGAAATATGGTTTTGGATACGGCAGATATTACAAAAAACAGTTGCACTAAAAAGAACAGCAGCATATTGGTGCACATATGAAGCACTCAGCAGCACATGTGGTATTGAAGAAATATCTGTAGCAGCAGATTTGATTCTATTGCAGACAAGGAAGAAGATTGATGTTAATAAGAAAAGCACTTCTATAGAATTTGAGAAAACACAACATGAAGAGGCATTGCAATGTGTAAGAGCACATTGCGAAGAAGTGTGGAAGGAGTGATTCAAGGGCGCAACAACAGAAGTATAGCACAGCAGTGATGACATCAGGCATGGTGCATGGAGTGTTTGAGAGGCATTGAAATAAGCAGCAGCATGGGGAGGCATATGGATGATATAAGGAAGTTCACATCAGTGTGGGCACATTAATGAGCAGGTGTCATAGTAAACTATAGCGTAAAAGGCGTTCGATATGGAGTGGTGCTTCAGAGGCACAAAAGAAAAGGCATGTGCATTGAGAAGAAACTCATATGTTGTGAGATGGGAGCTTTAATATAAACTTCTACTTTTATAATAATTTAGGACAGCCTTTGAATATAGAGAGTTTTTTATTTAATTGTTTTTATATATTAAAAACATTTTAAAACAATTTATGGAGTGTAAACTTTCGAGTTCTTATGTTAATTTTCCTGCTTAGTTTCCTGGAGTGAAGTTTATTCATTATCTTCTAATCCAAATGGAATGCGTCTCCAAAGTATTGACTAGTTGTGTCTAGCATCATTCTAAAGGACCCTGTTAAGTTTGTTTTCCTATAACACATGGTTTTTCCTAGGGATAACACTCATAGTTCACCGAGCCATCATCTTCACATTGGTACTAAGCCCGGTACTAGGCGACAGACGAGACCTACCAGATCTTCTAGATACAACATGACGGCTAGACAACAAATCAGTAAATGGCCCTTGCACTCTGCCGCCTCCTCGTCTAGTCGTCTCTCCATCCAAAATTTCTTCTAGTCGGCCTTGAATGTTAGGGGAGCTAGTTCCAACATCCCATGATGGACTCTCTTCTCTTCTTTGCTCTGGCCTTCCTTCTTTTCTTTTTTTCCTTCTTCTTGCTTGTAAGCCCACCCTTGGTCTAGGTGTCGGGATTGTTCTCTCCATTGCTGTTGCCTTCTCAGGCCCTTTGTATCTTCTTTGTTTTGCTCTTTATTGGGACCGTTTGGTCCCCCACTTTGTATTTGCCCTGGCTGGCTATTTCAGTCCCATTGACGTACTTTGTAGTCATTTGTTGGACATTAATATATTTATCTTATCTTATTTGTTGTGAATTGATGCATTTTTTGGAGAACCCGACATCAGTATAAACTATTTTGATTGAGGGGGGAGTTTTGCCATCGAAACTTAAGTCTTGTTGAAAAGATTGAAGGCAGAGATTTCCATACTCGGCAAGTTAAGACAATCTACCTTGATAGAAAAGATTTGTGGGAAGTTAGTGTTTGAACAAGAGATGGGCAACGATACACCACCCAACTAATAAGAAATAGTAGAGGAAGAATCAAGCAAATGATATACTTTGAATCCTAGAAAATAAGATCAATGCATTGTATAAGTAATTCACTCTCGTAATAAATAAAACATGTTATTTGACCAAATTTTGATTTCATGGATCTCTAGGTCTTTGAACTCTGTTCTCATAAATTGTCTTTGCCTTCATAGAGTATGGTTTACCTACCTTCTTGGAGTTGAGTTGTTGTACATTACTACATTGTTGTTGTAAATCAACTTGTGTCTTAGGATTACATTGCATTTTTCTATGTTCATCATGTTGAGGTCTAGGTAATCACTATAGTGATGGATTTGCCTTTTAATGTTGGGTTTGTAGGCATTCGATTTGTGCAATATTGCCTTCTTTGCCAAACCTTGATGGAGCTTTAATCACCCCAAAACTTTATGTTTGAAGGAAGCGTTAGATTTCTAGATAGATCGAAGTCTCCTTTTCCATATGATCTTAGGGTCCCTCATTGCCCATCTCTTGTTCAAACATGGATCAAGCTCAAATGTAACACATTGCTAAAGCAAAGAAGCTTTGTCACTTACACTCTCCAGTAAGGACCCAACCCTTTAAGTTGCATTTGGAAAAGGAAATTATCATGAATTATTCTACATAGTATACAAATTTGTTTGCTCAATTAGCTCTATTTGAATTGATAGGGTGTGCTATAGTAAATGTTGGTGATCCCAAATCCCCAATAAAAGACCTTTTTTGGTCAAACTTTTGCCACAAAATATAGGTAGGAGACCGAGATGCCCTCTTAAGGAGTGAAATATCCAAATAGGCCTTGAAGCTAGACCCCAAGCATCTCGAGGCCATTGAAATTGTCAATGAAAACATAGAAACACCTTGCCAAGTAGACCATTTTTTTTACAAAGCATTGAATTTGAAATCTTGAATGCCTTAACATTACCAATGGTGTTTCAAAGTTGGAAGGGATCCTTGATTCCATGAATATGCTGGGCATCTTAGGTTCGGTGACGAGCAAGAATCTATCACAAAACATCTCCATCAACTACTTTCAATACCCATTTTCTAGCAAGGATGCTCCCCTGAGAACTTATGTTAGGGATTCCCAAATCATCTTGATCCCTTGGCATTGTGCAGATATTCCAAGCCACCCAAGGAATACAAGCCCCCAACTTGCTTGTCCCAAAGAGAGCTTTTGAACACCTCTCACATTTTATAGGCATGTTGCAAAAGAAATAGTGGATGTGCCCTTATGCTAAAATTTTATCAGCAATTTTAATCTTCCCGACAACTGGTTGATCAAGACCACTTCTACCTTGAATTTTCTTTTCAAATCTATCCACGATCCACTTCCACTGATCACTAATAGAAGGTTAAGTATGAAAGGGAGGATTGGATAATTTCCTCCAGGTTTGTAAGTCTCAATCTTTGGTTCAACCAGTTTGGTGGCTTATCTTTATCAACAAGACACACCTTTTCTTTTCCTCGCCGACTATTGCCCCAATATTTACTCCCATATTTAGAATTAACGGGTTTCCTCTCTTTATGGGGTTCTATTGTTGTTATGTTGATTAGTTTCACTCCTATGTTGATTGTTTTCTCTTTTGTTTTGTTTGTCATCTTTTCTTTGTTGGTTGTTTTGAGTTTGTCGGTTGATAGACGCTTGAACATGTCCATCTTGAGCGATAATGCAATTGCCTTGCCCAAGTTTTTTAGATTATTTGAATGATTAAGTTTTCAGTATGAGGTTAAAGCTTTCCATGTTTCTTAGAGTTCATAAATTTTCGGGACATTAGAGATTGTTGCAGCTATGATTTCCACCCTTTCACTTGGTATTTATCACAAATTATTTGCATAGTAGTAAATATCGCTTAAATAATTATGTGCCTCCATTTTGAGGTGCATGTGTTTATCATTATCCATTGCATCCCTAATTTTTGCCCAAGCATCTATACGTTTTTGCTAACTCTGAGTTGGATTTAAAGGCAATCAGGCCAGTCAAGGCTGATCTCTCGAGGTGCAAACCCATGGTAGACTTTTTCCATTTCATCAATTTCACGTTACTTAAAGTAAGGATATACTGATTTGAGCTAAATAATAGAATTATTGTATTTGTATCAGTTATCTTATTCAAACATGAAGGGATATTTATACAATTCATAGTTTGTTGTGATCCAACTTTCTAGGATACATATTCTCAACAAACCTTGATCACTTTGCATTTATCTCTCAATCAATTCTATCTACATGAATAACTCAAAAACACTCTAAAGCAACCTAACCAATCAAGTTTAAACATACTTATTTAAACTTATCTCCTATGATTGACTTAACAACCCCTAAACCAACTTTATTCAACCAAGGATATTATAAACAACATACTATGCTGTAATACTAGTCCTAGCATTCCCCCAATTATATCATAGTCCCGACAATATGAGAGAATAGTCTTCACATGTGAACTTGGGCATACACACAATCCGGCATATTTGCAATCAATTGATCAACTGGAACGCGCTTATTAGTTCATCAATAAATAATAGTTCATTGGATTAAGTGTTTTAGTTTCAAGCATGTGGCCCATGGAAAAAGGGGGATTACTTGCATTTCCAGAAAGCTGTGGTGGTTGAGGGTTCGGTTAAAGAATTTTCTCTGCCAGTCCTTTGGTTTCTATGCTAAGCAACTAAGAATGGGAGGTGATAGGGTTTGTGTGGAGCTGTCTTCCTGCATTGCCTTGCGAAGGGATGCGACTATTTGGTCTATCCTGAAAGGAGGTTTAACAAGTTACATGATCAAACTGTGAGGAAGTGATCCAATCTTGGTGGTGGATTTTGCTACGGCTTGGGACAATGGTGCTTTCTTCTTCAGAGGGGTCGTTATAAATGTATCGGAAGAGCTCATAGTAGAGGTGATGGGCATGCCAATGAAAGGGATGAAACTCTTCAAAGACAAAGATTGTAGGAAGGAGGAATTGGAGACCTTCAAACCAGATGAACGCATCCTTTTCATGGACGATGGGATTGCTCGCCTTGCCGTACTTGGTAGGTGGCCTGAAATTTGTTTCCACATCAGGAAATATGTGACTTTAGATGGGAAGTTTAGGAAATCGCATACACACCACTTCTTCTTGCTGAACCACTTTAGGCATAAGAAGTGGATGAGTCTTCCCTTCTATTTGTTTAGGTCTGTGTTCTTTGGTGAGAGACTACCAAGCCGAAAAAATTGACTCTCCCTTGCATCATGTTCTTATAATGCTCCTCTATAAAGTGGGTAAACCTAAACTTATTAAAAGGGTTGATCCCAGTCCCATCTCAGCCCATCTCAGTGATGATTCTGATGATCATATTACTCTGGCTGAGATGATGATTAAGGCAAAACGTAAGGTACACAACCATTGTATGGGGAAGATGGAAAGGATAGTCATGTTGCTGCAACAGTTTTACAGAACCTTTCTAAAGGTGGTGAACCCTCAAAAGACAAAGATATTTGCATTGAAGAGGCTTCAAATGTTAACAAGAATAATGCAGAGGAGCATTTGAAAAAGTGGGTAGAGATCTTGGAAAAAGTTGTGGATTCCCTGTTGGAGATCAACAGGAATCTTGTGCGGGAGGTGAAGAAAAATGATGACACTATTTTTACTCTCTCTACCGAGCTTAAGAAATTGAAAACAAAGTATGTGTTACAGGAGCAACATATCTCCATTATCCAAGACCAAATGGCAGCAGGGGAGGATAAAGGCAATAGGACAAAACTGGCCATTAGCAACTCAGATGATGAAGTGGAAGGAAGATTCTCTAAGGAAGAGAATCTCGAAAAGGAACAACAGAACTATGATGGGCCTAGTACTCGTACTAGAGGCAACATCAAGAGGAAAAATATGCACTAGCTCATTTGCTGACTGGTAGTATCTATTACTGTTTTTAGCTTGTTTTGTTTTTTGTTGTTTTTCATAAAAATAAACTCTCTCTGGTAGAGTCAAGTGTTTTTGACTCTGTTTTGGCATAAGTATGTTCCTTGTGAGCTCTCTTTGAACATATTTCTATTATGTAATCGCCCTTGGAGCCTTTTCCAAGTATTACCGATAAAAAAACATCAGTCGCCTTTGTCAATGCAGCAGTTGATTATCAACTAAATTGTTTTCCAAAATTGAACCAGTCACTGGCTTTAGCAGTATCTTTAAGACATCTCTCTTGTTCCACAAATCCTTTGTTCCCTAGGTACAATAATTGCATGGATTCAATCTTATAATGAGTTCAATCAAGGGTATTAATAGTTGCTGATTAGAATTTAATGTTGTTTCTGTGGCACTAGTTAGCCCCCCATTCAACATATGCTGAGTTAATGCAGTAATAAATGGCAGTTTGGCGAGGAGAGAGAATAACACAATTATTGTCTGAAAATCGTGGTTTTCCCCTAAAAAATTGATTTTGTCACAAATAGCTTTTACGATGTTATAACTTCATTAGGTTGTATTTGCAGTTGATGGCGGTTTTTTTAAAGTATAGGCCTATCATGGATTGTAACAGGCACAAGATGGCAAGTTTGTGTAATGGATCTGAATAATCCAACCTTTGTTTTTCTAGAACTGTCAAAAATATGCATGCCAAAACATCCACAGACAATATAATGAAGAATGCACAGTTGGCTGGAAATGGCAGTTGAAGTAATTAATCTGTCCAACTTGGCAATGAATTCAATATTTATAGCAGATATCTCCACCTGAAGAATATGAAATATTTTTCTCTTCAAGTGGTACTCTTAACATTTAATAATCCAATATCCATTCTATCTTTTGAAGTTTTTTCTCATAAGCTTGAATGTATGTCCATATATATATGTTCTTATTCGGTGTTTCTCATCATCCTTCTTGGTTCAGTGCCCTCCTACAGATGCAGAGATAGAAGAAATGATTGATGAATTTTTACAGCTTGAAAGTAAGGTGTGTTTGTTGCCTTGTCCTTCAGGCACATTCATTTGCATTTTCTTTAAGACTGCAAGGAATTGGGGAGACAAATGCTGTGTACTTTAGTGGCAACCTTTGTCTTTTGTCATGTTCATCCCTTATTTATCTTACATCAAAAGTGTTTCTGCTGTCTGAGGAGCATGCACATTGAGGGACTCAGCCAGTGGAATACCTTAAAGCTGATGAACTTTACATTTATATGTTTTACAAATTTGTAATGTGATGGTGTTTTTGAAAATTTATCAGGCTGCAGATGCTCAAGAAACACTAGAGGTGGAATCACTTTTGCGTGTAGAAATAGATGTCAGATCGGAGTTATCTCAGTCATTAACTGGGCTAGATGTATGAGTCTCCATTTACCCATATTGTGGATTTTCAGTTTGTTTTTCATGTTTGTGTATCTTTAGACTTTATAATTTTTTTCATTGGTTTGTGTGCAGTTAGAAGTTGCTGTTGAGAATGAAATGAAAATTTTCAGGGAACAATGGGAAAGTACACTTGACCACTTAGAGGACAAGAGTGCACTTTTACTGGTTAGATCCCTTTTACTGCCCTAAGCAATCATAAGAGAAGGAAATGACTTCAATTGATAACTTGTATTGGCGCATATACAAACATATAAGTGAAAGATAGAAAGACATTAGGGATTAAAGGAAATTTAATGAGCATTGGTTATTTCTACTTTTTAAAGACATGATTGTAGGGATTTGGAAGCCAGATACACGAGTTAATTAACGAGCACATATTGTTTGGTAAGCCATCAGTAATCATGAAATGACTTTGTGTGCTTTGCAGGGTCGGTATTCTCATTTTGCATGTTCTTATTCCGTATGCACTAGAACTGGAGCTTGAAATGACCGTCTTATGCAAGGGTCCTTTTTTTGGATTAGGTGGTAATGCGTGGAAATAAACTCTGAAGATTCGGAAGTTAACATAAATAATTATGCATGCAGCAATAAGTTGCAGGTTTTTAATATATAACTTCCAAAGTCACATCCATGTATCAATCCTGTAATATGCTGTAGTTGACATACTATTCAGATGAGTTTCCCACAGTTTCCACTGAACTTCTACTTAACATCCATCTTTATTCCTTTTTATTTTAAGCTGTTTGTTTAGATGCTTGTATTTCCTTGCAACCTTAATCCGCCTATTTCTCCAACAAAATCTTTTCTAGATCCACACCTGTTACACGAATGGGGTAATAGAATATTGTATTTGTCCTCTAACCCTGCAGTGATCCTCTCGAACAGATGTAGGATGAGGGAATGAGGAGTTAGATGATAATAGGAGTGCTTTGTTTCATGAGGCTTAGATGATGAGCTGAAATGAGCAATGGTTGGCAGTAGTCTGCCACTATCAATGTCAGCACTGGAAACATATAAATGATTATCATCACGAGCCAAATAATCATTGGCATTCGATCCATTTTACGAATTCAAATGCATGGGAACAAAACCTGATCAATATGAGCTAAATCTTGATCCTCTTAAGAACGGAGGACTATGATTTGGGCAACTATACTCTATGTTGGAGCTGCCTGTCATTGACTGTTCCATGTTCAAGTTGGGTATGCCAACTCTATAAGATTTGGGTGGAGAATATACCATATGCATCACCAAAAATGAAGGGATTTTGAACAGCTGAACATAAAACAAAATGGTAGCCCTTAAATCTCTGCGAGGTAAAGCTTGTCTTACCTAAGGGTCTTTTCCTCACATGTCTTACTCTCCTATGTTCATTCATTCAAAGTCTAGTTAGCACTAGAATCATATAAACGATTATCATCATGAGCCAAATAATCACCAGAATTCAATCCATTTTAAGCATTTAAATGCATGGAAACGAATTCTGACCAGTATGAATCCTGATCCTCTTAAGCATGGGGGACTAAGATTTCAGCAACTATATATTAGTGTCGGTGGGTGTTTTATGCACACTTGGAAAACACTTGCAAAAGAGGAATTAACCTCACTCGTTTTAGAACCTAGCTGGAATTGTGGTTCAAGGTATGGAATACTCGAGACATATAACTTCAGATGGAGGCTATGTGACCTGATGTTAACCTGCAGAGGGTTGGTATGTTTGGGAAAACCACCATAGACTGTATACTTCAGATCTGAATGACTTTGATCAAAACTAAGATTGGTCCTAACGACATTTACGATGACTTAAAGGAGTTGAATCTTCACCAAATAAAATCAAAAGAGAGGGAAAGGGAAGGAAAAAAAGGGAACTAGGCTCTTTTCTCCAGTCACTAAGCATAATAAACACCTTGAAAACAATTAAATCTCACGAAACCAGAGCTAGCAAGAAATAGTTTAACTCATTTCTATATTAATTCTAGGCAATCAGTCTAAGGGAATTCAGAAACAAAGAATACAAAGCAATTATTCATTTACCATTATCTTTAAACATTTTGATAACCACGATTGCATTGGCACATCTAAGAAACCAAGTTTTAGAAACAATAACTCATGAGGATAGACTACCTAGGCTCAATCTACTTACTCTGCAAATTTAAACTAAGAACAAGGTGCAAACTCTACTTAATAATTGAAATTGATCTATTGCCTATGCATCAAGACACAAATTAACCATTGGGACAACGCAGAATCACAAAACCATATAGAGCTCCAAATCTCTTCTTTGCATGGAGTAGTTGTTGTCAAGATGATATTTACAATGCAAATTGGGATATTTATAGGCCAATTAATGCCTTTACTTGCCTTGGATAGAAAAGGGCGGGAGAAAAATTCCTCTGAACTACCAGGAATTACAGTTGGAGCCTCTAAAAGGCATCCATGGAGGCATATTCTGGAATTTTAGCTGGAGGAGTGATGATTCATCACTATGGGCAGGCAAATGTTTGTTAGAGGGTTGATCCATGTAAGATGAACATGATTCTCCCATGAGATCAAGAGGCTAGATGAAGCTCTAGCTGCCACTTGTCATAAAATTGCATTTGTAACTGAATTTTGATCTAAAACTTCTTTTTTGTGCTTTAGTGGGATTTGAGAGGGAATATCCGGCCTAGACGCATCTCCACGAGTAAAGAGATCAACCAAAAGAATATAAAAAATAATTTGGGACCATCAAATTGAGAGGAATGAAATAGAGGGAGGGTAAAACAATGTCTTGAACATATTGAAGATCTCTCCACCATTCTTTCCCAAACTCGTCTCTTTGTGTAGCCCTCTAAATTATGCTCACGATGAAACAAGCCTTGATTTAAATGGATGTCCCAGTCAAAAGATATGAGCAAAAAACCATGCTTTTGTCGTGCCTCTTTTGTTAACTCAGTCCATTAAAGCTTTTGGTCGACTTAAGCTTTTCGACCATTTCTTTTAACGCATGATTCAGCCTTCAATAAATCTCCTCCGCGTGTTTGTGTTGGATTAGACTCTGTCTCAACAAACTTTGGTGACTTGGCCATTAGTTTAACTCCATGTGGCCTCTCCTTGCTTAACTGTCTGCATTAGAACCTTGGCCTCAGTGGATCAATGACACATGTAGACCATTGGTTTCGCCGTGTTCTGCAAACTGATCGAGCTTTAAACCCTTGGGTGCCTGTATCCATCACTATACCGATGTGAGACACGTGTCTCCTATCGGCGCCACCGAGCTCTACAAGGCTTTCTGTCTTTGGCCTTAGGCTTTGGGTCCTTTGTGTCACCGATGCGTGACACTTGTCACACATCGATGCCATGTATTGTCTTTAGGCTCTGCCCTCATACCATACCCTGGGTGTACCGATGGATGCCACATGGCGAATATCGGTGCTTTGTCTCTCCGCTAAGCTTTACTTTGTCATGTCCTGTGAACTCTTACTCATTTGGTTGCTGTACTTTGGGTTCACCGATGGTTAACACTTGGATGGTATCGATGCTTTCATGCTCCATGAGGTTCTTCCAACTTTGACATTCCCGCACCATTTGGCCCCCGATATTTGACACTTGGCGTGTATCGGTGTCATATCTATCCTCCAACCGTAGCTTGCCTCGCTGATGGGGGACACTTGTCCCCCATTGGATCTCTTTAGCTGCGTAGGACTTAGCCACTTTGGCTTTGGCTTAAAAGACTCTCGAATGCCGATTAAAGGAACTTGTGCTCAGGGACAATTATCTTCTATTGGTGCCACCATGAACCTACCATAAAACACACATAGTGAAGTTAAATTTGAGGTTTGAAAATTAATGTAAAACTTAAAAATAAAACTGTCAAATGCCCGTTTCAATGTTATTTTGGTCTCAAAAAATGGTTAATTCCTTGGTTTTCTCTTCTCATTCATTTGCACGCATGACAAACATTCGAACCATCCAAGAGAACATTTTTAAAGGCATAAAAAGATGGTTTGGGCATTAAAACTATGAACAAGATAAATTTGATGAAAGATCCCTAGATGGATCCTTCTTACACTATACTGATTTTTTGTCAAACAAAAACAGCAAATACAGATTTCTGTGTATTTTATGTCAAATTCCTAGTGCAGATTTGGAAAGTGCGACTAGGGTTAAAGAGAAACATCAATGTAAAACACGCCCAATAAAATTACTTCTGATTTCTAATGACTGCCCAGATTTTTGAGGGCTGAATTACACAGAAAACTGACTTATTACAAACTGAAATAGCCCAGAAAATCAGATCTGAGGTCTGTTATAATTCAGATTGAAAAACCTTCAAAATACACCTCAGAAATGATAAAAAGTACAGCGATCAGTTTACAGTCTGATGACAAACATTTGACAAATGTCTTGGATAAAAAATACCTCTGAATTCGCTGCCAAAACTGCTTACAATGGACCGACCCAACTGCTGGTTGCAAATCACTGGAAAACACCTTCAAATCTCTTTACACACACGGCTGAACTGAACCTGGAAATCTGATGAATATCACTAGGAATTTCTGTGTGAAATCCCCTCTCAATCTACTGGGGTTTTTGTTTGCAAGAGATAAATTCACAAGGGTTTTCGTCCTTGGAATTTCTGATAAAAGCTCAGAGCTCTTAGCAATGCAAAATATGATAATAAAAATCTGGATGCCCTCTCTACAAGTCGACCTGTTTATTTAAAGGGAGATCAGCCAACCACCACCCTCAAATCAACCAATCAAATTGTTTCATTCTCCTATGCTGGTCGCATTTTCCCTTTTGGGCTAATTGACACATTTTCCAAAAAATGACTCCCTAAGGTAAGTCGCACTTTCTCTTTTCTAATACAATTTTTTAATTGTATTTTTTGACATTTTAATTCATGATTAAACTTTATTATTTATTATATGTGCTTTTTCATGATATTATTATTTTTTGAAACAATAGCACAATATAATAAAATAATAAAGATAAGTCACCCTAAAACTTCCCTTTGGCCGTCGGGTAGACATAAGGGGCCAAAGGTCTTCGCCCAGGCTTATGCGGGCAGAGGGGACATTACATTTGAGCACTCAAAGGTTATAAACAAAGACAACTCTTTTCATAGGTAGTTTGAAGATCAAAGGGCTAAGTTAAACTTGCTTATAACTTGTTCAAAGGTGATTCACCATTTGTTTTAGAATTAGAGAGCATCAACCAACTTCAAGACTCATCTATAATCCTTTCAAAGCCAGAGGAAACCAGTTTTACACTTGTTCAAAAGAGGGGGGGATCCATTTTCTTGTCCAAAGGGAATGGGGTATGTTGGGTACCAACAGTCAGGTATTCCTGTCTTTTGATTGTTCCATGATCAGATTTAGGTGGAGAATTTCCCATGCATCAACAACATAGAAAGGGTTTTGAACAGCTGAACAAAATACCAAAGAGGTAGCCCTTAAACCTCTGCCAGGTAAAACTCTCGTCCTATCAAAGTATCTTTTTCTCATAAGTCTTATGCTTCCATGTTCATTCTTCCCAAAGTCCAGAATTGAGGAATAGTCAATCAAAGATTGTCTCAGCAACCTGCGATTGCAATGGCACCTAGCAGAAAGAAAATAAAAGGTGGCTTCACAACTCAAGTCCCAAATACCCCTATTTTATTCTCCAGAGAGTTTAGCATTTCTTTTGTTGGCAAGTATCAAGGCACCTTAATCTAGAAAATGACTGCTTGGATGCTTTGCAACCAGGAAACATTTAATTTATTATGTGAAAATCTCCTATGAGATGACACTTTGTAAAGAGTTTTAGCAAGACTGCAGGGAAACGTCTAGGAGCCCCCCTTACCAGGTCAAAAATGTATTGGGTACGGGTACGGAAGTGTTGTGGGTACGTTTTGGAAACGTACTTGGGACCCGCGGGTATGCTTCCAAAATTTACCACCCTGATTTTTTTTAATTTAATTTTGTCAAAAATTCCCAACAAAATAAAATCACCTCCAAACGCTCACTGCCCCATATAAGAGGTGGAACAAAGGCCATGTTATGTGAAAGAAATTGTGCTGATATGCAAGTTTCTGGGGTCTTACCTTGGACCCAACATAGTCAAAGAGTGGGTATACATGAACTGTAAACCCATGGGACAGTATTTATCCTCATGACACATAGCAGATAAGGATGAGATATTTAAATGTGGTCCTTGGTTCATGAAAATATCACGCCTCTTTGTGAAGCATTGGATGGACATGATCAACCTTATTAATAACTGTCTTAATCTGGCCATAGTTTGGGTGCAGCTACACTTATAGCAAATTCTGTGGGGAGAGCTTTTGATGAGAAGAATTATAATTGCGTCATATGAATACATTTTGAATTTTACTTTCACAATTCACTGTATGTATTTTGAAACTGGATAAACTTTTATTTCTGATAGTTGAAGTATTTGAATCCTAATGTTATCCTATAAAAGAATGCTAAGTATTTGAAGTCTGTTTTCCATGAAATTATGAATACATATGATTCTATGAATATTAATAACTATGCATTTTTTAGTTTTTAATATATATTTATATATTTTTATTTTTAATAATATATTGTACAAATGTACCCGCAGCTTTTCGTACCCATACCTGTACCCTGGCAGTCTTGAGTTTTAGGAAAGGCAAAAGAAAAATTGTTATATCTTTCGAATTAACAGAATATCAGTCACAAGAGTCGAGCAAAAGTTCAAAAGGTGTTGGAGTTTTTTGTTGTAATGAAATATTTTCTTTTCAGAATCATCACAATTCTCACCTAGTTTAATCTTCAGTATAGTGCAATAGCCTAAGAATAATGGTAAATAAAGTTGATGTCTCTAAAAGGCTTTTATGCCTTTTTGGGCCCAATTCAATTCAAGATAAGCCATACACCATTAAATTCCGCTACATACTTCTGCATGGAGACCTTTTATCACCAAAATGAACTGCAGGGGCAATCCCATGAGGCTTAACGAACTCCTAAGCTGTATGAATAGAAGGAAAACACGGGAATTTTGAGTCGAATCTTGAAGCCTTTACCTAGCATCTGAACCCAACAAGAACATTATCAATTTGATTTTCCTTTAGGATAACCCTTCTGTATATTACACTTAAAAGCTTCCAAGGCTTTTAGTCATAATAATATTTTGATATCCACTTATCAGCCAATGAATTGTCTTTTAGTATCAATTTTTGAAGTTTTATACTGATTAATTATTGGCAGGGTGGACATGCCACAATTAGAGAAATGACTAGTAGCACTATGCTCATCAGACCAAAGATAATCTGAGATTTGTTTTTCCAAGTTGTTGATAATGAGCAACTATAAATTGCCAGGAAGAAGAATACTAAATAGGATAAGCTTCCAGCAATCGAAATCACACATAATTGACAAGCTTGCATGACATTTATTAAGCTTTCACTATATCATATATATAACACAGTTCCATGTCAGTTTAAAAGAAGGGTTAATAGCAAAGGTATATGAAGATGCCTCTTCAATTCATCTATGCAATGCCATTGTTAATCCTGTTCAAGAAACTACTCCTGTTCAAGAAACTACTAAGGAGCACCAGTCCCAACACAAATCATGCGACTTTTGAAGATCAATTTTAAAGCTAGGAGCATTATAGTACTATTCAAATGATTGAAATTGTTTTGTTCAGGAACTGGAAACAGAGCCCTCCCATGTGCATACCAAGATTCTATTACTTCTTACCATAAGGAAAGAGGAGACTTTTATTGGAGTCAAAGTACAGAATCCTTTGAGAATAAATTGAATAGCCATAAAAATGAAATAAAAAAGGAAGCAGCCAAAGGGATAACTTGTCTAATAGATCTCTGGAGAGGAAGCTTCCCAAAAATAGTTTCTTGTGCATAAAGCATGGTCAAAACATCTTTAAATAATTTATAAAACCAAACTCATTGCAGACTAAAACCCAAGCATGACAGCATAAGCTTAATAAAGGCCATTAAATGCAGTCACATGTCTTCTCAAAATCAGGTCTAACCATAAATATCTTTTGTTCAGCCGTCTTGCATCAACGCGTTCCTTCTGAATTAGTATCCGAACTCTTATGTATAGACATGCCTTTTGTAAATCATTTAAATTTTATGTCCTATAAAATTATTAAATTGGTATCTATCTTTTAGTAAAAGCTTTGGCTAAGACTTTTACTGAAACACTGTAATGTTCCCTTTCAATATAATTCAATAACCCATGCAATTTTCTGATTTCCTACTCATTGACAATATCCCAAACAGCTGGTGGACATAAAATCAACACGTTGTTTCTGATTTTGGTAGTTAGGAACAACGGTAACCATCACAAGAATTAATTGACCTATTTACAAACATTTGGCAAACATTGAACCATGGATTGACATTTTCACAAACAATTGACAAGTATAAAACCAATGCTGATATCTTCACATTAAGTGCTGATTAACATTCATACATTGTTCATGACTGAAGTGCAAAAGCAGAATTTATTAAAGCTGATTTTAATATTGAAAACTCACAAATGGCAGGGTACTACAAGCGTACTGTAGCAGTGCTATAAAAAGCCCCCAAATCTGCCAAATCTGCCCCCGAACCCCTGCGCCAACCTTGGAGATTGATGTCGTAGCTTTGATGATCTGAATATGCAGTCAAATATGCCCTCTGAATGAAGTCACCCAGTAGATGTTGAGGGTTTTTGTCCCCAAATTTAATTGATGAAGAGGGTTTTCGTCCTCAATAGTGTGGAAGTATAAGCAAAATGCTCAGGCTCACAATGTAGAGAGATGTGTAGAAAAAGATACCAATGAACCCTGTTGGATAATTGCACTTTTAGTTTTAAAGTGACTTTCTTATTTTCTATTTTCGCACTAAGTCATTTGAAATAGAGAGTCCCCTTTATTTCAATAATAATAACGTAAGTTGCCTTTATAATATTACTTTTTCGCTAACTTAGTCATATTATTACCTTGTTTCCCTTTTCTCCACCCCTTTGGCCTACGGGAAATCATGAAATAGGCCAAGGGTCTTCTTTCAGCATTAATTCTGAGAAGGGTCTATTACAGTCCTCCCCTCTCAAAATTGCTTGCCCTCAAGCAATTGTAAGCTAGGGTGCACCAAAATTGTACCACCTTCCCATGTAGCATCCTCAATAGGTAGATCCTTCCAATGTACCAAGTATTTTTTGATGCTCATGTTCCTTAGTTTCTTTTCCCTGACAACAATGATAGTTTCTAGAATCAAAATCAACTTGCCCTCATCATCCAAATGGTGTAATTCTGCAGAAGGAGTTATACGCTGTTGTAGTGCCTTTTTGATGCATGAAACATAAACACATTGTGTATCCGGCTATGATTTGGCAGCTCTAACTCATAATCAACCTCTCCAACTCTCCTCTAGACTTGGTAAGGACCATAAGAGTAGGGTTTGAGCTTGTCTGCCTCACTTTGTTTGAGGGAAGACTGCCTATAGGGTTGCAACCTCAAAAATACTCCCACCTCAAAAGTCCTCGCTAAACGGTGCTGATTTGCATACAACTTCTGCCGATTTTGGGCACGTTTGAGGTTCTCTATGAGCACCTCCACTATATCTTGACTCTGCTGTACCAAATCCTTGGCCCTAGGCACTCTATTATCCATAATGACCATATTAAAGAAAGAAAGTGCATCATACCCATACAAAGCTCTAAAAGGAGACATGCCAATGGACTTATGGCATGGTGTATTGTAACAATGCTCACCCATGTACACCCACTTGATCCAAGCTGATTGCTGTCCTGCAACATAGTTCCTTCGATAACCTTCAATCCACTTATTCACTAGTTCAGTTTTCCCATCGGTTTGTGGATGATAGCTAGTGCTAGGAGTCAACTATGTGCCTGTCAAACGGAAGAGCTCTTGCCAAAACAAGTTCATGAACCTGCTGTCCCTATCACTTACAATGTTTCTAGGCAGGCCATGAAGTTTAAAAACTTCCTTGAAAAAGATATTATAGGCTTGAATTGCAAAACAATGAGCATATTTGGTGAGTCTATCAACGACCACATACATATAGCTCTTACCTTGTACCACGGGATGTCTAGTGATGAAATCCATGGAGATACTTTCCCATTTTTGAGTACGAATGGGTAAGAGCTGCAACAAACCAGTTGGAAAATCTTGCTCAGTGTTATTTTGTTGGCAAGGGAGGCATTTCCGGATGTATTGAAGGACCTTTCCTTTGAGTCCCTTACAAAATAATCTTTCCCTTGCTTGCTTGTGTATCTTAAAATACCCCGGATGACCAGCCAAGGGTGTACCGTGAACAACTCTCAATATCTTATATTTCATTTCAAACTTGGGGGTCAAAAAGATCCTATTCTTGTAGAAAATAAGACCATCCACTACTTTGTACCTGTCATCTTAGTTTTTACTTTCAAGGGCAACAATAGTAAAGTCATCCTTTGCATACTCAACTGTTATAAAAGCCTTCCAATCAGCTATAAATTCTGTCGTGGAGCAAAGAATAGGCTTTCTAGATAATGCATCAACAACAACATTGTTTTTCCCTTTGACATACTTAATATCAAAGTCATAAAGCTTGAAGTTTACTTACCCACTTTTGCTATCTATGATTTAAATCTTTTTGGCTTAGAAAGTACTTCAAACTATTGTGATTGGTTTTGACCACAAACCTGCCAAAAATCAAATACTTCTTGAATTTGGCCAATGCATGCATGGTGGCCAACAAGTCTTTATCATATATAGAGAACCCATGCTCATAACCTTTAAGCTTCTGGCTCTAAAAGGCTATGGGATGCCCTTTTTGCATCAAAATTGCCCATATACCTTCACCTAAAGCGTCACATTCCAACACAAAAGGAATGGAGAAATCCATAACAGCAAGTACTGGGCATGAGCTCATCACCTGAGTTTATCAAACACTACTTGGGCTGTTTTGGACCAACTAAAAGCTCCCTTTTTGGTTAGATCCGTCAATGGGACAACAAACTGAGAAAATCCCTTGACAAACCTTCTATAGTAGCTGTAAAAACCCAAAAAACCCCTCTAATGTGTCATAGTTGTAGGTGGAAGCTGATCCGTGATTGCTTGGATCTTTTGTTTATCAACATGGACTCCTTGGGCATTAATCACATGGCATAAATACAAAATTTTAGACATCCCAAACTCACACTTAGACTCTTTTGCAAAAAGTGTTTGCTGTCCCAAAATTCCTAGTACTATGTCTAAGTGTTGAAGATGCTCCACCTATGTCTTGTTATATACTAGGATGTCATCAAAGAAGACCAACACAAATTTCCTCAAGTGTTGACTAAAAACATGATTTATACTAGATTGGAAAGTTGCTGGTGCATTAGTTAATCCAAAGGGCATAACCAAAAATTCATAGTGCCCAAAATGACATCTAAAAGCTATCTTTTGAACATCCTCTTCTCTTACCCGTATTTGGTGATATCCGGTCCTCAAGTCAATCTTGGAAAAGTAAATGGCTCCATTTAGCTCATCAATCCTAGGTATGTGGTACCTATTCTTGATGGTCTTCTTGTTTAAAAGGCGGTATAGTCAATGCACATCCCCATAGTTCAATCCTTATTCTTCACTAGGACAACTGAAGAAACAAAAGGACTAGAACTAGGCCTTATGTGTCCCATCTCTAAGAGTTCTTTGATGGCTTTTTCAATTTCTTCCTTCTAAGCTCTAGGATGGTGGTATGGAGTGGTTATTACTGCTTTAGTCTCGGGCTCCAACTCAATGATATGCTGAAAAACTCTATTTGATGGTAGTCCATGGCTGTACATGGCGGCTTTGCATTGATTATCGGGCCTTGAACAAAATCACAATGAAGAACCGATACCCGCTTCCATGAATTGATGACCTCGTAGACCAACTCAGGGGAGCTAAGTTCTTCACGAAGATAGATCTAAAGCCGGGGTACCAAGTTCCCATCTATCTCGCAAATTTTTGGAAAACTGCATTCAAATCCAAAGAGGGCTTGTTGGAATGGTTGGTCATGCCTTTTGTGCTCACGAATACACCCACAACATTCATGAGAATGGTGAACGACATCCTGTGACCATTCATTGATTCATTCGTGTTCGTGTACCTAGATGACATTGGAGGAGCATGTTCAACATGTCCAATAGCTTCTTCAAACCTTGCGTCAACACAAGCTCTATTCCAACATAGATAAGTGTTCCTTTCGCATGGAGAGTATTTAGTACTTGGGATACATCATTAATAGGGATGATGTGCATGTGGACCTGGAAAAGATCCAGGTCCTCTGAGACTGGCTGACACCAAAGACTGTCACTGAACTTTGAAGTTTCTTGGGATTAGCCAACTTCTATTGCAAGTTTGTACTTGGTTTTTCTCACATTGCATGTTCTTTGAATTAGGTGACCCACGAAGGAGCGAAAACCACGTTCATATGGACAAAGGCACAACAGAAGGAATTTGCATGAATGAAGGAGAGGCTCTGCTTTGCACCAGTTTTGGTCTTGCTAGATCCACAACAATCATTTGAGATAGAAACAGATGCTTTAGAGTATAGTCCTCACCCAACATGGGCATCTCGTGGCATACCATAATGAGACCTTCTTTGACACAATGTGCATGCATCGACATATGACAAGGAGTTGTACACCATTGCGCAAGCCTACAAACAGTGGAAGCACTACATTCAGGGAAAAGAAACTATCATACACGCAAATCATAAGCCTTTGCAATTCATGCAAACCCTAGGCAAGGTGCAAAATGATCATCATCAGAGGTGGTCCACTTATCTACAACAATTCCATCTCAACATCCTGCATAAAAAGGGGAGTGCCAATCGAGTTGTTGATTGATTGAATCAGCCTCCGATCACCTTCTTGACAACAATCCTTGACTCGTGTGGGCATGAGACATCAGAGTGGCCTTAAATGTATGCACATGATCCTGAATTTTCTGACATCTATCAACAGCCGAGGGATGGAAAAAATGTTCCAGAATATCATTTACAGGAAGGGGTTCTATGCCACATGGGACACCTTCGCGTTCCCGCAGTGGAGCATTGCAAATTGATATGGGAGGCTCACTATACTTGGGTTGTAGGTCACTTTGGAGTAGAGAAAACAATGGTGGTCATGTAGAAGTATTTCTATTGGCCAAAGCTCCGTCATGATGTGACTAGATACATCAGGTCTTGCGCAGCTTGTGCGATTGGTAAACCAACCAATCGAAAATAGGGCCTTTATACCCCTTGGCCAATTGCAAGAACATTGTGGGAGTTTGTGTCGATGAATTTCATGTTAGGTCTCCTTTTGAACAGGCATGGCCATGACTGTGTTTTTGTGGTGGTTGACAAGTTCTCAAAAATGTCAATCTTGGCACCTTGCAAGAAGACAATATCAACTTTGTTTTTGTGATGCTTGACAGGTTCTCAAAAATGACAATCTTGGCACCTTGCAAGAAGACAATATCAGCAGAGGAGACTGCAAAATTGTTCTTTGAGCACGTTTGGGTTCATTTTGGCCTTCCAAAAAGTATTGTGTCAAATCGGGATTGTAGTTTTGTTGGGGGATTCCAGCCATTGCCTCCCATTGATGTAACATTTCCCTTGATGTTGGAAGAAGAATCTGCCCATACACAAAAAGAAGTAGATAAGGCAACCAAATATGTAGAATGAATTTGACACATTCAATAGCAAGTTCATGTGATCTTGGAACAAACCAACCAAAAGTACAAGCAACGTCATGATGCCCATCGGGTTCCTCATCAACTCCAAGTGGGGGATAAGGTTTGTTTGTATCTCTAGAAAGAGCGATAACATGGTCCATACAAGAAACTCAAATCTCTGCGATATGGGCCATACACAATAACCAAAAAAATTGGTGAGAATGCGTTTGAGCTCAATCTTCCATCCTACCTCGGGTTGCATCCATTTTCAATGTTGAGCTACTCTGTCCATACTTTCCTCCACTCTTGGATACATCAGACATTGGTGAACAATTGCAGAGTACAGAGATGAACCCAGACTGTGCGACACCAGTGAACATTGATTAGATCATTGACAGGGTGGTCAAGGACGCGAAGCATCAACAAATCACACTCCACCGTGTAGTGAAAGCAGGGCAGATGTCACATCGAGGGAAATGGTTCACCAAGAATCAGATTGAGAAAACATTCCCACATCTGGTAAAAAATCTAGGAGCAATGGGGTCCCATTGTTTCTTAAGGAGGCATGAATAATCCAAAACATGATTTCTGAAAATCTATTTTTGGAAAGTCCAGAAAATCTATTTTTTGTAGTTTTTCAGCAACTTTTAGTATTTTGCATTTTTTGGGGGTCTTTGGAGCATTTCTGGGATTTGGACTGTACCATGATAGCCAAAGTGCTATCGTCGTAGCAATGTTTTACAAGTTCGTTGTGTTATCTTTTCAATGGATGCTGTGGTTCGCGAAGTAGGTCAACGGGCTAGGAGATATGATCCCAACAAGTGGCAATAAATAAAATAATAGTAATAATAGGATAAATTTTGATTTTTTCAACTTTTGTCTTTTTACATCCATCCCTAAGGTGGATACAAATGGTCTCCCCGAAGGATGACCTTTTGGTTCCCCCCTGGAACCCTTAATACCTTCATATTCTATTTTTAACAGTTTTTCATATTCTCCTTTGTATAGCTATAAAAAACTTGTTTTGAATAAAGAGATAGATATCCGGGCATACATCTCTCTTACGGAGTTTGCCAATTTGTATTCACTTGGAATTGCAATAAAATTTATTTGTGTTCATAGCTTTTCATTGTGAATTGATTGCTATAACAGTAAACACCATTGTTAGTGTGTTGTCTATCACAATCATTATTGATCTTGTAAGATTCTACTGCTATCTCATCACTGCCAAGAGACATATGTAAGACAAGTAACAGTCTTTCAAATTTCTTCATTGGATAAGGATCCATAGTAGGATTTTTTATACTGAGTAAACATTGACTAGGCTCCCTATGTCAACTGTAAAAGTGAAAATCACTAGGGCTATCAAAATCAATGTTAACATTTCCTTGCATTGGCTGAGTGAAGGCTGCTAGGTTTGCATTTAATGTATTAAAGGGATGAGTTAATACCCCAAAGATTATCAGAAAGTGATTATAAAAGCGAACATATAGTTCATAGAGATCAAATAATTGTGTACTTGGCATCTTATCCTTATATTGTGTGCATTCATTATTATAATGAGAATGAAATTATTGTGTATGGGTATCTATCATGAGATAAAAGAATAATGTTACATGGTATCATAGTAGGGCAAGCTCTATCTTGTTGTGTGAACATTGTGGTGTGAAGATGTTCAGGAGTATGGAGCCCTTGTACTTCTTTTCATTTAAGCAAGCAAACAGATGAATCGATCATTTTTTCTGGGCGATTCTAATTCAGAAGACAGTTCTAAGGAATACCCAATTGTTGAGTTTGGTTGCCAGATTGCATGTTATTCCTCAGAAGGTGTTTTAGAAAACCGTGATATCTTGAACCAGCTGCAGAATTGTTGTTTCTATTTGTTTCAGTGGAATATACGAGAAAAATATTGGGGTTATAGTTTTGCACTTTTGTTGGATTAAGCCTTCAAATCCACGGACAAAGTTCATTGAAAAATTCAAATTTCAAAATTTGATGGGAAGTACTAAGCAAATGCCAAACATGCTCCTTTACTTGCAAGCTAGTTGTCAGGACCAAACAGAGGTGGCATCTAAGTGGTAGCAAATTGGTGAGTAGGTAGAGGCTGGGGGAGGTGTGTGCAGTGGTTAGGGACCCTTTGCAGTCAAGATGACTGGTATTGTGCAGCAGTTAGGCCACACAATCTGCTGAAGACAGGTCCTGAGATTGAAACCCACCTTCCTTATTTTGCATTGTGATAAGGGCTCTAAGGCCTAGGAGCTAGTGGACACTTGGAACCATCCTATTGGCCTATTGTGCATGCCAACGAGTGGCATAACATGGTAGTCCATGTGAGGATGATGAGGCATTCGTACAACCAACATAGGAAGCCATGATCAGACTAACACGCAAAAACATACAGAGCATGTTTTCAAATATACAGAGCATGTGATGAATCAGATGAGGACAAGTGATGATTTGCGATTGGTTAATTCAACAAGCCAGAGAGCCAAGTGGAAAAAATTCAGGTATAGTTGCGGTGGATTTGTAGGCAACATTTGGCATAACCAGGTGCTATCTCACCAATTTTAGGCAATTTTAAAATTTGAATTTTAAACTTTAAGGGTGAAGACCTTTTGATAGGAAAACTTGGGCAGGCCATTATGTTTGTGTCATTGAATTATTTTTTAATCTTGTGTTATTTTATCAAGATCTAATAATGCTCTTAATTTTGGGAAATTATGGCAATTGAATGCGTATTTTAAGTTGTCAATCACGGACTTTATCGACCTGAATATAGGCTTACAGGGTCTAATTACCTCCCGTGGGAACAGGCAATTGAATAAGAATTGCAGAACTGTAGCTTGTGGTGTTGGATCTCCGGTGATGAGAAGTTACCTGTGTATAAATGGTAAAGAGAAGATTGCCTTGATAGATCGAATTTGGCTTTTGGATTTTTATGGCTTCATGGCTGACGAGGACTTGTGTCATACCAAGAGTAATAATTTGGCTAATTCTCTAGAGTGATGAGTGATGAGGTTATTAGCATCCCTTTGAAAAGGATATTACTTAGCTGGCTGGCTGTTATATCCTAAATTTGAATCTCCTTAACTGATCTCTTATGCAGCAAATAGTAAAGAAGTGCTCATCTTCATATGAAAGACAGTTGATGGAAATTCCAAACTTATTACTGTTATTTGTGAAAAGTATTAAGAGCATGTTAATAACCCATGGGTGTGTGGTCTATCGGCAAGCAGCGAGGTGATCGGGCTTGTATTAATGTACAGACCTGGGTTCAAACGCAACGTGGGCAATTCTGTAAATAATTTATATATATATATGAAGCATCTTTCAAAATAAAATAAATATTTGGATTTGTAAAATTAATATTATGGGTTGCACTATTGAGTGTTTCTTTGAAAACATCATGAATCAAAATGCAGAGAAAGGAGAGATCCTCGAGCAATTGCAAGAGGATATAGGGTGGAAATATACTTCCTAATTACATGATGGTGTTGACATTTTGATGGAAATGGTGCAGGAGGAAGTAATTCTTCCAATTGCGATGGTTTATTTGATGATGGCATTTCTTCCAATTCGTTGGATAACAATACTTCTGATTATCATTGTGCTTGTGTTGATGTTGCCTCTTTGGATGCATCTCTCCCCTCATGTTTTAGTTATCACTAATGAGCAGATCTTTGTTGGCATCAGGGATTTGGAGAAGTATATAAAGCAAACTGATTACAAGTTGCTTCATCAGATGAGATATATGCGTTGGACTTAGCAAGCATGAGCAAGATATTGACAAGCATGGGCAGGGTATTGCCGCTCTTATTGAACCAGAGATCAGAACAAAGAGAGCAGATCTTGCCTATGTTTACATGGTATGGAGCCAGAGCAGAGAACAAAAGCATCGACGTTTTAGAACTTGTTTTCTTTCAGCTTAACAAGTAAAGGGTTTAAACTTTACATCAGATACATATGGGGTCTTATCTAAAATGCTTTTGTGCCCGTTGATGATCTCCTCTCAAAGTACTGTCCCTCGATCTAGCATGTCTTTGGTCAAATTAACAGTGGCTTTCAGAATAACTGAAGCAGCAGAATTTGTATCAGCTTCGTAGGAGAACAACTGCAAAATAGCATCCTTCATAGAATTTACAATGTCACATGCACATTCCGTAGAGCTTGGAGTAGGAGGGAAATTAAAAAACTTCATTTAATCAGTCATGACAAAGCAAAACAGGATAGTGATGGAGATGGCACAGTGTATGGTGGAGAGCTAAATGTACACCGTGCCATCTCCATCAAAATCCTGTTCTGCCTTGCCATGCCATCATTCTGCTGTGTAGAATATTGCTTATGTATACCTTCTTTCTTGCAGAATTCCATGAATCTTTCAGAGACAAACTCATCCCCATTAACTGATCTAATAGCTTTTACATGTTTCCCTCCCTGTTTCTCTACCATAGCTTTCTAAGAAACAAAATTAGAGAAATATCATGACTTTATATGCAGAAAAAAAACCCACATTTTTCTAGAGAAGTCATCTATAATCAACAAGTAATACAAAGCTCCAGATATTGAAGGGTTCGCATTGGACCATGCAAATCCACATGTACCAAATCCAATGATAATCCACGTGTGTGTTTCCAGAAAAATTGGCGTGCTTCTCCTCCATAATGGGGCCTTCCTCATTGCCTGGGCGCTTGCATGGGCTGCCAAATGGACTTAAATTTCTGGGTTTTGATCATAATTCTTCAAAAGAAATCGCCGTCCTGATTATGGTATCCCTTGGCTGCAAATTTGGGTTGAGTTTGAGCTGTATTTGAGCTCCTCCCCTGCTTCACAGAGCGCCTCCCACACCCAAAAATGCCTTCACAAAAAACACACCTTTCTCTTCCTAAAACATCCTCCTCTACCTTCTCTCTTCGCCACAAATGCCTTTAATCAGCAAAAAAATGCTTTTCTTTGGCCTGCAAAAGCAAAATTGCTCTTCTTTCAATGTAAAACACATTTGTTGACAAATGGAACGCCAATCTCCACTTGGCACAGGAAATGTTTGAAGGGCAATGCTTATTGTTCTTTTCCAACACTTCTTTTCATTCCCTCAGCTGGGCGTTACAACTTTTGTCTGCTTTCTAGTTTCTCTTGCAAATTCTCCATGTCCTCTCACCAAGATCTCCACCGGGTAATTCCTCACTGACAAAATATCTCTTCTTCTCACTCCTTCATGGGGTTCTCTCCCAAGCTCCCTCAACCATGAGCTCTAATACCATAAAAGAGTGATAACCCACAAAGAATGAGAAGAAGCCACAGTACGTGATTCCTATTAACCAAGAAGATAGCCTATTAAATAGGCTCACAACAAAATCCTAAGAATAAGGAGGTGGGTATAAGAAGCTGGTTGGCAGGAAGTAAGGAATCGACTTACCTGTGTTACCAAAATATTAAAGGTGGTTAGATATTAAAACCATATTAACCACATACATAAAATACAAATAAGCTTAACCAAGCTTATACTATGTTAATCATTCTAATACTTGGAAAACGGTGGTGGGGAAAGCTGTGTATAAATGACAGATAAGAGAATATGGAATGGAGCCACAACAGAGAACAAAACCAACACTGGTTTAGAACTTGTTGTCTTTCAGATTTAACTTTTGAAGGGTCTACATACATCAAACACATATGGAATCTCATCTAAAACGACGTTAGGAAATTAGTGTTCTCATGGTTAATTTACCGTATGGTGAATGTAATGTAAACGTGGGTGAGTTGTTAGAATTAACAACCCACGTAAATAGGTTGTTACATTTTTGTTTTATAAACAATAATGTTTATTATATGGTTTGTACGTGAGTTGAGTTGTTCAAACCAACTCACATAATCAGAAGTTGTTATAGGAGTGGTTATAGCCACTTTCTATACTTTAGGAGGACTCTCCTATATATATGTAAGCTTATCCAAAGCAAGCAATCTCATGTGTTTAATTATGAAGAATATTATTATGTTGCCGCACTTTCAAATGATATATTGCCCTTGGATGACCTCCTCTTACCAGTAGGCATCCTCCATCTCCTATGTCTTTGGCCAAATTAACAGCGGATTTCAGAATAACTGAAGCAATAGTCTTTTTATCAACTTCAGAGGAGGAGAACAGTTGCAAAATAGCATCTTTCATAGATTTTCCAATCTTACATGCATATTCTATAGAGCTTGGGGTAGCAGAGCAATTAAAAAACTTCATTCGATTAGTCACATGGAAAACTGTGGTGGGCAAAGCTCTCCCTCCTACATCCTTTCTATTCACCAGTTGAGCCGCCATTAACCCTGCATGCAACTCTCGCTAATGGAATAAAAAAAAAATCATGTACCGTAATGGTATTTTATAAAATTCAAACCGAAATCACTCAAACTTGCCAAATCAAAAAGAAAATTCCTTTAAAAAATGTATCTCTAACACCCTTGGGTCATTCAAGAAAACTTTTGAAACACCTAGGCACATGAAACTACATGAGAGGGTGCATCAGAGAGTGGTTGATAGTTCACCTCCCTTTCTTTGTTGATTGTCAACTCTGTGGATTGTAAAGATTGCCACAGTGTCTTTCTTTGACCTTGATTCTAATTACAGGTCTTAAATATTCACTAATTTGTGTTATTGCACAAACTTCTGTTTACTGCCGAATCACCTTCTAAACAGAGCTTAAATGCTTCAACTAGAAGCCTAAATCTTCATAGTCCTTTCCTGTTGTATGGATTGATTCCCTATTTCTTGATGCTTTTTCAGGTATTGAATTGTAGTACATTGTCAAATATAACTTATTCTCTTTCCATTATGTTGATATATGCTTGTGGTTAACTGTTGGGACTTGTTAGATCAAGGATTCTTTGAACTATTCAACTCATAAAGATACATTCAATATATATGCCATACACTTGCCTTTATGCCTGCAACTTCTTTGACTTCTTATCCTGTTATATCTTAATAATTTCTTTGAGCACCCATGTCTGTAGGTTTGATTATATTATATCCCTAAGTACTTATTGATGTTTTCTTAGACCTTCCATGTGCTTGTTATGTCTATTGAATTGTAGTTGTTATTGGATGTTCGTGTGATTTCTTTATATTATTCTTGTCTATACACATAAGGATATTGCATCGACTTCACTTTTTTCACACACTGTTAGGTGCAAATTTTCATGATATTTTGTATGTAGAAATAGGGTTTCTCATTTTGTAGGCATAAATTAAAGTTTGCAATCACTTTAATATCTTGATAACAATTATATTATTTTAATCTATTTTACTAGGGTATGGCAATGGCTATAGCCCATGCACCAGAACTTTTTTATACACATACTTTTCAATATCACCGATTTTTAAAATCAAAATAAGATAACAATAACATTAATTATTTTGGGCTAAAGATAAATAGGATTAGGAACCCTAGACCACCAAAAAAACAAGTGAAAATATTAAGTACTAGGTTTGACTGATACCATACTTGTCAAGTTGGTGCCTCAAATATATATATATATATATATATATATATATATATATATATATATATAATGAAGGATTTAAATCACCACAAACTCAGCCAAACAAACCGAATCCCAAGATAATTTTATATTTAATTAGAAATTATATTTATAGAAATAATCCAAAAATATATTATATTTATTAATATATAATATCATTATAAGTGGCCGATGAGATGTAGAAGGGTTAATTGTGCCCAGCCTCACTCAGGTTCAATTCTCGCCAGATGCTTGAGGCCGATAGCGGCCATTGTAGTTGTTTTTGTGGCTGGTGGTGGCCGTGTGTGTTGGTTAAGTGGTTCTTGGAGATTGATACCTCTGTTTGTGTCCTACATCTAGTTCACAGCTTTGGTGAAAAGTAATTAAGAATCATTTAAAAAATCATTGTAACTGTTACTGGATCAGAAATCTGCCACTCTGCTTCCCTATTTGCCCACTTCAGAGGACATTAAAGGCACGGGTTACCCTGCTCGCCATGCTTGTTCTTTTGCTACAGTGGCGGTAGGTGCGGTTCGAGTGCGGATTGCGGTTAGACCATTAACCAGTGCTAGTTCCATACCCTCTGTCTCCTTTGAGGAAGAGGTATTGGAAAAGGAACGATATTTCAAAAGCAAGGGTTTGATTTGCAGGTTTAACGGCCTTTGGCCCAGTCTACTTGAGCTTCACTCGTGGATCCCTTAACACTGGTGGCCCTTAATGGGGGTTAACATGGACATCTACCCCCATGCTAGGGGCTTCTTCATTGTGGTATTTGAGCCGGTTTGAGATAGGGACATTATTTTTGACAAGCTCTGGGTCAATAAGTATCGTCACTTATTATTGAAACCCTGATACCCATCTATCAACCCCACTACTGAAATCTTCTCAATCAAGCTTGTGTGGGTAAGATTGCCTCATCTTCTGCTTCAGTTTTGGAGTGAATTTTGCTTTATAGCCATCAACAACACTTTGGGCAGAATTCTATTGATTGACTCTGACATTGAGTTAGTATCCCACCCTCCCTATGCTTGCATTTTGGTGGATCTAGAGTCTTCTAAGGACCTTCTGAATCACATTGAGCTCAAAGTCTAGGATTGATCTTGGTCCCAACCTGTGTTACGTGGGGATGTGCACCCCCCATCCCTAAGCTGTCTCGAACATCCCGGGGACATTCGGATGAGACGTCCTCCCCACGTCCCGACAAATGCAAAAATTGCAGGGGATGCCCCTGAGTTTAGGGGATGCACCTGGGACGTCTCGGGTGCTTTATGATTTGGGGGCACCGTGACATCCCGACGTCCCCTAAGGCTCAACACTTTTTAATTTCATTTTTTTCTTTTACAATCATGCTGATTAATTAGACTTGTTTTTCGTTGTCATATTGATATTGTTGACGCGTCATTATATCTCTATCTAGTATGAAGTATCAATGTATATCGAATTCTTGGTTTCAATTTCTATGTTAATGTGAATTACTCATTATGAAACATTGAAATATGAACATTGAATATTAAATATCGCATTTTGGGCCTTGGCTTATGTGATGAATAATTGGATTAATTGTTTCAATCTTCAAACTTTCAGTTTTGAGTCTTAGTTTGAAGTATTCATGTTATATTTGTAATATATATAAATTTTTTATATTGTTTATGAGCTGTCCCCCTGCTGTCCCCAAATTTGAATTTTTTGTGCCATCCCTGAAACCTTGTCCCTATGTCCCGCCGTCCAGTCTTAGGTAAATATGGTCCCAACCCCTCGATTATGATGGTTTGCACTTCAGATGTTAGCGATGTTTTGGGTTAGGTCACATGCCTTTAGAATGTTAGAGCCTGAAACGGAAAGGACACAAGAAAGCTTCATGGTGGAAAGACGCTCTCCCCTAACACCTTGTTGTGGAAGGTGAAGTGGGAATCTCTTCGGAATTAGAGTCAGAAATGACGGGACAAGAGGATGATACTATGTCACAGGAGGAGGTTGCGAATACTACATTACGTACACCGGTGGAGTCTCCATCTAGGGTACTTGAGCCTTGGCCCGGGTACGGTTGCATCTGGGGCTATAGTGAACCAGTTGGTGACCGACTCACATACTTTTTTGGAAGGTGGTATTATCTCCAAAAAGCTTCAAAAGATTGAGTCTCTAGAAGTTCGGGTACTATGTGATAATGATTACAAAAATATTCTTGAAACATGGACAAATTTTCATAAAAAGAAGGGACCTCCTAGAAAAATCATGGATGTGAATCAACGGTGAGTGCTTTTGAAAGGTAGTGAGGTCTGTTGTATATGGCTGAAAGTTTGCTGTTTGCTGTATGCAAACTTTCAGCCTGTATCATGGTGGCTGTTATGTTTGTTTTATGGTGTTCTTCTTGTGCTGATTGGTCTAAATCTTTTGTTGTGTTGTTAAAGGGATAGGGCCCTTTCAATTCCCTTTACTCATCCTTATCAAAACAAAGAAAGTAAAATTAATTAATTTAAACATTATAACATGTGTATATGAATATATAATTAAAGCTTCAAAACAATATTTAAATTGTTTTTTGATATAGGCAAGGTTTTTTGATTTTATCAGGTGACCCTTGTTGACAAGTATTTAGGCTAATGTTTATGTAAGTTTTTAGTAATTCTTCTTCAGTATTCAATGAATGGTTCTTAGGTTTTAATAAATTTTTATTTGTCATAGGAACAACTTGATTATGCTGGTATTGAACTTCCTACATTATACAAGTGGATAGAAAAACAAGCTCCTGAAGGATGCAGTACAGAGGCTTGGAAAAAACGTATCCATTGGGCTGGTTTTCAACCCACAGCAGAAGTTACAGATTTTATCAATAAAGCTGAATGTGATCTACAAGCTTCTCGGCCGGTAAGAAGGTATAACTCAGAAACCGCATTTTTCTTCATGGTTTTTGATATCATTTAAATTCTTTGCTTGACTTGTTCAAGTGCATTGGACAGGCACCGTGGGAAGTTGCTAGAGGAAGGAGCGAGTGGTTTTCTTGTTAAGAAACTTGCCATAAAAGCAGACAGTGTAGATAAAGGAGAAAACACAGGGGATAAAGATTGGGGCTTAGTTGATAATTTTTATGGAACCGAAGCTGATATACAGAAGAACAATAATTTTGGGTCCAAAGAGTGGGCGGCTGTGTACTTAGCTTCTACACCTGAACAAGCAGCGACTATGGGCTTGAAGCTTCCTGGTGTTAATGAGGTATCAAAGAAAATTATTAGCTGAATTGCATTACATATGTGGTTCTCTTAATCGAATGTGAATTTTCTAAGGTTTCTTCAGTCTAATACTAGGTGGTACTGAATTGGGGAGGGTTGCAATTGGTATGCCATTAGAGTCAAGGATTGGGATGTTTTCTTGTACTATAACATAGTGTGATTTTTGTTTATGAAGTTATATTCATTGGAGATGCACACACAAGTAATAAACCTTTTTATTGATTCATTGGCAATTTATTAAACGAGGTTCTAACAGTGTTTTGTCTGTTAGGTGGAAGAAATTGACGACATTGAGAACTGCTCAAGAAATCCAATTTATGCAGCTGCATTTGCAAATGAAAAGGAATGTGGTCTAACAGAAGAACAAAAGAGTAAATTCAGAAAGGTACCATGAGAAAGAAAGATAATGTTTGTGTGTACAAAAAAAATATTGTTGCTCTCTGGGATCTGTTTATACTGCATAGGAGTTTAATCTTCTTCACACATGTTTGCCTGGTTATCATATCAACGTGCATTGGTTATATGGGTGTGCGTATCCATGCCAGAAAGCCTAGAATATGGACATCCAGAATCGGGGCATTTTTGCCAATGCGATTGAAACACCCCCATAAAAATTGAATACGAGGGAGCATGGGGAATACCAATCTTTCATATTAAATTCTTTCTGAGACACATGAGAAATAGCAATCTTTTGTTAAATTCATTCCCTATTGCATTGTGCCCTACTAAGATTTGTGCTATCTCCATGCTTTTGGACCCCAAAGAGAACAATGTGCCCTTATTGCTTTGCTTTCTTTAACTTTCTAACTGAGGAAAGTTAAATAAGAATATGAGAAAAACCAGATTTGATGAGGTTCTTGATGGACTCAGAAGATCAAAAATTCAGATGAGCGATGGTAACTCTATCCTCATACATGACTATTTGCTCAAACATGTTGAGGAGAGCACAAACGTGTTTATAATTCGTGTTGACTATTTTTTGTATATTTAAAATAATTAATGAGTCTTAGCCCCAAAGATGACCAAACATCACAATTGGAAAGAATTCTCATCAAATTTTTATGGTTTCTATTCCTGCAAGACATGTTTAATTATTAATTACAGCTGTACCTAGCATACACAAGTTTAGCTGGTCCATACGATGTTGCCTGTAGCTACCTTGTATCCATGTGAGAATGCCTGTTCAGTGAATATAGTGAACTATTAACTATGCAGAAGCAAAACTCCTGTCCCCTTCAACTCACTAGTTGTTTACACCTGTTGGGATGACTAGTGCTTCTATGTTTTACCATGATTCATGTTCAGCCTGAAGCCATGCATCTGATTGGGGTGATCTCAAAGATGACCAAACATCATTATGAGAAAGATTGGGGTGATCCCAAAGATGACCAAACATTACTATGAGAAAAAGCTCATCATTTTTTTGATTTCCATTTTCGTAGACACACATATGTTATACATAATAACAGCTGTACCCATGCATATAGACATACGGATTTTAATGAGTCCATACCATGTGGATTTGTACGGCATGCATGCAGATTATTTAGCCTAGTATTCATACAGTATAATCATTTAGAAGTTTTGTTAAGTGGATATAGTGAAGCATCAACGTATGCAGAAGTGTGCTCTTGCTCCCTTGACTTCACCAGTTGTTTGTACTTTTGTGATGTGGAGTGCATCTATGTTTTATGCTGATTCATGTCATCCCTAAGCCACACACCTGATGTGGGGGACCCTATGAGATGGGTTTTAACTTTTTGTTCATCTAGAAAACTTAGCTACAATATTCAGCCTATTATATTAACTCAGGATTTCAAAGGAAAAAATAAGTCTGAAGAAATTCAAAAGGTTCAAGGAAAAATTGCCACAGAAGTTATTAATTACGAAATTCAAGAAGGTACTTGAAACAGACAAAACTCACTGGAAGTAGAAGTACAGAGTTGAATGGCTAAAACAGGTAATGGAAATACCAAAATTTTCCATCTGTCTAGAGTTGGAGAAGCCACGATAGAATCATGACAATTTCAACCCTATTACCAGCAGTGAAAAAATGAGGATTGGAGCTCTAGATTTCTAGAAACAGCTCCTCACTGAAGAAGAGGTTAATAGAGAAGATGCACAGCAAAGCTTTCTTGATGGTATTTGTGAAATTGTATCAAAATTTGATGAGTTGCTTACGAGATCAGTTATGGAAGACGTCAAGAATTGTGGTATTTAGTTTGGGAGCAGAAAAAATCCCTTGTCTTGATGGATTTCTGGCTCTTTCGTATTCCTAAATAAAATAATAAATCTTATTCAATCGGGCAAATTTACAATTGGAATTGCTTATATTTATAGGTCTGTACCTTCCTTGATTTTAGGAGTCAAACCTTATTTTCGAAATCTGTATCCTATCTCAACTTCCCATTATTCTGTCATTCTATCTCCTATAATCTCTCTCTCTCTTATATTATCTATGTGATTTGTTCTCACAAATCACTTTTATATTATTTAATATATGAGTTGTTAAATAACAAGTCATTTACAGTATTAAACACTAACAAATATTTCACATACATAATATTTGACTAACCAACACAAATGCAGCACTGACAATTATAATTTCCTAACAAAGACATCAAGGATTGTAGTTTGTAGTTTGGGAGCAGAGAAAATCCCTTGTCTTGATGGATTTCTGGTTGGTTTTTTCAATGATTTTGGTACATTGTTAGGGATGATGTGGTGGGGGCAGTTGAAAAATCAAGACGGAAAAGATTAGTCTTTAAGGAATGGAATTCTGTTAGAATAAAATAGTTTGTTTTAATAGGTTATATAATTTGTTAGGTTGTTTGAGTTGTTGTCTTCTATTGCTAAATACATGGATATGGGTCAAGCCTTCTTGAGCTTCCCGTATCATTTGGATTCACCCACATTCCTACATTGTAGGATTTGTAATAGACCATTTAATAGGCTCACTCAATAATATTGTTTACGGCTTGTGGCTTCTCTTTCTTCAACGTGAATTATTTTATGGTTTTCAGAGCATTCGTTTGGTGAGCCTAGAGAAAAGCAAGCGAGGGAGATCTTGTCAAGTAGGAAGCATGGTAAATGCACCCGGTGAAGATCTTGAATGAGAGAAAAGCATTTGTAGAGGACGTGGTGAAACGTGCACGCTGAAAGTTTTTTATTGCCGCTATTCTAAAAGCCATAAGGAGGACGTAGTAAGAGGCAAGAGAAGGCAATAGAAGTTTTGCTGAGGGCGTGTTTATCTATGTTGGGTGTTGTATTCTTGCTGAGGGCATGTTTCTCTGTGCTAGGCGTTTTTTATTCTTGTTGGGCATTTTTGTACTTGCTGGGAGTGTAAAATTGTTGGAATTCTGATCTAAAACAAGTTCATTCAGTCTGGAAGCTTGCTAGGTGTTTTAAGTCAAGTGGAGGGTGTTTTTGTTGTTGGTGAGGTGTTATGGATTTTTTCTGATCTCCCTCAAGATATGACATCCATTAGTTGCAAATGGATATATAAAGTAAAATGTAAATCAAATGGTTCCTTAGATAAGTATAAGGCTCGTCTTGTTGCAAAAGGTTATGCACAAGAAGAGGGGGTAGATTATGAAGAAACATGTGCTCCTACAACTAAAATGGTAACATTCAGACTGGTTATATCTATTGCTGCTCAGTTAGGTTGGCAGGTATTTTAGATGGATGTGAAAAGCGCTCTTCTGAATGGGGACTTAGAGGAAGAGACGTACATGGTATAACCATAGGTATATCAGATTCTTGGGAAAGAGCATATGGTTTGCAGGTTAGTGAAGTCCTTGTATGGACTTAAGCAGGCTTCTCGAGCCTGGTATTTGAAAATTGATCAATATCTTAAAGAGTATGGTTTTAAAAGATGTGATGCATAATCTACACTCTATGTTAAATTGGTTGGTGATGACACAGTGGTTCTAGTTGTCTATGATGATGATCTTGCCATCATCGGAAGCAATAATGACTTGATTAAGCAAGTGAAAGCCGACATCTGTTATGTGTTGGAAATGACTGATCTAGGACTGCTTCAATATTGTATAGGTGTAGAGTTTTGGTAATGCTACAATTTTGGTTATACAATTTTTGTATCCCAAACAAAATATGCCAAATCCTTGTTAGAAAAATTTAGAATGTAAGATTGTAATCCAATAGCTACACCTATGGAAGTTGGGACAAAACTCTCAACTAACACTGATTCACCACTGATCAATGAAACAATGTCTTGGCTATTAGTAGGTAGTTTAATTTATTTTACTACTACTAGACTAGATTTATGTTTTGCAGTAAATTATCTTTCTCGCTTAATGAGCCAACCGCATGGAGAACATTGGCAAGCTGCAAAACGAGTTCTTAGATATGTCAAAGGAACTCTTGACTTTTACATTCTATATAATACAAACTGATGATTTTGAACTGACAGGGTATACTGATTCAGATTGAGCAAGATCAGTTGATTCTAGAAAGTATACAATAGGTTATGTTTTCACTCTTGGTTTAGGAGTATTTTCATGGCAGAAGAAACTTCAGAATACACTAGAATCGTCTTCTATTGAAGCAGAGTACAAAACAATTTTTGGTGCAGGGAGAGAGTTGATGTGGATTCAATCAGTATTGGAGGATCTCCAACTTGATTCGTCAACAACCACCCCTATCTTCTAGGACAACCAGTGGACTAAAGTTGGTGAAGAATCCTATTTTTCATGCATGGACTAAACACATTGAGGTTCATCACCACTACATCACCTCTACATCTGATAGTTGGTTAATAATGAAGACACGTGTCTTTATTATTGTCCTACCTCTAAGCAACTAGCTGATATAATGACTAAACCTCTCAGTAAAGATAAATTTCTAAAATTCCAAGATTAGCTTGGAGTTGTTTCTGGTTCAGTCATTAAGGAAGGGTATTAGAATAAAATATTTTGTTTTAATACATTATATAATTTGTTAGGTTGTTTGGGTTGTTGGATTCTATTGCTAAATAGATGGATATGGGTCACACCTATTTGAGCTTCCCGTATCAGTTGGTTTCACCTACCTTCCTACATTGTAGGATTTGTAATAGCCTATTAAATAGGCTCATGCAATAATATTGTTAATGGCTCGTGGCTTCTATTTCTTCAAGGTGAACTATTTTAAATTCCGCTTTCCTTGCCATGAATCCCATTTAAAGAGGATGCTAATTACTTTGATTGCTATCGCCCAATTACTCTTTGTAACACTTCCTACAAAATTGTCACTAATAAAATGGCAAATAGGTTGAAGTCCCATCTCTCCAAAAATATTTCAGAAGCACAAAACTGTTCTGTGGCTGGTAAATGAATTTTTGATGGCATCTTGATTGCTCATAAGGCTATTGATATGTTTCATCAATAGGAAAAGGGCAGGGATAATTGTGAAACTTGATATGTTTGAGGCTTATGTTCAAGTCAATAGGGCTTTTAAATTTTCAGGCATTGTTTAGGATAATGATTATTGATTACTATCAAGGTATCCTTGTTGAGGATTCCTCTTCTCTTTATTAATGAGCAGTGAGTTCTATGTGTCTTTCGTGGCTTACCCCTGCTTTGATGTTATTTCCTAGGGACCTTGAGAATCGTTGAATTAAGCTTAATAAATTTGTAGATTCTCTCCATGTTTTGGCATTCGTGCATTCTACTTGATCTCACGCATTGTTCTCGCTTTTTGATGGTGATAGCCGAAGGGCTAAATCCTTTCTTTTTAACCTTCGATTTTTCATTTTCACAGTTGTGCTCAGGCTGCTCTTCATCTGCTGTGGTTTTACGATTCTCAGCACAATCCCAGTTTGTTTTTTCTTCCTCTTCTCAACAAGGTCCTAATCGTTTCTCCTTCCCAGACTGAATTGGAGGAGAAAGGTATTCAGGTTGATTCTCTTCCCTCCCCTTGTAGGTGGTCCTCCCTATGAAGACTTTGTAATGCTAAAGGAGAGGTGTCGAAGGTTGAGCATACAGTGTAAACTGTGGGCGGATGCAGTACTGAACGATATAAATTTGGGGGAGGATTAGTGCGAATTTGTGACCATATTCATGAGCTGATAATAAATCCAAATGTTCGTGCTTGGCTTGATGATTACATCATATTTAGCACGGAGATTGATGAAAATGATGAAACCGAGATGGTAAAGGTGATAAGAAGCATGGTGTGCAGGACTGTGAACAGAATTTCAGGTGTCGTAATTTCTATGATTCTGTCCAGAACTACTTTTTTACTGCTCTGGTGGCTATTTCTTGTGCCTTTTTCGAGAGCAACAACTTGTGCATGATGTTAGTGATGCATTCATGGTAAGACTAGAGGCAAGATCAAGGGCATGAAGAGCCAAGGTAAGCATCCTCAGGCTTGTGTGGATGCTATTGTGCAAGCCCTGCATATTCCTTTGCTTGCTGCTCTGGTTGCAACTGAAGACTGGTGATAAGTTTGTTGAGCATGGGGATATTGATTAAGCCCATAATCTGTTGCTGATGCTTTGATCTAGACAAATGCTCTGACCTCCATTATTGATCCAGGAGGATCTGAGACATCAAATAATTTGCGGCCCCACAGCTTTGCTCCGCTTCATGATCTGACTTCACCACTAGCTTCAGCATCATGCTACCCACATGTATGCATATCACGAGGTCCTAACTCCTCTATGATACTGCTCAGCTCCTGCAGTGTCAGCACTGTCTCACACAGCTCTGAAGTACTGCCAGCTGAAGAGGATGGATCAATGATTAGTTACGAAGCTGTTGTTGTCAACCGATTTAATGGTCTAACCAACACTTCATCTTCCTCCCTTGTATATTTAGGCATTCTTCTATTCTTTGTAGTTAGTTGACAAGCATAGAAGTAAGGAGTACACAGACATCCTACATCCGTCCTCTGGGATCTTGTGCAAGACTTTGCATAATATAACTTTGCATCACAGTTCAACATCTGGTGTCAATTCTCTTCTTTGTTGCTCCTTTTTTGCATAAGCACTTTGACATATCCCTCGGCCTTCACAATACCTTTTCCGTGTATAACACATATAGATTCTCATTTAGAGTGTTGTCCACCGGGTCGGCCCTGGATCAATTATAGTTATATGTTTCTGGTACTGACTCTCTGTTATGTAAACAGCAACCAGGTCTGTAAAGGTAAAAAATACTCTTTGAAATATAATTCAGACTTAGTGTCTTTGAAATATGAATTGTGACTTCTTCCACTTTGTTTCTCTTTATGAGTATGGTATTTATGGAAGGAAATAGAAAAGTGGTTGTGCTTGTAGAGAGTGATTGAGAGGCAGTGATTCATGGCTGCCTGCTCTGGCTGTTTTTTTCTTGTTGTCTGTTGGGGGATTTTTAAGAGTGTGAGAGGTCGATTTTTTATCCGATTTCCCTCTTAGTTTCTATGCATTAGATGGCAGTGAGGGAGAGATTTTTTTGCTTTGATGGTAGCCTGCTTATTTGCGTGATCTGCCTGATTTTTATTTGCCTTTGAAAGGTAGTTCCCAGGGCTATTGACTAAGTTTGTGAGGCTAAGTTGAGGGAGTATGCATTCCTTTTTTGATTCTGTAAATGGTTGGTTTGCTGTAAGGGTGAGAACTAATACACTTTATGGGAGACTAACTTTGTCATCTTGATGTGTCCTTTTTGGACCTTTTTTTATATGAAAAATAGGAAGAATCATATGACATGTTTACCCTTAAAAGGATCTTGGTTTTCAGGATATAAACTTATAAATATCAGTATTTCAGGATATAAACTTAAAAATATCATTTCTTCATGGTTTTATCAAGGAATATGCCTTAGATATTTACAAACCTTAATGCCGTACCTTTTATATTTATATATGTTATTTAATTTTTGAATATTATCTTAATATGTGCACCTGAGCTGTCCACCAAATGTCCCCAGTATTCTCAAAGCTTAATTACTTATTATGCTTTTATAGTTTAGAATACTCAAAAATCATATTGCTTATCACTCCTACTGTGTTACTGAAATTGTGCAGATACAAACATGTTGAAAATGCACAAATTCATTATGTTTTATGACTTAGACTAGTGTAGAAAATTCCTAGAATTGGAGTACATGCTGAAGTGACCCCCTTCAATCTTGAAGGAGTATTGATTATTAAGTGATGTGTATATTTCTGGACGGTTTTTAACTCCAGAATGATGATAAATGCCAATGAATATTCATGTTATTTACTTATTAATGCTCAGAGAACAAGGGGTTGCCATGTTTATATTCTTATTAATGCTCAGAAAATTAGTATTGCTGAGTTAGAATCAGTGTTTCAGGATATAAAATTATAAATATCATTTCTTCATGGTTTTATTGCCTTAGATATTTACAAACCTTAATGCCATACCTTTTATATTTATATATGTTATTTAATTTTCAAATATTATCTAAATATGTGCACCTGAGCCGTCCTCCAAATGTCCCCAGAATTCGCATTTCTTTTTTTCCATCCCAAAGCCCCATCCCCCCGCCCTTTCATTCCCATCTTCGAGATGCAGGTAAACATTGGTAAATGGTCATTTATTTTGTCCTGTCTGTGAATGCATAATTAAATTTCCTAAATTTTGCTTATTTGATGAATCCTGTAATGAGTTCAGTCCCCTCAGTTATAGGTTACGGGTTTTTTAGTTATGCGCTATGTGGTATCTTATTGCTGTATGATGTTGGGTTTTGCTTCTTATTTTTACATTGATATTGTTGTTGAAATGACTAGAATATGGACATATGTTCTCATGACAGTTGAACTAACTAACAGGTTAGAGAGGAGGAGGATCTCCAAAGTGCTCACAAAATGCACAGACGTTTGAAACGAAGGAGAAATGAAAGCCTTAGAAATATGGTATTGACATTAATTCTTATTATAGAATTTCATTTTATTCTAGTCATTTTTACCACATTGTAAATGATAAGTTCAGGATCTTCGAAATGTTCTGCAGTGAAAGTTATAATTGACATGATTAACTTAGGACGATTAATGGGCTTATTTCTAAGTTGCAAAGTTTACACTTTCTGGATCCTTGCTATTAAATTCTCACGAACTTAATTGTTTCATGATCTTATATTGGTTTTCATGTCGATTACATGAATATTTCTTGACCGCTATTTGGTTTGCAGTACTATAAGGATAATTTTGATATGCAGAATAATATTGTGGGATCCATTTCTCAGAATGGAGTGAAAAACCCTAAATATTTGTCCGAGGCTCTAAGTGAGGTTAAATCTGGCATTGAGGACATTTATCATAATGGAGTTGTAAAATTCAAAGACAATCAACAAGCTCCAGACAAATCAGTGCAAGAAATTCGAAAGGCATCTGACGATCATAAAAATGCAAATGAGGTTAATTGGGAAATTGGTAGGGATAAAATCTCTCCATTGATCTCTCTGTCTGAGAATCATGGTCAGCCAAAATCTAATATTCTGAAACGCTCCTGTGAGAGTCAAGATTTCGACCTCCATAGCAAAAGGACACGGACTGTGATCATAGATAGTGATGATGAAATGGACACGAAAGAAAATACTATGGTACATGATCATCAGTGTGGCCAATTGCATATTGTAACCAAGGCAGCAGCTGTCACTAATGAAGTTGTCGATCTTCAAATGATATCTGACGATGAGGTATCTCCTGATAAAGATGTTTCAGTAGGTGCATGTAAGGGTCCGAGAGAATTTAAGTGCACAGCTTGTGGCAAGTTACTTAAAGCATCTGGTGTGAGTGAACATCCATTGCTTGGAGTTATCATATGTAAATATTGCAAGCATTCCTATGATAACAGACCATTACAGAAGGTGAGATTGACTTTATTAAAAGCATTCACTATTGTATTTTATGAGCATCGTTGTTGTTTGAATTTTTTCTGGGTGTAATTTATCCTGTTTTTCAGGATCCTGATGGTTCAGAATCTTCTTGTTGTTGGTGCGGGCAAGGAGGGGATGTGATCTGCTGTGATTTTTGTGAGAAGGTGTTTTGTGAGAAATGCATAGAAAGGAATATTGGAGCAGATAAATTGATAGATATAACAAATTATAAATGGCACTGCTTTAATTGTGTCCATGATCCGTTGGCTTTTCTGGTTGATGACTACAATCTGGCTGCAAAGAGTGTGAACTGTGCTCCTTCTGATAGTGATTCTGCATCCTCAGACGACAAGCTTCCTACCTTGAATTTTGGGTAAGGAAATGTATTTTTGGTGGAAAACATACGAGGAATTCTTTTTGTTCCTTTGAAAGTTCTTTAAAGAGTCTCTTATATGTAAAGAAAATATTATATTACAGACGGACATATCCCCAAAACTGTACAAATTACAAGTGTGCAGAGCTACATTAGCTAAACGCTGCGAGAGAGGCTGAAAAACCAAACAGGTCGTACATCAAACTGGGTCATAAAATGAACTAATCCATCTATTATGGGTAACTTGTTGGAGACTAAAAGAGTTTGTACCAGAATCTGAGCTCCAAATGAGATGGATAAGAAAAAGACAGCAATATTAAAGCTGCCAGCTATACAATATAAATATAGTTCATTGAATGTAAATATATTATTTCTGTAACAGTGTAATATAATACTTTTTTGAATCTAGGAAAGTTCAACTGAGATTGAAAGCATGGCTATGAATCAGGCTTCAAGGTCTTGTGTTGTTTCTCTCTTCCTTCTGTCTCTCACTTTTGTTCCCCCTGGGTTTGTTATGCTTACTGTTGTCATGCCCATCATTCTTCAATTCACGTCTTAGTTTATCCTGATCCATCCTCTATATACTGTTGAACTTGACAGAGCTTGCATCTTTCATGGAATTAAATGACAATGGAATTTTACAAGCAATCTAAAATTAACTGCTTTCCATATTTTCTGTGGGCCTGTATACTTATTCATAATGGCATATGATGTACCTCAAGGAGGTCTCCCCTGCTATCCTTGACCACCAAGGAGGGTGTCTCGGCAATCCCTGGGACGTCTTGGTGCTTCCCTGTGAGGTGTTCACATTTCCTTTCACCTTTCTTAGACACCCATGTATTCCTGAGATGTCAAGGGACATCCCCTGGAAATCTTGTACATTCCTAGTCCGTCTCAGGGTCACACAGGCATCCCCTAATCTTTCATTTTGACATTGCATGAGACGCGATATAGGAAAGAGGAGAAGAGGAAAGAGAAATTTGCAATAAGGGGGAAGAATTTTTACAGCACATTGGGAGCAGATTCAAGAGATGATAAGGTTTGCCTTCTTTTGCAAATTTATTTAATGTACTTGCTTCTTTTTCTAGCATTTGTTCAATTTTATTTTTTATTATTGTAATTTTCAGAAATCTACTAAATGAGTATCGGCAGCTTTTAGGAAATGTAAGTGGGAGGAACAGAGACTTGAAGTGGGATATGTGCAGGAGGAATCTAATTGGAAGTTTTGTTGGTAGTGCCACCCAGTTTGAGCATCCTGCAGCTTTACTGAAACAATATTTGAAATTCAATCTATCCAAACACCTATTTTTGTTTGTGGTTGCACTGGACAGAAACAAGCCAACAAATTCAGGGGCAAATATCACTTCAAATGCAATATTTGCCTTCACCTTTTCTGCAACCAATGTTCTGCGGTTAGGTGATCCAGAGAAGGATTACTGAAAATGTATTTTTGGAATGTATTTATTGGCAGTTTTTGATAGCTTTTTGTATTTTGCATTTTTGAGGGTCTTCGGAGCATTTTTGGGCATTTTGAAATACAATGTAGGCAGAGCCAAGTTGTAAGTCACTTTTTCGCTAGTTTGCTCCGTCACCTTTCTAGCACATCTTCCGGTTCGCAAAGCGGGTCAATGAGCTAGGAGATATGACCCTGACAAGGAGCATTGAAGAATAATAATATAAGAATATGATAAATTTTGAGTTTTGTCCACTTTTGCCCATTTAACTCCGCCTCTAAGGTGGATATATGTCATCTCCATGTCGGATGATCTTTTAGTTCCCATTTGGAACCTTTGATGTTCTCTTATTAGCAACTTTTCAACTTCTCCATTGTACAACTATAAAGTATTTTGTTTTGAGTAAATAAAGATTTCTAGGTATACGTCTCTATAGAGTTTGCTAGTTTGTATACATTATGAATTGCAAAAAAGTTATTTTGTATTTATAGCTCTTTCATTGTGAATCGATTGTTCTTTTCTAGGCATAAATCTCTATAGAGTTTGCCAATTTGTACACATTTTGAATTGTAATAAAGCTACCTTGTTTTTACATCTCTTTCATTGTGAATTGATTGTTATAACACATTAAGCACCATCGTAGGTATGCTGTCCACCGAATTGTATCCCAATTTAGATCAATGGTATCAGAGTGGTTCGTTCCACTCTTGCATGTCACACTGCATAGGGTTAAAATACCAAAAGCACAGTCTTGAGACTTGTGATCTTTTGTATTATCTTACTTATTGCTTCAAATGACCTCAAGCAATGGATAAATGGGAGATCCTTTCAATGAGTTACTTGATGAAGCCCTCGAGAAATAGAGGAAGGAGATGCTATTGCAGTTCGCTAGTGTTCTCTCACAGGATGTCCTTGCAATGACACTCACTACATCCACATCAAGTAACCCTCTTAGGGGTTCGACACCCTTCAAGGCACAAGTAAATTATGACATTCCTCAATTTGAAGGAAAAATTGATGTTGATGAACCAGATAAATGGCTTGATCAATTAGATTTGTACTTCTTTGTTGATAAATTTTCTGATAATGAAAAGATAACATGCACACTCCTGAAAGCTTCTATGCATGTTAAAAACTAGTGGGAATCATACTTATTGCCTTCAAGATGAAGATGATAGGGAGTTGACTATCAATGAAGGACCCAAAAAATGGTGGGATGATTTTGTGGAGGTTACCAGGGAAGAATACTATCTAGTGAAGAATTATGAGGGCCAGTTCTAAAAGTTGCACTAGAGTCACAATTAGAGAATATAAGACCACCAATGAGTTTCATGCCCTATCGACAAAATTTGGCACATGTGACACTGAGAGGCACCCAATTCTCAAATACTATAGCAGTTTTGCGATATTACATCCAATAGGAAATGGAGTTTGTGGACTTCATGACACTAGGGGAAGCCCACAGATATGCAATAAGGATAGAAGGAAAGCTCAGATGTAGAGGGAGAAAAGATTCTTCATATCCAAATAAAGGGAAGGCTGACACCAAACAACAAGGAAAGGATGCACCACCACCATGATAGGATAAGAAGCAAACATGGAAGGAAAGGCTACAGAAAGACACAAGAATGTGGTGTGAAGGTACGATAACATAAAGGACCATCGAGCTGTTAACAAAATTATGTTGGTAGAGTCATGAGAGCCAGATACAGGAGAAACCTCTACATAAATCTCATTTATGCATGAAGAAGGGGAGCCTATTATAGATGCAAATCCATACTCAATTGTCACCACCGCATGAATAACGCCTCCACCAAAAGAGAATGTAGAGCGACTATTTCACTCATAGATGTGGGTACACAGGCTATGCACTTCATCTTAGATATGGAAATCAAAAGAATTTGATCTCGATAGATGCAATCAAAATGCTAAATCTGGTAATAACTCCTCGCCTGCAACCATATTCTGTCGGTTGGGTCAATCAGGGTAGAGACATTTGTGCAGGTCGATAGTGTCGCTTGCCCTATTCAATCAAACCATTCATGGATGAGGTAGTCTATGGTGTTGCACCCTTGGATGTTTGTGATGTGCTTCTTGAACAACCCTACATCTGGGATCGCCATGGTGTCTATGAGAACAGGGGTAGAAGTGCCATCATCACTCTAGGTCATAATCGCCATGATTAGTGCAAAGCAGTGTTGAAGGTTGATTGCTCAAACCAGGACCTTTTTCCTACTCATGATCAAGCTTGAGGATAACCACAGAGTTAGGTTGATCACAAAATACTGTCACGCTAGGATAGACAACACAACAGAGGCAAATGGATTAGATGATATCAGGATACATGGATGCATTCATACCACATACGTGTTTACCTTTGCATTGTTAGGTGAAACATCCGATTGACTTGGTCCTTGGAACCCCACTACCAAATAGGCCATTATACAAATGTTCAGTACCTGAGAATGAGGGGAAATCAAGTGGCGAATTTGAGAGCTGATTCAAAAGGGGCACATCCGACTGAGTGCCACACCTTGTGGAAGTTGGATTGTGCTTGCTCAAAAGGACAGGACATGACGACTCTTCATTCACTATTGAGAAGGATAGGACATGACGACTCTTCATTGACTATTGAGCCTCGAACAAATTCACAGTAATAAAATGATACCTACATGCACAAATTGATGACCTCCTAGATTACCTTAGGGGGGTTATAGTTTTCAAAAAGATTGATATGAAGTCAGGGTACTCCAAATTTTTCATTTATCTAGTAGACATTTGGAAAACTGCTTTTAAATCCAAGGAGGGCTCGTTTGAGTTGCTGGTCATGACATCTAGGCTAATAAATGCACCAACAACATTTATAAGAATGATGAATAATGTCATGCGGCCATTTTTGATTCATTTGTGGTTGTGTACTAGGATGACATCCTTGTCTTCAGTAATACATGGGAGGAGCACGTTCAGAATGTTCAACAGGTCCTTCAAACCTTATGTCAACATTATGCCAACTTAAAAAAGTGTTCCTTTGGCATGGAAAGTATTCAATACCTCGGTTTACATTGTCAACGAGGATGGTGAGCACATAGACCAAAAGAAGATCCAAGTCATCAGGGATTGGTGAGCCCCAAGGATTATCATAAAACATTGAAGTTTCTTGGGATTAACCAACTTTTATCGCATGTTCATTCTTGGTTTTTCTCTCATTGCATGGTCTATCAATGACTTAATATTGAAAAAAACATTCCAGACCATCACTTGCAAGAAAAAGTTCTATGGTACATGGGACACCTCTGTGTTCCTATGGGGGAGTGTTGAAAATTGATTTAGGAGGCTCACTACAACCAAGTTGCACGACACTTTGGGGTAGAGAAAATAGTGTCAATCTTGTAGAAGTATTTCTACCAGCCAAAGCATTGTCATGATGTCACTAGATACATCAAAGTCTTGCATAGCCTATGCCATTGTGAAGCCAACCAATCAAAGGCAAAACCTTTACACTCCCTTTCCAATTCCAAGAACACCCTAGGAGTTTGTGTGAATGGATTTCATGTTAGGTCTTCCTTCCAGCAGGGATGGCCATGATTGCATTTATTTGGAGGTTGACAAGTTCTCAATAATGGCAATTCTAGCACCTTGCAAAAAGGGGATCTCAGCAGAGGAGAATGAAAACCTCTTCTTTGAGAACATGGGTTCATTTTGGCCTATCAAGAAGAATTGTGTCAGATAGGGATTCCAAATTTGTGGGTATCTAATGGTTTAGATTATGGTCCATGATGGACAAAAATTGAACAAGTCCACTGCATTTCACCCCTAGATAGATGGGCCGAAAGTGGTTAGTAGTATGATTGTGGATCTCCTTTAGATGTATCACTCCAAACATCCACACACATGGGATGAGAGTCTTTTATATGCCCAACATAGCTATAATCAAACTCTTCATGGTTCCACGAGACAACCCATTTTAGGTATGTTTTGGATTCCAACCATTAGCCCCTGTTGATGTAGCATTGCCCATTATGTTGGAAGAAGATTCTTTGGATAAGGCAGCCAAATTTGTGGAGCAAATTAGACACATCCAATTGTAGGTTCACGAGAGTCTATAGAAGACCATTCAAAAGTACAAGCAACATCATGATGCCCATGTGGTTCCTCATTAGTTACAAGTGGAGGATAAAGTCTGATTACATCTCCAAAATGAGTGACTCAAGTGTCCATACAGTAAACTCAGACCTTTGTGAAAATGCATTTGAGCTTAATCTTTCACCCTACCTTGGGTTGCATCCAGTTTTCAATGATGAGCTACTCCGTCCATACTTTCCACCACTCTTCGACACATCAGACATTGGTGAGCAGTTATGTAGTACAAAGGTGAACCTAGGCCGTGTGACACCAATTAATGCTGATCATATCATTGATAGGGTGGTCAAGGACATGAAGAATCAATAAATCATTCTCTACCATGTAGTGAAGGCAAGGAAGATGACACACTAAGGGAAGTGGTTTACTAAAAAGAACATTGAGAAAGCATTTCCATAGTTGGTCCAAAACCTAAAATCAATGGGGCCCATTGCTTCTCAAGTAGGAATGAAAGATACAAAGCCGAATTTCTGAAAATTCTATCTTTAGGAAGTCCCGAATTTTATTTAACTAGTTTTTTGCAGCTTTTTGTATTTTGCATTTTTGAGTGTCTTTAGAGCATTTCTAGGTGTTTTGGTAACACCATTAGTGAAGCCAAGTTATAAGTCACCTTTTCTCTAGTTCGCTCTGCCACCTTTCCAATGCATCTTTTGATTGACAAATCGGGTTAACGAGCTAAGAGATATGAGACTAACAAGGAACACTAAAAATACTAATATAATAATAGGATAAATTTTGGATTTTTTTCCCTTCTACCCATTCAACTACACCCTTAAGGTGGATACATGTAATCTCGAAGAAGAATGAGCTTTCAGTTCCCATTCGGAACCCTTGATGTTCTGAGATTTGCAACTTTTTAAATTTTCCATTATATAAGTAGAAGTAGTTTTTTTTTAATAGAGGGAAAGCTTGGCATACATCTCTCTTATAGAGTTTACCATTTTATATCCATTTTGTATTGAAATAGAGTTATTTTGCTTTTACATCTCTTTCTTTGTGAATTGATTGTTGTAACACATTAAGTGCCATTATTAGTGTGTTGTCCACCGAATTGCATCCCAATTAGGATTACTAGGGCTTGTGAAAAAATTACACGTGAGGATAGGGCTGAAATAAGAGGAGAGCATATGAGGAGACCAAAGGCATTTCTTCTTATGAGGAGACCAGAGACATTTCTTCTTCAACTACATCATCTACCTCAACCCCTTCTAGGTTTGCTTCTTGAGATTTTAAGATTTTAATTATTAATGTGGAGACAAGAAAAGGGGTTTTTAAAGGAAAAGGAAGGCTCAATATAAAAGATCCTAAACGCCAAGGTCAAGGGAGGTCATATTTGCATCATCGCCAAGGGCCATCATGCGATTTTGATTTAGGGTAAAGAATGGATTCAATGATAGTTTCAACATAGAGAGATGTTGGATCCTGTGCAAACATAATTACAGAATTGTATAATGTGCAAACACATAAATCAATAGACGATGCAATTGATGAATTCTTTCTTGAGAATGGTATTCCATTCCACGCTGCACAATCTTATTATTATAAAGGAATAAGGTATGCCTTAATGGACAATCTTATGTGTTTGTTTTCCATGTCAATCTTGTACCCCAAGGGAACACAAGTCAACTGCAATTCTTGATAAGAACTTAAATTATTTTAAATATGGTGGAGATCAAGCATACATGGATGACAATGATATCTATTGTCATGGAAAGGGGGACGAACGCCTGACATCCACACAACTCCAATTGATTAATAGCATTCTTACATGTGATGCAAGTCTATTTTTCCTTAAGCGTTGTTTGTTTGGTTTGTCATCTTCTTCACCCATCCTAATGCTATTTTCCTATTCAAATACGGTTCCTAGGATTTTGGGGGGTACTTTTAGGTGTCCCATTTTGTGTTCCAGCATTTCCCGTCACCACAAAAGTGGAATGGGTGCAATATATATTTTGAAAGTTGACATCTCCAATGTCAATACATTGATAGGCATAATCTACAATGACAACTGGGGTTGGTTGTGGAGTGCAATAGGGTAGCTGTCAATAAAATTTACCAACCTTAAGTTTGATGCCAGTTGACAGTCAGTGCAGTTTTGACCTTAAATTTGATATTTGACTTTCATACATGTTTTTGTGAAGTTTTCTACTCTTTTTGAATGCTTGGGGGCTATCGAAAAATTGTGACATCTTGGGCATACAATTAAGTTTGGAGCCCATTTTTTTCCCCATAAATATTTTTTCGAGCCCGATTTGGGTACAACTAGATTGTGACTTTTTGTCACCAATGACCAGTCTATAGGAAATTTGTAGAGAAGGTAATGGAGTTGTTGTGCTGATAGGTATTCTCTAATGGTGGCTAGGGGTGGTGGTGGGAGTTGTGACGTCCATGGATAAACAATTAAAGGTGACCTTAAATTTGACATCCATTTGACCATCACTTATAAGTCTCTTTTTGGCTGGTAGAAGTCAATCAAAAAATCATAATATCCTGAGCATACATTGGAGTTTGTAGACCTTTTTTGTCTTGGAAAGAGTTTTGTGAGCCCAACACATTGGTGCAACTAGATTGATGTCATTTATCCCCAGTCAGTAGGAAATTTTCAGAGAAGTTAAATGGAGTTGTTAATCAATATGCTATACAAACATTTCAAGATAAAAACCTTGGGATGGGTATCTAATGATGTTTTTCAAATAGATGTATTTAAAATATCTATGCTAGTTAATTTGTGTGTTATGTGACAAATCCAAGATAGTTGCTTCAAAATTAATTTCTCCTTGCATTTTCATATGGATATATTTAAGATATTTGTAATAGTTTAGGTAGTTACACATGCATGTGGGTAGGAAAGTAGGAAGGATGGATGTTTATACCAATAAGCACAATTGTTAGACCCCTTGTGTGCATGCAATGAAGTATGAACAATGCATCATATGATATTAGGAAGTTTGGTTGGGTGAAACAAGCTGTGACTAGTGCTAGGGAAGTGAAAATGTTTTATTTGCAACTATTGCACCTCATTGGCATTGTTTAGGATTTTTTTGAAGAAGAAATACGTCAAGCTAGTGGAGACGAGAGTTTCCTCGTATTTCTTATTGTTGAATAAGTTGCTCAAGTTAGAGGAGCCATCGCAACCTAAGTTACTTGGAAATCACTATGGGATGAATTTGGGTTCATGTATGGGATTTTCCAAAATTTAGGGACCTTTGGTTCGAGAACTATAAAAACATACATACATACATATCAGTGTTACACGCGGAAGCATCTCCCTCGAAAAATAGGTGTTCGGGACATCTTGGGGATGATTGGAAATGTCCCCCCCATGTTTTTGAAAAGGCAGGAGAGGAGTGGGACACCCCTGAATATCAGGGGACGTTTCGGGGACATCCACTTTTTTAGGGACATCTGTTTTCTTTTTTAAATTTGTTTTAATATTTTCTTTGAAAAGAAAAAATTATTTTTTAAAAATTAATTTCTTTGTTGTTTTCTCTTTACAAACTGATTTTTAAATTGTACTCTTGTAGTATAAGATATTTTTTGGAAGCCACTCACCTCTATTCGGATTTTTTTTTGTATGTATATACTATAAATCTAATTAAAATTCACTTTGGAAGTTCCAATAACTTAAAAAGTCTGTATGTATAGTTCTATATGAAGAGAGGTTGTGTAGATGATAAAAGCAGAAAGGCATAGATCAAAACGTTTACTGGTACACATAACCCGACTGTATTGTATTACAAAGACATGTTAAGAATCAAGAGTGATATATTAATACAAAAAGTGGACTATCACAACATACATTAAAATCTATGTGGACTATGAAAACCAGCAGCATACATAGTAATATTATATGTCTACACATTAAAAACTATATGGACTATGAAAAGCAGCAACATACATGCTAATATTAAAAACTATATGGACATATAACATTAGTATAGCTATATGTATGTTGCGTAGCTTTTAATATGAGCGTCTGGTGTGGACTTTATGCACATGGTGAACTGATATATAAATATGGATTGCTATTAAAATTTATTTGTATATTTTTAATATTTATAATTTTATATATTATTTAAATTGTTGCGCACTTGCTGTCCCAAATTTTGGATTTTTTTTGCCGTGCCGAACAATCCGTACCTGCGTCCTTGAGTCTTTGGTAAAACTATATATATATATATATATATATATATATATATATATATATATATATATATATATATATATATATATATATGATAAGAGCAACCAATCTTTGCAAAGGTGGAGAAAAGAAAGGAAGATGAAATGTTGCCATAGATTATAATGAAAATATCATTGGAATGGTGGTAGAGGATGACATCGGTGACGATAAATCTGATGAATATCTACTTTGACTGGCTACAATTGCTTAATCTGGTCCCAAGATAGGGGGAAATGGAGAAGTTTCTTGGCAGGGAAGGTTGTCATGGTGAATTCACAACAATTGGCATATTTCAATCATCATGGAGGCGGTGCAGCTTGGTGGAGCACTTGTGATTCCAAATCACTTGGATGCATAAATGAGCAAATAGGAAGTTTATTTTAATATTAAACTTGGTTTGCAGGAAACTAAGGTATGTGAAGGACCTTGCCTTGGTGTCTATACAAACATTTCTTATATGTATATAATAATAATATAGTCAGACCCTTATTCATTTGCCTTTGTACCTTGATTTAAAATAGCTTCCTTGCCCCTATATGCCTATCCCACATCTTGTGGTAATTGTGATAATTTATAATGATACAAAGCTTGTATTCAGTTCATCTTCCTTGATAACTATCGGGCACCTAAGCTCGTTACTCAAGTATCTTGGTATCCTGCATCAATTGAGGAGGAGAGTTACAAGGAAATCTCTCCCTATTAAAGCAATAGAAGAAAGCACTTGGTCATGTGCCTCGATGGGCAAATAGTCAACATCTTTATTGAACTGTTGCTACTAAACTTTAACAATCCGTGACAACTCTTACTTGAAGAGTGTTGAATTTTTTGCGGTTCTGGTGAGTAGAGAAAAAATGTGTTGAAAGGTATGTTTGCATTGTGGTTTCCACAAGCTCATTGAAGCCGCATAGTCTGTATGCTAAACACTTTTGAAAGAACTACATTAGTCTAATACATAATGACAATAATAATTAATCACAACAAAAGAATCTTCGCTCTATTATCAATTTTTAGAATCAATTACACATATATAGGAGATGTCAATCCTATAAACAAGGAGTTAACAACTATACACGAGAGTTGTTACAACGACTCTTCTAACTAACAAATATCCTATTTTTATGAGTTTGGTAAAACAACCCAACTTCATGTATTAATATTTCACACACAATATAATATTAACATGAGCACAAATTAATTAATTCCTAACATTCTCCCCTTAGTGCGAACATGGGGAAAACTTGCCTTTGTACTTGCACCTACTTCCATGATTAGGTGATTTTTATTGCAGGATGATCACAAACCCGTCGTATGGTTTTCAAACGGTTAGCCACGAACTGAAAATGGTGGTTTTCAATTGGAGTACCAGAAACCAAAAATGAAGGTTTTCAAGTGGTTTACCTACAACCACATCATGATGTGCCAAGTACTATTATCAGCCCTCATCACATTTCATTGCATGGAATAACATAGGAAATTCTGTCGCTCATACACACATAGAAAACTAGAAATGGAACATTAGATCATGTTCCCCCCTCAATGTGAAATTTCTACTTATTCAAATAGGAACACTGCAAACAGAAGCATACTGTAATTGGAACTCTGAGAACACGGTGGAAAGCACACTGCAAAAACTGAAAGCAAATACTCACACCACAAAGATGTCACCACAACAAAATGCGGCCTCGTCGTTGGCGACTGACGAAAGGTCGCTGATTGACCTCCAACCTCCGTTTTCCTCTGTCCTCCCGTTTCATGCTGCTAGCTCAGCCGGATTTTATCATGAAGCACAATTACAACTCTCGGACGTTAGGTTACATCGAATATGTGTCCGACTAAAAGTGAGGCATTTTTTTTATTTTTACATTTTTTTTAATGACTCCACAAGACAAATAGACTTGAACAATGACGAGACGATAACTCTATTGACATTTTTGGACCTTTTTACAATGACTCATAATGACATATTGACGTAAAATGACAACTTGAATTTTTGACTTCAAGACAACATACTATTTTTATTTATTTTTTTGACAAAAAATGACTCTAAAGTTTGGAACTTGATAATAAAGACCCAAAAATGACTTTCAGACTTTCAAATACAACTTAAATAAGAAATGTTATTATAATGACTCCACTAAAGACTTTAATATTAATCTTGACAATACACATTGTATTTAGACTGATGACACAAACTAAACATAACAAACATATTGGACTTGACAATGAATTTGTTTTCACTACATGACTTGACCCAACTATTTTAGACTATTCGACTTGAGTATACCTAAGCAATTGACTAAAGCCAAAGACCAATCAATTAATTAATTAGTAACTAATCAATTTGAACTTTTCTTATGTGCTGAAGAGCAGAAAACTATTGTAGTGGTTATTCCATAATCAACAGTTTATTTTATTATATTTTGAATGTAATTAATTTTTCCTTTCATAGTGATCAAACTTTTTTGTTAAAAGGGTTCCAAAATATCAAGAAGAATGCTGTAACTTGCATGAATACAATTAACACTCTTTAATTTTCACCTTTGCATGCAAAGACATGATAATATGTTTGATATCTTTTGCAGTAAAAAACAGAAAGGAAGAAGGATGAGGAGGATCATTGATGATGCAGAGCTTGAAGAAGAAACCAAAAAGAAAATTGCCATAGAGAAGGTCATTCTATTATAAAATATTTTGTGACTGCCATGTTAGCCTAGCGGTGACAGTTGATGCTATTTACTGGTTTAGTGGTATTCTAATTTCTATCATCATCCATGTTGAATTATGGATTATTTTACAAGGCTTGATTGTTTATTTTATCAGGAACGCCAGGATCACCTTAAGATGCTGCAACAGCGATCTATGTTTGAACAGTGGTCAAAGGGCTCAACCAGTTCATGTGGAGATAAAGTCTGGTTGAGTGACAATGAAATACTAGGTAATCCTGCAGAAGGCTATATTGTGAATATTGCCCGAGAACACAATGAAAAAGAAGTCAGAGTGTCTCCTATGATTTCGTACATCTTGAAAACTCACCAGGTATCGTTTGTGATATATTTATGTTGTGCTACTGGGGTTAGCAAGAATTTATCCAAATTGTTTTTCTTTACAAAGCACGTTGGTACAATGAAAGGAGTGCTGGCAGTGACATGATAACTCAGTATTAGTACTATGAATCAGTGATGATTATTGTAGTTTTAGTGGTGTATAAGTTATCTATGAGTTTGGTTGATTAGCAACATTACGAATTGCATTGACACGAGCGCTGTTTAAAATTCATGGGGTTTACTTGTCTTAATTATTTCAATCACTGCAATGAGTTTTAGCCTGATTTCACTTTTATTATTAGAAAATCTATTCGTTTAGATTTTTGTTTCTGGGCGGGTCCCTTTTTTTTGATAGATAAACGCTTTTGACCGGAGCTGTGAACCGGAGTACAAACACCAAGAAGGGCCAACAATCTGACCCCAACACAACAACATAACCAAACAAACAGGAACGAAACAAATCCCAATTAACAATTCACTTCGAGCGAGGGATAGTAATCCAACATGTTTGCAAAACAACCTTTTTTGTCTTTTTTCTTTCTGACTACTTGCCACTGACCCGGATTAGAGGCCACCACCAACATAAGATTATTTATTTGAACCCGACGGGGACTCGAAACTACCAGAAGCTCTCTCCTGGTCTGAATCTGATTTGTCAGATACATGGCCCCTCTTCACACCATTAGCTACGATCGGGTAGCCCTGATGCACGTCCATGTCAGATCACTCAAATCTTTTCTTTGAAACTATTTGACGACTCTCCGAGATTTGCCTTACGGTCGATATCACTTGCCTGAGCCGGGGAGGGATTGGCCCAACCGCCTCGAGACGACATGTTCTTTCTCCTTTAGGGGCTCTTCTTTTGGCCTTGCGGGCAAGACGCCTACAAGTGACCACGATTCCTGCAAATATGACACCGGAAAGCTGTATTCTCGTAGTCTAGGGATTGGACATGTTGTAGGTTCCCTAATTTCAGTAAGATCTTATCAGGCAAGCCTTTGCTTAAATCGATCTCTGCGCAAAATCTGGCGTATGTACGGAGTCCAACCGCTGCCCTGGCATGATCCACCTTTAGGAATTTACCCAGAATATTGCCTATATCGTCAAGAGCATGCTAGAAGTGCAGTGGAAGGTTGGGGAGCCGGATTGACACTGGCATTTTTGTAACGGATAATGAATTTGAATCGAACTCAGGGAACCAAGGTGTGAGAAGCAATCATGCTTTACCCCAGAACCATGGACCATGTGATATGCATTTATGGTATTTCTCTGCCACTTTGAAATGCACCACAAAGAAACACTTGGAGTAGAAGGAAATATTGCAGTTTTTGGACCAGTTTCCAGAAACCCATTGAGAGAGAGCTGAGGAGGTTGACCGCAGTCCATTAAATCTTTCAATAACCGCAAGGTGAGAGAGGGATTGAAGGTGGGCCTCAACCTCAGGGTTTTCCAAGCTTAAGATTGGCATCTCCTCCGCAATATCGACAATATACGCTTGAGGGTTGGGCTGGCTGGGGTTTTTTGGTTAGACGACATCCTTGAAGGAAACATGCTTGGAGGCGGTTGCTTGGGAGGGATCCTCTCCACCGCATTGCTTGCCTTGAACTGTCCTTCTCCCTACAGAGGGTGCTGCACCTGAACCTCCAATCGGATCTGAAAAGACCTGCTTGTTGTCAATGACAGGGGAATGACTAGGGTTAGGATTAGAGTTCACTAATTCTTTAGCTTTCAGAAAATAGGCCAACCGTTACTCCTTGCTCAAGGAGGAGAAGGCATGAAGGATCTCCCGATCCCCTTGCAGCTTGTGCCTGACGCGAATCCAAAACTATCTTTGCTCTGCGCACTTCCTCCAGCATGTGCGCCTCTTGAATCATTGCTAGGGCCATCACCATTGCCAACAGCTGCACCATGCCTTGTGCGGAAACCTCCGCTAGTGTTGCTCCCATTTGCTGCTTCCATCGTTCTCCCCATCCCCACCACTAGTCTTACACCATAGACAACCAAAAATTTGGATGGTAAATACTAGAGCTATGAACTGGAGTGGCGGAGGAGCACTTTCTCTAAGTGGGACATGGGGGTGGGCTTGGGTCCTTAATGTCTACTGAGCGATCCGCATTCGGAGCGGCCCGCTATGTTCCGCTTGGTCCATATGGAGAAGTTCGACCCCTACCTCAAGGTGTCCCCAAGGCCACTTATTGAAAGCATCCAATGAACTCAATTGGAATGGAACTTGTGTTGATGATTACAAACTACTTGTAACTCACCAATAGCCTAAGACCTTGTGTTCACTGGGCGGGTCCCTATTGCTTGCTAGTCTATTCGTTAGTTTTCTGTGTATTGTTCCTGCACTAGATCATAAGTTCCTAGGGCTTAAGCTTTTCAGCAGGCAACTCTTGTAGTTATGGATTATGGGGGGCTTCTATTTTTAACTACAGGAGTGTGTTTGTCTGGATTTAATAGAAGACAGAACATGACATATGCCTACATAATCTCAACCAAATATCGATTATGACATAACCGTCTTTTTTTCTATGTATGGGCATCATCAATTAGTTTAAAGGACATTAATCCAGTTGGATTTACATTACATGACTACAGAAACTACTCAGATTTATGTAGTGGGGGTATTCATAGCAGGTCTCGGTTGCTTGCTAGTCTATTCATTAGTTTTCTGTGTATTCTTTCTGCACTAGATTATAAGTGCCTAATGCCCTTAAGTTCTAATCATGGATTAAAAGGGTTTTATATTTCTCTACAGGAGTGTGTTTGGCTGGATTTAGTAAGACAAATAATAATCCATTCCTACAGAAAGACTGAAACAAATGTCCATTTTGATACAAGAGTTTTTTGTTTTATTTAATGGTCATCATCAATTAGTTTAAGCCTAATAGACATTAATCCTGTTGGATTTATATTACAGTACTACAGAGACTTGACACAGATTTATGCATATGTATATACATGCCCAGTCATATCCACGGTTTTAGACTAACTCTTTATATATGATACACTTTAGAATTTTACTTTTCAAACTGTTGTGAGCAACTGTTGACCAGTGTTCTCACATGCAAAACTTAATAATGCAAATACACCTTCGAGCACGACAAACTTTGTACAACTAGAGATATTAAGGTCTCCTTGCAATCACTAGGATGGTATCATGCCGTGGATGACAGCGATTGTTTTGGAAACAAGATACAATGGTGTTGGAGCAATGGAAGTCTGTCAAAACGAGCATCAAGAGCATGTGATTTAGTTTTTGATCTTCTTTAGGCATTATGAGGAGCTGCATGGGCCAATGTGCACATGCCTTAAGGTATGATTGACATCTACGAAGGAATGACTGAGGAGATTCGGGGGTAAATATGCACACTTCATTGCAAGATTAGAAAATTGAAGTAAAATCTGTGGAAGAACATCGTTTGCTACTTGTAATTGTTGTGGTTGCTTGTTAATTTCAAGTGCAGCTCTCAATTCTGAGGGTTTTATAATCTTTCCAGACTAATGTATTCATATATGTTACTATTAAATGTCAAATCATTCTGTTTGCCCATAATCAGACCTTATGTGGTGCATGGAACAATCTACAGCAAGGCTAGGCAATTGAAGTAAAATAAATGGAAGATAAGGTTCACTATTTTTAATCGTTGTGGTCCCATGCCAAGTGTAAGCTTGATACTCAATTTCAGAATAGTGTCTTATTTATTTGTCAAAATCATTCCATTCTCCCATAAGCGGATCCTATATAGTGCATGGAGCATATATAAATGTGGCTTTGGGTTGATTAAAATTCTGCATGAGATAGCTGCCACCTTCACACACTGCTCATGCCCTCCCTATACTCAAAGCAGGTCTCATTCCCCCCTTCAACCTTCAAATTCTTCCCCTTATTGGCCAAACGTTGATTGGGAAACACTAAACAGTCCACCCCCCTTGACAAGACCATAGCCTCTTCTCAAGGTCCTTCATCCTTCTAGTCCCAATCAAAGTTCAAATGTACTCTCTCAAATGAGTCAATTCAGGTCTGCAAATTGGATATATTTTATTCCTTAAACGCCATGCTCCTAGGATGCTTATCTTGTAATCCATGCAACACCATGCTCATAGGACGGTTATCAGGCCTTCTTTTGCCATCAAAATAATCTTAATGGCCAAGCTCCTCTATGGATGAAATGGAGAATAGAAAAAAAGGAAGAAAGAAATTATGTTAATGTCCATGAATGACCAAAATTAGGTCAATGGGATTCGAGAATAGACACAAAACATTGAGAATATGGGTGCAAGAAAAGTCATATCCTGTTGGCTCAATTGACATACAAATGATGCCAAAAAGCCATATCATGGCTTTTTCCCCCTCAAAACAAGGAAAAGTCCACGCCTTTGAGGGAGAACATGGTTATATGAAAACATCAGGTGTGGGTCATGAAACATTGGTCTCTTGCTTTCAATCTGACAAAAGATCTGCTCGCTACAGTCCTTGTGTATGTCAGGATTCCTTAGCTTTTCATTGATATTGGCTAGAATCCTCCCTCAAAATTGTTGGAGCAGTAGGTGAACATATTAAAGCATCCAAATTTACAAAATACCCAAGACTTATTAACTATGCTAGGATTTGTGTCGATATTGACTAGGAGAAACCAGTTCCGGACTGAATTCTATTAGACATGGAAGGCATTGAACGCGAAGAACCCATGGATTTTGAGAGCATCACTTCCTGGTGCAGGCTGTTATGAGCATGGCCATTTGTCTACAGTTTTCGCCACCCAATCTTCCCAAGAACCACCACTTACAACAAGCCATGGGATTTACACCAACAAAACTCTCAGAAAGAAGGGAAAGCATCCACAATAGACAGTCCCAATAGCAACCATGCTCTTGATAAAGAATGATTCCAAGATAAAGATAGAGGTATTGCTATAGAAGATGAGTTCCAAAGTGGATATGCAAGGAAAGGAAAAAGCCAAACCTGACCAGGCAAGCACACTGGACTTGCGAATTCATAGATTATGAGAACATCGCTTTCCGCTGCAGACTGTCACGAGTTTGGTTGTTTCTCTAGGGTTTTCCCCACCCAAGTGTTCTGAATAACCACCACTTGCAACAAGGCAAGAGCTTTACATCAACAAAATGTTTAGGAAGAACGGCAAGTGTTCACAATAGATTATGCCAATAACAAGCAGGTTCCCAATACAACATCACCCCACAACAACACTAAGGAATTGCAACATAAGATAAGTTCCAAAGGGCATTTGCACAGAAAGGAAAAAGCCAAACCCAACCAGTTAGACACATTGGACTTGTAAACCCATTGTCATGTCCCCTTTTTGGAATTAAGCCAATCAGAAGACCAATAGCCTATTCCTTATTTCCCGTAGGCTAAGGGATAAAGTTAGGGAAATAAATTAATGATAATGCTTTAAGCTGTGCTAAATCACTATTATTTTATAACATGAAAAGGACCCTTATGTATTATTATTATTTATTCAGAGGGCCAAAAGTAATTATCATTAACTGGATGAAAAGTGATATTTTATTAAAGTATTTTTAAATACTTTTAGGTTGTAATTGGAAAAGAGAAGTTATAAAAGGAGAAGTTGGGCTAAAAAGAGGCATTAGTTATTATTCATCTTGGACAATTAAAGCCCTAATTCAGAGTTTGAGCCATTGTGTTCAATCTCTTCATCTAAGGATGTAAACCCTCTGATATACAAGTGTGGAGGATGAAAACCCTCTAACCCATTGAGGTGATTCCATCCGGGGATCATATTTGTGCCAGATATTGAGATTTTATTCCATTTTTAGTTGTTACAATACCTCCGCTACAGTGCTGCCATATCGCTACAGTGCTACCGCTATAGTACACTATAATACTCTATCGTTTGTGAGTTTGGGGATTTTCAATATTAATATCAAGTTTCATAAATTTTGGTGTGTAATTCAGTCATGAAGAATATATGAATGTCAATCAGCATTTAATGTCGAGATAGCATTGGTTTTATACTTGCCAATTGTTTGTGAAATGGTCAATGCATGGTTCAATGTTTGCCAAATGTTTGTGAATATGTCAATGAATGCTTGTGATGGTTATGGCTATTCCTAAGTACCAAAATCGGAAACAATGTGTTGGTTTTATGTCCACCAACTGTTTGGGTAATTGTCAATGAGTGGGATATAAGAAAATTGCATGGGTTATTGAATTATTTTGAAATGAAACATTGCACCCATTTGAATCTTTGGTGAAAACAAGAGATGGAGGAGACTCAGGAAAGCCAAGGGATCATTTCACCTCTAAGAGAACAATGAAAAAACCAAATTACAACCCCCTGTGAGCCCTCTCCCATCGAAGGAAAACATAGCAAACACAACAAAAGGAAGACCCAAAGGAACCTACTCGATTAACATTCATTGCGGACACCTTCAAATCAGCAACTTTTAGGCAAGAGCAACAATGATCAAACCAAAGTGATTACCTCATTCCAAGCATCTCTCATATCACTCTTAGTATGATTAAAGAAAAGCCATAGCACATGGGCGTTGAAACCATCCACATGTTGTAATGTGGATCCTTTCTTGGAATTCAATAGGCTTAAGCATGCCAATAAATGCCAATTTCTTAGATAATGGGCCATTTTCTCTAGCTATTACTTTCAAAGGCATCAATGAGCAACAAAGCCATATTAAATTTTGAAAGCACATGGCTCACCCATCTTGGATTCAACAAAAATGTAGAACAATTGTGGAATCAAAAAAATAGAATTCAATGGCATGAGGTGTACAAATTCACGAGGAAACTCGATCACCACAAAATTAGATTTAAATTTCACATTATTTGCGAAGAGTTTCCCTCGAGCCACAAACGGTATGGAAAAAGAGCCACGGTTCAGAAACAAATCTGAGACAATGACTTTGTGTAAGACATGGCAGCAATTTTTCACACAAGACATGGTGGCTCAAGAACAAGTACTTGTACAAGAACTAGTCATTACACAATAAAAGGAGCATTATTGGAGGAAAATAGCTAACAAACAATTGGTAAAACAAGTAGATGCAGAAACTAAATTCTTCCATATATCAGTCCTAAATAGGCAGCATATCAATATAGCGTGGAAAACCAAAATGGTTGGTGGATTCTGCAAATCAAAGGAATGACTTATCTAGATCTATATATGAGAGGTCCCCCTTGCTAGCCAATAAGATATATAGGAAAGGGGGACCAAACGGTCCAATCGGCCTCTCCCTTCCTTGGGTAGGGACAAGGAAGGCATAGTTGTTTAAATCTCCCTCATGGTTTGGCCGGTTCCGATGAGGTGGTGATGGATTAACGCCAATGACAACGTGGCTTGTGTGTTCCTTTGTATATCTACAAATTCGGGCCGATCACTGATGCCATGCTGCAACAGGGGCATTTCTCCTTGGGGATGTTATTTTGCGCGACAAGGAACACAATACATTCTAACTATATTAGATACTACTTGACAACATGTTCGAGAACAACATGGGAGATTTATGCACTGGCCATGTAACCTATAAATCTATAAATCTATAGCCCTATCTATAACCCCCTACGCGATGGGAGGTGGGTGAATCCATATATAGAGAATACAAGGGGATTGCCATAGAAATAAAATATAGAGAGAGGTGGGGCTTGAACTATCTATATGGCGATGGGCCCCTCTCTATATTCTATAGTCGGGGCCCCTATATCAAGATTATATAAGATAAGATAGTTCTAAGCGGGGACATGACACCCGACACTAGTCCCCTATCTATATATGGGGCACCGCTAGAGACATACATATATGGCCCAAACATCATGATGTATGTTACTGATTATTTAAATATTTTCCCAATATAACTAGGCAACTTGAAGAAACAAAGAGCTCAAAAGGCTTTGACAAATTTTTTTCCACATATCATCTGATGAAGACAACAACAGCATAATAAGACCTTCCACTAAAGAAGAACTCAAGGACACTGTTTTCTCCTTTCGCAAGAATAAAGCCCCATGGGCGTGATGACTCTTCATTGTTTTCTACCAAATCTTTTGGTATTTGATAAAAGAGGACCTGTTAGCAGTAGTGGAGGAATCCAGATGAAACAAACAAATGCTTCGAAATAGGAATGCCAAAAATTTGGCCTTGATTCCTACGTAGCTAAGTTGATCAACTCAAACTATAGGGCATTTACCTTATGCAACAGATATATAAGATCATATCCAAGCTGATCGCTACATGGATGAAATACATGCTATAAAGTTTAGGCTCCAAGGTTCGCTAAGATTTTATAAGGATTGCAAGCTGGATGAGACCCAGTGCTTCATCAAGTGATTGCAGAGATTTGAGAACGTGTCGGTGGAAGCTGTCTGTTGGCTGTTAAATGCCAGAGTGGGGGGTATTTTTCTTAGTAGTCGAGCCTTTAGGATGGGGGTGTTGGACCCTGCCCTCTGTTCTCTATGCCCGTTGTGCGGAGGTGAAGGGGGGGACTCCCTTCTACATCTCCTTGTGAAGTGCCTGCATGTTAGGCTGCGAGAGACCAGATCGCAGACTGGTCTTCAAGAAGTACTGCATGAGCTTTGTTGTGTCGCCCCATCTGTTGCCGGTGAGAAGGATTTGCTCTCGATACTCCTTGGTGGGGAGTGTTGCGGTCGACGTCTATCGTATTGGTTAGGCGATCGTTCGCATCGGAGGGGAACTGTGAGCTTCATGCTCATAGCTAACCTCCTGGCTGTGGCACTACCCCTTTATCAGAAGGCCCTGCAGGGTTGGATGAGGGAGGGGGAAATGCCGCAGTTCACCCCTTCCGGGGTTTCGGGTAGCCTACCTACTAACGAGCCAACACACGATTGTGTAGGGCAATGCCTTCCCGTCAGGCACACAGCTAGAAGAGTTTCTCTTTCACTCGGCCCCTGTCCTTCGGGACTGGGGAGATTAGCCGCGAGGCCTCCTTAAGGCTGGGTGGAAGCAAAACGGTGTTCACCGGGAGCATTCCTTGGAGACTCCCACCTGCATGGTGGGGTCGGTATCGCTAATTGCATACAACAGACGGTGTATGTTACTTAGCAGGGAGGTAATAGAGATCAGGTTTCACTGTTGTGTGCAAGATCAGAGTCGTAATCTGAAGTCGAGGGGTGATTCCCGAAGACTGCGCTTGCCCCTGACCGTCCTGAGCAAGGAGCTCTTCCAGTTCAGGAAAATCAGCTATCAAGGCTGGTTTTTGAAAATCAATTCGATTTTGTCTTAGGGAGAAAGTGACAGGTAATATTTTTGCAGTCCAAAAAATCTTTCATACCCTTGAGCTTGAAAAAAAGCTTGGGGTTCCTCTTAAAATTGATGGCCAAAGAATTGATTGTTATGGTTGGGATTTAATAGTTCAAATAAGAGTTGCATGGGCATGAATACAGATATGGGAATGGCTAAATATGACATTAATAAAAAACACATACATACATACATACGTATATCAAAAGATAGAGCATAAGTTGTAAAGTGGAGATTTTCATTACGGAAGAACTATAAGATCTTTTATTTTGACATCGTTAACAAGGGTTGTATGGTCCAATTTCCCAATATATCCATCATAAAAACTTAATTTGTGAGCAATAACTTTATTTCCCTAGGTTTGAGCACCCAGAATGTGCCAACAAACACACCTATATGGAAACCTATGCATATTAGATTCAACTAATAGCTACAACTTACTATGCCAAACTTTATACATAGATTCGATTTAAAAACTAGCAATATTGTGAAAACACCTAAACCAGCCATACATTTCTCACGCAAAAGATCAAACAACACTAGATGGGTCGATCCCAATAGGAGAAGATGCACCACCATGATAGTCCATATGGTGGCCTAGGCTTATGTTTAAACTTGCCACCCTTGCTAGACACAATAAAGTCTTTGCCACTTTCCCAGCCAGCTTTGCTGCCCTCTTTTCCATCAAGAAACAAGTAGGTAGCACAGATCGTTGTATGGCAGAGAGGTCCACATGTGGAGGGACAATCCTTTCCCATGTATGACCCAAATTCAAGAAAGCCTGAATTTGCTCCATCGTATTGACCTTGAATAGGATACAAGTCTCTAATTTATGGAAGGAAGCCATTGACGCCAGACCATGAACTAACGCTCATGAGACAAGCAAATCACGAGGAAATGTGAGATTGATATCTACTAGATTCTTGTTCAAATCTACCCTATGCACAACCCTAACACGTTCACTGCATGTTTGTTTAGAATGAGCTAGAGAAAATTTGAGACAAATATCGAAGCCACCTTTGAAGACCCAACTTCATTTTTTCAAATCCAGATAAGCAGTGTTCAGTACCTCCTTAACTGCCTTCAACAACTCCCTCACCTGAATAAAAAAAATCTTGAGTTGCTTGTCCGTCAATGGGGAACAAAAAGCCATTTCTCGTTTTTCCCCAAGCAAGAAAAATTGAGGGAGGAAGGACCACATTTTGACAGAGTTGGGACCAAAGATAAGAGAAAAACTTGAAATGCACAAAGGCATGGAGTGGGAAGGGCCATAATGAGTTAAGGCAATCGCCTTGGCATGTGTGGTGACACCTCCACACAATCCATGTACCTGTCGCCGCTAGCTCACACACCCCTGCTATATTATTATAGTGAGAGCTTATGCGATAATAGGCTGAAGCAAAATGTACATGATCCCTATAAGGCTCATGATAGAGACATTTTATAGATATATTTTCATCATCAAAACAAATCCATTGGTAAAGTCACATGCTATACAAAATGTCATCACTATTCTTTGGAAATCAGAGCTCCACATCATAAAGAATCTCTGGGGAGCTAAGCTAGTTGCATTGGGTACAATTGGCAATCATACTCCCAGTGCCAAATGGTTGCTCCAATGGAACCAAGTGTTGTGTTAGAATCATCAACATTGGGATTGGGATGTATTAGTGTAATTATGGATACATTGATATCACTCATGTTAGGGGGCGCATCCCAAAAAGCCCACTAGTTCCCTTCTCGTTGTTTGGGAAGGAATGTGATAGGAGGCTAAGATTGGCATGGACATATACAAGGTCCTACGCCTGAGTGGGTGCCAATTTTTCAGAGGGTTCTTGTTCTTTTTGCCATGATAATGTCTCTTATTTGCCTCACCATTGTATCTATGTGATCATAAATATTGCCCAAGTCTTGTTGATTTGTATCACACTAATTAATGAGGGGTATATATTGGCTCAGTGAAAGAAAGCAAAAGGTGTACTTGAGTCCATTGGTTATCATCAAGAATGATATTCATGATATTATTTGTTCTCTTTGTTTGGGATATCCTCTAAACTACCCAAACATCACTAATAACCATGCTTTTCAAGGCTTGTTTTTTACATCCACAAGTCTCTTCTAAACAATGTAATGTGTGACAAAGCGAGTCTCAATCACCTTCAAGTTCATGAAAATGAAGTTAAAATATAAATGATTTCAAAAGCAAATATTTGAATGACCGTTAGATAGAAATACCTTTTTTAGAATTCAAAATAAAATTAAGAATTTAGATACTAAAATTTAAAAAGTTACTTTTATAAAATCCAGCCGAACTGCCAATAAATGACTCGTGGCATGTACTGATTACAAATAATTATTTGAATTTATTTCGCCTCTTGATAATTCTTTTGTATCAATTGGATTTTTCCATTGTTTTGCAACATCAGGTTTAAAGAATGAACTGCTCAAGGAGTCCACCAAATGTGGGAATATCTTTCCTCCACGACCAACCCTACTGCTCTACATACTTTCACATTATCCGTAATGATTTGAACAACGTTTTTTGGCCACATCAACTCAATTGTCCTAATGTGAATGTTGGCAATAAATTGGGTATCCTTTTCATTGACATTGCATTCAGCTGCTTTTAAAAACATTTCCCAAGTTGGACTCATTGCAATGACATTGAATGGTATTTTATTTCCAGCATTCTTCCATCCATCCCAAATGAATACTCCCGAGGTATGCTTTGAAGCTCGAATCATCTCCAAGGATCTGTCTATAATCTCTCTTTCTTTAGTCATGTGGGCAGTACAAACCTTTTGATAGTGTGCTTATGTATCCTTTTGGTGCCTCGTTGATTGATCTATTCATCTTCTGCCAATATGGGGAGTGCACCATATGAAATGTGAAACAAGCAATCGTTTGATCTATATTGTCCTTGCTGTGTAAATTGAATTGTTTTTCAAGAGGTTGTTAATTGCTCCTCTTGTGATCTGTGGGTGATCCTCTTTTGGAGTCCAAGGGGGCCTATGTGATGATCTTTGACAAGCCCTCAAAAGAGAGTTGATTTCTGTTTTGCTGCTTGAACAAGACCATCAATGCCGTCTTTGCTGTTTTTGGTACATTTGACAATCTGTGCAATTGATAACCTCTTCCCTAGTTGGGCATCAACATTTGAACCAAGGCATATGGACCACCATGTTTCTATTTTGTGACCCTAGTATATGAACCTTTTTACTCCTTTTGACACTCCAGGCACATCCATACATAACCTCTACCACTTGGTATTTTGTTAACAACGGTAACATACTTCCACAATGGAGATCTAGGGTCGGGTTTCATCCACTTGTCATTAGCCTCGCCAACATTGGATGATGTTGATGCTTTGGTGTACTTCAAATGATCAAATTTTAAAACAAAAATAAAAAAATATCGAAGTTCTAAAGACTATAGAGTTTAATAAATTTAAAATATTCACTAATTACAAAAGTTTTAACGTTAAAAAGTGTAAAGAAAATAAATCACGGCAATTAAAAAATAAAATAAACATTATTAAAAAATAAAATAAACATTATTAAAAATATCACAATATAAAGTAGATAATACATTGAATTGCAAACCACCATTTTATTGTCTAAGTGATAAATTAAAAAAGAATTAATAAACAAATCAAATTTCTACTGATTATTAGCATAAAGTTCAGCTAAATTATAAACTAAATCACTATAAAATTAATGTTTATGCATTAAACCATCGTTAGCAAACTCGGCGTGTACTCGCCAAAACCCTGCCTAAACGAATATTCGCCATGAAAACAAACAAGTGAATATTCGCCAAAACCCTGCCTAAACGAATATTCGCCATGAAAACAAACAAGTGAATATTCGCCGAATATTTACCGAGAATCTTCGCCAATATTCGGCGAATATTCCTTTGCGAGTTTTCATGGCGAATATTCTTACAAGTAGATCATTATCTTTGAGTTTAAGGTTATTTATTTTAGTGACAAAATCAGCAGAATCTTTAGAGGCATGATGGAGGATAACCAGTTTGGGAGTCACAATTGCTTAGTTAAGAATTTGGCAAGGCCAAAGGTTGGGTATTCAGTTGTACTCAAACAGGACAAAGGAATAATATCTTTATGAATTTTAGTTTAGCCATAAATTTTGGGAATAAAGGGGCTTTAGGTATTTTTTTAATTTGTGCTTAATGGAAGGGTCAAGAAATGAAGCTTTGATGATATGTTTATTTTTGTTTGTAAGTTTTGTATGGGTATGGAATTGATTCTTTTGCTCGATGTTGTAAGGTGGTCAGACATTTTATTTTCATGCTCCTTTTTATTCATAATGACAGTGGCATTACCTTTAGCAGCTTGTAATATTACAATGTTGCGATTGTTATTTAGTTCTTTGAGAGCATTATATTCATCTCTGAATAAGTTGGGTTTAGTACATAAAATATGAGAAACATCTTATCTTATTTCTTCAGTATCATGCGATTGGAGGTGTAGGATTTTCATTTCATTTTTACATATGGTATCCTTAAAAGAGATGTTGTTTGATGCTACGGCGAAGTTAAGACATTTTCTAAGTTGTGATATCATATTTTGTTAATGGGAAAACTAGACAGATTTATGACATCATTTGTTTATTAGCTTTCTTATTTATTTCATCAGTCAAAATATAAAGTGGGTTTTACTTCTTTGACGACTTGTGCTTTAAGGGTATATGTCCTAAGCTCACAGTGTCATGTATACTCCTGCAGTTTTCTGTAAACTGCACTTGGCCTATTGCCATCGCTGCCTGCTAAGCTCAGTAATAACTATATGTGATTCCTGGAATCACTTATCATTTCCTTGCTCTTAGCTGTTGAACGACTGTTATTATTGTATAAATAATGCTTTTGGGTCTAGAGTATGCTTCCAATTCTTTTGCATGTCCTTTTTGGTACTCTTTAAGAAGCATGAGTCCCATAGTTATGCTATTCTTCCAAGCTGCAATAAATAATGTAAGGGATCCTTGTAATCACCTATCATTTCCTGATTGCTAGCTGCCTTGCACTTGTTTCAGTTTTCACAATTTATTCCTTACTGTTTATAGCATCCAATTCATAGTAAGATATGGCGTACCCCCCAACCATCCCCCGCCCCCCTCCCCCTCTATATAGATAATGTACAGGGTGGCTATATTCTGGATAATAGGCGGCACCCCGGGCAACGAACCTCGTCTATATAGAACTAGAGGGGGCTTGAATGAGACTAGGGGGTTGAGAGCCTGCATAACTACTATATCACTTATCAGCTGGCTGTTGTATTCGCATGATGATGCAATTTTGTATTGTATTTGTATTCAAATCTAATAGAAAACACTTCTCCAACATTTTATAGACTCATTTGATACATTTTGTAGCTATATTTTGCATAAAATTTATGTTTTTTTATAGAAATTAGCATATTTTTTAAGTTGCTGAATATTCCCGAATATTCGCAGAGTCTTGCCGAGTTTTTGCCAAGTCAATTTTTTTGGGTTTGCCAAATATATGCTGAATACGAGTGTGTGGACTATGCATTAAACTATCAATTTTTTTAAAATTAAACATAGATAATAATTAAATTAAAATTAAAATATAAATTCTAATTATATTCCGTAATCATGAAAATATAAATTTAAAGTTCACTGTGTTAAACTATAATTTTGAAAATTAAACATAGACAATAATTAATTTAAAATGAAAATATAAATTTCAATTATTTTTTCTAAATATAAAAATATAAATTCAATACCCAAGGGGTTGTGGTGTAATGACAGATGAGGAAATTGTTGAATAGGAAAATACAAGTTCAATTTCCCTTGGGTGGAACATGTAGTCACATGCCCGAGGATTGGGCCCCTATTTGTGTCTTTAGATTCAACCTCCTAGGGTTGGGCTAAGAGGATTGAAAAGAGGGGGGAAGATTAGCTTCAAGGCTTTTGTTAGTGAGGTGGGTTGGCTTGCAGTGGAGGTTGTTTATTGTACACATATTCCTTCGGCTTAGAATATTTGCATTCAATATACCTTCACATCCTTGTAATGAATGTTGAGGGTGTCGAGCTGAGGAACTAACAGGTTGTGATGGTGAAGGAGTGGATCTTAGAACTTGATAGCACCTTGCTTGATCAATGTTTTTTTGGCTGGCTATGACAAGGTTTATTTGCATAATCTTCGGGATCCTCTGGGCTTTGAGGGGCTGATCTTGTCCTGAAGGTGTCATTAAATGATAGGATGACAAGAGGCAAAGAAAAGACCAACAACATACTCAAAAGAACTGGTTGAGTAGGATTGACTAGGAGATAAGCAGTAAAGATGGGCAGAGCAGCACTTGCTCAGAGAAGCTTTATGGCTCATGGTTCTCGTCCACTGAAAAGTAAATGACATGAAAAAGAGCTACTTTAGTTCACGCTTTAGCAATGTTAACTACTTTTTACCCCACCTTTATGAAATACTAAAGTTACACTTATTTTAAAATACATAAAAAGGGGTAAAACTTCTATCCTATTTGTACCACGAAAAGACTAATTATCAATGCTTTTGTTGTTTTTATGATAAAATATGCAAAAACTTAAAGACACTTCGATAATTATACTGCTAGACAAGAACACAACACAGACTGGAAATGATCAAATCTGACAAGAAAACAGCGAAGACAAATGAAGACCCAAGTTTCTTGAAACTCACAATGGATAAGATAGCAAAGACAATTGAGTTGATAAGAGTTTGAAGTCTGGAAACCGTAATTATAAGATTGCAAATAAGAAGCATTGAAAATAATAGACAATGAAAAAGAAGAGTACAAGAATTTTGAAGGCTAAAGGGAGGAATCAAACAGGGATTAAAAGAGGGGATGCAAACACGCTGATGTGTGGCTTTTAGAGAGTTTGAGATTGGCACTCTAGGTAAGTGGAATTGAACATCTTGTAGTCATTGACAACTTATGGGCAAATTGGAAGAATGTTACTATGAGTTCCTAAGAGAGGATATAAGAGTGTAAATTAGAATGCCAGAAAAGACGAGGATTTTCTAATTAGTTTGAGGTGAAAACTATAATAGAGTCTCTCCCGAACCTCAGAAAATCCAAGGTGAAAGATAGGAAAATATCTAGGATTGAGAGCTGCAAATGATAGGAAAGAAGTAATGCAAAAACAAAGAAGGTACAAACACACTAACGACAACGAAACACTAGTCTAATCTTATCTAGGAATTTAAATAAACAGTAATAAACCTCTGACCTATGAAGCGCTCTATGGAAAACCGAGGTTGAAGGATGATGCTGGCTGAAAATCATCACATTGTAGCCTCTGATTGAAGATATCCTGTAGGCGTCTCAAGGAAATCTCACAAAGGCAAGAGAACAGACTCCTAGGATCTAACTAGGCTTACACTATTGGTGGAAAAAACAACACTATGATGACAGAGAACAAGCGACATTTACAATTTTTCTGATATTGGGGAATTGATGGAGGGTGTATTTATAGGCAAAAAGAGGCCAAAAGGATTGCCAGGTGAATCTGAAGATGACTGGAAGTGCAAAGGAAGTGGCACAGACATGTGAAATGCCTCCTTGTACCTGCTCCTTGAATTTCCTGTACGACCAAGCATGATGAAACTGTTAGTGAATGCAGACCAGTGGTTTCACCACAGGTCCAGACATAAAGAGAGAAAGGGAGTGAACAGGAGGCGGCTATAGCTGGATAGGTATACAGAGGCATGTGGATTTCTAGGTACATCAAATAGCTGGACTGAGGCTGAAGACAGTGCATTTTTAAAGTGTGAAGATCTTACAGCCATCATGAAACCAGAATGTTGCACTGTGTCATTTTCGGTGCTTACAGGTACCCATCAAAACCCGCATTGATTAATAAAAAACACCTGGATTGAACTCTTCATGCTTTAGGTTTTTGTTAATTTTATTGTGGAATGGATTAACAGTTGTGTTAAAACACCTACATACTACCTCTCTCAAAGCACAGACAGTCGGTTGCCCTTCATCCTCTGCAAGAGGTCTTTGATTGGGAAACCCAATGAGCCATGTTTCTTCATTTTGGGGGACACTTTTTGTAGCATTTTTGTGGAGGCGAAAAAAGGAAGCTTAGTCGGCTGTTGACTGAGGAAAGAGGACTGATGTGTTTCAACTTCCAATTTGTGGACAACACTCTTCTTTTCTCTATGTTCATTTTTGTGGAATTAATCAGCTCAATGGCCTCCAATCAAATATTAGGAGGTATCGGGACACAAAATAAACAAAAAAAAATTGATTATGATTTTCATAACTTTTCCTGCAAGGCATAGAAGTGGTGTCCTTTACATATTGGTGTTCGTGGAAGGAAAACTTCCTCTAGAGTATCTTGGTTTTACTTTGAGGCTGAAAGATAAAAAGACTATGAGAACACATGATAGGTCAAATAAGGCACAAGTATTATGATAGGACAGACTGCTGGCTCACTTTTGTGGGAAGAATTCAGTTTCTCCAAGCTGTGCTTCAAGCTGTACCCATTTACATGCTCAAAATGTTCCCAAGCTGGTAGAAGAGCAAACCTTTTTGTGGAAAGGGTTTAAAGACATTCAAATTTCCAATTGTGCCCTGCAAAAACTGCATGGACCAAAAAAGGGTCTTAATATCAAAACCATCAGGAATTTCAATAAAGCTTGGTGTACCCAGATTTCATCCTGAAATCTGTGACTACCCTATTCGAAAAAATTTCGTACTTTTAAAATAATGGGTCGTTTTGTGTTTTTATTGCCTGAAAGTTCTTGTATTGTGTCAGGGTAAACCCAAAGAGCCATATTAGCTTTTTACGCCAAATATCCAGATGCCCAAAATTGTTATATTCTGTCGCCAGGATTTGTCTGCAGGAAATTTGTATTTAATTATTTTAAGCCCCGTTTGAGGCTATTTGCGCTCCGTTTTAACTCTGTTATGATCGAACATATCATTATTATCTTGTACCAGAAGGATTTTAACTAGGAATAAGTTTTGGGCTTTATTTGTAACTTTTGGCAATTTTTCGTGTTTTTGTGTTTTCCCGTTTCGTTTTCTATGAAATTTCTCTAGAACAATTCCTTTGCCGAGTAAGCCCGATTTTTGGCCTGGAGCAGCTGGAGAACATATACGCACGTTGTGCCTGGAGGAAGTCACCATCAGAGGTCTGGTTCACTGGGAAAAAGTGAAGTCGTACACGGAAAAGCCCCTGCGGGGATGGGCGCATTTTTGGAAAACAAAGGATTTAAGCTGCAATGGGAAAAATACAAGTAGCAGGCAAGGTGGGAATTTTATACTTGCCTAGCAGGGTACTTTTTCCCGTGTTATAAAATTCACTTAAGCTGCAGTGGGAAAGTTAGAGGCCGCAAGCAGGCGGGAATTTATTGCCTGCCTTGCAGGGTAAAAATTCCCATGTTGAAATAAAAGAAAAGTGACTTAAGTGAAATCACGGAATTTTATTACCAGCCTTGCAGGGTAAATAATCCCATTGTCAAAGTCACATCACTTAAGTGGATCATGGGATTTCCGGGGCTGCCTTGCAGGGTAAAGAATCCCATTGTGAGAAATTCTTAAAAATAAAATTCTATTATGCAAAAAAGTGCAACCCACCTTGGGTGAATAATAATGCATTACATAAATATTTTTTAATATTTATTCACCCAATTTTGGCACCCAGGCTTGTGGAAAAGTCAACAAAGGGAAGTGGACAAAGAATTTAAAAATAGAATTCCAACATTAAATAAATTTAATTTATTTAATGCAGCCCCTTTTGAGAAGGAATTAATACTTTTTAAAGTATTAAATGATTATATTAATTCCTATTTTCAGTGGCTATGGTCAAAGCACACTGTGAAACTTAAGTGAAGTGAAGTGTGGATGATTAAATTGAATTAATTTAATTGATTGGATGACTGTCCTTAAACATGCTATATTTAAAAGAGGAGCATGATTTTTAATTAATTAATTGCCTTTAATTGTTAGGGCAATTATTAATTATAGAATTGTGAAGGTTATATAAGCATGGGCAGCCATACGGGTGAATTATTTAATTCACAGGTAAAGAATTGCAGCCAAGAGGAAAAGTGCGCCCCCATTTGAAGAAAGATTTTGCTCAGGGAAGGTGGAAACAAGGCATTTGAAGAAGGATTTTGTTCAGGCAAGGTGGAAACAAGGCATTTGAAGAAGGATTTTGCTCAGGCAAGGTGAAAACAAGGCATTTGAAGAAGGATTTTGCTCAGGCAAGGTGGCAACAAGGCTAAAAGCTTCCAAATTTGGCGCATGCTTTGAAGGAGGTTGATCTTTGTCTGCATAATTGTTTGCATAAGTGTTACAGGTGCTAAGGAATTCATTACAGGTGTTTTTCAAAAGAAAAGGAACTTATATCAATGTCCAATACATTGAATATTTCCTCCGAATCTGAAGGATTATCCAGATCTGCACCAATTTTGAAGAATTCCAGTCAAATAAGAAGAAAAAGAATTGTTCAGACAAAGATAGACAAAGCTATGGCGAAGAAAGATGAAAAAGAAAGCACAACGGAGTCATGCATCACTTCTAAATTTGTAGATGCTAGAGACACGGATCTAGGCTTGAAACCTCTTGCTGAATTGATAGACAGATCCAGAGCAGGGAAGGCTTCACTCATGCGTGCAGGAGAAACTTCACTCATGCGTGCAGATTAAAAGTAGTGGAATTATTCGAGTTGCAGCTTTTCCATCCATAACCCAGTTGCCAAAGTTTGTTATGCAGGTGCAAATCCATATCCGGATGTAGATGCAGATGCAGATGCAAATCCATATGCAGATCCAGATCCAAATCTCATAGTTGCAAAAGCTTCCGGCAAAAAGGCTTCATCCTCTTGTTTCGAATGCAACCCGTGAAGAAGTCAGTGCGTGAAAAGTTCCTTCCAAGATCCTGTGCATGTGCTCTCATCTTCCAGTGGAAGCCTTCATTGAATTTTCATTCACCCTGAGTGCTTTCCAGAATTTTTAATTACTCATATGCAATTAAAAATAAGGATGATGAGTTATTTACGGCAAACCTTGCACTGATGCATGTACAGCAGAAGAACTGCAAAAACTTCAAGGATAAAAGAGAAGACAATGCGAAGGCAAAATTCCAGCTTGCTTCCAATTCTAACTGCTTGCAATTCCAGCTTGTTTCTAGATCCAGCTGCTTCCAGATCCAGTTTGAATCAACTGCATGCAGACATGAAAAAGGACAAAGTCAGCTTTCCTCTTCCTTCTCCTTTCCTCCGACAAAGTAATTGAGCGATCAATTAAATTATACAACTTAAGTGATTGGTTTAAAATCCATTACTTGAAGAAGTCAACTACTTGGAGATAGGTGGCACATGCAAAATAGAAGGTTCTATTTTCAGTTGCAAATCATACATGTCATGCAAAGAGGAATTCCAGGAGGGAGATTGCCAGTTGTTTCCTTTCCCACTTTCATATGTGCCAGTTCAACTAAAAGCTTCCAACTTGTAAATGCCCCTCTACATTCTATAAGTAGAGGAAGAACCTTCGGGTTAGGGATCAGAATTTGTAAGCAGCAATCTTGTGTTCTAGACTTTGTGCTGAACCCCTGAGAGCAACTTGGAGCAAAGGAATACAAAGGAGTAGGTTTCTGGAGAACTTTGTGTCACGGTGTACTTGGTTTCTTGTTTTTAATCTTAGATCTCTTAATAAACTGTGTTATTTTAGATCTGGATCTAGGGCTGCCTTTGTTTTATAATTCTGTGTGTTCATATCTATTAAGTTTCTTCTATGTGCATGCAATTAGTTTTGCTATCTACTAATTGGGATGCACATCTTCCCCATTTCTTCTCTGTATTTCATTTACTTCCTTCTTCTATAAAATACTTCCTTTCTTGAACAGTTGCTTACTTGCTGCATAACTTCTTAGTTATGGTTCATGAACTAAGTGGTTAACCCTTGATAGATAATAACACATTTTTATCGACAAATCTGACACGGGAGCCTCACCGGTTAAATGAGGGAGATTTATCTCATGACTGTCTAGGTTTGATGCTATGCAGAAAATCTAGCCAACAAAGCTCTTGGCTCGCAATTTGCTTGTAGGCTCAGGAAAGTTCTAACCATGGAGCAAAAGCATAAAAGGAAAATATGTAATTCGCCCTTCTGAGGAAATTTTGAATGCTGATTGGTGCTCTCTTCTATCAGGAACAGGTAGACATATTCAAATGGGCATGGACCTTTTAAATCAAAAGCTCACATGGCAGTTTGGAAATGGAGAAAACATTCAATTTCGGGAACATAGCGGGAATGGCCATCTGTCCCTTTTCTTTCTGGATCTCAAAGACATCCAAAGAATAATGCAGACCCAGGGCTATCTCTCTCTTGCTTATTATTATCGTAAAAGACAACAAAGAATTTTATTTAGTAAAACATGTCAATAATGCAACCAGGTCTCAACTTCCTTGATCAGGTCTGCTGCCTTGTCATTTAACTGATAAACAGACCTCTATTCCCTCTCAAACGGCCAGGACCAGCTTCTTTGGCTCAATACTCAATTGTTGGATTGGCTTGTTGAAACAACCTACTTTAAACCCTTGCCAAACAATTTTCTATGGGACAAAAAATGCAAAGGCTTAAGGACCTAGAAGAATAGGCAAACAATCCAAGCCTTTGCATGGAAATTAAATCATGGTAAAGTCTTCACTGTTGACAGTCTTCAGAAGAGGGGGCGTGCTGAAAAAGATGGCGAAACAGACAGTAAGATTTCTAACATAAAGAGCACCTATTCTTGAATAATAAAATAATCCTTTTGCGAACACTGTCGGGAAGAAATTGATCTTCTCTTCAATTGCTTCCCACGTACTTCTTCCTTGGTTACAAAGAGACTAGTAAAATGGAGAGGATTGAACAAGAATGCACATGAAAGTTATACAGGTATGTACAAACCTACCAAGGATTTTGTTATGTGGAAAGAAAGAAATAATAGAACCTGTAGAAGATACTAATCAAGAATTTAGATTGTTTGTCTGATTAAAGCTCAGGTACAGAATACTGTGATATTCTATATGACTTATTAGCGGGGATTTTGCAATAATCGATACGATGTTTTACGGGGGCTTTTGACTCTGCAAACATGAGAAATCTTCAAATCTTTTGGCAACAGAATATCCATTTTCAATGCAAACTGCCTCTATTGGAAATCAGACCAAGAAGGAAATAAGATCCACCTTCTCCAGGGTATTATAAATTATGTTTTGATTTTGCCGCCAATAATATTGGGAAAAGTTGTTAATTGAGGTGCAATAGAAGATGCAAATGGAGAGCCTCTTATCAACTTCAGTCAAGGGATCAGTGAGAGGCAGATAACTGCAGGAAGGTCCTAGCTTTACACCGAGGAATTCATTTGGCTGTTACCAATGGCGTCACTTGGCTACACATTGGGTTGTCTCCAAAATCATAGTAAAAATTATTGTTGACAACACAAAATGTAGTATCAGGCCATTCTAATTCCATCAATTGGAGAATATCATATTATTTATCAGATCAGAGTCAATATGAAAGTCTTGCATGAAGTTCATATACACCATGAAAAAAGAAATTCCGATCGTGTGACTGATCTTATAGCCAACTCAGTGGTTGATCACATGTTCACAACTAACAATGTGAGATACAAATATTTAGAAGTGGATCCAAATTCTGAGTCAAATTCAATGGTGGCATAAGAGAAGCCAACCAACTCTATGCAAGATTACCATGGTTAATTCAAACTATCAAAACCTTCAAAATTGTCCCACTATTATGGGATAGACAAGCACGACCTTGCTATCTGTATCACTCTTTTTTGAAACAAAAATTGCCTCTCTCATTCACTGCTAGATGTATCCTCCCTTTATTTTTTTAATAAGTCTATTTGCATGTTTATGTTGACACCATATCTCTTTGTTCATTCACCCTTTTTTCGTTGCATCAAGTTCACAAAATAGTGTTTCTCATCTATCCTTATTATGAGGTTTATATAAATGTGAATTCTAAAAGGTATGGTCATGAGCATAAATACTCTTTAACCTACTTACAACCTCTGCTCTTTGTTACCCTTAGCCTAGTTGTGAAGTAAATCTTCCAATTACACCCTCACTTTTTGCTTTCCCTTCCAAAAAGTCTTTAAGGCTTTATCTTGTCTTTGTTTCTAGTCATTAATCCCTTTATTTTTTATTTTTGATTTCTTTTTATTGCATCGATTTCACCCAATTATGATTTTCATCCATCCTTACTATGGGGTTTATATTAAATGTACTCTAAAAGGGATGGTCATGATCATAAATACTATTTAATCTCCTTATAGCTGTTGCTCTCCAACACCCTTGGCTTAGTTTGTGATGTAAATTTTCCAATTACACTCACTTTATAACAACTCTTTTGAGTTTATGCCGTCTTTGTTTCTAGTCACTAGATCCTCACTTTTTTTTTTGATTTCTTTTTCACTATGCCCTTGTTGATAAATGCACATTATTCTACATGTCCGGCTCTCCGAGACACCCTTGTTTATCATAAAAATAAAAAACCATCTTTTTCCAGCTACTCTCTTTACTTTTTTACATCATGAAATTAAGCAAATGCAACTCCATTTAATGTTTCCACGCCATGTTAGATATATGACAAAGGGAGGAGTTTGAGTTTTGTTAAAGAACAACAAAACACAACCCTCGCAAGACAATACTCCAATGATCAAGACATCGTTAAGGGCCCATATACCCTTCCTGTCAGCTAGGTGGCAATTCTAGACAAACTAGAGAAGGCCATTTTTCACACGACTTTTCACGTCATATTTCCGGTTGATCGCAATAAAAATCTGATGTGGGGGCTCTCTTTATTATCAACATCTTACTTTCACATGTGCATTTAATCAATGCAAGGTGAAAGAGATAATGAAGATCAACTACTAAAAGAATGAATTATAAGTAAAGAATATTGAATAAAACAAGCTAGTGTAAAGAGCATACCATGAAAATGTTGAAACACGAGATTTGTCAAGTGGGGAAACCAGGACACCGGAATAAAACACCATGTGTTATTGAAAGAAGGTCCAAAGCAAGTACAAGATGGCATAATGTGCATAAAACTTCTTTCAATAGAGAATAAATGAAAGAAGATTATAATTTTTTAGAATCACTAGATGAAGCCTTAGAACTACAAGTAGACATCAAAGATGTGTCAGATGAACATTATCGGATCGATAACACATTCATCACTTGGCACAAAGGAATGTGATTTTAGTATGGTAAGCAGTAGTTGCCACATGTTTTGTGCATGGTAACACATCAGGGTTTTCTAAGAGACCCTTGAAATTTTAGAGTCAATGGAGTTGTATTGAGGTAGCTTGCAGGAAGTTAGTGGAGTTGTTTAGAGCACAATCTTATATGCTATGGCACATAACTTGTGGAGTTTCAAATATGAAATTGCATAACTTGTGGAGTTTTGAATATGACATTGTTGTATGAGTTGGCATGGATTTTCCCTAATCCAATATTTGTAACCATTGAGCCGACACAATTTGGTTCGAGTTGATTTTGGGCCATATCTTGCATAGAGAATCGAGAAGAATGATAGTGTTATATGGGTCACTTGTAGGTTCAAGGTGATATTGTAAGTAGGTGTGTCTTGCGTTAAATAAGCATGTCACTACTTTTGTGTTAGGGATGACTCCCACAAGATTGATACTATAGTCTGGTTTAGTCAGTTCATTGTGTTATTTGTCTTATGGTGCTATACTTGCAAAGATTGCGAGTTAACAAGCAAAGATGTTTGGATCTGGAGTTTCTTAAGCATCCCACCTGTGAGATAACTATTTGTGTTGTCACGTATTAATTTTTGTGATTGAATAAAGATAAATGAGTTTAGAGTTCCATACTTCATGTGAGTATTTTGAGGGTTGTTTGGTTTAAGGCATCCTATAATAGGAGCCCTAACCATGATCACATCATTTAATATGAGAGCAAGGCTATCAATCCTTGTGAAATTGAAGATATATTGTTGTTTCTTTTCACATTTGTGAGTGTGTGCGGAAGGTAATTGAAGATATCTTCTAGTGAGAGTGGAGAGAACATGTAGAGGGTCATCTTCAATTGATATCCATAGATAATTGAAGACATCTTCCCGAAAATGAGTTGGATAGGTGTGACAGAAATCGACATGAAGGAACTCTTTTTTAAAGAAATGACAAACCGAGGAGATAACATTGCACCACAAGACAGATAATTGTGGAAGTGCACCTAGACTTGCAGATCTAGCAGGTTTGATGAAAGATCTAGAGGCGCTGGAAATAGCGTAACGATGAGGTGTTGTAGACGATGCAAGTGACATTGATGTCACAGAAGACGCAACAAAAATCAAAGAAGACAAAATAGAAGAACACGAAGACAATTTTCTGAAAGTTGTTGCAAGAATGACAAGTAAACCGAAGTTGGATATCCCCAATTATTTTGGCAAATTGAATCTTGAAGAGCTTATGGAATGGATTGTTGAGCTTGAAAAGTATTTTGAATGTGAAAATTTGGAGGATCTAAGGCAAGTCAAATTTGTTGGAGCATATTGAAAGGTCATGCATTTCTATAGTGGGATCATGTACAAAGAGAGATATTGCAAAGGGGTAAAGACAAGATCAAGACGTGGAATAGATTTGTGGCAAAACTAAAGGCCAAGTTCATTCCACAAGTCTCTCATATGAATCTATTTAAGAAGTGACAAAATCTGCGATGATATTGCGAAAGGGAAAAGACAATATCAAGATGTGGGATAGATTTGTGGCAAAACTGAAGGCCAAGTTCATTCCACAAGACTATCATATGAATCTATTTAAGAAGTTACAAAATCTGCGATAGAAAGATATGAATGTAAGTGATTACATGGAGTTTCGTGAGCTGACTATCAGAGTTGGGAATATTGAAGATGATACTGAAAAGATTTCGTGTTAGATGAATAGGTTGCATGGTGATTCAAGATGAATTTTGGATGATAAGAATACGATATTGAGGAAGCCTAATAATGTGTGCTAAAGGAAGAAGAGTAGTTGGCGTGTAAGCTGTAAAGTACATTGTGAGGTAAAGGAAAGTTCACGTGAGGGCGAGGACAAGGTAGCACCTAAGGAAATTCTACATAACAAGGAGAATCAAGCACATCACAATGTGATGATGGTGAAAAAATCAACCGAAGAAATTCTAGAGGAAGAGGATCTTATGGTTGAGGTGTTGGACGTGGATTCACTGGCACATGTTTCAAATGCGGAGAAGTGAGACATAGAGCATTTGAGTGTCCTCACACACATTCAGATGGTGGTAGAAATGCGAGTGCACATAAGTCACAAGCAAATGAAGAGAGTGTTGCATCAATGCTCACACTAGTGAGCTTGAAATAAGGGAAACATTTGTGATCAAGGTGTTCATGAAGCCTGCAAAAGAGGAGGATCGTCCAATGCAACACAAGAACTAGTTTAGGAAAATTTGCAAATAAGGAGGTAAGTGTTGCAAGTTAATCATCTATATCAGCAATATTAGAAACATTGTTTCACAATGAATGGTGGACAAGATGAATTTGGGGAGGATAACACATCAAAATCCATATTAATGTTTCATGTTGCTGAAGGTTCATCAAATATTGATGAATAAATAATGCTGGGTGAATTTCTAATTCGGGGAAAACAAAGATGTGGGTATGTATGATATTTTTCTTGGGTGGCCTCCGCAGTATGACCGCAAGTCACAACATGATTGTCATGCAAACACATATACATTGATGGTGAAGGATGGAGTGAAGCACAATTTGAATCCATGTAAGGATAGGTGTGGAGCAGTGGATGCAAATCCAAAATTAATTGACAGATAATCAATTCTTGAGTGAGAGGAAAGATTGCAATCATCTTGCACTTGTAGTAAAGTTCATGTAGAAATTGAGTGCAAAGACTCAAGATAGGGAAATGGTACTTTTGTAAGAGATTAATTAATTGCTTGGTGAATTTGTGGATATTGTTACTACCTTCCTACTAGAAGGATTACCATTGATGAGAAGCATTAGTCACGAGATAGATTTGATCCCAGAATAGAGTTTACCAAACAAAGCTACATATAATTGATGCCATAGTAAAATGTAGAGGTACAAAAGCAAGCTCAAAAATTATTGGAGAAAGGGTTGATCAAGGAATCTTTGGGTCCATGTACACTACCAACAATATTGACATCAAAGAAGAATGGTGAATGGAGAATATGCATAGACAGTGAAGCAATAATCAAGATCACAATCAAGTACAAGTTTTCATTACCGCAAATGGATGATCTGATGGATTGTTTGAGTGGCACAAAGTATTGCTCTAATATTAATTTGAAGAGTGGATATGATCATGTCCACATAAGAGTAGGAGATGGATTGAAGACAACTTTTAAAACTCAAGAGGGATTGTATGAATAGTTGGTTATGCCATTTGTTAATGAATGCCCCACGTACTTTCATGCGTTGAATGAATGAAGTCTTGAAAGCATATCTAGGTAAGTTTGTGATTGTTTACTCAAATGATATATTATTTTTAAGTAGGACAAGAGAGGAATGCTTCACCACATTTACGCAAGTAGTTGATAAAATTGAGAGATGAGAAGTTGCTCATTAATTTGAAGAAATGTTGTTTCATGAATGAAGAGTTGGCACATGTGAGATTTGTGATTTCTCAAGAAGGTTTGAATATGGATTCTGAAAAAGCTATGCTCAATAATTGATTGGTTGTCACCTAGAAGCACTTGAGGCACGAAGTTTTCATGGTCGAGTAAGTTTCTACAAGAAGTTTATAAGAAATTTTAGTGGAATTTATGCAACGATCCTAAAACGCATAGTGATTGAACAACAAATGTAGTGCTACCAAATTTCAGTCAAGCATTTCAAGTGGATTACGACACTTGTGGAACCGTAATAGGAATTGTTGAGTCAAGAAGGATGACCCTTAGCAATTTTTAGTGAGAAACTCAATGATGCAAAGTGTAAGTATTATGTATATGATCAAGAATTCTATGAAATAGTACAAGCTTTGAAGAAATGAAAGGATTTTGTTTTGTATACACATCATTGGGTGTTACAATTCATCAATAGTTAGGGTAAACTGAACCAAAGAGACATGAAATGGGTGGAGTTTTTGCAAAGCTATTCATCTATGATGAAGCATAGAAGCAACGAGTCTTAAAGAGTTCCAACTGCTTTGAGTAAAATGATTTTACTTTTGAATGAATTAAAAGGTGAAGTTTTAGGCCTTGATTCAATGAAGACACACTAAACTAAAGATGAGGATTTTAGTGAGGCATGGAAGGCATATGCCATGATTGGACTTTCATATTCAGTGGAGCAGAATAGTGTATACCAAGTGGTTCAACGTGCGAAAAAGTAGTAAAGGAAAAACATAATGGCGGATTGTAGGACACTTTGGCTACATATGCACAATTGGTGGAAAGATATTTCTAAATGGAGATGAGTTTATATTTACACATGTATGTGTAAGGGTGCGGAGTGTGTCAGTTGGCTAAGGTGGAAAATTCAAGTGTAGCTTTATATTGGCCATTACCTATCTTGAAGAGACCATGAGAAGGTTATTAAATGGACTTTGTTTTAAGATTAACTAACACATAAAAAGGGAGTGATTCTGTATTTGTAGTGGTGGACAAATTTTGGAAGATTGCACATTATGTGGCATGCAGGAGGACTAGTGACACAACTAATATTGCCAATTTATTATTCAAGGAGACTGTCAAATTGCACGAATTTCCAAGAAGTATTGTATCTGACAAGGTTAAATTTATAGGGTATTTTTGGATAACATTGTGGAAGATACTGAACGCAAGGTTGCCATTCGGTTTTGCATATTATCCACAGACAGATGGACACACAAAGGTTGTCAACAAAAGATTGGGAAAGTTGTTAAGGTGGTTGAATTGAGACAAGCAAGGTACATGAGACAATATTCTAGCACAAGCTGAGTTTCTGTATAATAATTTAGTGAATGGGAGCACAATAAAGACACCATTCCAGATTGTGTATGATTTGAGTTTGAGAGGAGTTGTGTGACATGAGAAATGCAAAAACAAGAAGTGTATATGGAGAAGATTTTAAAGAATATATGAGAGATGTACATGATTAAATACACAAGCAATTGGAGAGAAGTTTAGTTGAGTATGAGCAGCACATACTCATCAAGCAAAGTGAAGCTAAATATCAAGTAGAAGACATGGTTTTTGCACATTGTGAAAGGAAAGGTTTTTGAAAGGGACATACACCAAACTGAAGCTGAAGAGATTGGATTGCATAGAGTGTTATGAAATTTTGCGTATGAAATTGAATTACCAAAGTGAGTTGCTATTTCACCAATATTCAATGTGGTAGATTATATCTTAATCATGAGGCACAAGATGAAGGTGGAAGCACAAATTTAGATTCAATGTCAGACAATGATTGGAAAACATTGATGCCAGAGAAACACCACGAAGAGGTCGAAAGAGTGATCGACACATGAATAAACAAGCAAACACAAGACAAGGAATATCTGGTCAAATGGAAGGGTTGAGATATTGATTATGTGACTTGGATAAGGGCATTTGAGGCTGCGAAACATGGATTTCTATCGGTAAAGGATTTATGGTTTTCTTGTTACCTACGGTGTATGATACAAGAGTTGGGTTAACTTGCAATCTTGCATCACTCGAAACTTTGTTGTTTAGTTTCTTGTGAGTTTTGTTTGTGCAGATCTTTGTTGTCTGTTACGTGCAAGTGTTGTTATGTGCAAGAGACATATTTGTATGTGTTGCACGAGTCTTGTTTTGTGAAAGTCTTTGTAATGTTTCATTGCCGACTACATGTGTGCTAATGTAGTAATGATCTATGTCATGTTTTGCGCATGGTTTGCATTGCACGAGTATTTGAAGTGTTCTGTACTATCAATTGATATGCACAAGTTTTTAAAAAGTAGTTGGTCAAAGTGGTTGTGGCATTTCCAGAAGATCTTATCAAGGATCACGATATCTTCTAGAGTTCATGATTGAATTAGGATAATAAAAAAGAACACTAGATTGATAGTGTAAGGTTTCCTCATTGGGTGCCAAGGAAGGCGACTTTAGTATAGTGTGTAGCAGTAACATGTTTTGTATGCGGCAATACATCGTGCTTTTCTAATAGTTTGCGTTAACAACATAGGTTTTATTCGATGGCTCGCACTACAGTTGAAATTTTAGTCATTTGAGCTATATTTAGGTAGCGTGCAAGAATTTAGTGGAGCAATGATGATGACATGGCGGGTCGTGACGATCTGTCACCATTTGCAAAGTAAAACACAAGTATAACAGAACACAAATTTCATTAATTTAAAGGCCTTAACGGCATCTACAATCAATTCCCTCTATTGGGGCAGTTACAAAGCTTAAAAAATATAAGGGGCGGTCGTTCTTTGACTCTAAAGGCTCCTCTCTCTTATAGATTGAGCAATGGCTCTATATCCCAACATATGTCTCTTCCCAAAGGTCCACCCAAAAAGAAGACTCCCAAATGAGGTGTTGGGAAGGCTTTTATAGATCTTCATTGTTGCTGAAATTGGAATTTGAAATCTTGAGCATTAATGGCGTCTAACTCCCATAGTATGGTATTTGAGAGAAATCCATCTAGAAAGTTCCATGTTGCTTTCTTAGCTGGCGGTTTTAGTCTTCACCTACCACTTTGTCGTTGTCTGCTGCTTCCTCTATTTCCTTGCGCAATCTGCCTTCCTTGAAGTTTGGTGCGCTAATATTTTGAAAAAGATCTGTTCTCCCTGGTCTTGCTCTATTGCGCCATCTTACGCATTATTTCTTTGCGCCCCCTTTATCAAAATTCAGTTGCGCACCTTTTCTCTGTGCTCTTCGCAGTTTTACCCATTGTGCAAAACTTCTACGCAACATTTTGCCATGCCTGGCTGACCTTTACATTTCTTGTCAACTCCAACACTTAGCCAAAACTTCAAAATTCATGCAGTCTTCAAATCTCCCGTGACGGTCCTACATAAAACACCCCGGGTAAGACAAAAGTGAGCTCTGTCTCATGAGTTAGGCTTCAGAGTATGGACGAGCTGATCAAGCTCTTTTGCATTTATCCATGTTGTATCTTCTTTTGCGCGCTTCCTCCACTTTACCAGGTATTCTTTGTATTCTTTTCCACACATTTTCCAATATGGCCTCAATTTCTTTCGTTTCCTTCTTTGGTATTTGTCTTCTCCAATCTAAGGCCTTCAAATTTTTCTGCGCGTCTTTATCTAATTCTTTCGCGCACCATTCCTTTGTATCTTGCGCACTACTTCCTCCTTCATGGAATTCATACAAGTCTACATCTCATCTGGTAACTCGATCTTGTACGCACTTGGTCCTATTTTTTGCAACACCTTACATGGCCCTATTTTCTTCAACTTCAACTTATTATGGCCCTCTTAAAAATCTTTCCTTGCATAAGTGCGCCAACACTTAGTCTCCTACCTCAAACTCCTTGGCTTTGCGCCTTTTGTCCGCATGCTCTTTACAACCTTGGTTACTTCGTTCTAACTTCTCACACACTTCTTCATATAACTTGCACATATATTAGGCATATTCTTGGGCCTCTGCGCTTTGATTGTCCACCACTTCACGCAATTCTGTGACTCCTCTTGGACCCGCTCCAGAAGCAATTTGAAATGGAGTCATTATAGGCTAATTTTGTTTGTGCCAACTTCCTATCCCATTGTTTTGGCTTGTTTCCAACCAAGCTACGCAACAAGTTGCCTAAGCTTCGGTTCACTACCTTTGTTTGACCATCGTTCTACGGATGGTATGCTGAGCTGAAAGTTATTCTTGTACCTATTTTCTTCCACAAGCTCCTCAAGAAATGACCTAGGAACTTTGTATCCCTCTCAAATACTATGCTCATCAGCAATCCATGCAGTCACACTATTTGCTTGAAAAATAAATATGCGATGCCTGACTCATCACTAGTCTTCTTGCATGCTATAAAATGTGTCAACTTTGACAATCTATCTATTGTAAATATGGAGTCATTTTTTCTCTACGTCCTTGGCTATCCTAGCATGAAATCCATGGTTATATTTTCCCATGGCCTTCTTGGTATAGGTAAAGGTTGATACAAGCCCGTGTTTTGTTTGTGCCCATCTGCTAATTGGAAAACTCTACACCTTTGCACATACCTGCGCACATCCGTGCTCATCTTTGGCCAATAGTACTTATCTTCTAATTGCACTAAAGTTTTGTTACCTCCAAAGTGACCTCGTAAGCCTCTACTAAGCTTCTCTGTGATTAAATTTTCACGTATTGACTCTTGAGGTATACACAATTGTGCTCCTTTGAATAACATTCCTTTTTGGATGAAATAATCTAGCCGCGACGTCCCATCTGCGTGCGCAGGTTCCACGCGTGCCTTCCATGTTTCCTTGAAATCATTACCTTGCGCATGTAGCTCCTTCATGGTTTCAAAACCTATGACTTCATTATGCATTTCTTTCAACACCAACACTCTTCCACTTAGTGTGTCTGTAACCTTGCTAGATTTCTCACTTCGATGTTTCAACACAAATGAATAACTTTGTAGGAACTCTACCCACTTCATGTGCCTTTAGTTAAACTTTTCCTGACTATTTATAAACTCCAAAGCTTGATGATCAGTGTACAAAACAAACTCATTCCGTAACAGGTAATGCCTCCACTTTTTTAGTGTTTGCACACTTACGTCGAACTCCTGATCATAAACGAAATATCTTTTCCTTGCGTCATTCAACTTTTTGCTGAAGTAGGTGACGGGTTTCCCTTCTTAGCTTAGCATTTCACCAATTGTGGCTCCGCTTGCATTGTAGTCCACCTATAGCACTTCAAAAGTCGACAATGCTAACAATTGTTGCGTTGTAATCCTCATCTTCAATTCCTGGAAGTTGCACTCTTCTTTTTTTTGTCCACACGAACTCCTTTTGAGCTCCCTTCATTGTCTCTATGATCACTACATATATTCCATTGAAATTTCTTATAAACTTTCTATAGAAGCTCGCGAATCCATGAAAGCTTCATGCCTCAGTCACATTTCTTGGTGATGGCCACTCTACTATCACACGCACCTTTTCAGGATCCATTCACAATCCTTCCTTGGATATTACGAAGCCCAAATAAACGAACTCCTTGTGCATGAAACTGCACGTATTTATATTCAAAAGCAACTTCTCCTTTTGCAAGCGCTTCATTACCTTGTGCAGGTGATCAAGATGCTCCTCCTATGTTCATCTAAACACCAGTGTATTGTCTAGATATACGATCACTTCATTCATCAATCTCATGAATATGCGCAGGGCATTGGTTAACCCAAATGGCATGATTAACGATTCATATAAGCCTTCCTTTGTCTTTCACTCATCTGTGTCTTTGAAACGAATTTGGTGATAGCCACTCTTTAAATCAATCTTCGAAAAATATTGCGCGCCACTAAGGCAATCCATCAGATCGTCCATCCTAGGTAAGGGAAACCTATACTTGATCGTGATCTTGTTGATGTCTTTGCAGTCAACACACATGCATCATTCTCCTCCTTTTTTTGGTGCTAGTACTGCGGGTATTGCACATGGGTTCAAACTTTCATGCACTAGTCCTCTGTCTAGCAACTCGTGCACTTGTTTGTGCACCTCCGCATTCTATTTTGGAGTCATCCTATACAATGCTTTGTAAGGTAAACTGAATCCGGGTATGAGGTCAATCTGATGACTAATACTGTGCACTAGGGGTAGTCTCTGTGGCAATTCCTTCATTACAATGTCTTTGAACTCTTCCAATAGTCTGCGCACTTCTGCTGGGACTTATTTCTTCGCACAATCTTCGTGCACTGCCTTTGGTACTAGCACATAACATGCCCTTTCTTCCTCAACTCTCCAGAACAATTCCTTTCCAGACACAAGCAAAACTCTTGTGCAAACACCACTGCACACTTGAAATGTCCCTTTCTCGAAAATAATTGATCGAAGACCCTTAGCGCAAATCTGTTTCCCGACGGATAAGGGAGGAACAAAAGGGAAACTTGTCATAATAAATTATTCATAAAGTGCATCATAAAATATTATTATAAGCACTTTCTTAATTTATTAATGACAAAGTGAAAAAAAGAAAAGAAAAGAAAATAAAGGTGACAAAATAAGATTAGAAAAAAGAAATCACTTTATTTATTTTATTTTCCCTAATTAAAATGCGACCCATGTTGAGGAGGGAAAAAGGTAAAAGAAAATATTAAATGCAGGAAAAGAAATTTGTTAAGTGGTTGTGGGTGGCAAAGAGGACAAAAATTGTTATAAAAGCATGTCGACTTGCAAGGGGACATCTTGTGGAATTTGACGAATTTTGAATGTTGGTGTGAGCTTTGCATAACAACTCCAAAGGACGAAAACCCTTTGAAGTTATCTTTAGAGGAGGAAAAACCTCTTTAAGCTTATAAAGAAGGACGCTAAATCTTCACCCGTCTCCCTAGATGTCGTTTTAGTCTCAAATTTCAGCAGGGAAGGGGGCCCTCGCCCCCCTCTTTGGATTGCCATTCCATAAGGAGCTTCTTTTCGTTGGCTTCGAATGTTAGGAGGGATGTGGCTACCATTTCTGGGTAGACTATTGGTCTTTGTTTGCCCCCTCCTTCATTCCCTTCTCTGCTTCTCCCTTCTTTCTCCCTCGTTTGTTCCGTTGCCCCCGCTTGTGGAGGTTTGGCTTCGGGGCTTTTGTTTGTTTTGGTTCTTTCCCTTTCTTCTTCTGTTTCTGGGAACTTATCTTGAGTTCTCCCCGCTCACACTTTGTATATTGTTTGGGCTGCAGTCCCATTGACCTACTTTTGTGGTCATTCATTGGACATTAATATATTTATCTTATCTTATCTTATGTTCTTTTTTTTGAGAGGAAGCCATCCTCAAGGGTTTCTACTGAATTTCAAAGTTCTATTTGTGTTTTCCAGCAATATTGAAGGCTGATTTGCAGATTTGGCATTGAGTGGAGCTAGGGTTTGGAAGGGAGAACAATGTTGTTGAGTTTTACCTTCACTTTCTTGCACTTCTACCTTGGAGCGACCCATATTGTGTGAGGTTCTGCATGATCTGGAGCTCGTTCTGATCAGATCTGATTGGCTGTCCATTAATCATATTTTTGGGGATAAGATCAGCTACTTTGCATTTTTTTTGGGCCAAAGGAGTTATATTTTTCAGCTGTGTCTAAGGACGTTCATCTGCAGATATTTTAAAATAATTCCAGCTTGTTAGTGATGCAAAATCTGGTATTTTTTTCATGTTTTTGTCCTTATAAAATTTGCTAATCTGTTTGGGAAAGAGATTGAGTTGTTTTACCTTGTGTTTTGTGAAATTTCACTCTTAGAGCCAGTTGCACTTTTCTTTAATAATTCAGATCTGCACTATATATTTTGAATATTTCTTCTAGACTTTGGTGTTTTGGTTGGGATTTGCGGTTGTTCTGTTTGGGGTTGGAAAAATGTCTATCAGGGACATTACAACACTTCTCTTTTATCTTTGTCCTTCAAGGGTGACAAGTTAAACTTGCGCCCATCTTTCTCAATGCAGATAACATTTGCACGCCCATCATGAATGGTCTTGCTACCATACTGGCGAGGCCTTCCTAGCAACTGATGGCAAACATCCATTGTCATTACATCACACAACACTTCATTGTAGTAATTTCCTATTTGGAACTTACGAGGCTTTACTCATTCACTAGGACTTGGTGCCCTTTCTACAACCATTTCGCTTTGTAAGGGTTGGGATGCGCAATATTCTTTATCCCTAACTTCTCCACCATCTCACAGGAAACAAGATTGCCCATGCTTCCTTTATCGACAATCACTTCTTAACATTTTCCTCCCGACTTGTATATTTCTAAACAAGTTATTTTGTTGTGCAGGCTCATTTCTCTTTGCATAGTCTTCGACAATACCTTTCTTATCAACAAAGCTTCTCTGTGCTCTGTGTTGATGCACGTGGAACACACCTTCAGGGAGAACGATAGGCTCTTACGTCCCCCTTGTTTTAGAGTCAAAAAGATGACTCAGTGCACGAGCTGTAGGTATGCGGTTTTATAATTGACCAATGAGGGGTGTTTGTTGGACTCTGTATAATCCTTCTAGCGCCACTCTCTGTACCTCCTCACCAAATTTGCATCTAAATTATTCCCAAGTCTAATCTAACTAATGGATGTTACTCGAAAGAAAACCAAAAGGGAGATAGGGCATAGAGAAAAGAAAATTCGGCAAAGACAAAATTTCATGAGATTGACATTATATAAATTGTGCACTGTATGCTTTAACATAACCATAAACACTCAATTTAGTTCACACACAAATTGATATGCTACTGATGTAGAGATTCAAAGGACATTAGAACTGTGATTGCAAGAGACTAGTTGTAAATTGAACAAGCCATCTAGATTGCCTAACTGCACATCTACTATAATCTGTCAAATTACAACTACTACCACATTTTCATTAAATTTTCAAAAGCAGAATTTAAAGATGACAAATAAAAGCATGTAAATAATTTGAACGTCAATAACAGTTCAAAAAGAAACATGCAGAGGATGGAGATGAGAAAAAATAATTTCAACTCGTAGGAGTGACTAAACCAACTTGCATTAATGATCAAGAATTCACCTCCTTTTGAAATGGAGGTATAGATGTCTATTTATACAAAATAGGAGGCGTTATTTTACCGCGCTTACCATGCTATAATTACCTAGGATCAAGAAAATTTACCAGACGACTGGCCTCTTACAAAATATCCTTAACTGATTTCAGTTTGATGTTACAACTGAGTACATGACCATGTGTGCCCCTAGAATATTAGTAGTAATCATTCATTGTTCTTGTTTTACAATGGGCCCTTTTGGGTTGTAGTTGCTTGTGTGGGCCCCCTCTCGACAGTTTCCAAGGCATCTTTGTAGATGTTATAGTCCGCATTGAGCTTATTGAGATCAATTATGGGTTTCCTAAAGAGCCTGGGAGATTTGTCCAATAAGACCTTTTGGGAAGCCATAATATTTTCTTCTATTTCTTTGAGGGTCTCAATCTTCTGAATTTTCTCCTTGGCCTGGGATACTATTTCAATGACCTTAGAGGCTTCTGCTTTGTTGGCTTTTGAAATATTCTTGTGAAAATGGACCATGAACTGTTTGAGGTACTCTGTAAATTCGTCCATGGTCACTACTTCTTGGTTTTTTTGTGAAAGACCTTGATGTTACCTGTGTAAATATTTGGCTACCGCTTGAAATAACACCATCTATCTGTGGGGTTAACCTACCCAATTGTTCTCCCAATCCTGCAGTGTTTTAGTATAATTGGCATATGTTTGACATAGGCCAATATCATCTATTGTGAGCATAATGGGGTCTTGGCAAACCCCTTCATCTATAGCTCTGGTAATGACCTAGAGCATCTGTTGTAGCACATCCATCTTATTGATGAGTGATGACTATGCGAGTCTTCTTTGAGAAGGCTTGTCCTTTCTTCTTTGTCTCAATGCTTCCTTCTATTATATTAAAGAGAGATAACAATGCTTGTTCTACATCATTAGCAATATTCTCACGGACAGTGGCCTTACCTTGTGTTTACAATGCTTGGTTTTTGGCTTGTATTTCTCATACCATCTGTACTGTAACTTTAGTTGTGGCTTGTGTAAAAGACACTGGGTCTTCATGATATTCAGCCACTTGTGATCCCTTTGTTTTTCTCTTCTTGGTAAGAGAAAATAAGTCCTCAGAAGTTTCATGCCATATAAGGGCCTGATTTGTAGACATCCTCTTTCTTGTTACCCTTTTTAGGATACCTGTTTTCGGATTGAATTCAATTTTGATTTGAGGATCTTCTTGGGCAATCCAATCAAGTTGCTCCCTCTGTGCAATTAAGTCTTGTTCAATCCCACCTTGTTCAGGTTCTTAAGGAGGTGTGTTGGTAGAAGTTATTTGTTCTTGTCCTTACTGTACTTGTTGAAGTGCTTTCACTATTGTTTCATAAGTGGTGTCCTTGTGGGCTCCTTCCTCATCTTAAGAAGATACATCATAAGCAACCAATGAAGGACCTATGACTGGTTCAGAAGTTACTTCTTGAACTTCTACAGCAGTTTCTGATTCAGTTGGCCTTGGGGAAGGAGTGAGAGAGCTTTGACTTGGGGGCTGTTTTGGTGGCTCCATATGTGCAGGTGCCCCTCTCCTTGAGAAGTCGCTTCTAATTTTCGCCTAGGGTGGGGGAACTGCCCCTATGGTCTTAATATTTTGCTAGATAAGCTTGCCATCCTCTTCAATAACCCATACTCAATCATTTACATCAGCATCATAGGCATATGTGACATTAATCTGCCCTTTCAATGATTCCAAATGTTTGGTCACTCTCTTCCTTGGGTCATATCTTCTCAAAGGATGCTTTGACAGGTTGAAGGGGTGTGTCTGTGGGCAGCAACAACCTTAAGATCCAGCCATCTTTTAAATTCTCTGCATCCAATTGTCAAAGGCAATGAAGGATGGGTCCTTAGTTTCTTTTCCTTGCACTTATTAGCAATACCATTGCTAATTTGAAAATAAATTTCTTGCTCGGCCAACTTATTTGGTACATTGTAAGGTAGCTGTAATGGTGGAGTTAATAACCCTTCAATCATGATCACTATGTACTTGGGGTAAAAGAAGGCTTTTCCTATTTTCCTGATGGACTTTAGCACTTCTGCAGAAATCCTTGGCATTGACTTTTCCATGATCAACTTGTATACTTTGGGTCTAAAGGAATTGCAGATGTCTTCAATGTGATCCCTGAATTAATGGGCATACATGCTTGAATATTCTTCAAGTACCTCTCGAGGGCATTGGGGTTCCCAAGGAGAGCAGAATTTTGGGCATGCCAAGATTCCACATACTGCATCTAATAAATAAGAAGCCATGAAAAATGATTTCTTATATATAACATAGGCATCCCTTTGTGAAACCAATTTAGTTGAGACTACATGCCCTAAGGCAGGGATTTTCCCCTCATCAATGATCATGGATAGGTGAGGGATCCAAGAAACATCTAGCTTGGTGGCGGAGGGCTTGCCATACAAGCGGTTCATTAATGTCATGCCAATTCTCACCCCAAGTCTGAATCTTTGGATGAGTATGTTATTCAGACCTTCATCATCCATATTGTCAATTGGGTCCTTTGCCCAATTTTGTAAAATGGTCCTTACTTGGTGTATGGCCATCCATATGGTGGTGGAATTATAGACAGTATCTGCCTCGGGCAACTTATAATAGGCCTTAAAAGCATAACCAACAATAAAAGCTATCTTATTCTCTTCACTTTGGGAGCGTAATGTCCAATCCTTTGCCTTAGTGTGAATAAGAATAGGAGAGAGTAGTTTTGGACATGTAAATACCTCTGTTTTGGCTGAAATTTGGTGTAGCCGGGTCCTGTTTTCAATGCCCTAATGTTTGCGGCCATCTGAACTTGATCAGCATACATCCATTCTTCATCAATGACATCCACTGAAGTCCTTTCCCTCTGGATTGTTGAAAAGATCACAAAAGAGTAGAGGGAGTTCATGATCCAGAGATGTTGGGTCAAAAACTGTATCTCTCACTATTCTTTGGACTGTGTACAAGTAAAGAAAAGCATCCACATTTGACTGCCCTTATTCACCCGCCAATGTTCCAGGAATTAGCTTTTATAATTATTGTAAATCTTCTAAAGACTCGTCTCTCTGCGAATAAACTTTAGAAATTCGACTCATACAAATGAACTTTGCAATTTGGTGCTTGGTGAATGGCTTTGATTAATGTATCAGTTTCAGATTGAGCAATCTTTCAACTCAAACTGGTGTGCTCTACATTAATGGCACATAATACATGACTTGATGTTTTTCGTCTTGGGAACATTGATTTTTGAAATGTTAACCTTTTGAATGTGAGCCATACACCTGTACACGTTCAGATGTAATCATAGTTGTCAACCTTAATTAGCCACTTGATTTTTGGGTGCCACGAGTATGCCATGCAATGAACCACGTGTACTACAGAGATTAGCTCGCTATTCTCTGGTTGTTGAAGTGTCTTTGACTTTGTCTTTTGAATCGCATCGGATGTGCAAAGTGCAAGTCCTTGCGCAAAATGAAGTGCAAGGTGTGAGCTTTGGGTTTTGGTCTCTCGCATTTGCGAGTTTTGAGTTTTGAATTATTGCATCCTTGAAGTGTGACCTTTTATACCCTCACATCCATAAAGTGTGAGTTTTGAACCATCGCATTTGCGAGATGTGACTTTTGAATTCTCGCATTCTTGAAGTGTGACTCTTCGCTCCATTGAATGTGAGGAAAAGTCAAACTTGAAGTTAGTAAAACTCTTAACAAATCCTCTCAAATGTGAAGTATGAGTTAATTATTTTGGGAACTGCGAGTTAAAGACAATGTGAATATCAAAGAAACCAGAAGTGCGAGCACGAAACGAATTCAAAGTGCGAGCAATTGAACAAGTGCGAGAACTCAACAATTTTTTAAAGTGCAAACAATGAATAAGTTCTAAGTGCGGGAAAACTTTTAAGTGCGAGTGTGAGTGCGAGGATTAGAAAATATGCAAGTGCAAGCTCTCACAAATATGATTTGCGAAATCCAAAGTTCTTAAAGTGCGACCACTAAATAATTCTAAGTATAAAAAACTTAGGAAATATGATTTGCGAGTACCAAAGTTCTTAAAGTGCGACTACTAAATAATTCTAAGTATAAAAAACTTAGTCTAATTAATGCGAATACTAAAGCGAGGACTTAGGCAAAATAAGGAACATTTTTAAAGATAAAAAATGTAAATACCTAAGCATTACCATTTGTTTTAAAGCAAAGTGGGTCTGTATTTTTAGAAGGCAAACCATTATGAAAATGGGGGGGGTTCAAAAGTAACACTTTCGGCCTTCTTAATTTTCCGTGGATCCCTTGAATTGCGCATCTCCATGCGCTACATGCATGCCTATTTCTGTGCGCCTACATGTAACTTCACTTTAAGCACTTGGACACCCGAATGTGTGATGCCCAATGGTCCCACACTTGAAACATGTTCCGGAGAATCCTCTTCCCTTACCTCAACCAAATTTTCTGTGCCCTCTTGAAGAGTGCAACACTCTTTCATCCCGTGCATTACCTTGGGTGCACGTCTGCACATTGCTGTCACCAATTTGTTTATCAACTTCCAAGAACAATGCTAACTTCATGACCTTTAGTTGATGTTCTCATACAGTTCATTATAACCGTCTCTTGCGACGCATTCTCCTCATTCACACTACAAGATGCATATCCTTCTCACATTATGTAACCCTGTTCTGTTTTCCAGGCTTGAGCTAACAATATAACTCTGCCCTTCTTGAGTGTACCTAACTTAGAACCTCATTACTGTCATCGACATGATATTTATGCCTCATCAATATTCCACTCATTTACCTGCTTACATTAGTCAAATTCATTCACCGTTCCATTTTTGGTAATATACTCCCAATCGTCTGATATCAATTCCTTGTAGTCTTACTCTTTTCTTGAAGATCTTGTCTTATCAACTTAATCATTATCAACTTTCTTTTTATATACCTTCCCTCTCATTTCGTATATAGTTTCCATCTCATTATACCCCCCTTAAGTCTCAAATCTCTTAGTGCGTTCCATTACAAAAGCTCAACTTATTACACTCTACCCTGTTGACCTAAAGTCTTATTCAATTACACTAGTTTTGTAGTTTTCTTGACTGACTTGTAGGTATGGCTTCAACTTCTCACTCTAACTGTTAGATTACCACTATGCTTACCCTCAATGGATGGTGTCCTCATCTACAATGCTCCATTCACAATGCCTTTGACCACTGTTACTATCTCAAGCTACCCTATTCTGCCTACTTAAAGACTGGATTTATCCTTTATTCGGATTTTTGCAACTTTGTTATACCTGCCAGACAACTAAGTTATTGAGATACTTTCTTCACTCTCTCCTTGAGAAACACTTAACATATGTATAACCCTTTCTAGGGCTAGTCCTTAACCACCATTCATCACTCAAACATTCTATAAGACAACATTTATCATATCTTCATAACTGGTAGAAACTAGGTCATCTCTATCATAGAGTAACTGGTCTTTATGACTCCCCGGCTCATATTCCTATTTCTCCACACCCTCTATAATAAAAACATAGTCATAATAAACCCCCGTCGTGGAATTAGGATTTCAAATAAGTTAGAACCCAGAATTTTCACACAGACCGGTAAAACGACAGGGAGTGATTGTGTTTTTGAAATTATTGCTTTCAAGACTGTGTATTACCTCCAAGAACTTTGCCTACATCGTCCTTGACCCCCAATTCATCTGATCATCAAGTTTTATCAGTGGCTACTTGGTAAAACCATTTTTTATGAACTCTTTTGTATTCTAGCCCTAATCTAGGCTTTCCACCAATTGAGAGCAAGTTTAATTCATAATTAATGCAAGATCTCCTAATGACCTCAAACCAAGAAAATCCATTTTATCATCATGCTCAAACATCATCTATCAAGTTTAATCAATGTTCATCCATTTAAACACGAGTTATAGTCAAATCCCCATTCGAACCCCGAACTAGGGGTTTCAACAAACCCGAGAGATAAAAAGAGTTTTCTTGGACAAATTAACAACACAAGACTTGAAACCAATTCCCTAAGCTCTATACAGATCTCCTCCATATTTTTCCTTTAGGGTTTTTTTGATGATTATGCATAACTCATTCCCAACCATAAGTTTTGTACTGAAATGTGACTGCTAACTCTGTTTTTTGACAGTTTTCTCACTCTTAAGTCTTAGTGTATTAGTCTAGGGTCCTTATACCCCTGGTTCCTTGTTCTTAAACTCCTTGAACAACATTTTCAAACCCTAGCAAGCCTATTTCATAACTCCTCGGTGTATCTTATCTTCTTTCTTCAACATGCATAGGTAAATAACAACATACGTTGTACTACCCTCAAGAATCCTTTCTCATTTTGTGATTCAGAGTCTGTAGAGGGTTCTTGCATTTATGGGAATTTCATTCACGTGTTCACAATACCTGCACAGTCCATCAACACTTGCAACCACACCAATAGTTCTACCTTCATGCAAATTGTTAGCCCAAGCAACATACATTCTAAACAAAACCAATGCTGTCTTATTGATGCCAATACAAAGAACTCATATAAGTTGCCGACCTGATGAATATCACCATAATGAATACCAGTAAAACACTAAAGAATACCAAGAAGTTGCACACCAACTTTTTCTCATTTCATATCAAGCATATTTACAAAGGGGCCTCTTATGAGAATGCTCCATAAGACCTGTTATTGTTTTATTTTTTGCCTTCTTGAGGCTCTTAGCCCCTACTTCTATCCTACTAACTGACCTATCCTCTTCCCAAAACCAACTCTCTTCACCATTTGAATCAAAGCTCTTTTTTATGCTTGAAGAAGGATGTTACAACGAACTTACACTCCAACCATGTCAAAGCTCACCATCAAATGATTAACTCCACTTGGTTAAGTGAGGACAACTTATTTACATTGCACATGACCAATTAGGTCCTTTACATCATTTAAGACTCCACACTTAAGACATTAGACTACCTAACAAAAAACTAGAAATTTAAATATTTGAATGTGTATTTTGGAGGGAAACTCCAAAATCACTCTTCCACCTACATTAAAGAATCCACATGAGTTGGAACCTTTCCAAAACACCTCTAAAGACTCCCTAAGACACTTTAAGACCAAAATTGCAAATAAAACCAAAGATTGTTGTGCTATTTCTTGATGCTCCTGCATCAACTATTCCTCCCATTGAGAAATAATGCCAATGGGGCAAAAGAGGTGAAGGCTATGTGCTATCTCATATTCTCTAGTTTATATAATTTTTTTGATTGAAAAAATCTCTATTAATAGAAAGAAGTATAGTACAATGGTAATCATACAAAAAAATGGGTAGTATGGAAGCACAACCTAGAATGCCATATGGAATTAGTTCGAGATAGATTGGCATGTGGGCCAAGTAAGTCACAAAGATTTCATATCAATGGAGATATATCAATCAATAAAGGAGCAATAAACAAAGGGCACAAGGAAATTAAGCAGCAGTATGTATGTTTGGATAGCTTGTAATCTGTTGACATTTGATATAATATTGCAAAATCAAGTGGTACTTTTACAAATTGTATATGCATTTTTCTGCTGGCCAATAACTAGTCTTGGCTTTCACTAGAATGGATGGACAGCTAACAGCAAAACATAAGTCGAGTCCAATGGATGTAAGATTAATCAAACGAGCCCCAAACTGTTTGCGAAGCGATTTATCGACAAATGGTGAATCAACATAGGCCGAAAACTTCAGCCTGACCTCCATAGTTGTAGAAGATGGATAACTCCTCGGTGTATCTTATCTTCTTTCTTCAACATGCATAGGTAAATAACAACATACCTTGTACTACCCTCAAAAATCCTTTCTCATTTTGTGATTCAGAGTCTGTAGAGGGTTCTTGCATTTATGGGAATTTCATTCGCATGTTCACAATACCTGCACATTCCATCAACACTTGCAACCACACCAATAGTTCTACCTTCATGCAAATTGTTAGCCCAAGCAACATACATTCTAAACAAAACCAATGCTGTCTTAGTGATGCCAATACAAAGAACTCATATAAGTTGCCGACCTCATTAATATCACCATAATGAATACCAGTAAAACACTAAACAATACCAAGAAGTTGCACACCAGCATTTTCTCATTTCATATCAAGAATATTTAAGCATATTTACAAAGGGGCCTCTTATGAGAATGCTCCATAAGACCTGTTATTGATTATTTTTTTTGCCTTCTTGAGGCTCTTAGCCCCTACTTCTATCCTACCAACTGACCTATCTTCTTCCCAAAACCGACTCTCTTCACCTTTTGAATCAAAGCTCTTTTGTATGCTTGAAGAAGGATGTTACAACAAACTTACACTCCAACCATGTCAAAGCCCACCATCACATGATTAACTCCACTTGGTTAAGTGAGGACAACTTATTTACATTGCGCATGACCAATTAGGGCCTTTACATAATTTAAGACTCCACACTTAAGACTTTAGACCACCTAACAACAAACTAGAAATTTAAATATTTGAATGTGTATTTTGGAGGGAAATTCCAAAATCACTCTTCCACCTACATTAAAGAATCCACATGAGTTGGAACCTTTCCAAAACACCTCTAAAGACTTGCTAAAACACTTCAAGACCAAAATTGCAAATAAAACGAAAAATTGTTGTGTTATTGCTTGATGCTCCTGCATCAACTACGCCTCCCATTGAGAAATAGACCCAATGGTGCAAAAGAGGTGAAGGCTACGTGCTATCTCATATTCTCTAGTTTATATAAATTTTTTGATTTAAAAACTCTCTATTAATAGAAAGAAGTATAGTACAATGCTAATCATACAAAAAAAGGGTAGTATGGAAGCAAAACCCAGAATGTCATATCGAATTAGTTCGAGATAGATTGGCATGTGGGCCAAGTAAGTCACAAAGATTTCATATCAATGGAGATATATCAATCAATAAAGGAGCAATAAACAAAGAGCACAAGGAAATTAAGCAGCAATATGTATGTTTGGATAGCTTGTAATCTGTTGACATTTGATATAATATTGCAAAATCAAGTGGTACTTTGACAAAGTCTATATGCATTTTTCTGCTTGCCAATAACTAGTCTTGGCTGTGACTAGAATGGATGAACAGCTAACAGCAAAACATAAGACCAGTCCAATGGATGTAAGATGAATAAAACGAGCCCTAAACTGTTTACCAAGTGATTTATCGACAAATGGTGAATCAACATAGGCCGACAACTTCAGCCTGACCTCCATAGTTGTAGAAGATGGATTACTCTCTGTCATTTTGACCATAAAGATAGTATAATCAAATTGTCAAAAATCCATTCCTGAACAATAATGTTGGAGACCCAAAATCAGGTGGTACTTCGACAAATTGTAAATGCATTTTTCTGCTTGCCAATAACTAGTCTTGGCTGTGACTTAGAATGGATGGACAGCTAACAACATAACATAGATACCGTACAATGGATGTAAGATAGATCAAATGAGCCACCAACTATTTACCAAGTGATTTATTGACAAATGCTGGATCAACATAGGCTGACAACTTCAGCCTGACCTCCATAGGTGTAGATGATGGATTGCTCTGTCATCTTGAATTTCTCCAACAGTACTTGGCACATTTTTGGCCATAAAGACAGTATCATCAGATTGCCAAAAATTCACTCCTGAACAATAACGTTGGATGCTTAAACCAATTATTTCAAAAGCAGAATGAAATTATGTTTCCAAATTTTCTAGAACATAGTGTTTTATTTCACAGAACATAGTCTAATTTGTAATTTTTTATTAATGATATTTATTCCTGTTTTTTAGGATATGGATTTTTTTTTCAGAATTTAAAAAAACACCTATGAAGTTTGTTTTACTCACAATCAATCCATCTGAAATGGCTCCAGATGCCCTCAAATTGTGACGAGTTCCCAAAAATTCACTCCTGAACAATAATGTTGGATGCTTAAACAAATTATATCAAAAGCAGAATGAAATTATATTTCCAGATTTTCTAGAACATAATGTTTTATTTCACAGAACATAGTCTAATTTGTAATTTTTTATTAATGATATTTATTCCTGTTTTTTAGGATATGGAATTTTTTTCAGAATTTGAAAAAACACCTATGAAGTTTGTTTTACTCACAATCAATCCATCTGAAATGGCTCCAAATGCCCTCAAATTGTGACGAGTTCCCTCAAAACTTGTGTTATCTCTTCAACGTCATCTTTGGATTTACCTAGCTCTGATATTGATGTTGTTTAATGTGTGGGTGTGTGTGTGTGTGAGAGAGAGAGAGAGAGAGAGAGAGAGAGAGAGAGAGAGAGAGAGAGAGAGAGAGAGAGAGAGAGAACTTCAACCATAGTTTGCCTATTTGGTGAGTACTTGCCACATTTCTTCGTTGGCGAATATTCGCCCCAATAACTCATGACCCTTGTTTGGTGAATAATCACAAAATCCTGCTGCAAATTTTCGCTGAATACTTGCCAAAACTCAACAGACTTTTCCTAAAACTCGTCATACGCAGGTGGGACCTGGAACACTCCCAAAATGCAGATTTTACGCTGCTTTTTGTCTTATAAATGCTTCACTCTCCCTTACTTGTAATCACACATCTATTGATCATCCTTTGTATGAGTTAAATTTTTCTAATAGCGAATTTGAAGATCAAATTTGAAGAATTTCATTTGGATGCAAAGTTTTTTTTTTTTGCAAGGATGTAATTTTTTTCTATAATATTTATATGTTGTGTCCAAATATAATTTACAAGTTTGAATGCATTTCATTCAATTCCGAATGATTTTAATTGTTATTTATGTTTGTTTATCATCGTTAATGAATAAAATTGCTGGAATGTATTGAATATCATTGTTAATGAAAAATTGCTTGTGGATTGTTTTAATCTCTATGTTTTATTTTTTTGGGAATTTATTCTTCTTTGTAGGGGTTACGATTACAAATTTGCAGTTACAATTACATAGGGTTATAATGCCATTTTTTAATTTATTAAATGGTTTTATAATGCTGTTTTTAAATTAAATTTATGACTTTTAATGTTCAATTTTTTAAACTGTTTATAAAGTTGATTTTTTAATTGATTTGATAGTTTTATAGTTTTTTTTGATAGTTAACTGCTTTTGCCCGGAGCTATGAACCGGGGGGTTCTTGGGTCCCCTCCATTAACAATACTAACGTCCTCGGAAGAGATATTACAATTAATCCATCACAATCACTTACGGCGACCACTGAACTCGCACTGACGATGTGATTTTTTTTCCTCCACTGTTTTTAGAGCCACCAGCCGCCGCCAATGCCAATGCCGACGATGCAAAGTCCGCCACTGCCAATAGGTACCACCAGCTGCAACCACCGGTGATGCAACACCCGCCACCACCGATAAACCACCCCGAAGGGATCGCACCCAACGGGGTTTGAACCTGTGTGGATCCAGGCACAACCGTCTGTCTAGACTGATCCACCCAAACCCCATTGATAAGTTTTTTAGGTTTTTAAATGTGTATGGTGCTGCAAAATAGAATGTAGCATACAATGACATTTGGGTCAGCATTAGGTTCAGCATCATGCACCAAATCTCTAGCGAGAACCATTCTCACTAATGTTCGTACTGTTGCTTAGAAGTATGTTGTTTGTGGAGTGATTCAAGGGATTGTAGCTTGCAATTTCTTGGTAAAAATGTTTTCTAGAGGCATCAATTGCCTAAAGTAGCATCTTGCATCTATTGTTTGTCGTGATGTTGTGGTATGTTCCAATATTATAGAAGAAACAAAATGAGAGATGATGGTAGAGCTGGCCGAAAAGAAACTAGAGAGGGTAAGTGTGCAAGCAGCCATAGCAGTAGGCATTAGACCTCGGAAGACAGATGACTCAAAGGCCAATGCAACAATGATTGTAGGTTTTACTCGTGGTCCATAGATACAAAACGGAAGAGACACATTTGATTCATTGAGTTTAAGTAAAGGGATATATAGTTTTTTTGTACTTAGAAACATATATGGGGCACAACCCTTGCTGCAAGGAACGCGCTGGAACAAGGATATGCATGAGGAAGTAGTTAATGCATGTGCAAATTTCTAGTACAACAACAATCTTCCCTTCAATGTGGCAAAGAGATTGTATTGGGAGCACTTGGTGACAACGTTGACAGTTGTAGGGAAAGGTGGGAAAATGCTCCATGGTGTGATTGCAGATACAACACCAATCGTGTAAGATCAAAAGAAAAAATGACATAAATACGGATGTATCATTCTTTCAAATGGGTGGACACATGGAAGGAACCCTACCCTCATCAATGTTTTAGCAGCTTCAAATGGTGAGATGGTATTTGTGAAATCAAATGATGCTCTAACATAGTAAAAAATGCAAAAAAATTGAGCCTTATGTTGGAGAAGGTTATTGTAGAGGTGGGTACCCAAAATGTTGTGCAAGTTATCACTTACAATACAATAACTTATGTGGCGGTTGGGAAAATACTACAGGAGAGTCATCCATCATTATTTTGGACCTTTTGTGTGGTGCATTGCCTTGACCCTTTTTTGGAGGACATATGAAAAATTGATTGGTGAGACTGGTTATAGATAAGATAAGATAATTACATTAATGTCCAAGGAATGACCACAAAAGTAGGTCAACGGGACTGCACAATACAATGCCAAAAGAACTAATAGGGAGACTCGAAAGGGTCAACAAAACAACAAGAAAGGAGAGAAGAGAAAGGAAAGAAGAAGGAAAAGCAAGGGCCACAATGGCTACAAGAGTGCAAATGGATGGAGCCGAAGAAGAGGGGGCGGAAAAGCCCCATCTTTTACACTGTCACCTAGCATCCGAGGCCGACTATAAGTAGTTGGCAATATGCTTGTGTGGTGTCCCTAGATTTCATCCTGAAATCTGTGACTACCCTATCCGAAAATTTTTCGTACTTTTAAAATAATGGGTCGTTTTGTGTTTTTATTGCTAGAAAGTACTTGTATTGCGTCAAGATATTCCCAAAGGGCCATATTAGCCATTTTTCCTAAATACCCAGATGCCCAAAATTGTTATATTCTGTCGTCGGGATTTGTCTGCGGGAAATTTGTATTTAATTATTTTGAGCCCCGTTTGAGGCAATTTGTGCTCCGATTTAACCCTATTGTGATCGAACATATCATTATTCCTATATACCATAAGGGTTTTAACTAGGAATGAGTTCTGCACTTTATTTGTGACTTTTGGCAACTTTTTGTGTTTTTGTGTTTTCCCGTTTCGTTTTCTGTGAAATTTCTCTAGATCAATTCCTTTGCCGGTTTGGCCTGATTCTTGGCCTGGAGTAATTGGGGATCACATACGCACGTTATGCCCGAAGAAAGTCGCCATCGGAGGTCCGGTTCACTGGGAAAAGACGAAGTCGCGCACCAAAAAGCCTCTTCTGGGCTGGCCGCATTTTTGGAAAACAAAGAATCAAAGTGGATAATGGGAAAAATAGAAACAACAGGTAGGTGGGATTTTATTGCCTGCCTTACAGGGTACTTTTTCCTATGATGGAAAAGTCACTTAAGTTGCAGTGGGAAAATTAGAGGCAGTAGGCAGGCGGGAATTTATTGCTCGCCTTGCAAGGTAAAAATTCCCATGGTGAAATAAAAGAAAAGTGACTTAAGTGAAATCATGGGATTTTATTTCCTGCTATGTAGGGTAAATAATCCCATTGTCAAATTCAAATCAATTAAGTGGATCATGGGATTTCCGGGGCTGCCTTGCAGGGTAAAAATTCCCATTGCCATGTGTTTTTAAAAATAGAATTATATTATTCCAAAAAGTGCGACCCACCTTGGGTGAATAATAATGCATTAAATAAATATTTGTTAATATTTATTCACCCAATTTTGGCACCCAGGCTTGTGGAAAAGTCAACAAAGGGAAGTGGACAAAAGAAATTTAAAAAATAGAATTCCAAAATTAAATAAATTTAATTTAATGCAGCACCTTTTGAGAAGGAAATAATACTTTTTAAAGTATTAATTGATTAAATTAAATTCTATTTTCAGTGGCTATGGTCAAAGCACACTGTGAAGCTTAAGTGAAGTGAAGAGTGGATGATTAAATTGATTAAATTTAATTTAATGGATGGCTGTCCTTAAACATGCTATTTTTAAAGAGAGAAGCATGATTTTTAATTAATTAATTGCCAAGAATAAGGACAATTATTAATTATAGAATTATGAGGGTTATATAAGCATGGGCCCATAAGGGTGAATTAATTAATTCACAGGTAAAGAAGTGCAGCCCGGAGGAAAAGTGCACCCCATTTGAAGAGGATTTTTGCTCAGACAAAGGTGAAATCAAGGCTAAAAGCTTCTAGTTTTGGCGCATGCTTTGAAGAAGGCTGATTTGTGTCTGCATAATTGTTTGTAGAAGTGATACAGGTGCTCAGGTGAAGTTGGAAAAATTCATGCTCACCTTGCAGGCAAATAAAACATCAATTTTTGGGGCAGCAAGCTTGAATAGTGCAGATTTTATTATTAAAATTCACTGTTCATGTTCCAGTGGCCATCTTTGTCAGAATTAATTGCAGGAGTTACATACAGGTGCTTTTATAAAGAAAAGGAACTTATATCAATGTCCAATACATTGAATATTTCCTCCGAATCTGAAGGATTATCCAGATCTGCACCAGTTTTGAAGAATTCCAGTCAAAAAAGAAGAAAAAGAATTGTTCAGACAAAGATAGACAAAGCTATGGCGAAGAAAGATGAAAAAGAAAGCACAACAAAGTCATGCATCACTTCTAAATTTGTAGATATTGGAGACACGGATCTAGGCTCAAAACCTCTTGCTGAATTGATAGACAGATCCAGAGCAGGAAAAACTTCACTCATTCGTGCAGGAAAAACTTCACTCATGCGTGCAGATAAAAAGTAGTGGAATTATTCAAGCTGCAGCTTTTCTATCCACAGCCCAGTTGCCAGAGTTTGTTATGCAGGTGCAAATCCAGATCCATATCTAGATGCAAATGCAAATCCATATGCAGATCCAGATTCAGATCTCATAGTTGCAAAAGCTTCCGGCACAAAGGCTTCATCCTCTTGTTTCGAATGCAGCCCGTGAAGAAGTCAGTGAAATTCCTTCCAAGATCTTGTGCAAATGCTCCCATCTTCCAGTTGAAGCCTTCATTGAATTTTCGTTCATCTAGAGTGCTGTCTAGAATTTTTAATTGCTCATATGCAATTAAAAATAAGGACGATGAGTTTTCTATGGCAAACATTGCATTGATGCATATATTGGAGAAGAACTGCAAAAGCTTCAAGGATAAAAGAGAAGACATGGCGAAGGCAAAATTCTAGCTTGTTTCCAGATTCAACTACTCCCAGATCTAGTTTGGTGAGAATCAAAGGCAAAAAAATCAGCTGCATGCAGACATGAAAAAGAACAAGACTGCAGCTTTCCTCTTCCTTCTTTCCTCTGACAAAGTAATCGAGTGATCAATTAAATTATACAACTTAAGTGATTGGTTTAAAAGCCATTACTTGAAGAAGTCAACTACTTGGAGATAGGTGGCGGATGTGCAAAATAGAAGGTTCTATTTTCAGTTACAAATCATACATGTCATGCAAAGAGGAATTCCAGGATGGAGATTGCCATTTGTTTCTTTCCTCCGACTTCCACATGTGCCAGTTCAACTAAAAGCTTCCAATTTGTAATTGCCCCTCTACATTTTATAAGTAGAGGAAGAACCTTCGGGTTAATGATCAGAATTTGTAAGCAGCAATCTTGTGTTCTAGACTTTGTGTTGAACCCCTGAGAGCCACTTGGAGCAAAGGAATACAAAGGAGCAGGTTTCCGGAGAACTTTGTGTCACGGTGTATTGTGTTTCTTGCTTTTAATCTTAGATCTCTTAATAAACTTTGTGTTATTTTAGATCTGGATCTAGAGTTGCCTTTGTTTTAGAATTCTGTGTTTATGTCTATTGGATTCTTCTATGTGCATGCAATCAGCTCTGCCATCTACTGATTGGGATGCACATCTTCTCCATTTTTTCTATGTGTTTATGTAATTACCTTCTTCTATAACTTTTCCTTTCTTTAAACAGCTGCTTACTTGTTGCAGAACTGTTCAGTTATGGTTCATGAACTGAGTAGTTAAAGTAAAACCCCATTTAGATATTAGCATACTTAAATTGACAAATGTGACACGGGAGCCTCACAGGTTAAATGAGGGAGATTTATCTCATAACTACCTAGGTTTGATGCTATGCAGAAAATCTAGCCAACACTGGGTCTTGTAGCTGAAACCGTGGAGAATTTGGAATGTCGGTGTCTGGAAGGATGAGCAAAACGAGCCCTTTATATCCTCCTGGATGACCGTGATCCATGGGGGGGCCCTAATCAAGTGTGATCATGAAAGCCTCTAGACTGGGAGGTGGCATCCTGGGTCCTGACGGATCTGGTTTGGGAATCCATACTGGTGTTAAGGTGCCGCTTGGTGCCCCTTTCCGGTGGGAGCACAATAAAGAAAGACGTGATCTGTCAAGTAGCATCCTGTCTGGGAGGGGACTGGAGGGTCTCATTCCGAAGCTTGAGAGCCTCATGTAGGTAGAGTGCATGACATTGCTGATCGCAATACTTGAAGAAAGATGCAAATGAAAGATGCTCCTGGAATAGGTAATGGATTCTCCCTCTGATCTCATAGTAGATGGGGCACCTGAAAATGGAATGTTCCCCTGTTTCAACCTCCTAGAGAGAACAAAGCTGACAAATCCTCTCAGAGTGGTCCAGCTAGTGGTCCTCCACACGAAGTCTATGAGAGCCCACTTTGAATTGGCGTAGGGATATGCAGAATGCCTGCAACCAGTTTCGGGTGATATACGTAGGCTAGCAAATAAGCCCATCATTGACCTCAAGGAAATGTGCAACTTAGAAAGCCATCTTAAGGCGTAATCCACCTGGAGGGATGATCCAAGTGTGTTGGATGAACTGCCTGTAAATGTCGTCTCTGATAATTTTTTGCAGATCCTGTTTACTCGGTAGGAGATGGGTTGGAGCGTCCAAGGAGTATCTGTATGGTGGGAGGCAGTCCATCTGAATCCCAAAAGAACCAAGAAGACGCAAGACTCCGGCGTACCAACAACGAGAATGGCCACTGTGGTCAGAAAGAGCAATAGCCTCGGAGGAACGGTAGGCGAGGTAGAGATACCTGTCCCTACCTGCAGAAGAATCTAAAAGTCCCCGGATGCGATGTAAAACCGAAACAAGGTCAAATATAGGTTCTAGTCTAAAGGGGCGAGCTCTAGACTCAGCCAAGAGGATATTGTGTGGAACTGTCTCATTACACATGATGATGTGTTTGAGCATGAGGATCTGGACTCGCTTAACAGTAGCCCAATGAGAATCAAGCAGGGATGGCCCCCAAACCTCAAAGTTTAAAGGGGCGAGCCCCAGACTCAGCCAAGAGGATATTGTGTGGAACTGTCTCTTTACACATGATGATGCGTTTGAGCATGAGGATCTGGACTCGCTTAACAGTAGCTCAATGAGAATCAAGCAGGGATGGCCCCCAAACCTCAAAGCCATAGAGATTTGTGGGCCTCACAAGAAAATCCGAGAGAGACATATTCGACAAGATGTCCTAGAAGTGGTGGCGGAAGCACTGTCTCTCCAAGATTGCCAAAGAGCCATACCCCTTGTTGACGTGGGGCTGAAGAGCAGGTCGAAGACTGAAACAGGGCTCGGTAAATAAAACTCCCAGGTAAGTGTAGGAGCTGGTGATCTCATTCTTTTCCCCTCTATAGAAGAAATGAAAGTCAGAAGTCTTCAACCCATTGAAGATCATGAGTTTGGTTTTATCAAAGTTAGCTGTCAGCTGTTTGTGGTTGCAAAAGAGGGCTAAGATGTCCAACTGTCTCTGAAGTCCCTCTGCAGAAGAGGCAAGGAGGACTACATCCGCGAAAAGGAGAATGTAGATCAACACCTGGTGAAGAAGGCAACCAACCCCCTCCTGGATGTGGTCCTTGAGAAATTCCTCTAATTCATCATTATAAATACCAAACCAAGTAGGCGAGAGGGGGCAACCCTGTTTAACCCCCATGGTGCTCCTGATGAAATCCGAAAATCTAGCAGCAGTGTGAAGGCGGCCCAAAACCTCCTCGTACAGGTGTACAATGGTGGCAAGAAGAGTTTCAGAAATACTGATGTCTCTAAGTCTACAGGAAAGAGCTTCCCGTGGCACCGAGTGAAAGGCTTTTCGAAAATCCATGAAGTGGCAAAAAACCCTAGAGGAGTGGTGGCGTGCTCCTCAATAACGATTCGAAGGGCGAGGATATGGTCGATGGTCTGGTACACAGGTCGAAACCTCGCTAGCCCCTAGGCTCTGCAATGATACTGCTCCAGAAACTCAGAAGATGGAAGAAATATAACCAAGTATATATATAAGCACTCTTGGGTTCGCATCTGGATGAGAGAACACATCAAGGGGAAAGAGCTTGTGGGAGCGGGTTTCACGAGGTTTGTAACTAACTTTCTGACTTTGGAAAGGATTTCTAGTTTGTTGACATTATTGAAACAAATTTTTGTGAGTCAAACATGTGTAGACTCTGAATATTCAAAGAAAGTCGATGGATAGAGGATAGAAGACAATTTTCGATGATGTTTTTGCAAAAAGAGTTGTAGAGATCATTAAGGAAATGCCAATATTCTTTTTAGGTTTTTAGTTGATTCCTTTATCTTCATTTTAAAAATGTATTGTTATTTATTTTATTTGTAAGTTTGTAATTTTAAAGTTTAATTTGTGTAGGTGTCAGAGCCAATGATGAGGGTTTTGCGCTTGGTTGATGGGGAGCAAAATCTGATGGGATGCATCTATGAGGCCATGGAAAGGGCCATTGAATCCATCCAAAACTATTATAGGGGTGATATAGCCATATTTGGTCCCTTTTGAGAAATAATTGTTCGGAGGTGGAACAATCAACTCCAACAACCTATTCATGCAATGAAGTACTACCTCAACCCCAAAATTTTCTTCTCTGATGGCTTCATAGATGTTAAGGAGAAGGTTATGTAGGGCCTCTCAACTTGCATTGAGAGGATGATACCAGAGGTTCAGGCAAGGGTCCTCATTATTTTAGTGCTGCTGAATTACAAACATGCTAGGGGAGACTCTTTTCTTCGGCGTTAGCTATCCGAGGGAGAACCACCCACTACCATGTAACAAAAATTAGAATGTTTACTTATATGTTACAAGTTACAAATGTAAAAGTATTAATTACTAATGAACTTTTGATTATCTTATTTGTAGGTTCTTGGTGGGAAGATTGGGGAGGAAATTCTCTACATCTTCAAAAGCCAGCCCTTAGAAATTTATCTCAACCTTGAGTATTTTTCGATGTGAGCGAAATTTGAGTTTGTTTGAGGCCATTCACACGAAGAAGCGCAACAAGTTAACTCAAAAGTGCCACAATGACTTGGTTTTTGTGCAATATGATTTTAGGCTTCGCACAAGAAAGGTGGAGACCACATTGTAGGAGCCTGTTGATTTGGATGGGACTAGTAGAGGCACTAGACCCTCTCCCAAATATTTCTTTAGAATGGAAGAGGAAAATGTAAATTATTGTAATTTGTAACTTGTATAGATATGCTCTTCATGATGATAATTTTCAATGACAATCATCATAAATTCATAAGACTTATTGGCTGGTTGTATTCACATGATGATGCGATTTTGTATCGTATTTGTATTCAAATCTAATAAAAAACACTTCACCAACATTTTGCAGACTCATTTGATACATTTTGTAGCTATATTTTGTATAAAATTTATGTTTTTAAAAAAAATTGCCTTTTTTTGCCGAATATTTGTGGAGTCTTGCCAGTTTGTTGAGTATTTACTGAATACGAGTATGGGAACTATGGTGAAAACCATTTAGATAATTACAAGTATATGAACATGTTATATATTCAATAGTATAGATTCCAGTACCACATGCAACCACGTGCTGATATGTAGCCAAATTGATGTTTCCCTTCAGTTGTACATTGAACCAAGTTGCACCATCAATGATGTGGTTTCCTACGTGCCTCCTTGAAGTTGACCATTCTAATGGCAGCAATAAGATTTGGGAATTTTCATTATTTCATAAGCGAAACACATACAACTTTGAATCTCTACTCAATTCCTGTTGAGTGGAGTTGTGCATGCTCCACCACACTATATTGTACTTGACACTCCATGATGTCTCTAATAAAAGTCCTTAACATAAAGCTTCTTACCCAATCCCAACTCGAGACTGACATTTAATCGAATCTGAACTTGCTTCAAAAGTTACTCCATTTTGCTTCACCAGACTATACGTACTTGTCACTCCATGATGTCTCTAATAAAAGACCTTAACATAAAGCTTCTTACCCAATTCCAACCCAAGACTTACACTAAATTGAATTTGAACTTGCTTGAAACATTACTCCATGATGCTTAAAACCTCCTTTCACAACCTTTCTTAAAATCATTGTAACATGACTCAATAGTATGACATTATATCTTGGCAAAATGATTACATTTTTCCCTCATGACAATATTGACTATAATAAAATGCTTTACCTTATGGCTTTCAGTACCTAAGACACTCAATCATGCTTCAATCTACATAAGACCATTCTCTATATGTGCATGTGATAACCACCTTACCATTCTCTATATGTGCATGTCATAATCACCTCACTCCTGAAAATAAGTCCTACACATGAAGACCATATGAGTAGGTGACTTTGACTCAATAACTTGTCTCCCCTTAACTAGGGATGACCAATCTCCTTATACCTAGTAGTTTAACAAAGAATAATGCTCATATCATAAAAGTTCTTGCATTCAAATAATGATTTATTTGTGAAAAATGAAGATAGTAAGATTATTTGGATTGTTTTATATCTTGATTATCTTCTTATTACCATTAGACAAACTTGTTTAATATTGAATATTGAAACTAAGTTAAAACAATATTTTGAGATGATTGATTTACGCCTAATTCATCACTTTCTAGGCATGGTTTTTTTCTAGGATCTAAACACTATAGTAGTATCTCAATCTCAATATGCCAATAACTTGCTTAAAAGATTTAACATGATTGATTGTAAACTTGTAGCCATTCTTTTCGAAGTTGGTATACATCTTGATCCTAAACCTGCATGTGCCAAAAACATCCTATATATCTCTATTGCAGGCGCACACTTTGATTTGTTTTAAATTGACTTTTATTAAAAGAATTTGGGTATTAAATTGTGGGAGAGAACAATCTGAGAAGACATCTGCAGAGTACGGAAATTTGTTATATTTACAATGTATCTAGGGATCTGGGAATTTGTGACATAATTGTGCATTCATATAATGACTTAATATCAAATAAAACCATGCCGATGGGGTGAGAGTAGTGCGGTCAAGTCACATGGTTGTGTGCTTTCCCACCCATGTTCAAATCCCCCCGAGGCACGATCCTCCTCGGAGGTGGTTCGCCGCTAGATGCGGCATCTCTACTCGTGCTGACACTGGTGGCTGCTCCTCCCGCTGTTGATGCTGGTGGCTGCTCCGCTCGCTGTTGACACTGGTGGCTGCTCCGCTTGCTGTTGACGTTGGTGGCTGCTCCTCTCACTATTGACGCTGGTGGCTGCTCCTCTTTCTGGTGTCACTAGTTGCTGCTCCTCTCGTTGCCGTCATTGGTAGCTGCTCCTCTTGCTGTCGTCACTGGTAGCTGCTCCTCTTGCTGCCGTCACTGGTAGCTGTTCCACTCGCTGCGGTCGCTGGTCGTTGCATCTTCACTATGGCTTCATGGTTGCTTCAATTGGGTTCCTAATGGTGGTCCCCTTCATTGTAACCTAGGTTGTGGATCCTCTCAAAAAATCCTCAATTGTACAAGGATGTGGGTCCTTTCAACACCCTCGTTTACCCTAATTCCAAAAAAATATAAAATAAAACCATGAAGTTTGTCTACAATGAAAAGGCTAAGTATAGCAGATGCCAAATTCTTTAATCACAGAACTCAGGATTCTGATTAACATTATAGCATGTAATGTATGTATAGGTACTGTGCAAAAGTCCAGTGGGGTGGATGAATAAAAAGGAATATAAACAAATTCATAATATGAACTCTTCATTGAGTCCATTCTGTGAGTCTGGTTCTTGTGTGGCGTTCGCATGTTTAGAAATATGTGACATTGTCAATAAAAAGTTTAGAAATCCAAAGAAATGAGAACATGAAGAAATATAGCGAAGTCTAAAACATCTACTCGGGGTCTGGGAAAAAACGAAGCAATGTGATACCAAGTATTTGTTTCATTGAAATGCTTAGTCCTAAAATCCTTGATGAACATAAAGTATTTAACGGTGGGACCCATGCTGTAGTACTCAAGGGTTTGTGGAATAAAGAAGTAGGGCACCACTAAGTGAAAAATGACAATGCATTGGAAGTCCCAGAATCCTGCATGAGCCCACACAAGAACTTAGGAATTGAAGTCTTTTTGCACAATTGTATTAAATATTTTATCAGGAAAAGGACATTTCTCGAATATTACAATGTCCACTGAATTCTCAGAACTGTGATTGAATTGTGGATACACAGGAGTCTTGGAATTTATGAAGCAATAAATGCCAATATAGATACTCTTGATAAATGATTCATGCAGAGAGCATATTAGACACCTGGAAACAACAGGGAAATTCTATTTTGAATCAAGGATCAAGGTCAAATCTGATGTTTGATGTATTGAATTGTTACATGGCAGCAAAAATGTGGAGTGATCAGATATGCTTACTGGAAATTTTATGGTTGTGACTGTTCTTGCCGAGTGTTTGTTACAAGAATGGTTTCTTGACAGATCTTATATGAAAGTATAAAATTTGTAGCAATAATCTCTCCCGGGGTTTTGGTTGTCTGAAGACTCTGAACTGCACAAGTTGCAGATAATATTAATGATTTAAATTTTTAAAATCCTTGAGACGGTTCTATCCTAAAATCTTTTCTTTTGACTAGTTTTTGAATTTGTTGAATGTTTAAATTTCTAGTGTCTTTATAGCTCAACGTCGGATCGAAAATTCTGTTGGCTAGATTTTCTGCATAGCACAAAACCTAGGCAGTCATGAGATAAATCTCCCTCATTTACCGGTGAGGCTCCTGTGTCAGATTTGTCAATTAAAATATGCTAGTATCTATATGGGGTTTTACTTTAACTATTCAGCTCATGAACCATAACTGTACAGTTCTGCAACAAGTAAGAAGCTGTTTAAGAAAGGAAATATTTATAGAAGAAGGGAATTATATAAACACAAAGAAGAAATGGGGGAGATGCGCATCCCAATCAATAGATAACAGAGTTGATTGCATGCACATAGAAGAAACCAATAGATATCAACACAGAATTATAAGCAAAGGGCGGTCTAGATCTAGATCTAAAATAACACAGTTTATTCGAAGATCTAAGATAGAAAGCTAGAAACAAAATACACCGTGACACAAATTTCTTCGGAAATCTGCTTCTATATATTCTTTTGCTTCAGGTGGCTCTCAAGGGTTTCAGCACAAAGTCTGGAACACCAGAATGCTGCTTACAAATTCTTAGCTTTTAACCCGTAGGTTCTTACTTTATTTATAGCATGTAGAGGGGAAATTACAAATAGGAAGCTTTTAGTTGAACTGACACATGTGGAAGTTGGAAAGGAAACAACTGACAATCTCCCTCCTGGAATTCCTCTTTGCATGACATGCATGATTCGCAACTGAAGATAGAACCTTCTATGTCTGCCACCTATTTCCAAGTAGTTGACTTCTTCAAGTAATCGCTTTTAAACCAATCACTTAAGTTCTATAATTTAATTGATCGCTCAATTATTTTGTCGGAGGAAGTAAGAGAAAGAAGAAGAAAGTGGAAAGCTGCAGTCTTGTCCTTTTTCATATTCTGCATGCAGCTGATTCTTTCACCTTTGATTCTCACGAAGCTGGATCTGGGAGCGGATGGATTTGGAAACAAGTTGGATCTAGAAACAAGCTGGATCTAGAAACTTGCTTACGAGTGTTGCTTTTGCCTTGTCTTCCCTCTTATCCTTGAAGCTTTTACAGTTCTTCTCCTGTACATGCATCAATGCAATGTCTGCCATAAATAACTCATCATTTTTAATTTTAATTGCATATGAGCAATTAAAAAAAAATCTGGAAAGCACTCCGGGTGAATGCAACTTCAATGAAGGCTTCAACTGGAAGATGGAGAGCACATGCACAAGATCCTAGAAGAAAATTTCCACGCATTGACTTTTACACGGGCTGCATCAGAAACAAGAGGATGAAGCCTTTGTGCTGGAAGCTTTTGCAATTATGAGATCTGGAATTGGATCTAGGCCTATTGACTTCAACAAATCTAGAAGCTACGCATGATTCCGCTGAGCTTTCTCTTTCATCCCGCTTTGCCATGGCTGGAGCAATCTTTGTCTGAACAATTCTTTTTCTTCTTACTCAGCCGGAATTCTTCAAAACTAGTGCAGATCTTGGATAATTCTTCAGATTCGGAGGATATATTCAATGTATTGGACATTGATTTAAGCTCATTTTCTTTTGTAAAGCACCTGTAACGAATTCCTGCAATTAATTCAGACAAAGATGGCAACCGGACCATGAACAGTGGATTTTAATCATAAAAATCTGCATAATTCAAGCCTGCTGCTCCAAAAATTGATGTTTTATTTGCATGCAAAGCAAGCATGAATTTTACCAACTTCACCTGAGCACCTGTATCATTTATGCAAACAATTATCCAGACACAAATCAACCTCCTTCAACCTATGCGCCAATTCTAGAAGCTTTCAGCATTAATTTCACCTTCTTTTGAGCAAAAATCCTCTTCAAATGAGGCGCACTTTTCCTCTGGGTTGCACTTCTGTACCTGTGAATTAATTAATCCATCCTTATGGCAGCCCCTGCTTATATAATCCTTATGATTATATAATTAATTAATGCCTTTGCTATTATTGACAATTAATTAATTATTTAATAAGCTTCACTCTTCAAATGGGGCGCCTATTTTGTGCATGCTTATGGTTGCCATTACATAAAATAAATTTATTTAATTTTAGACTTTTGCTTCCACTTAACTCAAGCCTCACAGTATGCTTTGACCTTAGCCACTGAAAATATGAATTAATTTAATCATTTTACAAAAAAAGTATTATTTATCTCCCAAAAGGGGCACACTTTTTGACATAAAGGGGCTGCATTAAATAAATATTATTTATTTAATTTTAGAACAGTTTATTTTCAACCTCCTTTTGTCCATTTACCTCTGTTGACTTTTCCACAAGCCTGGGCGCTAAAATTGGGTGAATAAATATTAACAAATATTTGTTTAATGCATTATTATTCACCCAAGGTGGGTCGCACTTTTGGAATAAAGAATTTCTATTTTTAAAATTTAGATGTCAATGGGATTATTTACCCTGCAAGGTAGCCTTGAAAATCCCATGATTCACTTAAGTCGTTTGACTTTCATAATGGGATTATTTACCCTGCAAGGTAGACAATAGAATCCCATGATTCACTTAAGTGATTTTTCTTTTATTCCACAATGAGAATTTTTACCTTGCAAGGCAGGTAAGAAATTCTACCCTGCCTGTTGCCTCTAATTTTCCCATTGTGACTTAAGTGACGTTGCTTCCATGGGAAAAAGAACCCTGCTAGGCAAGTACAAAATTCCCACCTGCCTGTTGCTTCCCAAAATCCCGTGATCCACTTCAAACCTTCTTTTTCCAAAAATGCGGCACAATTCGTCGTTTCCCAGAGAACCAGACCTCCGATGGCGAATTCCTTCTGGCACAACGTGCCTATGTGATCTCTAGATACTCCAGGCCAAGAATCAGGCCAAACCGGCAAAGGAATTGATCCAGAGAGCTTTAACAGAAAACGAAACGGGAGAAACACAAAAACACAAAACGTTGCCAGAAGTTACAAATAAAGCCCAGGATTCATTCCTGATTAAAACCCTACTGGTATACTGGAATAACGATATATACTATTACAACAGGGTTAAACCAGAGCGCAAATTGCCTCAAACGGGGCTCAAAATAATTAAATACAAATTTCCCTCAGGTAAATCCCGACAACATAATATAACAATTTTAGGCATCTGGGTATTTGGCGAAAATGGATAATATGGCTCCTTGGGAATATCTTGACACATTACAGGAATTTTCTGGTAATAAAAACACAAAATGACCCATTATTTTAAAAGTACGAAATTTTTTCGGAGAGGGTAGTCTTAGATTTCAGGATGAAATTTGGGGACACCAAATTCCAAACATCAACATAGAATCCAAAATGAATTATCTATACACAGTATTAACATTTGGGAATGTTGACTATCCTATTAGAATTCAGTTTATATTTTATATCGCATATGTCTCGATGCTCCATTTATAACTACCAAACATTTCCTTCAAATATAATGTGATCAGAATTAAAATGGAGTGTGAACTTGAAAAAAATTAAATGATAGTTAAATCAAATTACCAAAGGTTATATGTTATCTCTCTGCTACATTTCAGCAAAAAATCGTTAATGCTCCTCAGTAGCAATCAGCTTCCTATTTTTCTTGTTTAGCACAACCCATCTGGTACATGCTTGTTTATTTCATGTTTCAGTTTCCTAATACTTGTCTGCTCTCCAATCCATTTCAATTTAAATGTTTGACAGAGACCCTAATGACAAGTATTCACGATTGTAAAAACTCTGCGATATTTTGAAAGAATAAATCCCTCATCATTCTTTACATTAAATTTGCTGCTGAAATTATTCAATACTGTGTTACCACAGGTTACAATGCCATTCTCTGAAGGCCTCTGCACTACAGTTGTACTGTGAATGCAATGTCCTTATAAGTGCAGTCTATATCTCCAAATAAATTGTTTGAAAAAACAAATTCATTGCCTTCCTCCTCACTGTTCTTCACACTGCACAATCTGTTCTGTTCTGTAATGGTTTCTTTGATGTTATGCTTGCCACGTGTAATCTGATCCACATTTTATCAACCAACACTGCATACCACTGATGAGACACGCACTTTGTCAACTTCATGCATATATTTCATGGTAATCAACAATAAATAAGTTGTTCTCATCAGAACTGCACAATACCTTGTACATGTTGTGGTTTTGACTCTTCAGATTAGAGCCTTTATGTAAATGTGGTTCCTCTAATTGTGAGCTCATCATTTCAGCTCAAGCACAGCCTATAAAACATTACTGCGATGCATTCTCAAGTTTATATCTTAACTTCGACATCAATCCAAACTTTCTTGGAATCTTTTAAAAACGCGACGTTCTCCAATATTTCAATATCTATGCAGGCAAAAAATTCTAAATAGGTCTAATACCTCATTTAGAAATGATACTGTCCGCAACCAAGAACTGGGAAAAAAAAAACAAGTTAAGCACATTTCAGTACAAAAGAATTTTGCATTAATGCCCACAAGATAGCATTGCAAAAAATCAATAGTCATTAGAATTATGAATATCTCTTGCTCTTCTATTTTATACTGGATCGTGACCTTTGGAACTTGTGACTAATTTACTAGGAAAATTGATTTTGCTAATATACCTATTCATCTGCAGATCATTAATTCAAACATCTCATTCTTTTGAACATGAGGGATGAAACAAATGACATCCCTGAATAGTCACCTTCCTTCCACCATGTCCCTATAAGAGTGTTAGGAAATGTAAAATAAATATTTTTAAATACAAAAGATGACTCACATAGTGGACAAGACAACTTCATCTCAAACTCAATGGGTTGGTTGTTTAAATAGTTAAAACTGCAAATTTTTGTTTACAAGCAGCAAGTTGACAGAAATCAGTCGACAGATTATCAGAAAGTAGAAAGCCATAAAATCTCCTTGCAATTTAATGCACCCCTGGCGTCTATAACACCAAGGATATTTGCCCTGAAAAATTTCCAATTTTATAAAATCATGCTGAATGATATATGTTGAACAATATCTTTAAATATATCATCTGCATACGCATTCAATGTGTGACCACCTTTATTTTTGAAGTAAATTAGTGGCAGCATTTGATTTTATATGCGATTCCCAAGATGTTTGAGGAGTAAATATCAGCCACATATGTATTCATTCTGTGACAAATTTTTTCCCCTAAAGTAAGTAAATTGCATTAAAGTCACCACCTTAAATTAGAGGCAGCACAGGTGAGGAACTATTTTATTGTATATGTGAATCCCAAGATGCTTGAGGAGTGTGTATATATATATATATATATATATATATATATATACAGAGAACAGTTTGCTATTCAGCTCTCCAAATATAAAGTCCATGTTCATGCATATAACTGTAAATTTATGCGTGTTTATATGTATTTCTGTATGTATATGTATATATGCATGTGTAATATATGGATATATTTGTATGTGTGTATATATCTGTGTGCGCCAATGTTTTTAGTATTAATATGTGCATATATACGTATAGGATTTTTTTAGGTCACAGCCAAGCTAGATGCCAAATTGACATATGAGACACCCCTTGCGAAATTCCACAAAGATATTTCTTTCTAATTACCTTATATATTGTTCAATTTTGTACCTCTTTGGGTTTCACAATTTGACCAAGCTTGTAACTAAATCAATCCTTTCCACTCAATCTAAGCCCCCCATTTGCATGTTTCGTGCATGTATATCTGACAGTATGTGTTTGTTTCGCTATTTGTGAAAGTTTGGAAATTATTCTAGACATACATCCTGATTAGGACATTTTGCTTTTCCTAAGTGCTCAAGATTCTCATACATCTTATTTTTATGGATATTGTGTTGTTATGCTTGACTGTATGAGAGTCTACATATTCTCATAAATTCATATTTGGCATTATGAATTATTAATTAATCCCACATTTTAGCTGGATCTTAGTATCTCAGACCTGGTTCTCTTGCTTTGATTGTTTGCTTCAGATTGCTGGTATCCGATTTATGTGGGAGAATTGTATCCAGTCAATAAATAAGATTAAATCTGGAGATCAGGGGCTTGGATGCATATTGGCCCATAGTATGGGTCTTGGAAAGACATTACAGGCATGTGATTTTTCTTTTTAAAGTTTTGTAATAATTTTTAGTTGATGACATGGATGCGATGATGAGTTATTCCTTGTACATATGCATTTCTTTTACTTCTGATCCTTGGAGTGCTTACTCAAACACGTTAGGAATGAGTTATACGTTTTCTTTAGATATTGGCAGACAATGGAAGTGAATGTATTCATATCTTTTGTTATGCACTGCATTGCTAAAATTACTGTTGTTCATTGTGCAAATACCTCAGTCTATTTTGTGTTATGCAATTCTGAATATAATTGTATTCTGACTTGATATTCTGTATTAGATTGTAAAAACATGAAACCTCCATGCCTAATCGGTTAAATCTTACTGATCAATATTATTTGGAAAATGAATGATATCAAGAGTTGTTTAAGAATCCCCACTGGAAAGAAGTACAATTGACAGATCTTTGGTGAGATGCCTTTCGACAAAGGCGAGTCATTGGAAGCTTGTCTTTGATGGAATGTCAAAGAGGGAGCCAGGGACTGAAGAACTGGGGGGCCAATTAGATACCACCTTGGATATTTTAAGTTTGGCTTTTTTACTCCATATCGTGAGAGGCATGAATAACGAAGCTGAATAAGGGATGACTAACAAGCTTGCTTATAGTTTTGAGCCATGGCTGTGAGAAGATAGACATTGAAGGGGAAGCAAAGCAATGAGTAAAGGGTTGATGCCTAAATGGAAACTGAATGGAATCCACAAAGAAACTCACATCATCCATGACTGTTTTGTTTCCATAGACTTATCTCACTATTAAAACGAAGCCAAAGAAACGGACAAGTTCTTTGCAAATGATGGGGCTAAGGACCAAGTAAGGCCCTTTGTTCACAATGGAGGCATTGATTTGTGGACAAGGTTAGAACTTAGAAGGCTTATGGGGTATTGACAAGGGGCAATGCACTTCCTCGTCTTATCATTGCTAACTGGCTAATATTTATCATCTTGCTAGCACATGGTTTAAGTGTAAGAACCCCTTTGTTGGGTATTGGAAACGTGCTGTTTTTTTTCTCTTTGGTTGATTTGGTTTTCCCGAAAAATACAGGAATCAATTTCCCAATTAATCCCCTAGGCTCTACTTTTGATTTAAGCATCATTGTGGATTTAACTTAACGTAAATGAATTCTAGTTTAAGATAAAAGGGCTCATTATAATGACAATATGAATAAGCAAATCAAAAGATCATTAATAATCTATATTCATTTACGATTATAAGAATATATAATTAGCTCAGTTTAATGTCATCACTGTTATATATGAGATACTGAAGGAAAGTACAGATACAGCCATGCTGCTGTTCTAATCAGCTTTATAAAATTACAGCAGTACTCGTAGTTTAGTACATCTCAAAAAATGCAAAGAACAAACATCTGCATATTTCATTGCCATATGACATCATCAGAGGTAAATAGTACAGCAATAGTTGCAGTTATATAATAACCTCAGAATAATGAAATCATTTTGATACAGCCATATAATACATCTGTGTGTGTGTGTGTGTACACACACACATTTATGTATATGGGATACAACTTGAATTCTGTGGGTGAAGAGAATTCTATAAGCACGAGAAACTACTGCCACAACACTAAGGAAAGTTTTGATGATGCTGTTGGAAGCCATAGACCATGATAGATCTTGCCAAGATCAGTGAGGGGAGGGAGAATATCATCGGTGCTCTTTACCACCAACGATATAGCTTACCGACTCCTCCGCAGGCCTTCCATACTCGAGAGTGGCCCTACCCTTCAATGAGGGTAACAAATACAAAGAGCCATCAAAGTGAGAAAGAACTATGTGATCACATTTTTGTCACTATTAGCATGCAACGACATAGTTATGTAAGACAGACAATAGGCATAATGATCATGGATAAAATGATTGATAACAAACACATGCATTGGAAGATTGGCCACAGACATACATGAAATATACAGCCACAAAGCTCCCGTATGTTCAACTCAAGATAAATGAGCTTAAGAATCATTGGTACACACTGACAGATTCAATCCACAATATGTTTATTAAGTTTACAACTATTGTAGGTGGTGAAACTGTCTATCTCAGCCAACAATCTCATCTTAATTTGTCGATCTCTTGTTGGTGTAGGATATTATTTTTCCTTGTATTTATTTATTGTGGATTATTCCTACACATCGATTACTCCTACACTTGAGGAGTTAGCTTGTTTAGGTGTCTTTTGTCATAGGGAGTTACATTTGACTGCCATATTTAGGTAGTAGGAGTTACTCCTTTGACCAGCTATTCCGGGTACGGGAGTTACATTCCCATTCTAGGAACTTTGACCATTATTCTAGGTGCAGTTTTCATATTCACTCTCCTATTTGTACACCCATATAGTTGGGCTTCTTGGTGGATTTGGAATACAAGCCATTTTTGCATATTGCTCTCATTTGATTTCTCTCTCTCACAGCTTCTTGTTCATTTGCTACTTTGCTTTGTTCAAGTTTCTGTACGTTCTATTTTTCCTGTTGCTCAATTTTTATGTAATCTCTGATATGGTATCAAAACGAAGGTTTGGTAAATAAGGTGTCGTTCATTTCTGTGTTAGTCTTTTGAAATCTTGAGTTTTATTGCATTAGTTTTTGGTAGGTTTGTGCATCACCTTGGACTGGTCAGGCTTGTCATGTGAGTTCTAGTTTACTTGGCTCAATCCTCTCTTGTTTTCCGTGGAGCCAGATAGCTCTACCACTTCTCTGTTGCTGTCAATGAGTGCCTCAGTGCTAGCTGACCCGACGCCACAACCTCTCCCTGGCAGCCCGCGGCCTCTACACCGCGTGCTTCAAATCAAGGGCAACACAAAGGCTCCTGCAGCTTCAACAATTCTGATAAGAGTCTTCCTTCAAAAGCTATGTTTAAAACCATAATCTGCCATACTCTGATTATTAAAACCAAAGCATGTTTTAATTCAAAAACAATATTAACCTCAATATTTTTGGCTAAAACAGTTTTCTATTCAAAAACAATGCCTTTAAATTTAGTGCAAATTTAATTAAAATGGGCCATTAATGACGGGAAATGGTTTTTGTAATAACTTTTGATTGGCTACTCAGATTTGAGTGCCGTTTTTTTTCATAAGTGTATGTTCTCTCGTGTTCGTTCCATTGGAACCATTTATATTGTAATGGCATTGAAATTATGAAGTTCCAAAATCTGGGAGGGTCGATCGGAAATAATTTCAGGGTGGTGTCATTTGTCTCCTTTCATTTCATTTATTCTTTCTTTTCATTTCTGGAACAACTTAATTCTGCACTATGGATCCAAATTTGATAAGTCCTCTCATGCAATTTAATTATCACAAATAGAAAACTAAAGTGCAAATCATCTTAAGGAGCAAAGGATTACATCTGATTACAATAGGTGTTGAGACTAAAACAAACATTCATGAATAAAAAGTAAAATGGTTTAGGTATTGTGATGAAGCCTTTGGATTATTTTTGTTTTTTCTGTCTCCCGATCTACTCTTTCACGTGGAACCTGCCAAATCACTTGAGGAAGTTTGGACCTCCTTGGAAAAGCTCTTTGGGAAGCAGGATGTGATGAAAGGTCATGAACTGGAGAATGGGCTCATTAGTTTGAGTCCTAGTAGTTGTAAGTTTAAGTCTTTAAAATTGCAGGTAAAAGCATAGTTACCATGTTCTTACGAACTTAGTGAAAATTCTGTTTGAACCGTACTTTTTGGTCTGACCGAACTTACTGAACAAGTTTGGTCGAACATTATTTTTTCTTTTTTCAATTAAAAAATTAAAGTGAATAAATTTAAAAAACTTCAACACAACAAAAATGAAACAAGAAACACTAATATCTAAGCACGTAAAGGTAAAACTCTGTAGATAATATATTTATTTATTATTATGTGCAATTGGTTTTTCTTTTCAAATATCATTATATATGTATAGTATTTATTATTTATATATATTTTATATTCGTCAATTTTCTAAACCGAACCAAACCGAACCTTTTCAAAAATTCCGAACTTTCGAACTTTTTTCCCCTTCCGAACTATCCGGACTTTTCGAACATGGTAACTATGGTTAAAAGAATGTGGAATAGAGAAGAAGGATGATCAACTTGTTCTTTCTATAATATCCAAATTGGGTCCAGATTATTCTGTGTTTGTCTCTACTTTCCATGCTACTAAGAATGTTGTGGAATCTGTCAAATCACCTGATGAAGTTTTAACCTCCTTGGAAAAGTTCTTTGGGAAGCAGGATGTGATGAAAGGTCATGAACTGGAGAGCAAGCTCATTAGTTCGAGTCCTAGCAGTTGTAAGTTTAAGTCTTTAAGATTATAGTTAAAAGAATGTGGAATAGAGAAGAAGGATGATCAACTTGTTCTTTCTATAGTATCCAAATTGGGTCTAGATTATTCTGTGTTTGTCTCTACTTTCTATGATACTAAGAGTGCTCTTGGAGCTACATGGAAAATGCCATCTTTGGATGATTTTGTTTCTTACTTGACTCGGGAACAAGATAAGTTGATACCAATGGGTACATTGAAGTCATCAAAATCACATGCTCTAATGGGTGGGAATGGGAAACTAAAGGCCTTAAATAATATGGAGAAGAAACAAGATAAAAAGATCAAGAGAAGAAGGATAAGAAACCTACCTCCTCTAATACAATCACTGATTCTTCCTCCTCCAAAGCTAAAGCTAAGAAAGAGAAAATTTAGTGTGCCTATTGCAAGAAAAATGGGCATTGATAAGCACAAATGTGTGAGGAAACACATTGACCACCGAATTCATATTCTAGAAAAGAACATAGGTGTTCTTGAGTCTTATCAAATAGAATTCAACAACTCCAGATTCTTCTAAGGAAAAAGACAGTGATAAAGGGAAAGTAAAGGTCAAGGCTCTTGTAGTAGTTGCAACTCCAACTTCATCATGAGTTATTGACTTGGGTGCTTTGCATCACATGGGTTCTTCAAAGTTTGAGTTCATGTAGCATGTCTTTTATCACATTGGGTGATGATACTTCTGCAACAATTACAAGGAGAGGGTGTGTTGAAGTGAATGAAGGAACATTCACAAATGTTTTAAGTGTTACCTCACAACCAACCAATCTCCTATCGGTGTAGCAGATCACTCACATTAGTAAGGGCATGAGATTGGAATTTTCTCCGAATTTAGTAGTCATTGAAGAGTTGCACAATGATTCTACAGTGGCAGTGGGAAGGACAGGTCACTAGGCTCGACTTCATACCTTCTCACATTTTGCACCTGATATTTCTTCTATGACATTGCTCACTGACACATATGGGGTAAGAAAACTATGGCACGACCGTTTGGCCACCTTAACTATCGCTATTTGGAACAACTTAGTAAACATGATATGGTCTCTAGTTTGCCTCTTGTTTGTTTCTCTATGGGTCTTTGTGAGGGTTGCATCCTTGGCAAACATCTAAAAGAGAAATATGATAAGGGAAAAACATGGAGGGCTACACAGGTGTTGGAGTTAATACACAGTAATGTATCTGGGGTATTCCCCAAACCATCTTTCTGTAATGTCCCCTGTTAACAAATGAGCTAGGATGAAGACCTTTGGCCCTTTTTGTCTACCCGACGGTCAAAGGAGGTATCCAGGGTGACTAAGTTTTATTATTTTATTATATTGTGCAAATATTTTTAAAATAACATTATAAGTTGCACATATAATAAATAATAAAGCTTATTATTAAAATAAAATGTCAATGTCAAAATACAATTAAATTTAATTGTATTATGGGGGAAAATGCGACTTGCTCTTGGGATTAAAAAATAGGGAAATGTGTCATATGGCCCATAAGGAAAAATGCGACCAGCCTAGGGAGAAGCAAAAATATTATTGGCTGAGTTTGGAGGTGCTTTTTGGGCTGTTTTCCTTTTATATGAGCAAGTCGACTTGCTTAGGGGATATCCAGAATTTTATTATCAGATTTTCATTGCTAAGAGCTCCCAGCTTTTATCAGAAATTCCAAGGACGAAAACCCTTGTGGATTTATCTCTTGAGGACGAAAACCCCAAGGGATTGAGAGGGGATTTCACTCAGAAATTTCCAGCGGTTATAATCAGATTTCCAGATTGATTTCAGCAGTGTTTTTTGGAAGTATTTTCAGTGGTTTATTGCAGCAGTTGGGTCGACTTATTGTGGGACTGTTTTGGCATCATCTCTAGAGGTATTTCTTCTAAAATTATTGTCAGATATCTTCAAATATTTGTGCAACAAAAGGCTGTATTTTTCCTAATTTTTCTAAGCCAAATAAAGAGGGTTTTCAGGAAATTTATATTCAGTTTCAGATCTGGCTTTTCCAAGTTATTTGGCTGCAATTAATACTGATTTTTATATTATTTGAGCTCTAAAATTATTTTCAATCACCAGGAATTAAAAACATAATTTTTGAGTGTGATTGGTGTGGAGATCCATCAAAAACCCTAGTCACTTTGGCTAGGAAAGATTGCATTTTGCCCTAGTTTACTGGTCAAGGGTTTCAACAGCCCCCTTTCTTCATTTGCAAGTTACAAAATCTGGTTTTGGGCAAAGAATTTTATTTGGGATCTTTCAGTGGTATCAAAGCAGCGATCCTCCCACCTGGAGGGTTTGTTTGATGCAGCCTAGAGAAGTTGGGCCACACAGGTATCATACAAGGAGGCAGGCACGTATTCTAGCAGATTTGGATACAGGGAGTAGTGCTGAAACCATGGCCAGGAGAGAAGGATCACATAGCCCTCCATGGAGAGAACCAGTTGACCCAGATCGTGAACTTTTCAGAGTAATGATCGATTCCCAACAAGAGATGATACAGACCATGAGATAGATGATGGAGAGTATGACTATGGATAGACCAAGAGATAGGCATGACAGAAGGGAAAGATCTACATCAGTGGCCAACAACCACAGAAGGCACATTAGGGCACCTAGAGAGGTGGGTAGCGTGAGAGGTTCCCCTCAGCGTGATAATAGGCATATAGGGGAGAGGAGATCCACGAGGACTGCGGATAGACCTATGCAACCTAGTTTCCTACCGAGGGAGGAGCCACCATTAGTTGAGGACCCACTTGAGGGCACAGTCTTTCAGGATAATGTGATGGCAACTCATGATGAGTGGAGAGCATTACCGGAGGAGGTACGGAATGCCTTTCCCCTTCACCAGTACTGTGTTCAGAGGAGAGAGAGCTTGAGAGCTAGACAGGTGCAGAGGCCTAAGGCCCAACAAAATAGGGAATTGAAGCAGGTTACCAACAAGGTGACCCTTTCCACTTTTGATGGGCAGTGGAAAGATTAGTGCTAGAGCATGGATTCACAAGCTAGATACATACTTCACTCTCAAACCTATGCAGGAACATGAGGCTATTCAGTTTGCTACTCTACACCTTGAGGGAGTGGCATACGATTTGGTGGCACCATGGGCTTATCACACAGAGGCATGACCTACTACGATCATATAGGGAGTTTAGTGAGAGGTTGATTGCCAGATTTGATCGCAAAGATGTGGAGCTTTATTACAGGGATTTGGCACAGCTTCGACAGAGTGGGCACGTTGATTCTTACATCAACGAATTTCAGCGGATTGCAGTGATGGTGCCAGAGATGCCGAGAGACGTGTGGTGATGCTTTTCATTGAGGGTCTGCATGACAGGTTAAGAGGATTGGTCAAGGCCCTTAGGCCTAGGACATTACACGATGTTATTCAAACAACACTAGATTTGGAGACATCCCCCACTTCTTACCAGCCTAGTAAGAAGCCTTTCACGAGCTCCAAACCATTTCAACGTTCCACTAATCAGCGGAAGAGTGTTCCCCCTCCTAGGATGGATCAGGAGACTCGGAATGAGTTGAGGAAGAAACTCTGTTTTCATTGCAAGGACCACTGGGAGCCTGGACACAACTGCCTTGGAAAAGGCAAGGTGCATCTTATTGAGGTGATTTCAGATGTAGAGGCAGAGTCTTCACCAGATGCAGATACAAAGGACAGTGATGATGATCACGGTGCACATGAGGAACAACCCAAGGTAGAGCTTGGAGAGAGAGAGAGACATCAGGCTCAGGTACTATTGCTTCACTTTCTGGAGTCCCTAGGTACCACCCCTTTTGTTTGAAAGTACTTAAGGGCCAGCGAGTTGTCTTCTTGATTGATAGTGGCGCTACACACAATTTCTTTGATGAGGGATTTGTGATGAAGCGTGGATTACAGGTTGAGGAGTTTGAAGGGTTCAGTGTACGAGTGGCAGATGGCTTTGCTCTGAGCTGCACTAGACGGATTTCACAACTTAGTATCCAGCTAGGGGACTACACATTGACAGATGACTTCTACATAGTTGGACTTGGAGAGATAGATGCAGTTTTGGGTATTCAGTGGCTTCAGTCTCTTGGGAGATATGTGCAGGATTTCAGACGGATGGAGTTGGAGTTTATGGCAGATGGGAAGAAGATTGTGCTACGAGCTCTTTCAGATGGTGGGCCTAGAGTTGTTTCAGCACATCGGATGGAGTCTATCATCAGTCATGGAGAGGTTGCATGGGCAGCCCAATGTTTCATTTCATCCAAATCTTCTTCAGATGGTGGACAATAGTTGCATACAAATATTCAGACCATTGTGGATAGGCATGGGCAGGTTTTTGGTGACATTCCTCCAGGTAGACCGCCAGACAGGGGGTTTGAGCATGTTATAGAGTTGGAGGAGGGTGCCAAGCCCGTGATCACTACACCCTATCGTCATCCTAAGAAATTTAAGGATGAGATAGAGAGGACCATCAGGGAGCTTCTTGATATGGGGCATATCCATCCTAGTTCTAGCCCATTTGCTTCTTCGGTGGTGTTGGTGAAGAAGGACGGGACGATGAGGATGTGTATTGACTACCGTGCTCTCAACAAGAAAACAATCAAGAACAGGTATCCCATCCCTCGTATTGATGAGCTTTTGGATGAGTTGCATGGGGCCATTTACTTTTCGAAGATTGATCTTCGATCAGGGTACCATCAGATTCGTGTTCGAGAGGAGGACATCCTCAAGACAACATTCAGATGTCACTACGGGCACTATGAGTTCTTGGTGATGCCATTTGGTCTCACTAATGCACCTGCCACTTTTCAGTCATGCATGAACCATCTCTTCAACAGGCAGTTGAGGAAGTTCGTGCTAGTTTTCTTTGATGATATCTTGATCTACAACAGGACATGGGAGGACCACTTGAGGCATTTAGATGAGGTACTTGGTATTATGGAGACTCAGTCTCTATTTGCTAAGATGTCCAAATGCGAGTTTGGACTTACTGAGATACTGTATCTTGGGCATGTCATTGGGGCCAATGGGGTTAAGGTCCACCAGGAGAAGATACAGGCTATGCAGGATTGGCCTTCACCTAGGAACATATCATAGTTGCGGGGATTCCTAGGGCTATGCGGATATTACAGGAGATTTGTGAGAGGTTATTCAGATATTGCAGCACCATTGACAGATCTCACACGGAAGGGAGCATTCAGATGGACAGATGAGGCACAGGTGATATTTGAGAGGCTCAAGGTGGTGATGAGCACATGTCCAGTCCTAGCTCTTCCGGATTTCTCTAGGCCATTCATTTTGGAGTGTGATGCTTCGGGCTCAGGTATTGGTGCAGTTTTGATGCAAGATCGCCATCCCATTGCCTATGAGAGTAGGAAGTTGAGGGAGAACGAGAGGCTGTATTCCACCTATGACAAGGAGATGCTCGCCATCATGCATGCATTGGCAAAGTTCAGACAATATTTGGTGGGTGGGAAGTTCGTGGTGAGGACCGACCACAACAACTTGAGGTACTTCTTGGAACAGAAGGAACTCAATGAGAGGCAGCAGAAGTGGGTCAGCAGGATCCAGGCCTATGATTTTGACATCGAGTATGTCAAAGGGAAGAAGAATGTAGTGGCTGATGCACTTTCGAGGAGGCCACATATTGCTGTCCTATATTCCGTGAGTGAGATTTTTGCAGATTGGAAGTCTCAATTGTTGGTCGAGTATTCGAAGAACACATTGGCATGTGAGATCATGGATGGCAAAATTCAGGATGAGCGTTACCAGGTAATATCTGATTTGATTTATTATAAGGGTAGAATTTATTTGGTACCTGAATCTAAGCTTAAGGGCAAAGTTCTACATGCACTCCATGATGCACCATTAGCAGGACATCCAGGTTATTTCAAGACATACAGGCAGGTTAGAGAGAGATTCTCTTGGAAGGGTCTCAAGGAGGATGTTCTACGGTATATTCGAGAGTGTGTGACTTGTCAGCAGAACAAGTCCGAGCATACTTTCCCTGCAGGTTTATTGCAGCCCTTACCTATTCCAGAGCAGAGGTGGGAGAGTATATCGATGGATTTCATTACAGGACTACCAGTTGTGCAGGGACATGATCGCATTTATGCAGTAGTTGACAGGTCCTGACTAAGTATGGGCATTTCTTTGCTATTCACACCAGCTTTAAGGCACCAGCAGGGGGCTGATTTATTTTTTAGGGAGATATTCAGGTTGCATGGGCTTTCGAAGAATATTGTCAGCGATCGGGATAACAGGTTTATGAGCACATTTTGGCAGGAGCTCTTTAGATTGGCAGACATTGAGTTGAATCCGAGCACGAGCTATCATCTGTCGACAGATGGGCAGACGAAGATTGTGAATAAGTGGATTGAGGGGTACCTACCAACTATGTTTCAGGACAACAAAGGGCATGGTTAAGAAACTTTATTTGTGCGAGTATTGTTACAATACTACGTACCATATGTCCATCGGTATGACCCCTTTTCGAGCTTTGTATGGATATGACGCGAGATCCTTTGTGGATATGGCGTTTGGAGATAGTAGAGCTCCTAAGGCTCGAGAGTGCTTACAGGACAGCCAGGATATCCTTAAGACCCTTAAGGATAATATGCAGCATGCCCAAAATCAGCAGAAGATGTATGCAGACAGGCACAAGATTGAGCGATCATTTGAGGTAGGAGATATGGTCTTTTTGTGACTTCAACCTTACAAACAGAGTACTCTTAAGAAGAGTGGAGTAGAGAAGCTTAAGCCTCGTTTTTATGGTCCATATAGGGTGGTGAGGAGAGTTAGACAGGTAGCCTATGAGTTGGAGTTACCTTCTGAAAGTAAGATACACAATGTTTTTCATGTGTCTTTCTTAAAGAAGGCATTGGGGCAGCATGTGACTTCTTCAATAGAGTTACCACCATTGGATGATGAGGGGAGATTGGATTTGGTTCCTGAGGAGCTTCTGGATTGGAGAGAAAGGAGGTTGCGGAACAAGGTGATTCGAGAGTACCTGGTTCGTTGGAAAGACTTACCTTTGGAGGATGCCACTTGGGAGGGTGAGTCTATTCTTCAACACCCAACTTTACTACAGTTGCTTGTGGGCAAGCAACTCCGGGGAGGGAGGACTGTAATGTCCCCTCTTTCCAAATGAGCTAGGACGAAGACCTTTGGCCCTTTTTGTCTACCCGACGGTCAAAGGAGGTATCCAAGGTGACTAAGTTTTATTATTTTATTATATTGTGCAAATATTTTTAAAATAACATTATAAGTTGCACATATAATAAATAGTAAAGCTTATTATTAAAATAAAATGCCAATCTCAAAATACAATTAAATTTAATTGTTTTATGGGGGAAAATGCAACTTGCTCTCGTGATTAAAAAATAGGGAAATGTGTCATATGGCCCATAAGGAAAAATGCGACCAGCCTAGGGAGAAGTAAAAATATTATTGGCTGAGTTTGGAGTTGCTTTTTTGGGCTGTTTTCCTTTATATGAGCAAGTCGACTTGCTTAGGGGAGATCCATAATTTTATTATCAAATTTTCATTGCTAAGAGCTCCCAGTTTTTTATCAGAAATTCCAAGGACGAAAACCCTTGTGGATTTATGATTTATCGCTTGTAGACGAAAACCCCAAGGGATTGAGAGGGGATTTCACTCAGAAATTTCCAGAGGTTATAATCAGATTTTCAGATTGATTTCAGCAGTGTTTTTTTTGGAAGTATTTTCAGTGGTTTATTGCAGCAGTTGGGTCGACTTATTGTGGACTGTTTTGGCATCATCTCTAGAGGTATTTTCTTCCAAAATTATTGTCAGATATTTTCAAATATTTGTGCAACAAAAGGCTGTATTTTCCTAATTTTTCTGAGCCAAATAAAGAGGGTTTTCAGGCAATTTATATTCAGTTTCAGATCTGGTTTTTCCAAGTTATTTGGCTGCAATTAATACTGATTTTTATATTATTTGAGCCCTAAAATTATTTGCAATTAATGGGAATTAAAATCATAAATTTTGAGTGTGATTGGTGTGGAGATCCATCAAAAACCCTAGTCGCTTTGGCTAGGAAAGATTGTGTTTTGCCCTAGTTTGCTGGTAATGTCTTCAAGGGTTTCAACAGTCCCCTTTCTTCATTTGTAAGTTACAAAAATGTGGTTTTGGGCAAAGAATTTTATTTGGGATCCTTTCACTATAACATTGATGCGTTAAGAAACTACAAGATTCTCACCATCCTTGATAGATTTCTCAACAGACACCTGAATGCGATTTCGAAATGAATTCCTGTTAGCATCATGGATTTGCACGCATGGAAATGACATTATGCAAAATGTCAGGAATGATCCCTGTGTATGAAGATAACGGCTGCTTTCTATTGTCAACCAATAGTATTTGAGCATCGGTTTTACACATTGTATGCTGGGGATTGTTCCCAAGGTCTGGATACATCAATGGATATTCAATCAACAAGTGAATCCAAGGACCATCCACATGGAAAGCATAAGGAATAGGTCCTTGAAATGACAATGAACTGAAAGAACATGAAAGAGCTTCAGGTCCAAATCATTCGAACCTGAATAGTACCATGCAGAGGAGATCAATTGTATCTTTTACAATTCAGAACATGGAGTTCGAGCCAAATCAAGAACGTTGAAAGGAATCACACCTGTGACCAAGCTTGGAATAATCAGGATATACTCACAGTTATGAACAATTGATTACTAATGTTCGACAATAAGCTCAAAGATAATGTTTTGCATGCATTTGCAGAGTCTCAAAACGCAACTTACTACTGGAACATGAAGTAAGCCCTGCAAACGTTCAAGGATTACACCAGATGTTTGAAATATATATATATTGGCTATATTCATATGACTCCATATATATGTGATCTGTTCATCGATTAATTTACTGGTAGTGGTACTGTTCTTCATGAAATTATGCAAAGCAATTGCACAAAATTGTATAGTTTCTTGCTCCTCTATTAAATCACCCTTGTAAAAAAATGTAGCCAATCACTTACTTTCTACTAACCCAGAAAGTTCGGTTATACTGGTACAGAGTATTTTTTTTTTGCACATTAAATAGGGTACTTAAGTGGACTGCTGCAAAATGAAATACTAAGTTTTAAAAAATAACAAACTAAAAATAGTTTAACCACTTATATATGCATGGAGAGGAAACGGGGAGCAAATCTCCGTACATCCACCCCACTTTTATAACTGTTGAACCGTTCCATGCGTGACATACATGTGGACATCCCATAAAGACTTGGACAAGCACACTTTAGACATCCCATATATCTAACATATCATGCGTCACCTGATCAAGACACCTCAACGATTAGTGCCATTATACACAGTGTTTAGGTGCAAGAGTTTTCATCTCTATCCTTCAATCTTATTTATGGATTACATTAAACTCAAAACGAATTCGTGCTTTGTTTGCATGACCAAATGACAAGGCTGTGTTAGGCTAGCTGGTCAAACTTAGGAATAAGTTTAGGTGTATGTTACCTGACAGTCTTATTGAGCAATATTTTTGATAAGTCTTATTGAGATCATTCGTGTTGAAACATTCACAATTGACACACTAGTGGTTCCACATGTGTTCTAGTTTCACCATGGTCAAATTATATCATGACAATCACTGAAAGACCATAATAATATTATGGAATCTTAACTTGTCAGAATCTGACACAAAATGTTTGATCAAATCATTGAGAAATATATTACCTAATGTTCCTCTCATGAAATTCCAATTTACCTATTGTACTGTGTGAGTGGAACCATTTGTACATTATGTCACAAAATTTCGTATCACATGTGTTTTCCCATATTTTATTTAGAAAATATATGATACTTCATAATTATTGGAACATCCATCTTTTTTCTCAGCACTTCTCTGAACTTGTTTATTACTTTATAAATATATTGAAGTGATATATGAATTTGTTGACACACATCCTTAGTGTTTTATTTATATTAACAATTCTTATTTTTAAGGAGTTGAATGGAAACTTCTATGTGATTTTTTAACAATCATTGAACTATAGTTTATCATTATTTTTTCTTATGAACGTTTCAATGCTTTATGAGATCAGTAGACCTGGGCTTGAGGACAGCACTTATTGTAACATCCAGTGAATGTACTTGCATCATTGGAGACAGGAATTTTCCAAGTGGCAAATGGGATCTAAATCCTCTTCCTGTTTTTATGCTCGAGGATGTTTCAAGGTGTTTTCTAAATTTCCCTTATTTTCTTCATCAAACAACGTTCCAAAGAGAGCAGCCAAGAAAATAATTCAGTTAATTATTAAATTTTTTTTACAAAGTTCTATTAATTTTAAAAGTGGCAGACTTGTTTATTTTTTACAACTTCAATATTTTTAACTCTCATGGCATTTTTATTTTGTTTACAGAGTATCTTGAGCCAAGTTATTGACGAACTGGAGGAAAAAGGGTGGAGTTCTGGTTGATAGGTTATGCAGCATTCCGGAACTTATCTTTAGGGAGATTTGTGAAGACAAAAGCAGGATGCAGATGATATTTGTGAGCTTTGCAGGTGCATTCCCCTCCTCCTTTTGGTGCTTTGCCAAATGTTCCATATGGTTTATGTGGTTGATAGAAGGTCAAAAGTTTTCTCAAGTCTTCCAGTTTTCTTACCGAGAATATACAGAGCCGTTTCAAGTTATAGGATTGAATACCTTGTGAATAATTGTAATTCAGGTACTACAGATCTCATTTATTTCCTCTTCTTCATTGCTAATGAAAGGTATTGTATTCTCATTCCTTGTGATTTCATAATGAAAAGAAGAAAGAAACTATATTAATATCCACGAATGACCAAAAGTAGGTCAATGGAACTCAAGAATACGCTCAATTGCAATAGAAAAATCTAGAGTAAAAGGACCTTAAGCACAACAACCAACAAAAAAAGTAAACAAGTACTGAAAGTAAACGTGGGTTGAACCCAATGCAGTAATCTCCTAACCTATGTGGTTAGGGTAATAACATGAATAGGCAGGTATATAGGGTTACCATGTCTATCTGGCTATTTGTGTTGTACTGTTGAGAAAGGCCAAATAAGGTTCCTCATATGCAATATTTATATCTTTTGTTCTTTCTTTACAGGTTTCTCCTTTGCCATTCCCCTTTTCCTATGATTTATCAGGTACTTCCAGCCATTCCCAAAGTGTGTTTTCTGGTTTCCTTGAGTGGAACATAGTATGTACTACACCTTACAAGCTGCCCAAAAAATTCTTTTAAATAGGGTACAGCTCTCAAACATGTAACTGTGACAGAGTTATTAGGTTCAAACATTGTTTGCCCTTCTTGGGAGGATTAGCGCTGTTGCTTGTAATGTCCCCAATTCCGAGCAGTTAGCCTAATGGCCCTATTTTGGTCTTAGCCCTGGTCATTCCCAAGGGACTAACGACTTTGGAGGTTATTGGGGATGGTTGTCTGATTTCCTACTATGTTTTTGTTATTTTTTGGTCGTTGGGAGGGTTTAATGGGCCCTTTGTGTTCTATTTTGTCGTTGGGATCACTTAAGTGGACACTTTTGGCATTTAATGTTATGTTTCTTCGTTGGGGCCACTTAAAGTACCTTTTTGGCGACTTGAGGGGATATGTATGGCATTAAATGTTATATTTCTTCATTGGGGTCACTTTATGGGCCAAGGCACCTAGGAAGGGAAAAAACAACTTTAAGTTATTTTTAATTGGGCCCTCTTTATGAGAAAGTGCGCCTTGGGGGTTTTAGGGTTTCTTTGACATGGAAAAGGTTATAAAAGGAGAAGAGGGGTGAAAGGATAGTCATTCATGCATACACTTATTTTCTTTTCATGTGCAACTGTTGTTTGCAACTATTTAGCTTGTGGAGTAAGATCCCACGGGAACCCTAGCTTCGGTGGTGAAAGATCCATCCCTAGCTAGCAGGGCATTCTTCGGTAGTGAAAGATCTACCCTAGCTTGTCATTTGGAGTGGATTTTAGGGCTGTTTTTACAGAGGTATTTTCAGGAATTTCAGAATTAGGGTTTGAGGGTTTTTGAGAGTTTTTGTGGAGATTTTCAGCTGGTTTTCGGATCAGACCTACGACAGCCATAGAGGAAGGGTTTGGCATCATCTACAGAGGATTTCACAAGGGTTTTGGCCATCTACCAAGGGGGGCGACTTGTTTGGGAGATTGCAGCCCTAATTTCTAGGGTTTTCAGCTGGCCGTTTTCAGATCTGAAGGTTGGAAAGTCATCTTCCATATTTATATATGTTATTTCCCAAGTTTCATCATTTTTGCACTTGTATTCGGAAAGATATTAATTTTCGAAGTTTTCCAGCTATTTTAGGCACGCTTTAAATTTCTGGCAGCTTTATATTGACTGAAAAATTCCAAAAATATTTCCCTTGTGTTCTTTATATTATTATCTAGTTCCATTTAAAATTTCAAGTGATTTGAACCGTTATTTTGGGAGTTATCCATATTTTTTTGTTCGCTGCCCTAGCTGTAATTTTCTGCATAAAATCTGCAAAAATCAGATTCAGTATTTGCTGCAAATTTCTGTGTTTTGTCTATTTTGTTGTAAGATCCCAGCAAGGGATATTTCAGTGGTATCAGAGCTGTTGTTTCTCCAGCCTGTTGGGGTTGAAAGATGGGAGACAGAGACAGAGACAGTGAAGAGTTGGGAGTAGATCTGATGAAACGACTGTTCACCAATATGGTGAAGCAGCAGGAGACTACCAACCTCTATTTGAGCCAGCTCACTGAGAGGTTAGCACAGGGTAGGATCGAGGCTCATGCGGAGAAAGGAGAAGCTAGCAATATGGGACAGCATGGTAATAGAGGTGAGAGTGGACATTCGGGACAAGGGTCCCCTCATGCTTCTACCAGGCCCTTGGGACTCCACGAGCCTTCCTTCTTGAAGGATCCAGAAGCTTCGCAGACACGACAGCCCGCAGACATGGTGGATGAAGAATCTTGCTGGGAGAAGTACCGGACATTGAGTGAGGGTTTCCGGGACAACATGCCATTTCAGGAATATTGCAAAATGAAGATCGGGAGCAGGCCTAGGAGAGATTACCCACCACAGGTACCTGAGTTTCAGAGGAGATTGGGACAAATCTCTATTCCGCACTTCGATGGCTCAAAGAAGTGTACCGCCCAGTCTTGGATCCAGAAGTTGAAGACTTACTTCGACTTGAATCCCATGCGCGAAGAAGATGCAATTAAGTTTGCTATCCTACACCTCGAGGGAGATGCCCACGACTGGTGGCATCATGGATTGATCACACAGGGGCACATGCATATCACTACGTATGCAGATTTTACACAGAGATTGATGAGCAGGTTCGACAAGAGGGATCCAGATAGGCACTTCAGGGAATTGACTCACTTGAGGCAGACAGGTTCTCTGGATCAGTACATTGCAGATTTTCAGAGGTTATCAGTTATGGTATCTGATGTTTCAGAGATGAGGTTGACTTCACTCTTCATGGCAGGGTTGACTGACGCCTTAGCAGGATTTGTGAAGGCATTTGAGCCTTCTTCTTTGCATGAGGCTATTAGGAGATCTCGAGACTTGGAGTTATCCACTCCAAAGTCGAGGGTTCTACCTCGCGTTCAGCAAAGAGAACCTCCATCTGGATCAGATGAACTTCAGCAAAGGGAGCCGCCACCGAGGTAGGAGGTGGCTAAGAAGCCATTTATTTCCTGAGAGGACAGAGATGAGTTGAGGCGAAAGAAACTATGTTTCGATTGCCGCACACCTTGGGTTCTAGGACATGATTGCAGAGGTAGAGGGAAGGCCCAATTCATTGAGGTCTTCGAGGAGAGTGAGGATGACAGAGGTGAGGGGTTGGAGACTCACGAGATGGATGATGGGGATGGAGTTGCGATGGATAGTGCTGATGCAGAGCAGGAGGAGGAGACTTTCCCTCGGGAGATTATAGCCACATTGTCTAGTACTCCGATGTACAAGGCATTTAGGATTAGAGGAGTTATGCAGGGTCAGCGAGTTGCGGTACTCATTGACAGTGGGGCTACCCACAACTTTATTGATGCATCATTGGTGGAGAGACAAGGTTTGCAGACGAGGGACTTTGAGGGCTTCAACATTGTTGTAGCCAATGGGGAGTATATGAGATGCACACAGAAAGTTCCACAATTGAGCATCACCATGGGTAACTACACAGTTACTGATGATTTCCACATTGTTGGTATGGGAGTGACCCACGTAGTGTTGGGAGTGCAGTGGCTTCACTCTCTTGGTGAGTTTCGGACTAACTTCCAGACGATGGAGCTGAAGTTTAAGTCCGAAGGAAGGAATGTGACTTTGAGGGGATTATCGACAGGAGCACCTAGGGTGGTTGCAGCTGAGGGGATGGAGAGGACTTTCCGGCATAACGAGGGGTTTTATTATTGCGGATCGATGTGGAGTATGATGGATGTGGGTGTGACCAATAGTGTTGCACATAAGGCAGTTACGGAGATTGAGATTACAGGTTCAGATCATCCGAGTTTATCATTATGTTGGCTGTCTGAGGTTTCAGTAGACTGGAGATCTCATTTGCTTGTTGAGTACTCCAAGAATCGACACACTTGTGAGATTCTGGATGGTCACATACAGGATGACAATTACAGATTGGAGGATGAGATGATCTTCTATCAGGACAGATTGTACCTCGTGTCGGATTCATGGTTGAGGATGGAGATACTGCGACATGTGCATTATTCTTCCATGTCTGGACACTTGAGCTTTGATGAGACCTTCAACTTCATATGGGAGAGGGTCAGATGGCATGGGTTGAGGGAGGATATCCTCAACTTTGTGCAAGGATGTGTAGTTTGTCATGGTGGCAAATCGGAGTATGCATGTTCCTTATTTCTGGAGTTGATAGGGGATAACACTCCTATATGTTTTACTGCTTATGAGGATGACGAGCATGTGCTAGCTAGCCGAGGGACGGAGTTGACTGGAGATGCAGTGGGTGATCACATGATGCCAGTTTTGCAGTGGCAAGGATTGGACAACTTGGCAGTTTTAGTATGGGTACCAGTAGAGAGTCGATGTGGGCATTATTCTACTTCAGGGACAACATTGTTGTCTACACTGCATGGAGAGCATGATGACTATATGTGGTGTTTTGGTCACTTAGGATCACACCGATCTTTGGTTGACTGCAGGGTGAGATGGAGGCACTTACTTTGTGGTATTCAGTTTCTACATCACAGGAGGATAATGCTTGGGGTCAAGCATTTTTCGGGAGGGGAGGATTGTAATGTCCCCAATTCCGAGCAGTTAGCCTAACGGCCCTATTTTGGTCTTAGCCCTGGTCATTCCCAAGGGACTAACGACTTTGGAGGTTATTGGGGATGGTTGTCTGATTTCCTACTATGTTTTTGTTATATTTTGGTCGTTGGGAGGGTTTAATGGGCCCTTTGTGTTCTATTTTGTCGTTGGGATCACTTAAGTGGACACTTTTGGCATTTAATGTTATGTTTCTTCGTTGGGGCCACTTAAAGTACCTTTTGGCGACTTGAGGGGATATGTATTGCATTTAATGTTATATTTCTTCATTGGGGTCACTTTATGGGCCAAGGCGCCTAGGAAGGGAAAAAGCAACTTTAAGTTATTTTTAATTGGGCCCTCTTTATGAGAAAGTGCGCCTTGGGGGTTTTAGGGTTTCTTTGACATGGAAAAGGTTATAAAAGGAGAAGAGGGGTGAAAGGATAGTCATTCATGCATACACTTATTTTCTTTTCATGTGCAACTGTTGTTTGCAACTATTTAGCTTGTGGAGTAAGATCCCACGGGAACCCTAGCTTCGGTGGTGAAAGATCCATCCCTAGCTAGCAGGGCATTCTTCGGTAGTGAAAGATCTACCCTAGCTTGTCATTTGGAGTGGATTTCAGAGCTGTTTTTTACAGATGTATTTTCAGGAATTTCAGAATTAGGGTTTGAGGGTTTTTGAGAGTTTTTGTGGAGATTTTCAGCTGGTTTTTGGATCAGACCTATGGCAGCCATAGAGGAAGGGTTTGGCATCATCTACAGAGGTTTCACAAGGGTTTTGGCCATTACCAAGGGGGCTGACTTGTTTGGGAATTGCAGCCCTAATTTCTAGGGTTTCAGCTGGCCGTTTTCAGATCTGAAGGTTGGAAAGTCATCTTCCATATTTATATATGTTATTTCCTAGAGTTTCATCATTTTTGCACTTGTATTCGGAAAGATATTAATTTTCGGAAGTTTTCCAGCTATTTTAGGCACGCTTATAAATTTCTGGCAGCTTTATATTGACTGAAAAATTCCAAAAATATTTCCCTTGTGTTCTTTATATTATTATCTAGTTCCATTTAAAATTTCAAGTGTTTTGAACGGTTATTTTGGGAGTTATCATATTTTTCTGTTCGCTGCCCTAGCTGTAATTTTCTGCATAAAATCAGCAAAAATCAGATTTAGTATTTGCTGCAAATTTCTGTGTTTTGTCTATTTTGTTGTAAGATCCCAGCAAGAGATATTTCATTGCTTATATGCATATATATATATAAAACGTACCCAAAAGTTGTATCTTGTAGTCGTCACTGTAGGTTCTTTAATTTAAAAATTGCCGATTTCAGCGTGACCAACCCGTACCGAACATAGTCCTAGGGTTCTTCCTATTCTTTGATCATAATGATTGAATCCTTGTCTCGTTGATGATCTGAACCGGGATGTTGCTATGATTGCTTAGGGGATATTCTGGTGATTTGAGGATCATCTGTGCAACAAGAATATCCTTGTAGGTAGGGGGAAACATAGGACATTCTTGAAGAGTACGTCATATGCTAAGAGGTTGTGAAGAATACATTTGACTACACCATTGAGCTGACTGCAAGCTTGCCACGTTAAATCTCTTGGATTCTGAATTCCTGGGATGTGTGCTATGATGTAGATGGATAGATTGGCGATTTGAGGATCTACTTGCAAATAGAACAAAACAAGGTCCTTGGAAAGCAAATATCTTAAGATAGCAGCAAAAATAGTGACAGTTTTAGTTCTGTTGCATATTCAAAAGAAAGATTGCAGTAACCTTAATGTAATTAGAAGATTGTATTTGGCCAGGCTAGAGTTTCAGGGAGTGATCAACCAATGAGTTACGATTAAGCATGGAAAGCCAGATAGATAGAGGTTCTCTTTGAAATTAGTCGAAAGAACCGTGCCAAGACCCTATAAAGAACTCTGCTATTTTTTCTTTCAATGAATTACCACTTCCACTCATGGATTGACAGGACTTATTGAATTCGCTCCCTTCTATGATCTGCTTGGAGTAATAAGATTAAGGATGTTCGAGAAGATTACACACTTATTCTTTAAGACAAAATCGCTCCATCATTGAATGCCTTTTCTACCACGATGTATGTGGGTCTATTCCTTGTTTGGGTGTGATAGTGTACGCTAGAACTCAAAATAATGTGTGATGGGAAGATGTTGAGAAGTAAAATATCCAATATAAACTGGAATGCACACTGAAATGTTAATTTGTGTGGCCAATGTTCCCTAATCTTCAATATACTCATGAAATACCCTTGACATAGTGGTTGACAGTCAGTTAGAATCATTTTTTAGTTGACAGTTAACTACTATTAATAGATACTCTCATCATGCTAAGCCTTATATTTTACATACCCCCCTCTCACAGGACTCAATCTTTACAACATCCTTACAAATGATCCATATTGACGATGATTTACCAATGATAGATGCACTCATTCTCTAGAAGCATTCTCATTTGATAACCCTCGCTTTGACCAGGTAGAACTCCATCGGGTGAGGGTAAACCCTCAACTCCTTGTACATAGGTGTGGTTTCCGAGTTGAATTACCGAATTATCAGACTTACTCCACTAGTGACCTCGATTTGACCTAATATACAGAATCTCCCTCATTGTTGGCCCATCATGGCTAAACACGGTTTATGCCGTGCCACAAGCTCAACTACTACATATTCCCATATGCATCATAATACAATGATCATAGGTGTATAACATTCTAGCCCCTCATATCCTAACAAAAGGCCCTTGAATGATACCACAAGCTAGTGGTTTGGTATCATGATGCCATGTTGTGTGAGGCTTGAAGTATTGAGTATGTTTTGTAAAATAAAATGGACAGTTGGGTGCGCGAATGCGTGAATAACATATTTTAAGATGTAAGCAACGTGAGTAGACATGAAGTGATGCCCACTAGTGAAGGCAAGACCTTAGGTGTGAGGTGAAATGAACTTTGGTCAACAATATTTGAAGTCTAGTGAAAAGCATAGAGGGTTTATGGCGGAGAATAGCGAAATTTGGGAAAGGAGCATTGTGGTTGAGGTGATATTGAGAGCATCCACGTGTGCCCCATTAACGTATAATTGTTTAAGTGGACGAAAGTGGGTTAGAAATAAAGTTTCATGTTGCCCTCAAGATCTGCTTAATACTTTCTAATATAATTAAGATAAGATTCATATATACATTACTCCATTAACACTCCATAGCATTCGCCATACAAGCATACACGTTAACCTGCATGTTGTTTGCATTGCTCTCAGGAATCCCCAATGGGGCGTTGACTTCATTGGGATGATTAACCCGCCATCTAGCGTTGGTCACAAATGGGTTCTCACAGTGAGATTATTTCACCAGATGGACTGAAGCCGCGCCATTGAAGGAAGCCACTGAATCAACCATCTTGGAATTTCTTGAAGAAATTGTTACAAGGTTTGGCGTACCATTCATATAATTAAGATAAGATTCATATATACATTACTCCATTAACACTCCATAGCATTCGCCATACAAGCATACACGTTAACCTGCAGTTGTTTGCATTGCTCTCAGGAATCCCCAATGGGGCGTTGACTTCATTGGGATGATTAACCCGCCATCTAGCGTTGGTCACAAATGGGTTCTCACAGTGAGATTATTTCACCAGATGGACTGAAGCCGCGCCATTGAAGGAAGCCACTGAATCAACCATCTTGGAATTTCTTGAAGAAATTGTTACAAGGTTTGGCGTACCCCAAACCATTATTTGTGATAATGCTAAAGGTTTCTTGGGATCAAAAATCTCTAATTCGGCTTCTTCAACTTGGGATTTATCTCAAGACTTCCTCCAATTATTACCCCCATGGCAATGGGTTGGCGGAATCTACTAACAAAAATCTAATTAGAATCAAGAAGAGAACCATGGACGTGAATCAAAGATAGTGGCATAGAAAAGTGAAAAATGCTCTTTGGGCGGACATGATAACAACAAAGAAGGCAATTGGCACTTCTCCGTACAAACTGGTGTATGGCAAAGAAGCTAGGCCTCCTCTGTCACTTGAGTTGCCTTCACTTGAATTAGCACAACTTGAATTTGAAGGCGCATATCAAAGAGAAATCAGAATGCACACAATTATTCATTGTGTGTCCGTCCTTTTATCATGTGAAAGATGGTTACAAAGTGGTTGAAGTAGTTTCAACCATTTATTAGTTGACACTTAACTAATATTAATATAACATTAATAAATACGCCTTATATTTTATTAGCGTAACCCAAGAATTGTTAACTCTGAACCATAAGAAATAGGTCCAAGTACAAAAAGCTTTGTGAGAGGAGAAACCCTCAATGAAGCATCAACATGAAGTGGATGAAATTGGGAGATTGTGGTTGGAGACTATTGATGTGACATGTTTGTATCAAGGTTAGAGAATGAAGAATTGCTGACATAGCCAAATATCCCGAATGGTTTAATGTAGGATTTTAGAATGGTCATAGGGGATTGTCAAAGACAGATAGGGCTAGGCTGGGAAATCCTAGGTGGAATTTGGTTTTTCTCCACCAAGGATCTATCCTAACACCCATGTCTTATGAATCTCCGGTGGAGGAGAAAACCCAGTAATTTGCATGTGTACAAGGGGAGACCCCCCGCACACCCTCCCCCCACCCCTCCCTAAATAAAAAAAAGCATATCTACTCTAGAGTGAGAGAGTGTGTGTCCTCCCCCTCCCGTTATTTAGTTAATCCATTGGTCAACTCCGGGTTGTTGGTCGAAATTGTTGTGTTTATGCATTCAACGGGCAAATATAAACTTAAAGTTATAACAAAAACAAGCAACTTTAAATTCCTTTGTATGGAATATATATAATATACCTAAGACCTATGAATCTATAATACATATGCATTTAGTAAAATTTGACTGCAACTGCTTAAGCAACACACCAAGCCATGGGTGAGCTGTGTATTTATATAGTAAAGTGATATGGAAAAACTAAATTATTTGTAGGCCATAATATAATTAGAAACCACATCTGCATAAAATTAATGAAAAATCATTTTCATTTATTTTGTGTAATAAATGTCACATTATGTGTAAACTTTATATTATTTTTTGTCAATTTACCTATATGTGATCATTTTTAACCCAATACAACATATATTATATGAACTAAAAAAAGCAATTAGAATATGAATGAACGTGTGCTCGGAATTTTTGTTAAATTAAAAGAAAGATGATTAATAATAATAATAGGAATAATAATGTTGGTGGTGGAGTGTTTCGGGAAGGATTTGAGTTAAGGTCTAATTCATGCAAGATGAGAATGCCGGGTAATGGAAGGAAGCACATTAATAAAAAGATTGGGCTTGGTGTCCAAACTGTGCAATTAACAGATACAATGAGTTCACTTTTCTTCAAGGCATTTGCTCATATAGTTCACCTGCCTGTGTAACTATGCTTGTAGCTCACATTCCTAGCAGGGAAATGACATCAGGAGCATTTGGCAAATAGGAGTTGTAATTCTTTAATGGACGTTGGGAGCCCTGCAAGAGTTTCTGTCTGGCAGACGTTGGGAGTTGTTGAAGAAGTCTTAAGCAGATGGATATGCATCACTGAGTGTGTCATTTTCTGGCTCATATAATGCATCAGGCTGGAGGAACTTAGAAGAGGAGGAAGGGTGCACAGGGGAAGGGAAGGGTTGTAGAGAGGAGTTGGAGCATAGAACTGTCTTTGTCTTCAACAACACCAGGAAGGTAGGCATGTTATATCTTTGTATACTTGATTGGATCACATCAAGTTCCTGATTGTACATAAACTATTAATGTGGTATGGGACCAATATAAGATGGATCCTCTCACCACATCTTTTGTTCTCCCTTCCTTTAAATTCTTCAATCTAAGCTGGATCATCTCACCACATCTTTTTTTCTCCCTTCTTCCTTTAAATTCTTCAATCTTCCATGCACACTTATAAACTTTTTTTTGCAAATGAAGCTGCTGCCAAAATTTGAATTTGGTTGTGGATAAGCAAAGCTGTAGGAATTTAGATGATTATATGGGATGCTGGGAATGTGCTTTGTTAATTGAAAACACTTGAGATGCGAGTAAATATTTCTATCTACAACGACAACAACCGAAAAGAAACGCCTTTTCCTAAAATTATTTTCCTGCTCTTTTGGCTGTGCATAGCCCTTTTTCTTGCACTTATTTGCTCTCAGGCAGTGCACTGTGAAAGTGAACCATTTGGGTAGTGCACCTATTTGTTGTTCTGCTGTAAGATTGTCTATGACTCTGAGGATACCCGTGTCTTTCGTTTGCTGCAATAGGATGCTCGATTAGAGACCTCACATTCAGTTATTTGGTCAAACACTTTGTGAGCACCCACTTAATTTCTGCTCTTGGCATCCATACCATACGTATAAGGGTATTATGCAAAAGTTCTTGTGGCAAACTTTAATTCCCTCTTACTGGTGTGGGAGTGGTTTTGCTTACCCTCACAAGGGCTTTCTTCGAGTTGTAGGTCTACAAAGTTGGAATTATGTAGATAAGTTAGTAAGGGGAGTGTGTAGCACCTTCTCCAACTGACCCTCTCCTAATAATGTTGTAAGATTAGGATTGGGATTGGTGTTGGAGTCCATTGGCATTGTTTGATTATATTTGAAGTGCTGGAAATGTGTTGAAGGAACATGTAATTTGTTTGTCAATGAAAAATCTAACAGCTATATTTGTAGGTATCTTTATGAGTAGCATGGCTGATGAGGAAGCAAGCACAAATTACATGTTTGGTTGTCTGAATTGGTGAAAATTACATTTCATTTAAATGATCTAAATTCTCAATATCATTTATAAATGTTATTATGCTTGACCTATTTTCCATCCTTGTTTGAGCAAGAACATGGGGGATTTGTGTGTAATGACAGAAGCTAAAGCAACTTCTAGTACTCCACCTTCATTCGTCCCACACCACAGCCTTGTGTTAAAAACTAATTTTTTGAGATTACCCACTTGTATAACAACCTAATGTAGGCTAGATAAATGCAAGTGAGGAAGTGGTATCCTACGACTAAAAGTAATATTTCCCACATTTTGGGAGTAAAAATATGAAATATAGGATTCTTTTTATCAAATTTAGCCCATGTATTAGATCATCATTTCTTTTATCTTCACTTAACATTATTATTTTGATACTCATAGTTGATTTAGTTTATCATACCATATACCATCTATTTCACCTTATGCTTTATCGGAAAGCAGTAAAGGTCTGATTCATGCATTTCATTTTCTGGGTTATATTCCCCATTCCCTTAGCTTCAAAATGCATATCATCAGTCATAGTTTAATGAAGTATTGAAGGAGAAACATACTTTTCCAAGTCTGGGCATCATAATGCAGATATAGCAATTTGTAATATATAATACATTATTAAAACTAATAGGGTGTATATTATAAACCTAAAGATAATGGGATGTGTACATTAAACCTAGAGCACACGATTCGTGTTTTATGAAGATGAGAACACATTATTTGTGTTCAAAAATTTAGCTAGCAAATACTGCCGAAACTTGTGTAATGCATAGATCATTGACAAAGCTTTGCGCTCTAAAGTTGTATAATTCTGTTCAGCAGGCGTTAGCTTCTTACTAGCAAAGTAGATAGGATGATTGACAATACCTTCTCCAGGTTGAGCTAATATTGTGCCAATGACTGTGCTAGAGGCGTCCACGTGTACATGAAATGGTTTGTCCCATGAAGGAAAACATAGGATAGGCACGGTAGTAAGTTTCTCTTTCAATTTCTCAAATGCGCGCGGCTGCGATTCTCCCCAATAGATGTACCTTTTCCTTTCAGTAACTCCTCCAAAGGTGCGGCGATTTTCGCATATCCCTTGATGAATTTTCTTTAATATCCTGTGTGACCTAAAAATCCGTGCACCTCGCTCTGACCGGTAGGCGCTTCCAACCCTAAAATGACTGCAACCTTAGCTGGATCAACAAGCAATCCTTCCTTGCAGATTATGTGTCCCAACAATATTCCAAAAGGTGTAGAAAATATGCACTTCTTGATGTTCAGAGAAATACTCAACTGCCTGCATTGTACAAATATTAAGTGCAAATTCTCACAGTGATCCTTAACAAGCCCATATACTGTCCAATCATCGAGGTAGACCTGTAAGAAGTTGTGAATAAAATCTTTGAATGCCTGAACAACTATGTGCGAGAATACAACAGGCACGTTTTTCAATCCAAAAGGCATCACAATATAGGCAAAGATGCCCCATTCAGTAGTAAAAGTTGTCTTTTCCTGATCCTCTTGGGCAATTCGTACCTGATGATACCTGGAAAACCCATTTGTAAAGGAATAGATTTCGCTCCCTGCTACTCCTTCCAGTATTTCCTTAGTGAATGGTGTAGGAAAGGGATCTGTGACACATGTTGCATTTAGCTCCCTGTAATCAACACAAATTTGAATTCTACCATCATTTTTGATACTGATCACCATAGGACTAACCCATTCTGACTCATCCAAAGGTCAAAAGATTCCAGACACAGTAATGAATAACTATAGAAGAAGCCGCCCCCACTCAGATATCTAACATGAAAAATACCTCTGACACAGTAATGAATAACTATAGAAGAAGCTGCCCCCACTCAGATAGATGTGCAAAAGCCCATAGCTGCAATTTATTTCTTTCTCTGAAACTGCTGAAATGCTGAGTAACTGATGTAAACAATGAAGATTCTTGGATGGAAGCTTCTCTCACTGCTCCTGGGGTTTCCATCCACAAGAAGAATAATCCAGAGGGTTTCCGTCCTTGGATTCTGTCTGCAAAAGCTCTGTGCTAACTGCTGAGTGAAAATAATAATATTCTGAATGCTTTACTCCAGCTACATTTTTCCTCATATAGCCAAAAACCCTCCAAAGGCCAAATCGCACTTTTTGGCTAACACCATATAATTAATATTTAATTAATTATTTTTGCTTCACTAATCAAGTTGCACTTTTTGGGTATATTTGGCCATTACCCAAACAAATCGCATTTTTGGCTAGGAAGGCAATTTAAATAATTTATTAATTTATTTAAATGCACTTTCTTAAGTCAAAATCACTCAAACAGTCTATTAATTCATTATATGTGCTTTAATGATATTTTACTTTAATTCGAGCACCATATAATAAAATAATAAATTGAAGTCACCCTTGAAAACACCCTTTTGGCCGTCGGGTAGACAAAACAGGCCAAAAGGTCTTCGACCAAACTAATCGAGAAAGAGGGACATTACATCCAAGTTCGGACAAGAGAATTCCTTCAATTCTAAAGATTCCTGCAAAAATATGTAACTGGGCTGTAAAGGATCAGTTGGCTTATGAAGGCCTCAAACTTGAAGGTCAAGTGCCTTGGCATTCCATGCCTTTTATTCTTTGAATTTCGTTTGGGATTCCATTCCAACAACCAGAGGTGACTTTTTCAGGCACTCCTGTTGAATTAAAACCTCTGATTGTATGTTCTTTTTTTCAGAAATTGTTTTTTGAAGCTGCTGAAAGTTTTGCGGATCTGCTTAGGAGATCTGTGATTGCTCAAGATTAATAATTATTTCCATCAATTCTGTAGTAATGCTGCCCTTGTCTTGCAATTCTTTTATCAACAACGACTAATGTTGTTGGAATTCTGTTGCTGAAACCTGGCAAACCTGGAAAAATATTGTGAACTGCAGGATAACCCCCTTGAAATCACCTGAGAAATGTTCGATGGTTGGCCATGGGTCATCCACACTGGCTGCTGGTCAAGTTTGGCATATTTTGAGTACACTGCTACATCTATGCAATGGGTTATCTAGGGTTGTCGTGAATGGCTGTGGGTCTTAGCAGCAGATGCGGTGTTCATACAACTTCTTGTAATTGTTATTAAAATCAATTTTTTGGTCGTATCCATGCTAAGATGGTTTGTCAATTGTGAGCTTGAACATGGCATATGAAAAATTATCAATGTGTGAGAGCCTGGTCTTTGCATGTGCTTGGCAATTATGACACTTAAGAATCAGTTAGTTATGGATTGTGGGAATAGGGTTAATATGGTTGCACTTAATGCAGCCACAAACTGTAAAAATTAGAAATACAGATTTTGGCATCCAAATAAAATGTTCATACTTCTTCTCGTTATTGTAATCAAAATTAATATTGTTGGTTATATCCATGTGTTGGCAAGAAAATTTGTCGGGGACAAATTGTTGGTTATCTGGCCAACGCTATGGGAATCTAAGTCCCTCTACATTTGAATGGTGCAGCTCCCATTGTTTAGCGTGTAAAACCAAAGTGGATTTATGGTGGTTTTTCAACCAGAGATCCACAAGAACACTCCACTGTCCCTATGGCAATAATAACAACTCCTTGCTATAGCAGAAATCGATCTGAGAAAGGGGAGAGAGTGAGAATGAAGGAGGGGGAAATCAATGTTGTGGGTAGAGTGTCAGATGCCCACACACATCAACTGGAAGCTTCATTACATGCATTAATTAATAGAAGAAAGACAAATTTGCCATTTCTGAGCACAAGACAAAATAAAATATGCTGGTCACAAAGCACCAATCGATTTTTCCATCGAGGGGACATAAAATTCCTTCCTTTTTTATTGATCTTAGAGTTGAAACTTGTACAACGAGTGGGAATAGAAGAAAATGCAAAGGAGGAGAATAGAAGAAGACTAACAATCGTTTTTGTCCTCTATTCGCAAAAACGTGCTTCCAGTTTCCAAATTCGATTGTCGGCCCTGCACAAAGACTTCCAAAAACCATTAAAACGTTCGACCCAAAGCCGTTACAAACAAATTCGATCATTTCGCCTCTTCCAGATTCCTCTGCCGCAAAGAAAATGCTTTTGACGAGCCCAAAAAAGAGTTTCTGTGTGCAAAAATGCGTTTTATATTTCAATTTGCCAGTTCACATATGAACCGTTCGATCCTTTGCCCTAATTGCTTTGAAATCGGGCCATCCACGTGGCAGGAGAACATTGGAGCGGAGTCAGGGGAAACCTTTTTGCATTTTTTGCATGCCGGAGACGTTTTCTCAATTTTCTCCCACAAAACTCCATCAAAATTTAAAATTGAAGTGTCCATCGCGTAGAGAATTTCAACAGCTTTCCATTGATACCAAAAACGCGAAAAACCGAGCTCTAGTTTTAAAGATATGGCCCTCTAAAGATTTAGGGCAAAACTGGTAAAAAACAGAGTCAAAATTAGGGTTGGCGGGGTCAAACTTTAAATTTTTCCCTTTTGGAAAAATTTCCTAAAAATCTCCGTGGCCACGCCGCTCTAAGACATGTGGCGCCTTTTGATTCATCCGCGGGCTGAAGACCTTCCTTTTTTCCTTCTGATTTCATATTGGGAAAAATTTCCCAAAAATGTCCGTGCCTCTCCACTTTGCCTTGACACGTGGCGCATCTTGATTAGTTGCGGGCCTCAAACCATTTATTTTCCTCTGCAGGCTTTCGGGCCGAATGTTTCCTTCCCCTCTGCGGGCCGCTTTGTGACTTTTGCTCTTTTTAGCCAAAAGGGCTAAGTGTCGAATCTCTCTCTGCGCCTCCGCCAATTTTCTTGGCAATTTTTTCAACTTGCCTCCGCGGGCCCGCCTAGGGAAAACTTCCCCACCAAACTCCGTCGAGCCATAACTTGCAAAATACAAGGAGTTAGGACTTCCTTACCTTTCTGGAAAGGGGAAAGAATTCTCTATCTGATGGAGGTGTTTCTAAGAATCCTTGATCCCTTGGGAAGTGTCAGATTTCAAAATACTAAGACTAGACCATTTTCAAAGGGTAACAACTCAAAAATTTCTAAGTCCAGACTTGGAAAATGAAGGAAAATTTTGAGGGGACAACACCATTCTAGGGTGGGTTGCCAATTGTGAGCTTGGACATGGCATATGAAAGATTGTCAATGTGCGAGAGCCTCATCTTTGCACGTACTTTAGCAAGTATGACACTTAATGATCAGTGAGTTATGGAGTGTGGAAATAGGGTTATATGGCCGCACTTTATGCTGCCATGAACTGTAAGAATTATCAATGCAGATTTTCGCATCCAAATAAAATATGGGTTAATGTATAGATATTGTTATGGGGGTTCATTGTTGCATGACAATTTTTGCTACATGCCTATCATGTCATGCATTAGTTTCCCCAAAATATCTTTGAAGTTTTGATAGAAGCTTATAACAAAAAATTAAACTCAATTGCTTATTATTATTCATTGACATGGATTATAAATATGTAATTTGTTGTAAAAAGAGTCAATCTTCATCAACAGCTACTTCATGATCCCTATTATTACTCAACCAACCCTATTTTCTCTCACACGTCGCTATTTTAGGTGAGATGTTATAACTGATGTACACTTATTTCACACAAATAGCTAAAACATTTTACTGCACATCTTATATATTATATTTTTACACGCACTATAACTAATAGCTCTCCCATGTGAGTAACACTATTATTTGTAACATACCCCCCTTAGTATGATCATGGAGATAAGAACAAGTCTAAAACTGAAGCAAGCAGTTTCTTGACTCACAGAGGAACACATCAACCATAGACTGGGAATCTATCAACCAATCCATGGGAACTCATCAACCATATCATCTGATGGTCGGGACTATGTCAACTAAGATTGGGACCCATCAACTGATCCTTAGGAACACATCGGCCACACCAAAGTAGTGGGAACGGTCTCACCATGACTAATAAAAAAATAATTTTGCTGCTGTACATGTGATATGCACCTTCTCCACTTTGTGTTCATAGCAGGGGATGACACCACACAAAAACAAAAGCAAATTGAAAATAAAATTATTGACTGGGTCCTCAGTGTCTTTGTTTGCAGCCTTGGTTCTTGATCGTTTCCTCCTGATCACTAACTTAGGCAACCTCTACTGCCACTAGAAACTGCCCTTTGCATTAGTCAGTTTGGTGTAGATGATTCGACTACGATTGCGATATGTGACCCCTTTGTTAGTGGCAAACTTGAGGTTGCTGTTTCGCCTCCTGCCTCTGTCCTCTAATGTGTTGCTCACTCAACCAAATGAAACTTGAAGCCGAATTACTTTTTATTTCTATGAAAGAAGAAACTCCCCCCCTTAGCCAATAAAATTGATGTGCCCATTTTAGTTGGACATTCGGATCGTCCGAAATTGTGTCCATACAAAGGAGTAAGTCTGACTTTGTGCTTTAAAAAATGACACAATATCTATTAAAATGACGTTGTCAAAACTGACGATACATAAGGACTTTATTTAATATCTTATATAGCTAAAATCTATTATTAGATGTTAAACCAATTTTAACACTGGCACCATTGTTATTAAACAAAAGTTACCACACAACCTTAACTTTAAACCTAACAAATAACATCTATCTTGATAATTAACTCAATTGACACCCTTGAGACTTAACAAAATTGAACCACAATCAAACTATATATTAACACCTAGATTGCCTGGAAATGCCAAGTACCCCCCTAAGTACCCCCCGTACCAATACTGATACGTACTGGGTACGGGTACTCTGTGGATACGTACCCACAGGCCCTGGGTACGTCCCAGGTATGGATTTCTGTACCCGGAACGTACCTAGGGCCGGTGGGTACATACCCCCAGCTTATCCACATGGTTTTTTTTGTAAAGTGCAAAAAAATAAATAAAACTTGAGGGCTTTGACTGGAATTGAACCTTGGAAAGTTTATGCGAGATTCAATATTGCCAATAGGCTCCGAAGGGTCAAGAGAGATGAAAAGGAATTCATTTGGTTGACGTACTATTTGGGTGCTTTCTTGTTGCTCCTCATGGGTCCATTATTCTTCAGTCAATTTGGAAGGCATGGGAACAAGTGAAGCACTTGGTGGTTGGGCAGCCTATCTTATCTTCCTTTGACACTAGATGCCAAGCCTACAAATTGATTTTGTCGAATCTGAAATATAATGACAAGATCCTTGCCTTGACAAGAGGCTGCTCTGCCCTCCTTAGATTTGAGAAAGGAATTAGAATATTTCATGACTTGTACAGATTTGGGAAGTGGATGGAATGGACAGACCTTAAAGCTTTCTATAAGCTTCCTCAATGTCAGTTCAAAATGTATACAATGCTCAGAAATGATTTCACAGCTCCCTCTACTGGACTAATTATGGAGGATGAGAATGACTTTTGGGATACTATGAGGTGACTCAAAGGGCCCCTTCTCCAAGAGGCTACCTCCAAACAACTATATGAATATATTGCTTTCTCCCCAAACCTTTCCCTGGGCCTCAACAGTAAGTGGAATGTTTGTGAGCCCATTAGTAGATGGACTCATAGATTTAATGCTTTGTGGTCTTCTTGTATCCAGTCAAAGAAATCCTGCTTTAGGTTTCTGAGACTATAAGCTTGTTGTTTTCTGTAAATTTTTATATATATTTTTATTTTTTACTTTTTAAAACTATATTGTACAAACATACCCACAGCGTACCATACCCGAGGTTTTTAAAAATTTGTTGTTTCAGCATACCGTACCCGTACCCATACTGAAACAGTCTAGATTAACACTAATAAACAAATGAATAAATTACAAAATTTGTAACAAAACAATTAACAAATTGTATGATCTATAAACTCACAACTTTAGAAAACTAAATTATAGACTTTTAAAGTATTTCACAAAGAATGTATTGGACTCGACATTACTTCCATGAACAAGTCGACTGCCTTTCCGGGCATGTATTCTGCACCAAACGTACCAATATGACACACGTAGCATTGATGGTCCATTATCCCTGAGAAGCACATCTGATGATGGTTCTCTATCACAGAAACTCTTGAAAACCTGCAATGGTGGTCGGCCACATCCAAGAGCGAAAATCATATCCCTTAGTCTCCTACCCGTTTCTTCAACAACCTTTTTATTATCCAATCCAGCCTCTTCAAATGCTGAGAATGTATCTGCAGAGAACAACGCAGCCCACTTGTTGCCAGCTCCTTATTCACTTTGAATGCAACTCTAAATCAATACTTGCAAAATGGGTATGGCATAAGTTCTTGAAGCTTCCCTAAATGTCCATGCTACAACAAGCTTCGAGTATATTGCCTTCGTGAGTGTTTCATCAGTCTTGTAATGCTTATCAATACCCATGAGTGTATTCCTGTGATAGCACCAATTCTCCCTGATCTGGGAAGAACATTCAACTGCATCCCACTCTACACCTCAAATATCTGCTACTAGTCATTCATCTTGTTTGGAAAGCAAATGTTGTAGCACGTGCCAAAATTCATGGAATACATTCTCAACATCTTGGAAAGTCATAAGGCTTGGTTCATCTCTAACTGGCGGCGCCTGATTGCAAACCATTTGTGCTATCGGTAACCTTACTGAACTACCATCAGTCATGCACAGTGATCATACAAGAGGATATGGACAAAACGATGATCGAGATCTTGATGGCCGTACGGCAAAAGTGACACACGTAATGCATATTTGAGGACTTGCTAGAGAGATATTTGCATGGATATCTGTATGGCGTTGAAGTCGGATATTATTCACAGGGTTCTGTAGGCTGTAGCAATCATCAGTTACCAATCATGAATCATCAGGCCATAGCAGGCCTTATCAATGAATAGTAGGTGGACAGATCTGCACACGACAAAGTCACATGAAGACATTGACCTCTCAAATCCACAAACAAATACCACTCTTTGTTAAAATATCTAATATGCAAACTCACAACTAACCAATCTGAACTCTCTAATTAATAAATTTCATATCCAGGGGAAACAGCGCAATGTATTTGCCCCTCACCAATTTCAAGACTCCATGACATGCTCAAACTTGCTCTGATATGACATGAAGTTTTATAGGAGCTTATAACACAGAACTAAATTCAATTTCTTATTATTGTTCATTGACAAGAATTACAGATATATAGTTCATTATACTTCTAAAAGTAAGAAGTCAATGTTTATCAACAACCACTTCGTGATCCCTAGTATATTCAAACAACCCTAATTTCTCTCACACATCCCTATTCTAGGTGAGTTGCTATAACTCAAGTACACTCATTTCATCCAAAGAGAATACATTTTGCATACACGTATTATATTTTCACACACATTATAACTAATAGCTCACCCCTGTTAGTACTAATAGTATTATTTCCAACAATATTTTCATTTGATGCTCTTCTTATGACACTTTCAAAATGAGATGGACAAGGTTAGAGGATGTTTGCAAGGATACCCATCTACAAGTTGAAAATACAGAAATTGATTATTTAGAAAACTTTATAATGCCATTGGACGTGTTTTCCTGAGGATAGGTTGGATGCGATATGATTTTAAGGATATCAAAAAATGTTTTCTTCTTCCAGCAGCGTTCAAATACATGTACAAGATTTTAAGGATTTCAACAAATGTTTTCTTCTTCCAGGGGCATTCAAATACATGTACAAGGCAATAAGCAAATGGGAACATGCATTTACAAACCTTTCATTTCATTGAATGAGAACTTGGGAAATTGTGAGTGAATACCAAGTGAATTCATTAAACCTAAAAAATTGTCTAGTAAGAAAAGAAAAAGGAACATTGATGAGGTTGTAAAGAATTCATTTAATGTAGGTAAAATTGAAAGCATGTAGAATGCATGGGTAGTCATTGGACGAAGTTTAGAAGATAGGACAATGGCAATTATATTGATGTGTGGGCTGTCAACAAGGAAAACTTTAAAAGAAATAAATAACCACTCTGTCGAAACATATTGAACATAAAAAATATATTCAAGAATTTAAACTTCCAATTTTATACAAAGAAATTGTGAGTGAATACCGAGTGAATTCATTTAACCCAAAAGTTGTCTAGTAAGAAAAGAAAGGAAAACTGAAGAGGTTGGATAATATGTTATAATAAACAACCCCTGGCTAGTGCTTCAATACCCAAGCTCCTTTTGTAATGTATGATTCCAAAGTTTTTTTTATGGTATACCTTCCTCTAGTGTTGTGCTACCTTAGTGGCATGATGAACTTTTTATCTGTTATTATTTGGTTCAATCAAATTCTTCAGATCTGATGCAGGAGCATCTACAAGGACAGTCATGTATATAGTAAATTTTGGGTTTTCACTATGCTTTGAAAGTCTTCATAAGGTCATCTAGGAAGTTTGGTCAAGTCTTCATGTAGCCTAGTTTTCAAATTTTGGTGATTCCTTACTTTCCTGCCCAAAGTGTGTTTTTGAATATTCGAACCTTCTTTGGGGAAAGTTTGGCTTGTTGTAGTGATGTAGGGGTCTAGGTGTGTACCTTAGGAGTTTTGGACTTTTTGTTATGTTATTTGGTGCTCCTTAGGATGTTCATGTTAGTCAAATAGCTCTACTAATGTTTTGAACAGCTCATTTTTCAATATGTTGTAAAACCCTCCATGTGGCAAAAACAGTTAGTTATGGAAGAAATTCGTGAATATTGTGATAGGAACTCAAGAAAGGAGTTAGTTAGATATCAGAAGGATTCGAGCATGTAGGGGCAGGAGAAAGGGAGAAAATAATGATACTAAAAATGAAGGGTTTGTACTCTGTTCTGCTCTGTGTTTGATGCAAAGACATTATTCTTGACTGTTCTGATAAGCATTTATCATCTTTTTGTTTGGGTACTTCAAGATTGCTTGTGTATTGTCTCTTGTAAATGGTGAGGAAATAGATTTGAGGTGTATGTGTAAAAGATTTGAGGAGAGAGTTTCAAGTTCTCAAGTTTGGGATGTTAGGCTTCTAGGAAACCCTGCCTCCAAGAACCGAGCGGGTAAAGAAATGATGACATTTTTAATTCTCCTGATCCTTTTGGTTTTCATTACAGACCTACAGGTGAGTTTTCAAGTCTTAAATTTGTGTAACAATCCTTTGGGAAGTTTTTCATCCCTCTTGGTCTGGGTGAAAACCCTCACCAGGGTTTAAGAGGAAAAGGTTGGTGGAGGGCTTTAAACTTCATGTCAAGGTTTGAAACTTGACACATGAGACCATTGAAACTTGTAGATTAACATTTTCGAGGTTTTACGTGTTGAAGAATTACCAGTGAGGCCCAGTTCGTGACAGTCTACATTAAGGACTGTGAAGGCAATTTGGAGACCTAATTGTGAATGTTACTTTAGTGAATTGGAGGGTTAGTTAGTGTGGTGGATCTTGAAACTTTGCACAGAGTGAGTACTCGAAAAAGGGTATCTAAAAGTATTCTGGTTTCATGAGATCATTTGCCAATCTTCATAAGCCATAAGATTTAGTGATTCTCAGGGCTACTATCAAAACTGGGCCCGTCTTCCAAATTGAGAGGATAAGGAGTTAATTTGACCTAATTCTTTTGTGACCTTGCATCAAGATCACTTCATCAGGCATTTTCTTCACTCATTTGGTGTCCTACTGTTATGTTGGGGTTGGAAACCACCATTTCCATCAATACCATAGCTTCTTTTTTGTAAATCTGTTAAAAAGAAAGAAATTATATTGATGTCTGATCTGCGAATGACCAAAATTTGGTCAGTGGGACTCAAGAATACATCCGATTACAATAGAAAGTGCTTTGTTAAAACAATCCTAGGATCAAAGACTATATTAACTTTGAAAATAAATGGGGGGTAAACCCAAGCCCAACTAATGTGGTAAAGGTACTGCTACAAATAACCATGTAGGGGAAGCAAGAACCCTCAACGATTATGTTGATGAAAGTCAGTAAGACTGGATTCTAGTCCCACCAAACTTCTTTGATCATGCCTGGGAGAGAGGAATCATTTGTATTGCCTATCATTGTGAAAGGGTCAATGCAGGATCTGATAATCCTCATTGGGGAGTGTCTATGTATGAGGGGGCCTATAGTGCCCCTCCCGGTTTGTAGTACTCTCCTTGGCCTTTTGGCCTCATTGTCATCGTCAGGTTGGCGTTACTCCTTTGTGCTGCTTGTGTTCATTGCATGTTGCTAGGTGGGTCACAGTGAGGTATCCTCATTCGGGTGTCATTACATGTCTCAAGTGTCACTCCTACTTGACATGGTCAATTGAAAGATCATAATATCTTGGCCGTACAGTGGAGCATGGGCCCGTTGATGATGCTCTCCGTTTCATAGGAATTATTGAAGAAGGTATCGAAGTTATTACTATTTGTGATATGTTAATGATGCCAAGAAAAGAGTCATGTGAGTGATATCTCTCCGTGTTTTTCTTTCAAAAGGTTGTATTTAAGATGACTTTAAATATATTTCACATATTACAATCGTATATATGTATCTAGAAAATATCTAAATGATGTTGAACATATATATATATATATATATATACATCGTATAGTAATAAACTAAAGCTTTAAATAATAATAATAATTAATAATGACAATAATAAATGTTGTTATTATTTTTCTTTTGTTTTTGAATGACTGGTTGGGTGGCATAAGAGGGAGCAGGCGGGTGGTTGGGAGAATCTGGCAATGGGACAGTTGGAGTTATGAGGCAAGGCTAACCCTATGCTATAGCCCGCTCAACATCCGTCCAAGCAATCAAAAGAGATTTTGTCGGGGGTTTAGTTGCAACTCCTGCTGGAGTTAAATGCAAAATGTGGAAGATTCCGTAGGCAGATACAAAACCAATCACCTCAACCTTTGCTTAGCATGCTCCCAGCCCTCGCCAATACAGGGCCCTTTTGGAATGCAGGTCTGCAATGGTTTATGGTATGTAGAAAAGTTTTGAATGGTTTGTGAAGCACCTTTCAGTGCACCCTATCTACATGTTGTTGCGAGATTGAGGTTGAGGTTGTGAGAGGCATTTGATGCCAATGATTGCAGGATATGTGCAGAATGGGTTTGTTGAAAAGTTCTTTGAAACTTTCAAGCAAAAGCACTTGGCAGATGTGCTGCCAGACCCTACAAGTACTCCAAGCCATGCCAGAAATGGGAGTTTGAAAACAGGGTACGGACACCTGTCAAAGCATAATGGAAAGTGGAATTTTCTCATTTTTGTGGCTGCATGTGCCCAGGCAGACATGTGGGCGTAGTGTGGAAGCTATGCAAGGCACGTGGATTGGTTGACAAATGCCTGAAATCAATGTGGTCTCATGGACCGCATGGTTGCAGGATTAGCACAAATGGGTTTGTGGATAGGCCGTGGAAACTTCAAGAAAATGTGATTGGTGGGTGTAAAGCCCGCCCTGTCAACCTTTGCGATCCTCCCAGGCTGTTGAAAAATGGGAGCTGTATGGTGGGGCACAACATCCATCGAAGCATAATGTAAGGCAGATTCTTGTTTGATGTAGTTGCAGGTGTCCTGGTAGGCATGTATGCGAGACCTGGAAGCATACACAAGGCATGCAAACCATTTGACTAAATGTTTTAAAGAGATGTTGCCTCATGGAATGCCTTGATTGTAGAATTTGCACAAAATGGCTTTGTGAGGATCCTGTCAAACTCTTCAAGGTAATGAAGCACTCTGGAACATATCCAGACCGTTCAAGCCTAGTTTGTGTTTTTTTTTAGCATGCAGTGGTGCAGATTTAGTGGGTAAGGGCTGTGAATACTTCAGTGGCATAAGTGCCTCTTATAGCTGTACGCCTAGCTTTGATCCTTATGTCTGCTGATTGGCATCCTTCACGCGCTGGCTATCTGAAGGAAACTCTAAACTTTATCATAAACATGTCAAATAAACCTGTGGTGGCAGTGTGGATGTGTTTGCTTGGTGTTTGGAGAGCACATAAGAGTGTTGAGTTATGAGTATTGTAACAAATCCTCTGCTGCAACTTATGTTCTTCCGTCAAACATCTTGCAGTATTATGCAGGTGGGGATGAAGTTGAGATGGTACAGAGAGTGAGGAAAGAATGAAGAAAAAAAAAGATACCTATATGTAGATGGATTGAAAGCCATAATTTGTACATGCTTTTGTGTAGGAGACAAATCACACCCTTAGATAGAGGAGATCAATGTGAAGTTGGAGAAATTGTCTTCAGAGATGAAGTATGATTTTTTTTTTCATATCCAGAGGATGTGTTGAGTAATGTTGAGAAAGAGGAAAATGAATTATTCCGCTGCCCTCATAGTCAGAAGTTGGCAATTTTGTTTGTATTGTTAACTATGCCTATGGCACAACTGTTGGATTCATCAAGTACTTGCGATTGCGTGTTGTCTGTGACACTGTGACCAAGTTTATTTTCCAATCTTCAGCAAGGCAAATTGTTGCGAGAGATGTGAATGGTTCCTTCATTTCAATCGAAGAGCTGAGTTCGTTATCATGCAGTGCACAAGTCTTTGATGCTAGTCCATGTTTGGATCCCCTCAACCGCAACCGTCTCTGCTCATTCTAGGCTTGGTTTCTCTCCCACTCTCAGTTAAGCTTTGGAATATAAATTAACTTCCTTATTGTTCAGATTGCCAATTGTTTCTAGGTAGTGAAATAATATGTTTTTCTTACATGGAATGGATTTTGTTTTACTTCATTTTGCTAAGTTTAGCCCTACACTGGAGTTTTCTTTTGGCTAATCCAAAGCATGGCTCAAATGGTTTCAGTAGAACAGTAGTAAAACATCTCCTTTCTTGCCTCACCCCACTAAAACTTTGCATTTGACCTCCCTGAATTTGATCAACAGATCCTCTTGCTGTGCTAAGACAACCCTGTTGACTTGGCGAAACCCTTGTGAGATCGAAGTGCAAATGTTAACCAAAATCCTTTTTCTTACAGCTCGATGATTTGATTACCTTTCCATCAGGTTTAAATTGAGGAGTCTATAGTAAGAGAAATTTTGTCCCAAAGGAAAACTTTTGTTTGGGCATGATCGCCTGGCCATTTTGCATGATGTTTATGAAAAACAACCCTTGTTGTCTTCTCAAAACCCTTACGAAACCCATGCTCAATAAGAGTTGTTGTCACTGCTCTCGTGACCTTTTGACTTGAGCATGTTGTCCTAAGCTTTAAATTTACAAAACACAATTTAGATTAACCTTATACCGAAGATAATTATTTTTTGTGGGTCAAATTCAAATACGCTTTATAACAATTTCAGCAAGTGTGCTGGTTTTATTTCATCAATGCCTTAAGGAATGGTATGCCAAAAACGAGCCTCTTTCAACGAAATTTTTTCTGGTGATCTCTTTATCAACCCACTAGAAAAGAGAATACTACAGAAGCAAGGGATTTTCTGTCCGCTTATTTGATTGCTTAATTTGAGGAACTTTCCATAGGCAATTTCACTAGCAGCAAACCAGAGTGTTTTTACATTGTTAGGAGCTAACTTTCAACCTCTCGGGCACATTTACATAGTGACCTTTGTACAGACTTGGGCGAGTTATTGTCAGTATGTGGACAGTGTGGACCTTCGTTACACTTATCAAGCTTAGTTACTCTCTTGTGCCTACTTTGGAACCATGCCGTTTTTGGACACCATTAGTGTCGTGTGTTTTGGTTATGTTTTCTTGCTATACAATTAAAAACCGCAAATGTAAAATGGATACCCTCCTTTAACTCTGTTGCATGGCAATGATGGGAGTGTTCTTGATGTGTGATTAAAATTATCATAATATTGTTGTATCTCTTGAAACCCTCTTCTTATTGAATAGAAATGATACTTGTTGTGAATGAAGAAACTCTCTCTCTCTCTCTCTCTCTCACACACACACACACACACACACACACACTCTACTCTTGTGAGATGTTTATACTAAATGGAAGAAATGTATTGATTTGAAATGTTTTGATTACTTTCTCTAAGTTAAAAGTTATATTGTGTTGCTTATTGGGTAGAGTGTAGACCATGCCAACTTTGTGCCGACCCTCGATGATACAGGTGTGTAAGTGTTATGGCAAGAATGCAATGATTATAAACCAAATGGGAGAAATGATTTGATTTGAAATGTTGTGATTTCTCTCTAAATTAAAAGTTATATTGTGTTGCTTATTGGGTAGAGGATAGACCATGCCGGCATTGTGATGACCCGTGATGATACAGGCGTGTAGGGGTTGTGACAAGAATGAAAACGAATGTTGAAACTTGGACAATTACATCACATGTAGTTATTCTTCTATTCCATTTGAACAAAACGAAATTTCTTAACATCATGTACTTGTATAGGTGAATATTATATAGGTGTTTAGTATCATAGGGGACAACATTAGAAATGGTAATTCTTACATCTTAAAAGAACCATGTTATTTTATCGAAACATTGAGAATGAATTGGTAACTTGAATAGATACATAAACCTTTTTTGTATGTTGTTATAGTCCAATTTGACACTGAAGTGAAACGCCAAGTCGTTAATAATGTAGAAAGTAACTATAGTGTGGTGTAGAGTAATTCGTTGTAAAAATAAATAGGAAACAAATTGAAACCAACCTCACAATGGACCTATTGCACTAAATAATTTGAGTAGCTCATGTTTATAGCTCGTCGCTATCGATGGGTAGCCCCACATGGAGTGGGTCACACTGACATGACTCTCCAGTCGTGCCTAGGTGGATAAGGCCCTCCATCTTTGGGTGTTGCCCCTACTAAATGTCACTTGTTAAGTTTGTTTTTACTCTACGTGATTAGCAAATTATACCAATTGACCTAGATGGTTAACCTTCCTCCTATCTTGTGTATAGAAGTTATTTGAAGCATTGTACATGACATGAAAGTTTGTGTCGATATTAGAGGGTTACTATGACAGTAATGCCTTATCCCTTGTGCCTCGATGCACAAATCTAGTGGTGTCTCTGTGGTGTGATTGTTTCTCTCATCAAGAGTGGGATTAGCCTACCCCTAAGATTATCCTAGGAGAGTGTGTGTGGGTGGTCGTTATAACATTGTAATAACAATATTGTGCCTAGTAAGAGCTTGGTGAATTTTCACTTTGGAGCTTGAGATGCTCCCTTCTTGAACCCGTTTTATAAGTTATATGGTGATTGATGATGGTGATGTGTGGTGCCCCCTAGAGGGAAGCACATATGACTTAAGGGATGGAATCCTAACCTCGTAGTGATTTGTAATCCACTTCCTTGTGTACTCTAAATGTTTCACAAAACAAAAGAATAAACAAGTAATTGAAATTGCACATGTATAACTAAGTTTACAACTTGCATGATTAGTGTTTATGTGGCAATTTTTGTCTGTGTTATGTTGTAAAAGCACACCAGGGGTTGTCTTGTGGTTTAAGCGTAAAAAAATTCACTCGGGTTTAAGCTGAAATTTTTAGGTCAAAAATATTGGGCATGATAGGGCCAGGTTAGGTGAGAAAAAAATGGTGAATTTTAACTGACTTACTTTTTCCATTATTGTCGATATTTATTAAATTTTCAAATTAGCGTACTACGTTAAATTTGGCACTTAAAAACTCTAAAATTGAAGTGTAATCAATAAATTAAACTTGTACGCCCAATTCTGCATTAATTTTTTTCATTTCTCAATTTCCCGAAAAGCGTGCAAGTTATTGATTAAAACAACAGTAAATGAAGGAAAATTAGAGATACAAACCTCCAAAATTGATAACAGAGTTCTTTCATGAGGGACTATGTCTCCGGGTTTGCGAATATGACGAACCGATCCTATTAATGATGCAAAATAAACACAAATCTTACATCAAATTCTTCAAAATGTGCAATAAGACCTGCAAGTGTCTCAGACCAACTCTAGGAAGTCTTCACAACTAGCTCTCAGCTTTACAGTGGCATCTTTCCACACAAAAATGGTCTCCACCTACATTTTCTCTCTCTAGAAAGGCATAATCATCTCTCTAAAAAGACATTCTCTCTCCAAAATGGAAAAAAACTCTCCAAATTGGGCAAATGTGTCTTTGCTATCTCCTTATAACATCATCCCTGGATAAAAGTTTGATAACAAGCAATAACTCTCCATTGAAATGGGCTAATTCTCCAAAAAGGAGTTTAGGACTAACACAGTCCTGCCACCACCTACTTAAAATACAAACTCGCGCCCTATACATTGTTTCTACCACATATGGTATAACGGCGGGTCGTATATATTTTTGGAAAAAGGTGCCAAGTTCGAATCCCACTTCTTCGCCTTTGTTTTTGGGGTCTATCTCCCAAAACAAACTTTAACAATAAAAATCCCCGCTTATCCAACTGAGTAGCTCGGTGGTCCAATGGTTAGGCTCCTTGTTTGGCCGCTATAGGTCACCGGTGCGAGCCCTACGGCTCATGCGTGGGAGAAAGTCAATGGGATTAGCCCTTTTTTGCATTTCTTATAGGATAATAATTCCACATCTGCCACACTTGTGAATTAGTTAGGCTTTTTACAGCCTCAAGCGGTTTGTTTAGCCCATGACTTTGGTCATACATTTAGTTTTTTTTGTTGGCTTAGCCAATTCGCCGTCTAGCTCGATGCTTGGATTCGATTGGCATTGATCTTTGTGAGGTGGTTGTTAGTCTCGAGCTTGCCTCGGGCTCAACTTGTGAGTTGGCGATGTTATCTCGCCCGAGTTGTGTGGGTTGTGCATTGGACTCGGTTCCTACGAAGTGGCTGTTGTGAGTTGTAAATCCCAACGGGCTTGTCGGTTTACATGATCTCGAGCTCGCCATCTGGTTCAACCGGTATGGTGGAGATAAGTTAGCAATGTGATGAGTTGGCTTGACTCGCCAGGTAATGAAGTGAGGTGGCAATGTAAACTCGGACCCAATTTGATCCTCAACTCGATCCCAACTCGTTGAGTTGGATGGAGAACTTTGAAAGATATAGGGACTTAGTCCCACATGCACCATATTGTGGACCTCAATGAGGTTGATAAACAAAATCACATGTAATACAATGTGAAGAAAGGCGATAGGGTTCCCCTCTTGAAAAAGAGCGGACTCCACCGACTGTTGGGTCCCTAACTGGCATACTATGTGGGACCCACATTGACCATTGAAGATAGAAAGATGTAAACCCTTATTTTGCTCGGAAAAACACTGACATTTATTGCACCCACATTCCGCCACTTGGCACGCTCTCATTCTACCACAATGGTGTTGTGTAAACCTGTTATTTATTTTTTCCAGTTGAACCTGAACTTCAACGGATTGTATCTTCTCCTTACGGACTCTATTTTCCTCCGTTCAAAAGCCATCCGAAAGCTTTCGACAAGCTCTTCGTAAGCAAATGGGTTTGGGAATTTAGGGAACATTGGACCTATGAATATCCTCCGGATCACTAGGTAATCCTAGGAGGAAACATGACCCCCAATCCCTCCTAACATTTAAGGATGAAGAAACTCCCAAGGCAGTGAAGAAACTCATAGTTTGCTTGTCCCCATGGCCTGGGAAACAGTTGGGTAAATTTACAATGTTGAGGACTCAAGAGCATAGCCATAACACTGAGGAGTAGATATGCATCACCAAGAGACAATTTGTTGGGGCTCCTTAGTAGTAGTGTTGTGCAAACACGAGTGATGCCTCACTAGCCTTCCTGACTTAGTGATGAAGTAGTAGTACCCAAAGGGCACTGAATGCCGCCAACCTTCATGATGGGCTGAAATTATGAGAGAAACAACTTGGGATCTAGGTATCCTTTGCTTATCAGGAAGTGTCTAGGGATGAGGGGATTAGGCTGGGTAGTCCTAGGAAGAAACAAATTGCTCCCCCTAGAATCCCTCCTTGTATCCAAGGTCGAAGAAACTTCCCTGGCAGCGAAGAAACTCATTATGTGTGCCTATATTATCCAAAGGGCACTGAATGCCACCAACCTTCGTGATGGGCTAAAAGAAAGATGTGATCAACTTGGAGGATCTAGGGGCTCCCTATAGGGACATGCATTGAAGGATGAAAGTTAGAGAAATTACTTTTTCCCTGTCTTGAAGGAAGTCACGATGGCCCACAATGTTACCGGAATCTTCTCAACCCAATCCTATTCAATCTACATGTCTTATGCAAAGTACCGAGAATTCAATGCTTTACCCTATCAATTTTTCTTTGTAAACTATGGACTAGAGTTTTGATGATAGATTATGAATTTCTCCTTTTAAGTTTTGTCACGTAATTTATAGAGAGCACCCAAATTATTGCAATATGGGTTGTTGTGATATTGGGAGTTAGTGTTAAAGATTCAGGATCCAGATGCCCCTATAGATTGGATAAGGCATGCGCTCTTCCCTTGAGCAATGGTAAGCTGGTGCTCTATTCCCACGATGGCAAGGTAGATAGAGACCCGATATTCGATTCTATATAGCTGGTTGTGATGGCACTATCTCCCCGTCTCTATATGATTCGGTGGGCCTATATATTGTTAGGCTGAACTCCCCTTGAAATTTATAGGGTTTCTATCTGGAGGGCGAGGACCCCCTATCTCCCAGATCATTGTACCATCGATTAAGTTAAAAGGGTAACCAAACCTGATTTGATGTGCTCAGAGAGTTTTGGTTGTGCTTCATACAAATTGTGCCAAAGCACTTCGAAGGTTGCCATTTGGTCAAGAATTTAATGAATACATTTTTATCTACCTTCTTTGTGTTTTTTTCTTCTTTATAAATAAACGCGTTTGACTAGAGCTATGAACCATAGTACAATCAACCAAGATATATCAATTAAGCTCAACAATTCGCGAACCACGAACCACCACACTTGAACACACGTCTAGTGAATCACGAGCCGCCACGCATGTACACACTACCAGCAAACCACGAGCCGCCATGCTTGAACACACATCTAGTGTAGGTCTTCTCGAGCCAGAAACTACCACAGTCAAACGAGCCTGTCAGCCGCACCACCTTGGACATTACCACCTCGAAGGGGGATCGTGCCTTAGTGGGATTTGAACCTGGGTGGAGCTGGAAACAACCATCTGATTTAACCGGTCCACCCAAACCCCATCGGCAAAACTTTGGATGGTAAATGCTTTTATTGTACCAGAGCTATGAACTAGAGTGGTGGAGCACTTTCTCTAAGTGGGACATGGGGGTGGGCTTGGGTCCTTAATGTCTGCCGAGCAATCTGCATTCAGAGCGCTCCGCTATGTTCTGTTTGGTCCATATGGAGAAGTTCGACCCCTACATCAAGGTGTCCCCATGACCACTTATTGAAAGCATCTAATGAACTCAATGGGAATGGAACTTGGGTTGATGATTACAAACTACTTGTAACTCACCAATAGCCCAAGACCTTGAGTTCTCTACCTTCTTTGTGTTGGCACGCTTTAAGTGATCCAAAAAATCTAGACCCTAATATTTCAAGGTTTCTTGTAATAAGGTAGGATAAAATGACATGAAGTGCAAGTGAAGAGGTTTTCCAAATCATTGATGGAATTACACATTTAGGTAAGTCCCCCAAATCTTAAATTAATTTTGGTGGAGAACCAACATCCCTCTGGTGTTGTATGTCCTTGTGATCCACGTACCATGCATAATGACATCAATAAAGTTAATTAGTTATTAGGTTTGCATTCCTTTGATATTGTCAAGGTGTAGATATTTCCCAAGGGGTTGAGGGGCGGTGTCTTTGCTAGGAAAGGGGGAGAGGGGAGGCGGAGACGTCAATGCATCATTGCGTCTCCAAATATGCTCAGAGATTATATAGTTGGCATCACTACCTTTGCATCATACCCCACATTAGCATGGGTAGCTTTCTTTTTTGTATTAGGCACTTCTGTGATGGATCTTTGTGTTCTTGACATGAAATGGCTCTTCTAGTTGTATGAGTCACGCCTGATGAAAGATGCCCAGAAAATCAATTAAAGACTGATTTTGTGCTTTTTTTTTTATATAATTGTTTTTCACATTTGTATATCCAAAATCAATTGAAGATTGATTGTGGTAATTAAAATTTGGTGGTACCGCACAGAAGCACATATTGCCACCATTCTTGCTGTACTTGTGTGTGAAGCTTCAAACAATGGACACCTCTTCTTAGCAGATGGTCCGAGATGCATACCCTCCAACGACCATTTTCTTCTTTGCATCTAAAGTACCATTCCATGCCTTTAACTCTTTGAAACTTATTGGTTTAGAGTAGAAGACCAAAATTGAGAGCATTAAAACTGAAGCCAAACAATGAAAACAGAGAAAGGAACAAGACCCGGCACAGTAAACAATTTTTATAAAGCCAACAATTACCGAAACCGCCAGGACATCAAAAAAACAGAAGTGAGGAAATAATTCAAAACACCAAGCCCTTTGAGGTAGAAAATGACAACAATTCTAGTTACTTCCCAAAAACGTGAATTCAAGAAAATGACTGCAGAATTTCATCAATGCAAGATTCCACCATAAAAGAAGAGTTAAGAAGCTTAATTGTAGTTTAACCGTGATCAGTAGGAATTTGGGAGTGTTTGTCACGGCACTTGTCATTTGTGGTTTCGTAGATTGTTTTCTGCAAAAGTACAAACTTTTATTATCTGATTCTTTGATGTTCAGAAGTGAGGTTCCTTTTCATTTCATTCTCTATGCCTTGCAGTTCTCTATATTAGTGAACTTGGTTGAAAATAAATTCAGAAATTTTCTCTGGCATTGGGCTGTTGGTTAATGCCAGATGCTAAAGTTATTGAATAGAATTATGGGGAGTAGTTAATCAAATTGTTTTTGGAAAGGTATTGAAAGGTTTTCTACCTTTCCATGTTTAGAGTAGTATAGATATTGATTTATTTAAACTCTTTCTTAATTATGCTTACATGATTTTTGTTTCAGAGTGGTCCTGATTTACTCATTTGTGATGAGGCCCATATGATTAAAAACACAAAAGCTGATATAACTCAGGCATTAAAACAAGTGAAGACTCAACGCAGAATTGCATTGACAGGCTCACCTTTACAAAATAATGTGATGGAATACTATTGTGTAAGTAACATTTTTTGTAATGCTAATTATAGACATCGTAGCTGGTTTATCTGAAATCAAGCCGTAATGTATAGTTTGTAATGTGTTACGTTCTCTGCAGATGGTGGATTTTGTAAGAGAAGGTTTTTTGGGTACAAAGCACGAGTTTAGAAACAGGTAGGTTCTTTTCCTTGGCATGTTTAGTTTGTTTGATTCAGTGTCCTTTATTGATCTCATGTCTCATTTACATCAATAGCTAAGCAGTTACTGTGAGTTTTATTATATTCCTGTTGTTTTCTAGTGGACAGTGTATCCTTGAACCCTACACTAATAGCATTAAAACTGCAGGTTTCAAAATCCTATAGAAAATGGGCAGCATGCCAATTCAACAACAGATGATGTGAAAATCATGAATCAGAGATCGCACGTCTTGTATGAGCAGTTAAAGGGTTTTGTGCAGCGTATGGGCATGAATGTGATGAAGGATGAGCTTCCTCCAAAAGTTGTATATGTAATATCTGTAAAGCTCTCTTCATTGCAGCGGAAACTCTACATTAGATTTTTAGAATACCATGGATTTACAAAGAATGAAAAGACCACTTCTGCAAAAGGGCTGCAAAGAAAATGTTTCTTTAGTGCATATCATGCTTTATCTAAGGTATTGATACTATGCCAATATTTGTTTCTTGAGAGAATGATGAGTTAATCAGACATGTTTGTAGATTTGAGAGAAGAGATTGAGATCATGGTAATATTTTTTTATATTTTGTCTTTCTAGATTTGGAATCATCCTGGCTTATTGCAAATCGCAAAAGAACATAGAGATTCCCAACAAAGTTATGATACAATTGAGAATTTCCTAGTGGAGGGTAGCTTCAGTGACGATGATATGGATCAGGATTTCAATGGAGGTGAGTATTGGCAATAAATATGCTTTATTGATTTTGATTGTGGTTGCATTCGTGACTTTTTTTTAATTAATATGGGAAATCCTCAATGCTCAAATGCCAGTCTAGATAAGATGCATGTATCATGGAATTTGTTGACTAGAAATCTGTAAGATAAAAATCTTGAATGCAGCCAGAGTTGCATGGATATGGATATGGATATGCAAAATTTTTAAGAACCCCAAATATGGATATGGATGGATATATCAGTGTTATGAGGGGATGCATTCCTTCTAAGTGCTAGATGTCCAAGATGTTTCGGGGACTTGTGGATGGGGATGAAATCTGCTCTCATGCACCTGTCAAAGAAAAAAAGAAAGGCGACATCCGTGGAATTCCGAGAATGTTTTTGGGACATCCCTGGTTCTTCATAGGTTAGGGGATGCCAACATGGATGTCAGGACGTCCCCGGGAAGCTTAAGGGATGCCCCGGTGTCCCCATTGCTCCCTGACGTAAATAAGGCCCAAAAATTTAAAAACACTTAAAAACAGTTAAAAGGAATTGAATATTATGACTTTGAAAAAGGGAAACTGAAACATAATATGCCATGCAGTGATAGCAAATGTATATCCTTTTCCCATTTGAAGTTACCTTCCCAAGAAATGAATTTCTACAGTATCGTTTTATGTAGTTTCCAGAACAAGATCTTTTAATATGAGTGCTGCTATTTTACATTGTAAGCTTTTTTATATACAGAAATTGCATCTATAAAATCACATGTATATTTTTAAGGCTTTCTTTCGTTTCAAATTTTTGTTATGTAGCTCTTTCTACCTCTTTTTCTACGATAATAGATTGTATGTAAGTTCTTAGTGTTTTTCTTAGCTGCTTTTGTCTATGGATGGCTATGGATGTGGTTTTCATGGCCCCTGCTGTTCCAAAAAGTTATTTTCTAATTTTGGAGATATAAGTGACATGATAAAGAGGTGTTGCATGCCCTGTGGTAACATTTCTGGCTCTGGTGCTGAAATTTTTATCTTTCATGTTTTTGTTTAGGCTGGGGGACTTGTTGTTTATTGTTGATATTTATGTTTTACTATAATAGCCATCCCCCAGCTGTCTCCCCTGCAATCCGGGAAATCATTTTCTGTCCTAGAAACCCCATCCCCACATCCCCACGCCCCCCTATCTTGGAAGCCTAGGTAACTATAGTGTGTATATATATTTATGTGTGTGTGTGTTCTCCATCCTGTTCATTCGCTTTTGCATATTGGAGGGAGAAGAGGAAAAAGGAAGAAAATGATCAAGCAAAAGTATAAGAGAGAAGGAACAAACAAGATATTCTCTGAAATGGAGAGGCAAGAAACCCAAACAACCTGAAAGGAGAAAAAAGTTCACAAATCATTCCCGCATCAGAAAAAGTTCCAATGATCTGGATAGAGGACAGAAATCAAACCTGCGATCTTGCTTTTCAAAACAAATGCCCTAATATGTAGATTGATGGGTACTGGCAAAGTTTTGTGGATCTCTAGAAATTCTTAGGAAAACATTGGGGTATTTGATATGCAATCCAAGTAAAATTGTTACCCCTGGGTTTTATTCAAGTTTCTTTTGAATCTTTAAAATCTAGAGGTGAAGCCTTCCGAAATGGGCAATGGTTTATGGGAAGAGTTGGGTTGTTTGTGAGGTTGGGGGAAGAGGGCTGTGATCCAAAATCTGAGGATTTATCCAAAGTCCAGTTTGACCAAAATTTTATGGGGCTCCAAATATAATATTGGAAAGATTAATTTTGTACCTAAGTTGGGAATCGTCCTGGAGAATAGATTTGGATGGAAAAATCTCTGAAGTAGGGTTGTCATCTTTATGGGCAAGAGTCTGTATTAAAGTGGATCTCTCTGAGGAAATCAAGTTTTAATCAGAATTTAGAGAATGGCCGCAGGAAATTGACAATGAAAATATCATTTTCAGGTGCCGGATAATGGAGGCATGTCCATTAGAAGAATAAGTTGTATTAATGGTAAAAGGAAACTCACCGCCTAATAATATTGTATCAATGGTAAAGGAGACACACCATCTCTTTTTTCAACCTAGCAATCAAGAGGGAGACCCGAAGACAGACTGTATTCAAGATTCAGAAAATCCCAAAGTAATGCAGGATGAAGGTTCAACCAGATTTGGATTGTGAATCTGAAGAAGAGAATGAGAATGTTGATGAAATTGATGTAGAGGATAATTGGGATTAGAGAACCTCTCTCATTCTCAGCTAAAGGAAGTTCTTAGCCAGTTAGTTCTAGATAAGAAAATGTAATTAAATTGGAAAGGAATGTATCCCAATGAGGAAATAAGGACTTGGTTAGTGCAATCAATACCGAGATTGTTAAAACATAGATTAAACATTGGGTGAGGCAGCCAGAAACAAATATCAGATATGCTAGCAAAAGTAGAGGAGAAAAAGAAAGAATAAAAAGAGACAACCAGTAGGCAGCACCGAGGATGGGGATTTGGAGGAGGGCCTAAAAAAGGAACAGCCTTTTGGGTCCACTAAGAAGCTTCAACAGGGGATAAATCCTATACCCGCTTTAGTGGACACAATCATAGGCTGTTGAAGCAACTTATAAGCGAGAAGAAGCATGATATTGTATTACTTTCAGTCAAAATTAAAATAGATGAAAAAGAAAATTGTATTATTACGTTTTGTTCTTTACCATATTCGTGGGATAATCATATTATGGCCACTATTAGCACCACATCTACTTTAAAACTTGAGAATATGATAAATATAAACAGATGAATATGAGAGGTTTTTACTGTGTGTTTGCTATTGTGTACTTTGTATGCGCGCCAAAGATGGGTCTCAATATCTTACTCTCATAAATCAAATGTTCTACAAGGGTATTGAGACAACGAGTGGGAAACACACATGTACCAACACACAAAGGGGTAGAGTTAAAGGGGCTACAACGAGCGGTAGGGTCGCATATCTAGAGGGCAGTAATCCCTACACTAGGTCAACCTAGGGTTTCCAAGGCTCGCGGTCAAGGTAGAGGAAGGAACCCTACTGAGATATTAGTAGTCGGGTGTGGAGAGATATTGATCAACAATAAACATGCATGATATAACTGAAATGAAAGCAGTAATAGCTAAGGAGCTGATAATGGATAAGACTATTATGCTAACTAGCATCCAAACATGTGTAATACTAAGCTAACATAACACAATGACGAAAGGAAATTAACTTATCTATGCAAAATGACAAGAAAATGGCTAGAGCACTCACCTTGGACTTGTAGGGTGGTCACTAATGCATCTATCTCTCTAGAGAAGCAACATGTCGAGAGAGAATCACTATCAGGTGGAGAAGGGGAACACCGTTCCTGTCCTAGACTCACTATAGGTGACCTAATAGTGCAAGCAACCATCCAAGAAGAAAAGTATCCAATCCAATCCAAGCAAGATGCAAGATGAACCAAGAGCTAGGTGAGCAGATGCGAAGATGGCGCAAAAGAGTAGAGCAAATGGCAGTTCGAATGATCTGACTTCCTTTTCTTTTGACTGTCAAATGAGTGGCAAGTATATATAGGACGCCATCACCTGCGGGTGATGGCGCCTGCCGTGGGAAAATATAACACCGACATGGTGTCGGCCAAGGGTAATGAAAAGAGGTAATGTGTCGTGAAAAGTGAAAATAGTGTGTTATAGACTATAGATGTGGATAAACAAGGTGCAAAGTGGTGGATTGCAAGCAAGAAGTTGTGAGTGTGATGCGCGTGAGACCTAGGAGGACAAGGATAACTAGTGTAAGGAAAACTAAGGCCAAGACCAAATAACGACACTCTATCCGTGTACTGTCTCTAGTCCATAATGGTTACATGAAGAACCATTCCCCATTCTTGACAGGCCCCTTAAGGCACCCGCTCTAGAAATAGATGCATCAGTGACCCTTGTCTGGACAAAAGAAATTGTTAGTAACAGGTATGAAAGATGAAAAGTGAAAAATTAGGTGTATACATACTTCTGCAGTGGTTGACCGATGAGAAGCCCAACTCACTGGATGTGAAAGCAGGAATTGCTGAGTTCCCGTATGTAGGTGATCGTTGGAAGTATGTGGTTGGTTGGTGAAAAACCTAGCATTCACTGGATGTCAAAATGTGAGTAGTTGTGTTTGCGTATGTAGGTGATCATGTGCAGTAGATATCCCAAGTAGCAGAAAGCAAACCTATATTATGTATGGACATATGTGTTTGTTTTAGTTTCTGTGGTGTGTTAACTCCCCATTTTCGCACTAAGGGGGGAATGTTAGGAATATTAGTGCTTCACTATATGTATGTGTGAGTAAATAATATTAGTCAAGAGTGCGAGAGATTTTAAAGATTGATTTATTATATCCTTGAATAGCGACAATATGACGGTGGATCTACACATAGCGGGGTATGAATAAAATATAATTTATTTATTTGCATAAAGTGTTCATGTGTGTGTATGTTGTCATCTCATTCGAATTTCGTCACCGAGCATGGTTATATGTTCATTAACATCCAATTTAAGTTCATTTTCTGAAGCAACACATCAAATTTGGAAGCACACAAGACAAACTAATTTATGGCTATACTAATCAAGCAATTGAAACAACATGCAATATTAAATAACAAAAAATAAGGTGTTGTGATAATCCATGATCCTTATACAAATTGGTCCACTTTGGCTACTTTCATCATGCTCTTGTCCTCAATGTCCCTTTTCCATTCCTCATTTTGCGATGGGGTACATCGCAAAATGACACCAATGGCATTAGTATTAGGTTGTTAAAAATCCATAATCGATAGTAGAATATTTAGTATTCAAAGCAATAAGATCTTATCTACAATCACGACATTATATATAAATCATGAATCTCAATGCATAAGCATGTTATCATAATATAAACATGTTTATCAAAATTATCTACAAGTTATACAAGATTTATAAATTGTCACTTAGCGAGTTGAGTACAAACTGTTGTGTCTCGATAAATAATAAGTTTTTAGATCATTTGTTTAAACAACAAAAAGTTGGTTGAAATTGGGATGTGACACATATATGAAAAAATGTAGTCCTTGGATAAAATTGTGACACGGGACTTGATAAAGTTTCCTATTGGTAGAAAATTAAATTCGAGCATACAAATTCAAAGGGATTCACCGTATAGGAAATTGTGGCTAAATAGGAGGAATATGTTGAGATGCTATTGCAGAGGTTTAGAAAGAACGAATGTAAACATGCGAGTACTCCATTTCTAGTTGGTCTAAAATTATCTATTGAGTTGTAACCCAAGAAGATATTGAAAACATGTCTCAAGTTCCTTATGCAAGTGTGGTTGGAAGCTTGAATGTATGTGATGGTTTGTATCGGACCTGACATTTCCCATGCAGTGGGGGTTGTGAGTAGATATATTTCCACCCAAGGTAGAAACAATAAATTGTCGTGAAGATGCATGGCACTTTAAATTATGTAATCTGCTTTGAAAGAAGACCTGGGGAAAACAAAAGACCAAGTGTCCACGGTTTTGTTTATGTTAATGGGGTTGGAGATCTTGAATGTCAGAGATCCTCAAGTGGTATTATGCTAAACCTTTTCGGTGAACCGGTCAACTGGATGATAAAGAGAGAATTTGTTGCACCCTCAACTATAGAAGGTGAGTACATGACATTCACTCATGGAAGTAAGGAAGTCCCATAGTTATAAATGTGTTTAAATTTTGGATTTATACAGAAAACTATAAGACTAGAATATGACATTCAAAGTGCAGTCTGTTTGCTGAAGAACCCCACTTGTCATCCTCGGTTGAAGCATATTAGTGTACAATATCATTTTGGTAGAGACAATTGAAAACAAGGAATTGTTGACAGAGAAGGATGATATATTGAAGAATGTTTTTGATTGACGCACGAGGCCGCAAGGGTGAGGAACTCAAGTTCTACAAGACTAGCGGGGGTGGCTTGCATGACTGTGAGCTATTGCGAGGCAGGCTGTGAGGCTACATGCAAATCATTTATCCTACGTTGAGAAGCAATGGTCCACATTGCATCTTCAATTAGTTGCGGAAATTGATCCAATTGTTGTTGAAAGTTGTAACACTTAGCTTGAGAGCATATTGCTCAACCTTGACCACCCAGAACAATTGATTTGTGCCATGGCGGGTATTCGTGTTCACCACATAAATGATATCATCCGTATCTGCAGGACACAAGGTTTTGGGATCCAAATCAGTAGGATTTTGTGTTATTGTGGGCTCAAGAAGTGAAGGGAAGTAAGTTAAGGAGCTTCACATTGAATATTGTATGTATGCCCAAGTATGAGGGAAAATCAAGAATGAATGCATTCTCACTAGTTGCGAAGAATGGTGTAAGGACCATAATGTAGATTCTTGAACTTTTGATTTGGACCCTTGATACGTTCCTTTTGAATATGCACGAAGACTTTATCACCAATTTAGGATGTATGAGATGTGGGATGCACATCATGATGCTCTTTGTATTCTTGTTATGAGCATGAGAGAATTTGCTGATAAACAAATTGTATGTGTTGTAGAAACTTCCACTCTTTTCCTACTTCACTTTCTTGTGTGCCCAACTTAATGCCAACATGTACACGATAGTAGATGACTAGAGGTGCCGCTAGTTGGAACCCAAAATATGTCTGGAATGGACTATGTTGCGTAGAACTCTGAATAGCTCTATTGTAGGCATGTTGGATGCAAAACAAGTTATCATCGCATGTGCGACCATGCCCACAATTGTACAAGACTAGAGAGAGATTGATAACTTTTGTTTATCCAAGGATGAAACACTGTTGAACTATTCAAATGCGTATCCATCGATTCCCACCATGTTTTCTAGAAATGACTCACAAAGCGATGATCTACTCGGATACGATGGATGTTGGGAGTCCAAAGTGCACCCAAATATGGCTGAAGAAAGCATGAGAAGTGCTAACTAAATCAATGCCTTTCTTGCAAGGAACCACAGTGGCCATTTTTGAAAACATATCCACTACAACAAACACACATTGTGTTGGTGCTTTGTCATAGACAACTCCGCCACGTAATCCATGTTGATGCTTTGTGATGGCTTGAATAGAACTGACAGAGGTGTGTAAAGTCCTACCTTCCTATTCATGAGCATTGCGATACAATAAGGAATGCGAAGCGTTGATGTGGTGTTGCATGTTTGTGTGCATGTGCAACCAATAGAAATGTGATTGTAATTTGTCTAGTCTTTGTAATGTTGAAGTGCCGTGATGTATTGGCATGGTGTCCCTCCCAAATGAGTCTATAATGGGATGGGTCATCAAGTACGTAAAGATGTCCAAGCCTCTGGAAAATATTGTCATTCAAATAGAACTCCCAAACCTGTTCACCTTGCAAGAGAGTAGTATAGGCATATGCAAGGTCCTTGTTGGCAGAGAAAAAGAGGGATATCTGCTCTGTGAAGTTGTGGCCGTGTGTGTCTAGCATTGTGAGAAGTGCATGTATCGGCAGTCAACTAAGGTAATCTGCTTCCTTGTCAGCCCTTGCCTTCTTGAGTTTATCACAAGATGGCATTGTTGCAGGTAATTGATCCACTTGATGTGGCCCACATTCTCCAGTTTACTCTAGGTGTGCAGGAACTTAAGGGGCTTATGATTGGAATGATGACCGTCTTCTTACCCAAATTTAAGTGCCATTGTTGTTTGACTGCTTGCACAATAGCATACAATTCTTTCTCATAGTTGGAGTACTGTTGAACTGTGTCGTTGAATGTCTCTAAGTGTTATGCTACTGTATATACATGTTGAATGATTTCCACACACCAAGTGCATATTTTGATGCATCGGTGTGAAGTCCAAAGGAATGTGCAATTGACGACTATAGGATATCAATTGACGACTATAGGATATTTTGATGCATCGGTTTGAAGTCTGAATGGGCTCAAATGTTTTCTCACACAGTGCATTGAATGTTTCTGACTAGTGGGACACTGAAATGGACGCGTTCAATGTTGCGAAGGTGATCTTCTCTTCATCATTGGAGTTGTCATAGAATTAGGCCTCAAGTTGGCGAACCCGCTTATGCAAATGCTGCGGCACCAATCTTGCCTTCAAACATTGGGATGTCATAATTCAATTGGACATTGTAAGGGGTTTGATGTTGGAACCTTTGGTGAGCGGGTTGTGAGAAGGAAGATGATGTGTTTCTTGGGTTAAGCTGAAACATCAACATGCGGAATTGACCTAAGAGCTCGGTGCATTGTGCTTCTAGGGTGTACTTAATCAGCCTTAGTTTGCTTCTTGGCGTCAAGCATCTTGCTTTTGTTATGGCATTGTTTTGGGTAGACTGAAAAAAAAAGACGACTTCTTGTCCTTTCTCTCGTTGCGCTCGTGTGTTTACAGGCATTAGAAAGGACTATGCTGTGATACATTTGATTTGCATGGTGGTGCATAAGACTGGTTGTGCAGGCAATGCCACACTTAAGAGATATTTAGTGTATTGTAGAATGCATAGGAAATGCTAAACAGATTTCTTAACCAAACACATTCAAATATGGAAGACTTATTTGCAGAAATGCAACTTCTATTCAGTGGGAGAATAGGGATAGTATACAAGTGTACAAATGATATAATAAGGTTATGTGTGCATGCTATTATGATTAGAGGCTATGTTTTCAGGAAACGGAAACGGGTACAGGTCCCAAACGCGGAAATGCCAATTTTCAAAAAGCCTTGGGTACGAAACATTACGGGAAACATCTGTACAATATATTATCTAGGTAGCCGGTATGGGGGTACAGTACGGGTATGGGTACGGGGATCCGGTATGCTTTGTACGACAATTTTTTTGGGGGCCCGGGTACGTCACTTGGGTACGGCCGTACAATATATATATATATATATATATATATATATATATATATATATATATATATATATATATATCAAAAATATAGGAAATATTCAGCCTTATACATGAATAGAGTAAACAAATTATTAATTAAGTGAGATAGCCAAATTGCGTATTAATAATTCAATGCAGTTTGTCATGATATTCATTGATTGAACTTCGAACAAGTACATTGTTCAAACTCCAAGTGTTACAATGTCCAATTATTGACATAAATAATAACAAATCACATAACTGGACTGGAATTCCGGCTATTACCAGCTCCCTTCAAATCTGGCAGTTCAGATTCCTTTGGGGTTTCTCTTATTATTCCTGCATTAGTCTTACTTGCTAGTGGAGATACTGCCACTGTGTTTTTTGATCCTACATTACTCAAACAAATCTCAACTGTTGCAGTTTCAGCCATTGTTTTAGGTACTTCTGTGAAAGTTTTACCACAGTTGAATCATTTACGTAATCCCATCTATTGACCTTTATTGAACCCCCCCAAAATATTAAAAAAATTGAAAGAATTGTTGTTTTTACTGTGGGTACGGCCAGGGTACGTCCAGCAGTACCCGGGTACGTCTGGATGTACCCTGAGTGTACCCCCAGCATACCATACCCATGCCCTGCAGGGTACGTACCGGCTACCTAGTATATATATGCATAGTACTCATTTTAAAATTGTACTCCATAGACCATAAGAGATAAGTATAACTGATAAAACACTCAAAATATTTTGTATTCATTGAAATAAATCATTATTATCATGTATACTTATCTGTAGGACATTTCAAAGGAGTTTCGGTTTCGGAAACGTTTTGGAAATGAAATTGGGGGGGGGGGGGGGGCGGGGGGGCTAGCCGTTTCCTGGTAACAGAGATTAGAGGGGGAATGCTTCTTTGCTAATTTGCCTAGACAATAATGGAGACAGAGTAGTGTGGGAAGATACCAGATGTGCAGAGGATGCAAGTATTCTTACTATTTTTTTTGGGAGTGAGTACCCGATTGTTCATTACCTTAAGGGTTGAACACGTGTATTTATACATGTTAATTACAAAGAATGTAGTTACAAACTTACAACTAACAATTTTTGTAGGAGAAAAAGTTGCAAGACGCTACTTCTTCCTTGTCTGAGTAACGGTTGTGATATGGCATGTGGCATGTTGGTGAGGTGACTTGACATGGGGGTGGTGTGGAATGTACCACCTGATATGCCATGTGAAAATGAAGTGGTGACAAGAGAATGCTAAGTGTGGAAGTCCTGCACAGGTTTGCAGCAACGTTTGTCATGTGAAGAAGCAAGGCGCAAGTGTGTTGACGTGTGGCGAAGCTGTGCAATGGTGCTTAAGGTTGTGAGTTGGCACACAACATTGCAAGAGCTGTGAATATTGCGTAGTGGTTTGGCATACTACTATAGAAGCTGTGAGTGTTGCATGATGAAGGGTGCAAGATTACAGAAGCAACAAGTGTTGTGTCATGCTAGTGTTGCAAAAGTTGCAGAGGTGGCGAAGCTGATGTGTGGTGTCTGTGGGACTGTGTAGTGAATTGCACTAAGGTATTGCTACATTTTGCCAATGGTGCAAAGTGTTAAGCGAAGTGCGAGGGAAGTGAGAGCTGCATGATGCCACGAGTCTGTATGCCAGGAGTGAGGAGGCTTGGGTGGCTGCGAGATGTTGCAAGGCAGGCTGCGAGGCTACACATGAATCATTCAGACCATTATTGTACTTTGAAAATCTCGGGCGTGCCTTAATGTGGGGGAGTTAGCCTTTGTAGGTCCAAAATCCTGGACTTCTTTGCAATGTTGCTCTGTCACTACCGTTAAACCAGGTCTGTCAGACATCTTTGATATCTTCCATTTATTTCTCTTCCATTTATTTTCAGTTTATTTTTCTGTAGGTTTGATTTATATCCGAGAGAGATGCATTTTCACAGGGGCAGTATTCTGTTAGAATGATTGTCTGCATGATAACATTCATTTTGCTTTTGTATGTAAGAAGATTATAATAGTTGCAATTGCACCCTTTTTTACAAACAATGTAATTTTATGTATTTAGAGTTGCTGTTTTGCCAAAGTTAGAAAACTGACATTTCTAGTGTGGTTGGTCATTTGCCACAGATAAGATGACAGACAAAATGGACTGTGCAGGAAAGAACGCAGATAATGATGCTTTGGAAGAGGTGTTGACTCATTTCTTAACTGTCTGATTTTAGTCATGACCCAATACAGGGCGTGTTTGATAATATGTATTGCATTATCTCGTTCATGTGTGGAAATTAAAAGACGGATATTCTCTGCTGCTGATTCATGGGTTGATCTCTTTATATTTGCTAAATAATCTTGATTGTTATTTTTCAAGTGAAAGGTGCAATTTTAGATATGTGGAGAAGTATCGTTATCTGTCTGCATTGTTTGTCACATTCCAGGGTTTGATACATCCATATAACTGGTGGGAGGACATTTTACCAGAGAAAACTTACGGAAAAATTGATTACAGTGGCAAGATGGTTTTATTGCTAGATCTCCTTCTCATGAGTTCTGAACGAGGTGACAAGGCTTTGGTATTCAGCCAAAGCTTGAGCACTCTAGATCTTATTGAATCATTCTTGGAAAAATTACCTCGACGTGGAAAGAAAGATGAATGCTGGAGACAGGGAAAAGAATGGTACAGGTAAAGTAACCTAATAATTTTGCTTGATTGTTTCTAATTAATGTTTTGTCCTCGGAAGGAGAATTTCAGTGGATTCAGTGCTTCTCTTCCCATATCAGGTTAGAAATTCCAAAACGATTGATGCTCTTTTTTCCTTGCACATATATATATATCTCCACGGCAGATTGTTATTTAAATTTCCTTGAAGGAGGCAAGGATTGGTTGGGGAACGAAGGGATATTGAACTGGGATTATTTGAGGGTGGCCATAGGTTGCTGTTATTTTATCTTTTCTTCTCTTAGCTTCTTGATGAGTTGGGTTCCAGGGGTTGGTTTGAGGTGTGAAAGTGAGTTGAGGCATGGCGGTAGTTGATACACACATCTTGATGCAAGGTAGGAAGGTGGATGTGTGGCACATTTTTTTTGGATGATGCAACAGAAGACACCATTGAATATTATAAAAATTAGTGGGAGTGAGCACATCTGCAGCATAGTTGATAAATTCTTGGGTTTAGAATTTTAAATAAACAGACATACATACAAGTGCACATGCACAAATATACATTAAAATGTAACTGAGAAATGAGGGTTTGCAAATGCCTATTATGCAAACCCAGAACTGACATTCAGATCATGATTTACTGAATTTGATTAATAATTTATTATTCTATAACTGTTATATATTCTAAAGAGGGACCATTAGGGTGTCAATGTGTATATAACTTATAAGCCAAAATGACAAATCATAAGTCACAAAACTATAAAACTTAAAAAGACTTAAATATTAAGGTCTATCATCCAAAATTATAAAATTTGAGATCTGGAAAGCTCCATGGTTAATAGCCACGAAAAGCTCCAAATTGATGATAGTAACTCTATAGAAGCATTCTAAGCAGCAAAAGTAGTTGTGGTACTTCCCAATAACTGGCATATTGTCGTCTATAATTTTTTTTCACATGTTCTTCCAAGTCATATTGACAAATCGATGGTGTATGAGACTCAGCATTCAAATTCCATTATTACAAGGGCCCTCTCTGTAATTTTCCTTTGCATGGGATATAAGGGGGAGATTTACGTGAAGATATAAATAATCACCTGTCTTCTTTGTTCCTAGCTTGATTTCTCCCAGAAGATAAAATGTTAATGACTTGCAAATCAACTTGAACTGCTATGCTTTACATCTGAGGAGTATGATAGCCATCACATTTCAAGCATGGTATTGGCGTAATAAAGGCTCTATGAGAAAGTTTTTGAATATCTCCGAGTGCACCTTATTAGTGGTGAACATGGATAATTGTTTATGGTCTATTGTCTTTTGATCAAGATAAAGTTTGAAAAGTCATGGTTTGTATTGCATGGGGTCATCAATTATAATTGTTATGTGAATCATAGCTATTTAGTTTAAATCAGAGAGATCGGAATGTGAATGGGTTAATGGAATCATTCAAAGAAAGGGTAGATATAAATAAATTAAAATGAGATGGATAGGTTGAAGCACAGTAGCATTACTCAGCAAACAAATGTGAGTAATTGCAAGTAATCACAAACTGACAATTTCCCTGGGCTGTACATTTCAATAGTCAAACCCATGGCTTTTTCAAAAATGCTATGTATTTAAAGAAAACTGCAAATACGCACAAACAAAAAAATTGTGATTTATTCAAAAAAGGGTTGATTATTTCATTTATAAGAGGATGCCAAAAGTTTTTTGGGATTCACATTTGAAACTTCGATGGTATTGAAAATCAAAATTAAAAATGTTTTGAGTTGTGACTTTGTTTAATGACATTTTCAGCATAGATATAATTGTCATATTTAATACATGCTATATGGTTAATTTGATGCCGCCTACACTATATATTGACATGAAATAACAAATTAAAAAAGTTTTATGATATTTTTATGAGTACTCTAACATTTTTTCAATTTGCTTACTTTTTACTAGTGTTAGTGAAAAGCACTCACTTTTGGCCTTCTGTTCCGTTTTCGGGTAAATGATTGGAAGTTGGGAATTGGAAACATTAAATGTCTTTGCAAGAGTTTTAACCTTTGAATATAGGCTTCTCTAATATTCATTTGAAAATAAAATCATATCAGTTCAGAGCTTGTGGATCAGCAGTTTCAATGTCCCCAGCCTTTGATACAAGTGTATGGGGCACATCTCTACCTCCTGTCATGGTTTGGTTGATGTGTCAGCATCAGCCCCCAGGCTTTAGCAGATTTGACAGAGCTTAATTTCCTATACAATTTGTGCTGTGTTGTATTTTTCTCCCTTCTGAGAGGCCTCCTTATTTGCGATAACAGCTGTTGATTTCCTTGATAGATTCTGACTTGCATGCATGAATTTTCTTCTTGGTATTGCAAATCAGCCCTTGCTGGCACCATATTTTCCCTATTTGTAACAACAGCTGTTGATTTCCTTGATAGATTGTATCTTGATTGCACACATGAGACTAGAGAGGACAATGAATTTTTGAATGGTTTTAAAGACTCTTTAAAAAAGGGATTTTTCCCTCTGTATGGACACTTCATTTTCTAAAGAGGCATTTTTCTTTTATTTTCAAAGGAGAGCTAATGAGTTTAAGGGGGTCATAAAAGTCAAAGGGGAAGCTAGGCACTTTACAAGCAGTTTTTAGATTCAGCGTTGGGGCACTTACTATACAACTGTTTTATATAATTTCTTTCCTAGCCAAGGAGGTGTGACATTGGAAGTGATATTTGTTGAGGGTTATTTAAGTCATTACGTCGAGATCCATTTCAAGGTCTTTTCACTTAGGGTTACTTTTCTTATAGCTTTATCTCTAAGATTTAAAAAGCCTTTAAATGTTCTGTTATTTTATTTTGGTTTCTTTTTATAAGTATGACATAGAAATCTCCTCTTGACAGCCTTTATTATCATATTCTTATTACAAGGTTTTATTTTATTGTGAGTCCAACTTATGTTGTAAATGATGAGCATTTTCGATGATTAATGGGACAAGAATGAACAACCAGTTCCATTCCTTTGACTGACACAATTTGGTAACTAGCTTACAGGTTGGACACCAAGATACCCATTCCCCATTTTGATGGCACAATTATCGGGACTGGCTAGATGTTTGGCATTGCATTCTAGAGGCAGACTTCCAAACACTATCAAATCTCAGAGAGCCACAACAAATCATGATAGCCGACGTCCACATGAACAATGAAGACAAAACCCCAATGGAAGTCTTGTCCAACTTCTAGGGGCAAAAAAACAAGAAGAAATCAATATTCGAACAGTATTCAAAATGACTAGCAAGGCATGGTTTTATCCCATTGGGTACAATGAGGAGCTAGTAGTATGCTGGCATTTCTTCGTTAGACAGGGTGGCCAATCAGTCCAACAATACATTTAGCATTTTAATTGTTTCTCTATTAAGCTGAGGTTCATGACATTGGTGAGATCCTTCCAATCATATCTATCTCAAAATCGTTTTCTCATTTTCGAAAAGAAGTAGAGCTCTTCATCATCCCTTAGAGCATACATTCCATCTTTCTTTCATGTTGGAAGCTAAACAACAAAAGGGATTTCCAAAGCCCAATCATTTTTTATTTCTTTATTAAGGAGTTACTTTTAATTTTTTCTGTGTTCTAGCTCTCACACTACCTGCTCATGAACAAGGAATGAGTATTTTCAATTGAAGGGAACCACTAAAGTTTAAACTCCTTTCTTGAAGTGGAAGAACCATAATATTTAACACAAGCACAATAGTCATTCTATTAATTAATGTCGTATCCTCGAAATAAAACCTATAAAGACCCTTCTTGCTAAAAGGACTTCAAAATTTTGAGAATCAAAGATTCAAGTCAATACCAAGACTTCTAACCCGAAGTTGCTCTCATGGTGAATGATATGTTTTGTTAATAATAGCAGAGATGTGTTCACTCAACAGTCAAATGTAGAAATGAGTAGTAGAGCCATAGTAGCATTAATCTTTTTGGGAAAGAATGTTTTTTTCAAAAGTACTTGTTTTGCATAATAATCACGATTAATGGAGAAAAAATAAAAAAACAACCATTGAAAAATACGGAAAAAAAAAGAAAAAAAAACATTTAAAAAACTTTGAAGGCATTTCTATTGCATAGAGATACAAGTTAGGCATTTCAATTGCATAGAGAATAGATGCAAATTATGAGAGGAAGATAAATGGGATTGTATGCCATCAAAATCGACAAATTGTTTTCTTTCATTAATTTCTATATTGTTGAATTTCATTACATTTGCATTTCAAAATGCGCACTATTTCCATTTGCAAAGGAAAACAAAAAATGGCGGAGAGCCAATTGCTATGAGGTAGACTAGGGATCAACAAATCTAGATGTTGAAGCTCTATGGTTAAAGCCTCTCTTGATTTGAGAGAGGAACTTGGTGTCTTACCCATCCTCCAAAAGCCTCTCTTGATTTGAGAGAGGAACTTGGTGTCTTACCCATCCTCCAACAAGCCCAAGCCAAAGGCATCTTTGTCATGAATAGGCTCATCATCATTTTCGAGCCATTTGAATTTTGTATCGATCTCGTCAAGGTCAATCAGTTGATCTTCCCCAACAATACCTAATTTACAAAATGGAATGTATATGTTAGTGACTTGGGCAAACAATACTTCCTAACCTTGTCATATGAATTGACAATTATAAATGCAACATTTTCTAACCTTGTGCTTTCTTCATCTTTAGGCAAAAATTGTGGTGGACAAACACCGATTCATTCATTTGTTCTTGAGTGAGTCAGTTGTGTGTTTTGAAATGTATATGCTTGAACAAACTATGCTTGCAAGAGGATGAAATATACTTAAAACCCTAGATATGGTTTTTGTGAAAAAGGGTACTTGGAGGTCCAAGGGAAAAAGAAAGGCAAATTGTGATCTGGTGTAGCACAAAGTCATTGATAAATGCCAAAAATCACTTGAAAATCCCCTGTAAATCATCTGAAAATAGCGGAATTATGACCAAAACAGTTGTTTCTTGCAATAAACAGCAAACCAATTGCAATTTAGAAAAAAAAAAACTATATTGAAAAATAGTGATTTTTTCCAAATAGCATTTTTTTGATTGAAAGCTTAACAATGTGTGGGCTAGGTGCCATAATGCATTTCTATGGCTAAGAGCTATGGATTGAGGGGTATTCTATTCTGCCAATTTTTCTCAGGGCTTGATTCCAGCCTCATTCCTTTTTATTGGCATCTCTTGGGATTTGTACCTTGGTGGATGGCTAGGCAGCACCTTTTACACCATCTTCCAAGTAGCCTTTTCAATGGAAAACCACGTTTTTTAAGCTGAATTGCAAGATCTTCTCCGTGAGTGGCGATTAATCACAATTAATTGACATTTTTTGTAACTATGGGTAGTGCGTATCCTTGATGTTGGCAGCCAAAAGAAGTTGATATTACGAGTGTTGGTATTTTAGATTTTGTTGCCATCTAGAGCACAGTCACACCCATACCGCTTGGGGTGCGTCAAGGAGGGACATTCCCTGACATTTTCCATTGAGTTTTTAGAGGATATAGTTTATTGCGGTGTCACTCCACTTGATTGTTGCTGGTTTATAATTTCTTATGCAATTTGACTTGTTGAAAATTAATTGCAGATCTTGAACTAAACTTGCTGCTACTACCTGAATAACTTCAAATGGCAGTGAATTAGAATGTAAAATTAGAGTAATAGAATGTCAGTTTGTTGTTGGAAAGAAACATGAACAGTAATAGTTGAAAACAAACACAGAACACAAGAATTTGACCCTAGATACCCCAATGTGGGGAATACCAAGGTTGTAGTGTCAACTGATCACCACCTCTTCTTTCTCATCAAATGGAAAACTTACAAAGAGCTTACATGGAATGCAAACTAGCACTATATTGTTAACTACTACTCTCAACTCTTCATTACCTCTTTTCACTTTGTCTGCTGAATCATTCACTCATTCCCACACACATATGCTTAGTCCATACCCTTTGCCTCTTACTCATACAATGCTAGAGGTGCTCCATTGTGCACCAAAGGATCGCCGATTGTTTAAAAGTTGAAGCGACATTTTTTTGCAACCATTATTGATGTATTCTGTCACATGTAGGTAGGACCGCAGGTTTGCAGCGTAGGAATGTCAGTGTCACGTTCACAGGTGTTCATAATTGCAAGATATCTTGCGTCACATGCGACCAACAATGTCACATGCACAACTGCTAGTCTCACATGCACAGCCTCCACTCATATTTGCAACCACCCCTTGTTACTTGAACACCAGTATCACATGCACAACCGCCGATTTGCGAAGCAAGAATGACAATTTCTTCATTTGAATTGAAAATTTAATGCCTTGTTGGATTTTTCAGACTTATTGTTTTTCCTATTCGTATATGGATCATACCTCCCTTTCTTAGAGAGATTGTGATCCCTTAAACGGTCAGTCTCTTATGAGTTGGGAAGGTTTATCCCTTTTTCTCCGTGGTAAGCCTTTGCGTGTTTTGGTGTTTGGCCTACACTCATATGCTTGGCCCATACCCTTTGCCTCTTACTTATTCAATGGTAGAGCGTTGAAGAGACAATGTTTTGCAACTAATACTGCTGTTAAGTCACATTCAGATAGGGCCACCATTTCGCAGTTGACTATTGGTGTCACATGTGCAACTGCCATCGTCACGTGCACAGCTATTAGCAATAGTAGGATTGCCTATGTCATGTGCAACTGTCACATGCAACCACCCCTTTGTTACAGAACCACCAGTGTCGCATGGGCAATTGCCAATTCACAAAATAGTGACGGAAATTTCTCTATTTGAATTGGAAAATTGATGTATTTCTGGATTTTTCAGTGTGTGATTGTTTTTTCCTGATCTTGTTTAGACCACACCTTCCTCCCTTAAAGGGATTTTGGTCCCTCAAAAGCTTAGTCCCTCATGAGATGGGAAGGATTTCACCTTCTTTTCTTGGTAAACCATTGCATGCTTTGGTGTTTGGCTTTGACTCCAACCAGCCAATATTCTTTGTGACCTACTTTGATTTCTCTGACTTTGTTTTGCAAAACAATGTCTGTGTATTACTTGACTTGCTCATCCTAAGGAAATACTTTTCATGAATGGTAGTAAACCTCCTCTTCTGCCTCATCTAACACGAAGGTTCATAAGGATTTTACTTCATCCTAATGAAAGAATACCGAGATTTACCTTTTTTCACCTATATGATGCTGCGGTTGCCTCCTTCCTCCTCAATTTGAGATTGGTGGCCCATTCTCTTCCTCACGGAGAGTGAATGTTTCTGCATCTTTGCAGTATGCTGTCTCAACTTGTTATCTTGCAAGATTAAGATTGGTTTTGGAGTCCCATCAAGTGATGTCTATTCATGGCTGTCTCATAATGATCGGTGGTTCTTTTCTCACTATTTGCTTCAACATGGTGAAACTATGCTTGCACCTTTCTTCCTCCCCAATGGGAATAGTGGTGATCTGCTCTTCATTTTCTATTCATCTCTTTCCAATAGGGAGTAAGGGACGAATGAGCTGTCACAACTACCTTTTTGTTAGTTGAAATCAAATGATCATCTGTACATACACTATTCATGCTGTAAATAGTCGTCTACATCATTGTGATGTGCAAATGGATGTTACGACTTTGGTGATGCTGAAACCAGTTATATAAATTCATGCTACAATACTTGTGATGCTCATAACATGCTGCAAAAAGTGAGTGATGCTGAAAATAAACTCATATACCTATACAAAAATCTTTGTGATGCCCACAGCTTGCTGCAACGATTATGATGAGAGAATAAACAACTTTGTGAACATGCATGCTAAAACAATTAAAGGATGCAACCCAAATTACTGCCCACTTTTGTGATGCTTGTGTTTGACTGCTTCTTATTGCTAGAAATGGTTGCCCAATTTCTTTCTTGGAGCGCTTGCTCTCTTGGAGTGCTTCTCTTCAACTTTTGCTGCCATGCACGTAGGAGCGGTGAGAATAACTATATATTGTTCATTTAAAAATGCAAGTAGCTGAAAGTAATACAACCTTTCATGACATTGGCTTCCTTTACTTGTGCTCTCCAAGTAGACTTGGTGGTCTATACTCATCCCTGATGAGTGAAATACCACTTGATGCTTTGCCCATTCAAGTGGACTTACTTCCCTACTTACTTCTATCAACAAATGGAACCATGAAACCAATTTTGAAGGTACTTTTGGAGTGCTACTCAATGCAAGTGCTCCTCATACATGTGAATACAAAACATCTTACAAGCTTGTTCTTTGCAAATTGAGCAAATACTCAATCCAAGAATCAAGACATTCTTGTACCAATACTTGGTGATTGCAACAGTGATGGAGATACATTTGATAGCTGTTTAACCACTCTTGATTCTTATGGCTGTGTAAGGTGTTCATTCTCTTTTGCTTGTGGCTTCCTGTGCTTGCTTTTTTCATTATTTGGGGTGAAGATGTGGATGGAGTTTCCAGCACTTGCATCCCTGTGCCCGCTATACTTGATGTTATGCCCAAAATTTAGATTAAAATAAATATTGAAAAACACAAGATTGTTATTTTCAAGTGAAAAGTTTGTTTGGAAGCTTTTCTATTTTCTTTTTGACATTATATAGTTTGAAATTTTTAAATGAACATTCTATTGAGGATAAACAAAGCAATTTAGATGTGCAAAACATGCACTATTCACATTTGAAGCATAACAAATGACATGAGATACAAGAACCAAGGGAAATGAGAGCATAGAGAAAATCAAATATGGTCACGATGCATGCATGTTCATATGGCGTCAACTCATTGTGCCGCCCTTGAGGGAACAAGGAAAGTTAACAATTCACAAAATAATACTGGCCCAAGGAGCAAGGCATTTACGACCACAATAGATTGGAAGGAAAGGAAAGTCATTCAAGGGACATAATATATCTTGTTTACCCAAAGAGGATTCTGTTGGTGGTTGAAAACGTCTGTCAGTGAAGGTTATTTCACTTCCAACACAACATGGGATTGTTTCTCTATTGTAGGACTTTGAAATACCCCTTAGGGAAAAAATAAAAGAGATTTGGATTTTTCAGTAAACCCTGATAAAAAAAAGCAATCGGATTTCCTTTTATTTATTACAACCAGTGTTACCTAAGACTACGAGATGGCAGAACGCAGGGACGGAGTTTCCGGGAGGGCAAAAAATTTCCAAAATTTCGGGATGGCGGGGGTACGACTATTAAAATAATATATAAAATTATAAATATTAAAAATATACAGATAACTTTAAAATTTTTTATGAATAGCAGTTCATATTTATATATTAGTCCACCAAGGGCATATAGTCCATGTCCAGATGTCCATATTAAAAACTCAGCAGCATACATATAGCTATATAATATGTATGTTGTTGGTTTTCATAGCATGTTGTGACAATGCACCATGTGCATTTGTGCTCGAATATTTTTGTATTCATATATCACTCTTGATTCTTAATATGTCTTTGTAATCCAATACAATTGGGTTATGGTTAACGGGTAAATGTTTTGATAAAAAATTCTTTAAAAAAAAAAAAAAAAAAAAAAAAAAAACTAGAAGTCTATGAAATGTCCCGGGAACGTCCAGATATCCCCAACATCCCCAAAAAAAGGGGGGCGTCCTCGAAACGTCTCCTGATATTCAAGGATGTTCCCCTTTTTTCCCGCGCTCTAGGAAACGTGGGGTAGACGATTCGCCCCGTCTCGCTGCCCCTAGAACATCCGAGACTTCTCTTTTTTAGGTGGAATGTGTGCCCGTGTAACACTGATTACAACAGGTCTTCAAAATAAAAAATACCCAATCGTTGGAAAACACTGATAAACCCTTTAAACATATAGATTTGAGTACAAAGATCAAATATACATCAAAAACAGATTTCTATTTTTTATTTTCAGACTGGAAGTTAATAAAAGTACAACTGACCGTGCATAAGAAAATAATGCCAACGTGCTGGTCCAGCTGACAGAAACAGTGTTTTGGGCGGAATTTGGCTATTTGCAAGCCCCACAATCTATCCCTGGCCATACCACATGCTGCAACAGTCACCAATGATGATGTCAGTGCTTGGGAGGGAGACATCAGCCCTTATGAAGGCTCCAAATGAGAGTAAAAACCCTTCCCAAGTACGTTGTTCCAACCTAAGATGATGCCCTAGTTGTAAACTCTGAAAATCTGAGCTGCAATGTGACCTAGTTGATGAATCTGATATGAAACTAGAAATCTTTGTTTGGATGCACAAATGCAACTCCTAGATGGAGTTACCCTTGACGATTGAGGGTTTTTGTTCTTAAATCTGATTGCAATGGAGGTGTAGTTTCCCCAAATTAGAGCAATTCAATATTCACCCAAATTCAATGAAATTCTTATGCAAATTATCCTGAAGTATTCCAATGTCTACTATTCCTAACCCGGAGTGGGATTAGAACTAGCAGACGTAAGTGGAATAAATTGGAAAATAGTTAGAGCGCACTAAATTAACACCAATTTGATTATACACAACTGAATATAATTAAATAATTAAACCCCAAACTGCTGCAATCTTCTAAAATTAATTCCCGGTCAACTAACCATGCAAGATACTTCAAACTTTGGATATTGGGGTTATAAAATATGAAGTTTATGAATGTAAAATCAGAATTAACCCAACTTTCACCAAAAGTGCCGAAATGGCCCTCCTACTATTTCGCCCAGCACAATTAGGGCTGGTTTTGCATGCAACAACACCCCATTGATCACCAAACCTTGTGCACAAGCTCATAAAAAATATATAGAAATCAGATTTCTTTCTTTTATGCATCCAATATGCTGAAAATACACCCTTACCCAGTTGCCAACAAACATGCATGAATGGATCCTTCAACAACTAGCTTGGGTCTTCAATTTGCCAGTAACAAGGCGGTGTTATAAAACACCTTTAGTAGAACATTAATGGGCGTGCATACCTTTTCTGCAAGCATGGAGAAATAACAATAATCATAATCAACATACCCCACAATGGAAGAGGTGATGTGACTTTATATTCCTCCCTCCAAGAGTAGCACTCCAAATGGGCCCTTTCTTTGCCCAATGCTCCCTTAGAATGCCGACTTACTTTAATGGTAAGTGACCATTAAAAAGGGGGTCTTCATCATGTAGAAAATATCTCATTTTTTAATATTTAATTCACCTTTTTTAACTTAATGATTAAAATCACCAAAAGGTAAATTTAATTCTTTTTTTATGAGCTCAAAGGAGTTAACGAATTAGTGGTGAAAACCACTTATATAATATTTTCCCCAAATTTATCCTTTAGTCCATGAAAGAATGGACTTAAGGTCTTCAGTACCTGTTTAGAAATTTCCCAGAAAAGGGGACATTACAGGAGGGTTTTCATTTTGAAATTTGATTGCAATGGAGGGTTTTCATCCTCAAATCTGATTGCAATGGAGGGTTTTCATCCTCAAAAACAGAAGTTGTAGCAGCAGCTCAAAACCTCAAAGAAAAAATACATAATGGCAACAAGATACCCAAAAGACCGCCATCGACCCCCTTTTATGACTTTTCATGGCACAATTTTCGATAAAAGGTCCCCAAGTGAGAGTCTTATGTCTAATTTGGCATTTGATTTTGATTTATTGACTAGTTACTTTTATTTTTAATTAATAATAGTAAGACATAAGTTGCTTTTATAAAATAATATAAAGTTACTTTTGACAACTTAAGTCCCTTTATTAAAGTAAAATATTTCTCTTGCACCACCCGTTAAGCCTATGAGAAATAAAAATTAGGATAAGGGTACTTTTACGGATTAAATTTGAGAAGGGGACATTACAGTCTTCCCCTCCCAAAATTGCCGCACTTTCCCATGTAGTAGCATCCTCAACCAGTAGATCCTTCCAACAAACTAAGTACTCCCTTATGCCCCTGTTCCTTAGCTTTCTTTCTTGGACATCTATGATAGCTTCCGGGGATAAAATCAGCTTTCCCTCATCATCCAAAGGAGGCAACTCAACAGTAGGAATAATATGCTGTCATAGTGCCTTTTTGAGGCACGAAACATCGAAGACATTGTGTATCGGACTATGCTCTAGCAGCTCTAGCTCATAAGCAATTGTTCCCACTCTTCTCTTAACTCTGTATAGTCCATAGAACTGTGGGTTAAGCTTTTTCAGCTCCATTATGCTTGAGGGAAGATTGTCTATATGTCTGCAATCTCAGGAAAACCATATCCCCACCTCAAAAGTCCTTGCAATCCTATGTTGGTCTGCATACAACTTTCCTGATCTTGTGCATGCTTAAGATTCTCCTTGAGCACCCTCAAGATATCTTGACTCTGTTGGACCAAATCCTTGGCCCCTGGTACTTTATTATCTGAAATGACCAATACAATAAAAGAAAGAGCGTCATAACCATATAATGCCTTGAAACGAGACATACCAATTGACATATGATATGAAGTATTGTAACATTGTCCCCCATGTAGAGCCATTCGACCCAAGCTAATTGCTGCCCCGCCACATAGTTCCTCAAGGACTACTCAATCCATTTGTTCACTATTTCCGTTTGTCCATCCATTTGGGGATGATAACTTGTATTGGGAGTCAATTTTGTACTTGTTAGACAGAAGACTTTTTACCAAAATAAACTCATGAACCTGTTATCCCTGTCATTTACGATATTTGTAGGCAGCCCATAAAGTCTGAAAACTTCTCTGAAGAATATATCAACCAGGGAAAAATGAGCATACTTAGTGAGTCCATCAACCACCACATAAAGACAGCTCTTACCTTGATTGATGGGAAGTTCGGTGATGAAATCCATTGAAATATTTTCCCACTTTTGTGTTGGGATGGGCAAGGGCTATAACAAGCTTGCTAGAAATTCTTGTTTCGACTTGTTTTGTTGGCAAGTGAGGCACTTCCAAATGTATTGAAATACTTCGCCCTTGATTTCATTCCAAAAGAACCTTTTTCTGGCTTGCTTGTATGTTTTAAAATACCTTGGGTGACCAACCAAGGGTGTGTCATGTATTTCCCTCAAAATCTTATACTTCATATTTGATTCCCGGACGAAATAAATTCTATTTTTGTAGTGAATGAGATCATCCACTACCTTTACCTTTCATACGCTATTTCCCCTTCAAGGACAACATTAGTAAAATCATTCTTTACATACTCAAACTTATAAATTTTTTCCAGTAAAATCATTCTTTACATACTCAACTGTATAAATTTTTTCCAATCAGCTGTGATTTCAGACATGTAGCAAAGAATTAGTTTCCTTGACGAGGCATCGACTAGAATGTTGTTTTTCCCTTTAATATAATCAATGTCAAAGTCATTAGCCTAAAGTTTACTCACCCATTTTTGTTGCCTAACATTCAAGTCCCTTTGGTTGAGGAAGAACTTCAAATTATTGTGATTTGTTTTGACCACAAATCTTCCACAAATTAAGTATTGCTTGAATTCGACGAATGCATGCATGATGACAAGCATTTCCTTATCATAAGTGGAGAACCCCCGCTCAATATCTTTGAGTGTTTGGATCTCGAAGGTTATGGGATGCCCGTTTTGCATCAAAATAGCCCTAATACCTTCACTTGATGCATCACATTCGGACACAAAAGGAATAGAACAATCTGGAACAAGTACTGGACATGTGCTCATTACCCTTTTGAGTTTGTCAAACTCTGTTTGGGTTGATTCGGACCAGCTGAAAGCTCCCTTCTTTGTTAAATCAATCAATGGTACAACCAACATTGAAAATTCCTTTACAAATCTTCTATGGTAACTGCAAAGCTCCAAAAATCCTCTCAGCTGTGTCATTATGGTAGGAAGAGGCCAATCTAATATGGCTTGGATCTTTTGTTGGTCAACATGAACTCCTTGGGCATTGATGACATGGCCAAGATATAGAATTTCACTCATGCCAATCTCACACTTGGGTTCCCTAACAAAGAGAGTTTGTTGCTCCAAAATTTCCAGCACTGTATCCAAGTGTTGTTGATCCTCTTTCCATGTTTTACTATACAATAAGATTTCATCAAAGAACACCAAGACAAACTTTCTCAAATGCTTACGAAAACATGATTCATACAAGATTGGAAAATAGCTGGTGCATTAGTTAAACAAAAAGGCATGACTAGAAACTCTAAATGCCCAAAGTGACACCTAAAGGCCGTCTTCTGAACATTTTCATCTCTTACTTGTATTTGATGATTACCAGTTCTCAAATTAATCTTGGAAAATAATATAGCTCCATGTAATTCTTCAATTAACTCATCAATCCGAGGTATAGGATACCTAGTTTTAATGGTCTTCTTGTTTAACAACTGGCAGTCAATACACATCCTCATGGTTCCATCCTTCTTCATTACTAGAACAACTTAAGAAGCAAAAGGATTAGAACTAGGCTTAATATGACCCATCTCCAGTAACTCCTTGAGTGCCTTTTCAATCTCCTCTTTGAATGCTCTCGGGTGGCGGTATAGAGTAGTCATAACTGGTTTGGTGCTGGGTTCCAACTCAATAATGTGCTGAAATCTTCTATCCGGTGGCAACCCATGTGGTATACTATTGAAAACTTGAGCATGCTTATCAATTATAGGCTGAATATCCTTATGATATGACCATTGTTCTGGAAATGGAGTTGTAGTACTTACACCAAACAATGTGCTACGCATGAGACCACCCTACTGAAATCCCTCTACATCCTTTTTCCCGCGACCACTTGAGGAGCTCCATTGGCGATGCCTTGAAGTACAACCTTTTTACCATCCACATTAAATTTCAGCTCATAAATCTGATAATTTTGGGTGAATTTCCCCGAAGAATGCGGCCATTTTACCTTTTCATGTTCCCTTTTCAAATAAACTCTAAAAATTAGTAATATAACTTAAGTGCCGAAAAGTGACTTTGTAAAAGACTCTTATGTTGTTATTATTAAATAAAGGTGACTTTTCTATTTTAAGTGAACTCAACAATTGAATAGAAAGTCCCTCATCAAATAAAGTTAAAGGCCCATATGTGGCGCCCCATATGGGAGAAGTAATGAAAAGGTTATAAAAGGAAGTGTTGGGGTCATTTGGGAGAAATCTATTATGTATTATCTCTCTCCTTTTGGGAAATGATGAGCATTTTGCTTGTTTATGCATCGAGGACAAAAACCCTCCATTTCATTTATCACTTGACTATGAAAACTCTCATTGTGATCAAATTTGATGATGAAAAGCCTTGATATCTTCTTGGTGGCTTCACTCAGGGGTCACATGTGAGCGTAATTTTGGATCATCAGAGTTAGGGTACGTCTATTTTCAATTTGTGAGTTTGTAGTTCAACTAGGGCACACTTTCTACTTTTCTCGCTTCAGATCTACGTTTCAAGTGAAGAAATTCAACCAGTGGAGATATAATCCACTAAACTTTAGTCAAGGACAGCTAGGGCATGCTTTGCAGCCATTTCTAGGGCTGTCTATACTCCTTTGGATTTCATATCAGCGTTTAAGGCATCAACAACAGACGGAATTGGTTGGTTTCAGTTTGCGCCATTTCCTTTTTGCCCCCTCTTGTCATCTAGAGCGTCTTTTGTAAGAAAATTGCTGTAATCTTATGTAGGTAATTTTCTTGTTTTATGGTGTGAAAATAAATAAAAAATAAGTTTAGACTTTTGCTGGAAAATATTTTATTCATGTAGCAAGAGGGTTTCAAGATGCTTTGGGCCTTCTGGGTATTTGTATATTGTGATTATGCGATAAATAAAGGAAGATGTCAGAATGTTGTATTTTATGTCTTACGGGTTTGCATAAAAATCAGATTGTTGTTATATTTGTATAAGGGTTTTAGAGAAATTCCACAACTTCTTAGATCTATCCTGTATGGGACATTACATACCCCAAACACTTAATCGGTTTAACCAAGACCAACGACATAGAAGTCATCACTTCGTGTCTTCCCAAGGTAAGATTGAGCTGTTGAATTCTCTTGGTGCATGGGATGGTGAATCCATCAACAACAGTCATATTGAAGCCTTTGAAATCTTTCACTTTCAACCCCATCCTCATCACCAAGCCCTCATTAATAAAATTGTGGGTTGCCCCACAATCAGTCAGTTCTGTTATCTTTTTCCGTTGCAAGACTCCTCTTACTCCAAAGGGCTGATATCTAGGAGCACCTGACAATGTGGCAAGAGTGCTACTCATATCATCTACCTATTCTTATTTTTTTGGTTCTTGTTCTTTGGTTACTTCTTCAATTTCAACTTCTCCTTCTGATTCACTATCTGATATCACCTCTATGTAGTGAACTTGTCCTTTGCCAAGACAACAGTGACCAGGCGTCCATGGATCCTTACATGTGAAGCATAAGTTCTTCTTTCTTAAGTCATTTCTTGTTTCTGTTTCCTTACTTACCTTTGGCAACTCTTTTTGTTGAAATCCTCTTTTTGTTGAAATCATAAGTTCTTCTTTCTTAAGTCATTTCTTGTTTCTGTTTCCTTACTTACCTTTGGCAACTCTTTTTGTTGTCCTTGGCTGTACCATAGGCAAAAATTTTCCCATTGGAGCTGATGTTTGCAAATCTAGTGCCTTCTTAATTGCTTCTTGAAGAGAAAAATGGTTAAAAGCTCTTACCAATCCCTTAAGTGGTTCAGCCAACCCCTCAACAAACGATACCACAAGTCTTCTTTCAGTTACATCTGCTACCATCACAGATAGCTTCTAAAATTCAGCTAAACTGTATTCCGTTGTTTCAGTTGTGTCAATTTCCGAAAGTGGACTTTTGGATCAATTCTATCAAAAATCTCAATCAACCTCCTATTAAACTCATCATAGGAATCGATAAGATTATGTCCTTGTGTGATCAACCCATGGTACCACTATTCATGTGTTATTCCCTCAAGATGAAGAGTTGCAAATTTAGTAGCTTCCTCTTCTAACATTGGCCTAAGAGATAGATGGGTATCCATCTTCTATATCCATGTACAAATTGTACACTTGTTGGAACCATTAAAGGTGGAAAGTGTTAACTTGCCCAAAGCATGCTGAAGATCCCTCTGATTTGCTTGTGGTCTAGGTTTTGGTCATGGTTTACCTACATTTTTCTTCAAATCCATGAAATTTGTAAGAGATATTTCCTCACGTATCTTAGCTAGAAGAGCTTTATATTCCACATAGTTGGCAACAATTTCATCTACCATAGAGCATTGAATTTCCATCTCTAGAATAACTTCTTCCCTTAGATGGAAATTAGGCTGGAAAGACCCAACAGGAGAACTAATAATGGTTATTTGAGGCTGACAGTTGTTTACCCTTAAAGAACTTCCTTCACCATTTTGATTTTTGGGTGCATGCATGTTTTACTTGGTATGAACCAATTGAGCCATCATATTAGCCAATCGTTCTTGTCCTTGGACAAGCCTATCAATCCTTGTCTCCTCTTCATTCCTGTCAGCCATATTTACCTTCTCTTTTCCTTTCCCAAATTCTGGATCGGTTTGTTCAAGCCCTTCCTTTGGCTCTTCTAAGCCCTTCTTTTTCTCTCTAGTAATATCTGAATTCTCTATCACTACTCTGCATGAATATTAATTTCCCAACATGCTGGCAAGAAAATCATCTCTGATATTATTGAAATATTCCCTTAGGGCAAAAATAGAAGAGATCTGAATTTTTTAATAAACCCTAATAAAAAACAACAATACGGGTTTCTTCGATTTATTACAGACTTACAATAGGCCTTCAAAATAAATATCCAGCTGTTGGAAAACACTAATAAACCCTTTTAATATATAGATTTGAGTGCATAGATCAAATATACATCAAAAGCATCTTTTTAATATTTTATTTTCAAGTTGGAAATTAATAAAAGTACAAACTGACCGTATATAGGAAAATAATGCCAAAATGCTGGTCCAACTGACTGAAGATGATGTTTTGGGCGAAATTTGGCTATTTGCAAGTCCCATGATCTAATTCCCGACTGTACCACACGCTACAACAGTCACCAATGTTGACATCAACCCCTAAGAGGGTGATGTCAGCCCTTACGAAGGCTCCAAATGAGGGTAAAAACCCTTCCCAAATACGCTGTTTCAACCTAAGATGACGCCCTAACTGTAAACTCTGAAAATCTGACCTGCAATGTCCCCTAGATGTAAACTCTTAAAATTTGACTTGGAATGTGCCCTAGCTGATGAATCTGATCTGAAACTAGAAATCTTTGTTTAGATGCACAAATGCAACTCCCGGATGGATTTACCCCCGAAGATTGGAGGGTTTTCATCCTCAAATTTGATTGTAATAGAGGGTTTTCGTTCTCAAAAGCAAAAGTTGGAGCAACAGCTCAAAACCTCAATGTAAAAATAGATAATGGAAACAAGATACCCATAAAACACCCATTGACACCCTTTTGTGACTTTTCATGGCACTCTTTTCAAGACAAGGTCCTCAAGTGGGACGTTCCATGTGTAATTTGGAATTTGACTTTGCTTTATTGACAAGTTACTCTTAGAATATAATATAAATTACTTTTGACAACTTAAGTACCTTTATTAAAATAAAATATTTCCCTTGCAACGCCCCTTAATCCTACAGGAAATAAAGATTAGGCTAAGTGTACTTTTATGGATTAATTTTGAGAAGGGGAATTTATAGACTCGCAACATGAAGCAAACCTTCAGAAAGAGTTGGTTTCCATCTAGTTCTAGTCTTAATGTACAATTAGCTATCCTAATCTAACAAATGTAGGGGAAAATGGAGAAGAGAAACAAACGAAAAAATTGTTGATGCACCAAGAGTGGAATAGGGATCTTCCTTCCCCTTTGTGTTTGAGGATAATATAATATATTGAGTGAATGTATTAAGTATAGTCCATACACACAAAGTCACATCAAATCAATAGGAAAGAATGATTTACAAGTGATCTGTGGAGACAAGAGAAAGTAGAAGGGAGAATATAAGCCATAACTTCGATATTGGTAAGTATATAGAGTTGCATGAGACTATAAAATGAGGCTTTGGATGCTTTACATTCATTAACATAGAGGTTAAAGCACCATACATAGAAGATCGGAATTCAAGCAAATCCTAGAGAAAAAGAAGCCTTGATATAGAGCAAGATTTTCTCTTTATAGAAAACAAGGGGAAGGAGACTTGAGAAACAAGTCAAGTGTGTCATGAATGAAGAGTGGTGGTTCGTTCCTTGTCACAAAGAATATGAAATTTGATGTGCACAAAGATCTAATCTCAAGAAGAAAACAAAGATCTTGGAAACAATCAATAGATTTGGAGGGGATAAACAATTGTTTTGATTTTGAACTAGCCCAAAAGCTCTTTTGAATCATAAAGGATCATATAGTTGCTCCATTACATGTGGTAGATCCATCATTCAACTTTGAAAACACTAAGGTGAAAGGACGAGTTCACGGATAGGATGAAGATGTTGTGGAATACACAATCCGTGAAATGAGATTAAGTGATGAAGAGTCTTGGGCTTCGTGGGCACAAGGTTAACAAAATGACCTTGGCAGAAATTTGGTTTTCATTTCTAGCGACTCATGGGAACACTTGCCTGCTAAGTGTGAAGGATTTAGTAGCTCTATTACACACCCATGGGGCATGGAGTTTACACTTGATTTTCTTGGAGATTCATAGATTTCTCTTTTCTTGGATGTTGACAAAATGCATATGGGCTCACAAAACTTTAACACATAGGGAGACACAAAACAGGGGAAAGAAATCAAACCAAAGGGAAACTAAATTACATTGTACATGATGAGGCGTCACACTCAAGGATACTATTGGAGGAACATCCTATTGACTGTGATCGAAAAAGAATTTTAAATTGAGCCTTGAGAGTTCAAAGGCATTTTTCTCTTTGCGCTTGGTGATCGGATAGGGTCCGCTCAATAGAATATCATACTTTGAATGTCTCCTAGGTTTAGCTCGAACAACATCCCATTTGGGCATTAGGTTCACAACTCGAAACCTTTGATTGACTGCCGGCTTATCAAAGAACTTGACTGTTTGTTGATGCTCCTAGAGTTTTTCTTTGGACCTCTCTCTAATCTCTTCAATGTTCAATACTTTTGCTATCCTTATTGCCCTTGTATCAAGATATTGTAGTTCTAATTGAGGAGAAAACTGTAGAGAAAAAATTTATAGTGAAAGCGGAAGCCTAGTTTCTATTCCATATATCAACATGAAGGGAGAATTTCCAATTGAGTGTTTCGAAGTGAACCTGTCAAACCATAAGGCTTGATTTACTTTTGGTATGCCACTGCGTTTGATTCTACTCAATTATTCGCTTTTTGATTTTGAGAAGGTTCTTTTTTGTAGACTCCTCGAGTCCATTTCCTTGTGGGTAGTAGTTGGAAGAAGTCTTAAGGTATGCACCATACCTAAGAGCAAACTCAGTGATTTTAACTCACATAAATACCTTTGATTTTACTCAATTATTCTTGTTGTGATTCTGAGCAGCTTGTTGTTTGTAGACTCCGTGAGTCTATTTCCTTGCGGGTAGTAGTTGGAATAAGTCTTAAGGTATACACCTGTCTTAAGAGAAAACTTTGTGATTTTGACTCCCATAAATGCCTTGGCATTATCAAAGATCATTGTGTAAGGGATGCCAAACCTAGTGACAATTCCCTCAAGAAAGTTGATGATAACCCCTATAAAGGCTTCGTTCAACAACACTGCTTCGGTCCACCTAGTGAAATAGACAGTGTTGGTTGGGATGCATCTGTAGCGAGCACTAGAAGGTGGAATGATCATCCCAATAAAATCTAGTAACCATTGGTAGAAAGGTTGATCTGCCACTGTCAGTTGCAAAGGGAGGGGGCTTTTTTCTTTATGCTAGTGAAGAATAAACATTCGGGGAAATGTTTCACCCATTTGAAGGCATCTGAGAACAATGTATGCCAGTAATAACCAGCCCTCATGATCTTTGTGGCTGTTTTCCGTGAAGAAAAATGACCACCAAAGAATCCTTGAAGAAACTCTCTCAGCACTCTTTCCATGCCTTTGAGCTGAATACTTCTTTAGCAGAATGTTATCCAAGCCCTTTGTGTAAAGGATCCCTGGAATCAATTCGTTACAAATGGCCTGGAATCTGAAATGTCTTCTTTTCCTTCTATCCAAACCATTGAGATGTTTCCCAGTTTACAAGTATCACTTCATCTTTTGGATGTAGCTAGAAACTTCATTTCCTTATTTGGCAGCCTGTCATCATGGACACATGCAACTTTGTGTGAACTATCCAAGTCTTTAGATGATTGTTCCCAATGAGCCTTGCCTCATACTAACTTGGTAGACATTATTTCAATGTCAAACTCCATGATTTTGGTGATTCAACCAGCTCATTTTTTACCTCAGATGAACGAAAAAAAAACATGACTCTATTGTTGTAAAGAAAGTGCTTCAAAATATTTAAAGATTTGAGGATCGTGCAGTTTTATTTTTTAATGAAGCTAGATTTAACTTCATAATCCTTGAGTGTTTGACTTGCAAAAGCGATGGGTTCCTCAAGTTCTTACTGATTCTTTTGGGTGAGAATTGTGGCTGTGTTGTGTTGGCTGCCGAAATAATAGAGGAGAAAATCCTTCTCAAAATTTGGGCTTGTTAACATTGAGGCTTGAGAAATAACATGCCTGATTTACTCGAAGCTTTTTTTTCCTTCTTGTGTCCATTTGAAAATTGCGTTCTTCAGCATGAGCATGATTGGTTTGAATATGCTTAGAAAGTTCGTTATAAACTTCCTTGCAAAATTAATATTTCCTAGGAAAGTCTACAATTCCTTTTTCTGAGGGGGGAAGAGACAAGGTAAATATAGCAAATACTGTGTCTAGATCTATGGCTAGACCCTCTTTTGACATGATGGGACCCTGGAACTTTCTTTCATGGAGCACAGAGATAGACTTCTTGGGATTAAGGGAAATCCCAAATTGTTTGCAAAACTTGCTCCAAGTGATCCAAATTATTTTCCTATCTCATCAAAAAATTGTGATATCATCCAAGTAAACTAAGATGATATAATTGATAAGGCCCCTAAAGGCCATATCTATTTCTCTTTGAAATGTAGCTCTAACACTGGATAAATTGAAGGTCATCCTTTTGTACGTGAATGACCAAGTGGTGAAGGTGGTTTTGTATTGATCCTTTTCCTTAACTAAAAATTGGTTTTAGCTTGAGAGACTGTCAAGAAGTGAGAACCTTTTGGCTTTGGACATTGTTTGAAGTATTTTATCCACAAAAAGCAAAGAATAATGGTCCTTGGGGGAGGCTCAATTGACATCCATGAAATCTGCGCACAAGCATATCTCTCCATTCTTCTTCATCATTAGAACTAGCCTGGCCTAGATTGGCCACCCAAGTGGAGTGTTTTATGGGAAAGACAATGTTAGCTTCAATCAAGTTGGTCAACTCGTTTGTCACTGCAGGTTCAATTTAAGGATTAATGGGCCTTTGTTTCTGGCTCACTGGTTGGGCATCGAGGGCAAGCTCTATGGTATGTTGAATGATGTCTTGATCATAACCCTTAAGGTCATGTAAAGTCCACACAAAATGTATCGACTCTTTGTATTTCTTGATAAAAGTTTCTTGTTGGTCTCGACTATATACCTTTCCTAGTTTGAGAGACTTGTTAGGGTCTATCTTGACTTCTTGGTAATCCTCTTCATTGACTATCATGTTCCTTTTCTGTCCCCTGTATTGATCATCAGGGCTGAACATTCTTTCCAAGATCACAAGTCCGTTGGGTAACTTGCTGGTCTTTAGCTGAATTATCTGGTTATCATAAGCTTGTTGCCTGGTGGATCTCGCCTGTCTCTTGAGGCCAGGCCTAGTATGGGCATGTCTGTGATGACTCGGGGAACCATGGATGGTCTCCCTGGGCTGAACCAACCTAGAGGAAGAAGCGAGGACAGTCTCACAAGGGTGCTTGATGCCTCTCTCCGCTGGTAAAACTGTGAAGAAGTGATCCATTGGGTAGAGTCTGGTCTAGGATGTGACTGAAGAGTGTGTTCACGAAGCTTCAAAGCCTCTTGTAAATATAAAGTCAGACACCTCTGATCCTCAAACTTGAAGAAGTCGGAAAGATCCCGCGTCCTCTTAAATAAACAGTGAAATCTCCCTCTGATCTTGTAGTAAATGGGGCACTGAAAGATGAAGTGTGTTTCCATCTCGGTCCCCTAGAGGCTACACAACTAGCAGATCCTGTCTGAATGGTCAAGGTGGTGATCTATCTCACAATGGAGACTATGAGAACCAACCTTGAATTGACCAAGGGGAATGCGAAGGGCATGCATCCAGTGTCGAAGGGTATACTGAGGGCGAATAATGAGACTATCCCTTAGCTCTAAAAAATGCTCAATGTAAAAGGCCATCTTGGGACGTAAACCCCCCCAAGGGTTTACCCAAGTGGTATGGATGAACTACCTGTAAATATCCTCTCTGATGATCATGTTCATCTCTTGTTTCGTAGGTAGAAAGTGGCTTGGTGTGTCCAAGGAGTACCGAAAAGGTGGAAGATGGTCCATCTGAATACCAATTGCCCCCAAAAGTTTGGAGACCTCAGCATACCAGCTGCGACACGGTGAGGGGAATCTAAAAGAGAAATAGCCTTAAAAGAATAGTATGCCAAGTATGGATACCTATCCCACCCTTTAACAATGTTTGTGAAACCCTGAACGTGGTGCAAGAAAGAAACCAAATAAAATATGGTCTCTAGTCTGAAAGGATGGGCTCCAAACTCCACCAAAATAATGTGTTGGGGTACTGATTGCTTACACCTGATGAAGTGGCGAAGGAGAAGAGTCTAGACCCTCTCGATGGAAGCCTAGTTAGTACCCAGAAAAGGGGGTCCCCAACCAATAAAATCGTAGAGGACCGTGAGTTTGATGAGGGAGTCCATGAGGGACATTTTGGAGGAGATGTTCTGAAAGTGATGTCGGAAGCATTGTCTCTCAAGAAAAACTAAGGAATAAGAAAACAAGATCCTCAAATAGGAATAAGAGCTGGTGATCTTAATCTCCTCACCTCTGAAGAAGTGGAGATGCGAGGTCTTCAAACCTTTGAAAACCATAATCTTGGTTTTACCAAGGTTAACCGTCAATTGCCAAAGATCACAAAACAAGGCTAAGGCATTGAGCTATCTCTGTAAGCCCTCCGGAGAAGAAGCTAGGACAACCACATCATATGCAAAAGGAAGAATGGATATCAAGACCTGGTGCAGGAGGCACCAATCACTTTTCTGAATATGTTCATGGAGAAAAGAGTCAAACTTGTCAATGTAGATCCCAAACAGAGTTGGGGATAGGGGCACCCCTGCTTTACCCCAATGGTACTCCTGATGAACTCTGACTCTCCTTGGCAGGTGCAGAGGCGGCTGAAAACATTCTCGTACAGGCGCATGATGGCCGTGAGAAGGGTCTTGGAAATGCCAATGTCACGGAGCTGTTAAAAAAGTGCCTCACATGGCACCGAGTCAAAGGATTTTTGAAATTCCACAAAGCAATAGTAGACCTTCGACAAGCGACGATGTTCCTCCTCAATAATGGCTCGGAGAGTGAAGATATGGTCAGTAGTTTGGTGATCAGGCCGAAAGCCAGCTTGCCCCTAGGTTGTAATGTTTCTTCACTCTAGCTCCTCGAATAACTGCATATGTAACACTGTAGCTTAAAGCTTGGAGAATGTATGACCCACCATAATGGTCTTGGAGTTATTGGGGTTAGAGGCGGGACTCGAGTTGTGAATTGGGTGAATGATATGGCATGCCCAAGATGGCGGAAAACCCAAGCAAACTACATGATTGAATAGGTCAGTCAAATAACTACAAAGAACCCCTTTGACCGAGTTTGAAGAATTCTTTTTGGAGCCCCTCCTCATCCACTACCTCGCTACCATTCATCATCCTGATTGCCTCTCTGATCTTAGTGTAGGTGAAAAGGTGGCATAAGGAAGGTGGGTTGTCAACCTGGATAAGTGGTTGTTCGGGAATAACATAAAGACTGGAGTTATGGGAAAATATGGAATTGGGGTTGAGCTCAAAGGGAAGAGATGAGTGGCGGGGGAAAATGGTGCGCCAAAAATGTTTAGGAGAGTGCCAAAGAGACTCACATAAAGTTCGTCTGCATTGGGAAATGAAGAGGCATTTTTTATGGTGAAGGAGACAACTGTAAGAGTGTTTCAAGTTATGATAGGATGGAAGGGGCTGGTTAAAGGCATGGTGTAACTGTCTGTGGAAGATTTTGCACTCGTCATCATACTATTTGTTCATGGGGCAAGTATTTCGTTGATGGGAGGCAGATGAAGGCCGGGTGGAACTAGGGAAGGACATGAGGGAGGCCTCCTAGGTGATGGAGGAAAGGAGGGTGTATTTGGTAGTAAATTTCATATAGAAAAGAGTTGGGAATCAAGGTGGAGAAATTTCTGAAGATTGGAGGAAAAGGTATTAGGATCCCCATCGGTGAAACGAAAAGTGGTACGAGGGGGGCCATGGAGGGGGGAAGCAGTGGCGGGAGGGGGGGAATGTCGACATGGAGGGATATAGAGAGAAGGGCATGATCAGTAAGGGGAATGGGAGAAATAGAGAAGTGGTTGATCAATGACAAGGGGCTCTGGCTGGAAAGGACATAATCCACCACACTCGCACCACCACCATGCGGTCGACATGTGTAGAGATGCGAATCAAGAAAGCAAGTAATCCCATTGAGGATAATTAGCTCATGTGATTTTCAAAGCTATAAGAGGTGCCGACCATAAGATGTTAGAGGCCCTGAGTCATCCTCTGAAGTCCTGTGCAAGTCCACTGTCTCTGGATCAACTGTCTAAGTGCAGAACAAATCCTCTTCGTGGTCATGAATATGAACCTGGAGTGCTCTGGTGCGGGCATTGAAATCACCCAGAAGGATGACGTCTCCAACCACTCAGTATTGGGCAATATTGTCATACAAGTAGGTAAAGGGATCGCCATCGGGACCATTATGAATGGCATAAGGGGAGGATGCCGGAGGGAAGTAACACACTGCAATGTAGATATCCTTACAATGGGGATGCACACCTTGAATCCGAACCCATAAAAACTTGGAAAACTCGTCTCTGGCAACCAACGAGATCTTGCTCTAGAGCGAATCTCTATACAAGCAGGCCACCCCTCCAAAATCTTTGATGCCACCTAAATTCCTAGTCTCCTGCATGTGTGCAGAGTACCAATGACAACTCGTAATATTAGGAAGAGGCCTCACCGGACTCTCGTGAGTCTTCGTGATAAAGAGGATGTCTGCAGACCTAAGACCATCAAGAATAAGACCAGGCGAGGACCAAAAGGAGCCATTACCATTCCAACATCTAATCGTCATGCCTCTGCCCTGTTGCACCCCCTTTGTGGCCCGTCATTTGGAAGACCCAGGATGAGACTCCCATCTAGGAGGGAAAGTGTCTTCGATTACCATTCTGAGGTTTCTTATAACTGCCCACTTCCCTGCTTTCCGAGCTGCCATAACGAGATCCTTGGAGTGTTTGAGTTTGGCTACCTGTGATCTGGTAAGATCCTCATCAAGGAAGATCTTATTAGGGAGGGAAAATAACATCCTCTTGGCCTTGAGAGCCTTGAGTTTATTTGATGCTGAACTGAACCAAAGAAAAAGGGTAGACTCGTAACCTAGCCAAGCTCTATCCAGAGTAATATCGTGTATGCCTAAAGTATCCCTAAGAAAGGAGTTCCCGACCACCAGGGGGTCCTTCCACGATGGTACACAACATGCCCTCCTTCTTGGTTAATAGTTGCTCATCTTGTTAACATAATTACGCGCAGAGATGGAAGTCGCAAGTGCAGAGAAAATGACGAGAAGGGAGGGGGAGAAGCAAAGCACAACGGGAGGAGGAAGACCAGATTAGTCGCAGCACCACAATCATGAAATTGACGCCATTAGGGTGAAGAGGTCCAAACTATTTTCGTGAATCAAAGGGATTCACAAACAATGGGATAGCAAACTAGAGAGACTCACTCACAACATGCTCGAGGGGAGAGGATTCACGACATGCTTGACAAGTTGCGAGTTGAGCGTTGTCAAAAATCTAATTTCTCACTCACGACATGCTCGACAAGAGTGGATTCACAAATGCTAGAGAAGAGCATAAGGAGGCCTAGGGGATAATTTTCCTATTTGTATTAGGTTGTTTCCAACTTGGATTAATATATCATAAGCATCAACTAACACAATACCACTCATGGATTTAATCAATACTGCAATATCATAATTTAAAGCTTTGAGGAAATATAGGAACATTGTATGAGGTGAAGGATGCGCTTGAGGTGGGATTCTGTCCCAATTTTTCCAGAATCTATTGTTGAAATTAGGCGGTGCTTCAGTAGGAGCTCTTTTAATGGTAGCTAACAGCTCCATGAGAAACAAATTGTCACTCTTTTCTTGAAATTGCTTGCATAATTTCTCTCTTAGTTTGTCCCAATCGTGTATTGAGTTAGGTGGTAAACTTCTATACTAGTGAAGAGCTTTTCCTTTGAATGAAGTTGCTGACAGCCTTACAACTACATCATCTTGGATGACATTATGAATTGAACATAAATTGACAGTGTCTTGGATATGGTTGATGGGAGTGACTGCGATTTTACTCGTGAAGTATGAAAGAATTTTTAGAGCAGATATGGGGATATCATTCAATGCGGTTAAGGCTAAGGGATCGCCTCCATTGAAAGTGACAAAAGAATGATTTCTTTGTGTGGACATGAGGATTACAAGATGAAAACTTATTTGTAATGAAGGAAAGAGCTTACCAGGTGGAGTGGATTGAGTTCTACGGATGGGGGAGGCCGACTTTTGAATAGGGTTGCTTCTCCTTCTTGGGGAAAGCAACAAGAACGAGAAATGTCCCTTTTGTCAAACACTACTTTGTGTCTATTCTTTTCATGTGCCAAAGCCACTAAATCTTGGAAAATAAAGTGGAGAGGAGTCATTAGGTGTTTTCATATGGTTCATGGAACTAGATAAACTGAGAAATACACCAAAACTTATCTATAGTATTCAAAATAGAGATTCTTGTATCTTTAAAAGGTTGCAAATCCTTGTAACAAGAATAAAATGGTCCCATTAGGCATGCTAGAATTGTTGGTGGATGAAAATGATCATCAATGAAACTTGTCTCACTTCCAACACAATATGGGATTGTTTCTCAAGTGTGGGAGTCGTGACTTGAAGCAAACCTCTAGAGAGAGTTGGTTTTTGTCTTATTCTACTTCTAATGCTACTATTAGCTATTGTAATCTAACAATTGTGGGGAGAATGGATAAGATAAACAAATGAAAAGGTTTGGATATTCCTTCCCCTCTATGTTTGAGGATAAAATAGTATATTGAATGAATGAGTATAGTCCACACACAGAAAATCACAACATAACAATCTATAAAAGATTTGTGAAGACAAGAAAAAGTAGACGGCTAGATATAAGCCACAATAATTTTGTTATTGGTAAAGTATACAAAACTACATTTGATTGTAAAATAAGGCCTTGGATGCATTACATTCATTGACATAGAGGCTAAAACACCATATGTAGAAGATGGGAATTCAAGCAAATTCTAGAGAAAAAGAACCCTGCTACCGAACAAGATTTTCTCTTTACAAAAAACAAGGGTGGAGGAGAATTGAGGAACAAATCAAGAGTGTCATGAATGAAGAGTGGTGGATCATGCCTTGTCGTAGAGAATTTGAAATCTAAAGACACAAAGATTTGATGTCAAGAAGAAATCGCTGATCCTATCAACAATCAATAAATTTCAAGGGGACTAACAACCATTTTGATTGGGAACTAGCCTGAAATGTCTTTTGAATTATTAAGGATTGTATAGTTGTTTGATTACGTGTGACAGATCCAACATTCAACTCTACAACCATGGAAGGGCAAGTTGCACGACCATCGTGGCATTCTTGCGGCATGAGGGTAGCTCGATACATAAATTTAGTCTGACAACAATTGTTAGGAATGATATGTGAAATAAAAGAAGCGAGCAGACAATTCCAGACGCATAGTGGCATTGAGAAGGCGCTATGAATTGAAGGAGAATCTCATGGGTTGTTAATTGAGCTTAAGAATGCAGAAGAGGAGATATTGCGTCAAAGATGTGGCCAAGCAGTAGAGTGCAGTTCACCAAAGCTATTGGGATGTAAGGAAGTGCAATAATGGCTATCAACAGTGTTCTACAACATAAGGTGAAGCTTTGTGGTAAAAGGCAGAGTAGCATGGCTTTGGATGATGGTTTGTGGCAGTTAGATACCTTTGCATCTACACAAGGGTCAACAACATGATGTGATAAAAGGTAAATGAGGGAAGGCATAAAAGAACGGTCAAAAATGAAGTGGGAAAGGAAGGAACATTGTGGGAATGACATTTTGGGCACTCTATGACTTGGATTAAAGCAGTGCAACATGGCAAGGGGTAGATAAAAAGTGGGGAGATGAGGGTAGCCATTTCAGTGATGCGCAAGATGCAAGGCATATGCCCTAGAGCATAGTTCACGGCATAGGATGAAGACGTTGCGGAATACATAGTCTGAAAAAAAAGATAAGTGTTGAAGAGTCTTGGGTTTTGAGGGCAAAAGGTTAACAAAATGACCCTGCAAAAAAGTTGGTTAACATAATCATAGCTAGTGTCCCATTTAAAGCTTTGAAAAGTCCCCGAAGTACCTATGTGAATTTTCACATGTGTTTGCTATGTGGGCCTTTCACACACAAAAGAAGAGGTTACTTTTAACCACAATTTCTCCTCACAACTTCTAGTGTGCGCAAGAAAAGAAAGGTATAATCATCTTAAGGAAGATGTTTGTCAAATGCAATGGATAGACAAAAAATCCTTCAATAAATATAGGGTAAAATACACACTTGATAAGAGTGCAATGCCATTTCACTCATAGAAGGTCAAGACCACATTTCTTCTAATTAACATCCAGTCAAGAAAAGGTGTTAATCTGCTATAATCAATTTGTAAGTCGGCAATCATCATTCAATTATATGCATAATAGTAAAGTCAACAACACGACTATCATAAGGTAGAACAACTTGTTTCAAATTACAAGACCTAAGTAAACATTCGTCACATCTAGGAGCATACAACAATTAATCTATATACCTATTGTTTCACATGGACCACATAAATGTGTGATAGATTTGCAAGACAACTTTCTAAGATGTTGACAGCTCAAAATTCCATTTGGATAAGGGAAACAATTGAACTAGATCACATTAAAACACCACTTGATGGTTGAGGAACCCTTAACCCGAAATTTGGACCATGAAGAAAAACACAAGCCCTAAGGTAGTGGTATTATGAATGATGTTTGAATCCTTGTAGTGACAATAAAATGAGGGGGCAAGGATGGGTAATGATAACAACATTAATAATGAATCCATAAGGCCCAAAAACTTACAAAATGACCATTGGTTTGCCCAAAACACACAATAGGTGCAAAAGTTATGCCTAACTCTATTATGAATGATGCTTGAATCCTTGTAGTGATAATAAACTGCGGGGCCAAGTGCAGGTAATGATAACAACATTAACAATGAATCCATAAGGCCCCAAAACCTATAAAACGGCCATTGGTTTGCCCAAAATACACACTAGGTGCAAAAGTTATGCCTAAATAGAGTTAGGTTCAAAGTTGAAATCTTGAAAATAGCCAAGCACCGACTAGATTGGATTTTGAAAAACTAACTCCGAAACGATGACTCCCACAACTTTGATACCACTTTTGGAAGGTACAAAATATAGAATGTAATATAAAGCTAAGTGTTAACTTGTACCTACATTTGTTTTACTAAATATAGAAAAGATAAGATAGGACTATGCTCAACAAAAATGGGTTTAAAGAAACCCGATGACATCGGCCATGGTCCATGCCGTTGGTGTGCGAGATATATAGGCCGACGGTATTGACCATGCCTGATGTTGTTAGTTCAAAAAAAATTCAACGAACACCATCGAGCACTAAGGGAAATTTCAAATGAATGCCATCAGCCATTGTGGAAAAAGTAATTTTTTCCTGAATGCTGAACATGACATATTATTATTTTTCTCTTCAGATTTGTTTGAAATCAGGAAAGTTTGAAAAGCGCCAGAAGTTGGAAATTAATAGTCCAATTAAGTCTTTAGAAAAGTGAACAGGTTAGCTGAAATTTGGGCTTCAACTTTAAAACAATCAAACTTTCAACTTGGGGCTTCAACATTAATTTCGTAAATTTATGTGGAATCACAACAAAGTCAAAAATGCTTGGGAAATAGTTTAGAGAGGTTTAAGAGTGTTTAGAGTATTATAAAATTGCTTAATGAAAAAAAAGGGACTCTTTGGGCCCTTAAGAAGTGCAAATAACCACTTCATGAATGCATGACTAAAATCCATTCAAAACATGATTTTCTGACATTCAACATAATTATAAACAATTTCTGTTTTTATTCCAACATAACCTGTGATTTTCAAGTACACAATTAGACAAAGGGTGTACATCACCAAAAGCTTTCTTTTACAAGAGAACTAATTTCAACCATTTACTAGTTTCCAAAATACACTTTTTCGTAAGGTTAAGATGTATTCATCAAGTCCAAAATATTCCAAGAAAGTGCTCCATGTTCTATGCTCACATGCTCCAAATGCTCCATTTTTTTGCCGAGGCACAAAGAGACTTGCCTTCCATCCTAATAACATGGGTACAATTCAAGGCATCCCGAGCCAAAAGACTCCCAACTCCAGCCATAATCATATCAAAATTGGTAGGAGAAAAAGGTAACAAAAGATTCATTTCACATAAATCACAAGACCACTTTCTCAAACAAAAGTGATCTATACACACAACTTTACATCAATTTCACAAGGCTTCTCACAATGGTTTAAGCCAAGAAAAGATATGGGTATGGTGAGTCCCAAAACAAATTAAACTCTCACATATCATGACTACAACAAAGGGTGTGACATAAAGTGGCAAGGCCTCCCCAATTTATTTTACACACCACAAGGGGTAAGGAAGGATGGAGTGGGAAACAAGCTTCAAAACCATCCTACCCGTGGTTCCTTGTATAACAAGAGCAAACCAGGACACCCAATCAGGTTGCTTGTGTAACGAAAGCAAACCAGGACACCCAACCAAAGCAAAGAAATAAAACATGAAATTTTGGGCAGAATAACCTTGTCATTTTCAGACAAAATGTAATTCAAAAAAATAAGAGTGCAGGGGAAAAGCCTCCCAAAACACTAATTTTAAATGAATGAAAACGCACAAAAGAACAACATGATTTGTGAGATAACCGTCACTCAAAAAACCAAAAGAACATATTGAAAGCAACGTTCTTGAGGCTCTTGAAGAGCATTACAAAATGTCAAATGAAAAATTTAAGGAACATGCTTAAATAACCATTCCAAAACTATTTTTCAAAGGAAAGGAAAAAGAGTATGCATACAAATAAAGGTCATACATATCTAATACTTGATTTATTTTAAATAGGAAGACAAAGGTGAAGCATGATTTGAAAACATTCTAAACTAAGATTTCCTTCACCCATTTTAAAGAGAAGGACATGGGAGATTGCAAAAAACAATTGTAGGGGCAAAGCCTACCAAAACACTCCTGAAACACTAATTTGAAATGAAAGAATACTCACGAAAGAACAACATGAGTTGTGAGACAACCATCACTCAAAACACCAAAAGAACATATTGAAAGCCACATTCTTGAGGCTCTTGAAGAGCATTGCAAAAATGGCAAATGAAAGAGGTAAGGAACATGCCAAAATAATCATTCCAAAACCATTCTTCAAAGGAAGAAAAGAGAGTATGCACACATTTAAAAGCATACGTATATACAAGTTCATTCATTTTATATAGCAAAACAAAGGTGAAGCATGTTTTTAAAAATACCAAACCAAGAATTCCTTCGCCTATTTTAAATATTAGGACATGGGAGATTGCACAACCTTTGAAATTTAATTCCAAAACACAGGTGCAGGGGCAATGTCTCCGAAAATACTAATTTTAAATTAATGATAACTCAGGAAATAACATGAATTGTGAGACATCATCACTCAAAACACCAAAATAACATATTGAAAGCAACATTCTTGAGGCACTTGAAGAGGTTTGCAGAAATGGAAAATGAAAGGGGTAAGGAACATGCTAAAATAATCATCCCAAAAACCATTTTTCAAAGGAAAGGAAAGAGAATATGCACAAATATAAAAGCATACATGTCTAATACTTCATTTATTTTATGCCCAGTTTAAATAGGATACGGAAATTTGCACAACTTTTGAAAGCATGCACAAAGGGAGTTTCCTACCTCAACCTCCTACAATTTGGTTCTCCTTCTTTCTGGATATAACTCTTCAGTCTCCTCCTTTGCTTGTTGCTTCTTCCTCTCCAGGTTTTGGTTGCTTCTTTTTGCAACTTTCCTCCTACCTTCCCTTGCTTCCTCCTCCCTCTTCCTTTCAATTCTAAATTTTCCAAAATGGAAAAAGCGGTAACCTATGATATCCTCTTTCTACATATAGAGGAAGGCCAAACTTCAAAGCCAATGGGAAGGCGACACTTGTCCCTTCCTACACAAACTCCTCCATTTGCATTAATTTCAACACATCCCATTACTCCACACAACATCTAATAACTTCTTACATGGAGCATGAGTGAGAAATACTTTCTTACAACCTATTAATTTCATGGCATTTATGGAGGTATAGGTGGCAACAAATATCAAAGATATGTCCAAACTTTGCTCCAACTCCATCCTAAAGTTCACAGGGATTAAATTTTGACAAGAGAGCCATAATACGAAGTTTACACCCTTCTAATTTGGCCTTTAAATTTCCATCGGAGTTTGCCAACACAAGCCACTTTTGTTGACTTACAATCCATCCACTTGGCTAGATAAGGGCTTCTAGAATCTCCAAGCGTGTAGGAGAGAGGGTTTAGGAAAGGGTAGAGCAACCACATACAAACTTTTAACAAATTTAACATTCAAATCAAGCAATTTAATTTGAGTGATTTAATCACAAAATCAAATGATTTAAAGAACAAATTATCTCAACAATCTAATCAATTAATTTAATTAATGATTAAATAACATAATTAAATTGATTAATTAGAACCAACCATTAAATCAAGTAATTAAATAAAATGATTTAATTAAATATTTTAACCAAGAAGGCAACCACCAAACAAGGCTTAAAGGCTTAATAATTTAATTGATTATTAAATCACATAATTAAATTGATTAATTAGAACCAACAATTAAATCAAATGATTTAATCAAATATTTAAACAAAGAAAGATTTGACCAACAGGGTGTAAACATGATTATGAATGGCGTAGTCTCGATTCCATACTTGGCTAAACAGTCACCTGTACACTCAATGCATCCATCAAAACATTTGATCCCAGATATATCGCCGAAGCAATAGAATATTACAAAAGCCACATCATTATGCTGATTGCACCATAATTACTTGCAAAGTTTCTTAATGAGCACTTCGTAACAACATTCGAAATGACATAAGACATACAATGTCAGAAAAATGGGACAAAATAAGAGTAGTACAGTATGCTAGGTCTTCTAGCGATGTCCCCAAGGTGAGCGAGTAAACACAAAACAATGTCAGCAAACAAGGTAGCAATATTTGGGCATCCCGTGCTGCTGAAGACATACAAAACAGCACTAGTGTCTCAAATGAGTCCCAAAAGGATCTGTCACATGTGACAAGACTAAAACAGATAAGGAAGAATAGTGCTATGAGAAAATGGACCTTACACTTGCAATGACTACAAAAGTTATTAGAATAATGTTTCCTCTTGCATACAGTCATCTGAGGGTTATGCCGTCCCCAAAAAATTGCTGTATAAGGTACCAACATTCGTAGGCCTGATGACCTTCCTTTCTACAATGGAAGCAAAAAATCGCAGGCTTATCTTGTTGATATCTTCTTTGGCTTCCCTCATGCCTGTTTACTTTCTTGGACTTCAAAAGTGGGGAAATTGGTGCACTGAATTCTTCCCATTTGTTCTGTGCCTTTTCATCATGTGGATGGGTAGTGATGCACTATCTATCTCCTCCTCCTCCATGGCTCCAAGTCGTTCCTCTCTTTGGAAGTTCTTCCTTGGCCTCTTGCGGTTGCAACTTGTTTTCCTGTACTTATTTTGATTGCTGTCCACACTCTGGTGACTCCCTACAACCATCTTTAGACTTTACAAAAGTGATTTCAGGAATGCAATAATTACCTTCTTTAGTTTGATTTTGATGTAGAGGTGGCTTGGCATTCCTCCTCATGGAAGCTAGTCTTGCTTGGGCTGTACTAGAGCACTGTCCAACCTCCATTTTGCCACCATCAAACCCTAGGCCTACATATTGTAGTATTTTCTTAACCACAATGGGATTGGGATTTTCTTAGCCATTCCTGGCAAGCATTTTCCTGTATATCCCATATTTCTCAATATCTTAGAGCGATTTCCCTTAGTATACTTTTCAAATTATCAAAGGACCCATTCAATGTTTCACTATTAGAAAGAGCGTGTGGTGGAATGTTTACCACATAAACCTCTATCAGAATTTGTGCATCTTTGGAAGATGCGTGTATCCCTTTGTTGGGTAGATTCTATTCTCTTCACTCCTTCACCATCATCTTAGAGCTTTATCAAGACTTATCATGTGCCAGTAATTTTTATTGTATTTCTTCCATGATACAAATGACGACATCTACACGGTTGGCCCATCTAACTTACAACTCTTGATTTTGTATTTCCAAGTAGTGCACCATCTTTCTCAATTCTTTGTTCTCCTCTTGTACTTATGGAAAGCTTAGCGCTCCTCAAGTCTTCTCCTTAAAGTCTTGGTTATGGCTTGGTCTATGCAACCACAAATCTCTGCAATGCCCTGTCAAACATTTTTTCATACAATCTTGGTATTACACATAAACCCAATGTATTAGCAACAACCTTCTACAAGCCAGAAGGAACTTGCTATTCTTATACCACAAGATCTGTAATTTCTTGTACAAATTGACTTGTTGGAAGCAAAATGCAGAACTAAACTTTCTGCTATTACTTGAATTAATTTCAAATGGCAGTGAATTAGAATTTAAATTCATGTAATGGAATGTGTCGTTTGAAATAAACACGAACACTAACAACTGAAAACAAACACACAACATAAGAATTTTATCCCTGAAACCGAAATACAATCGTGGGGAAAACCAATTTGGTAGTTTCAATTGATCACTACCTCCTCTTTCTTATCAATTAGGGACAAACATTATATTGCCAATTGCTTATCTCAACTCTCTACTACTTATTTCATTTAGTTGTTTCTGCATCGATATGCTTAGCCAAGACCCCTTGCCTCTTAGTTACATGATGTTGGAGGTGTCCCCTAGTACACCAAAGGACCCCCAATTTAAGAAGTTGATGAGATGCCATATTGTGATCGTTATTGATGTGTTTCATTATATTTGTGCACAACCGCCGTTTTGAAGAGCAGGACAACCACTAGTACAGGTGCAACTGTTGGTACTTGCAATATCACCAGTGTTACATGTGGTGAGTATAACGTGAAACTTTTAGTATTGTGCAATTGCCTGCGTTATGTCACTATGCTTGACTTGAATCCTTGATATCACCATGTCTGCATGGAAGACCAAGTTTAAACTTGACGAGTGTTTGCTCATGCTTTTCGGTGTCACCAATTCTCCTTCCACATGATGCTCTCATGAATTATGTTCTCTGACTCCATCTTGGAAATTTGTTTTTATCTATCTAGATAACATCTTGGTCTACGCCAAAACCTAGGATGATCAATTGTTCAATATGCAGATAGTTCTAGATCTTCTTCACAAATATCACCTCCAAGCCAAGATGAAGTCCTTTGAGTAAACTTGACTCAAGTGCTTGGGATTCCTTCATGGATACCAAGTCCATTTGAACCTAGAAAAGGTTGAGTCAGGACTAAAGTTTTTAGCCTGATTAACCTACAAAGTTCTATAAGGACACGCACACACATGCACGCGCACGCGCACACGTACGCACACACACAAATGATTGCTAAAAAAGTAAAAAAAGTAAAGCTAAATTGGCAAATTGGAGAAACCAATGCTGAAAATGAAATAACAAAAAATCCCAGAGTGAAAAACCACAAAGGTATTGGGTGTTTGCCTGTTGCTGAAGGGTTCTTCAATGAATCTAGAGAGATTCATGGGTCATTATGAATGCGAAATCCATACTACTGGATTCATATGCATTTAGTGGTCAAGGAAACAATTTCCCACTGATTTTTGTGAGGTTACAATGTAATGCCCCCTTCCTTGGGCATCAATTGAAAATAATTATGGAAGACCTTTAATCCACTCCCCTTGGATTAAAAGAATTAATTGGGGGAAAATCGACCATCCCATGTGCTTTTAAATTAATATTCAATTTAATTGGGACAAGTCGAATTACTCCACGTGCTTTGGAATTTATATTTAATTCCTCTATTGTGCTTTATTTAATATTAATTGGAGGGAATTAATATTTTATTGGAGTTTGACCTTTTTCAGGTAAAGAGGCTATTTTTAAATGACGACTCTCCTATCTAGAGAAATGCGCCAAAGGAAGGAGGGAATCTTGAAGATTTGAAATGCAAAATTTATAAAAGGAGAAGTGGTGTCCCCGTTTTGGCATGTTGATGCTTTTATTAAAGATTCTTCATGCTTATAGAAGGGATGTATGCCCATTTGTGATCACAAACAAAGGTGTTCTTCAACACCACCATTGTTGTAGAGTGTGTGAGACCTTCTAAGCGTGCATTGTGTGGATATCATCTTATATATTCATCCTATGTGTGACGCCATTAACTGAGAAAGATATTTGCATGTTCTTGTTGAGTTTTGGAGAGTTTAAGTGTGTTTAGTGAACCGCTGTTAATGCTGCAAGAAATTCCAGCCCTAGCAACTTGCATAAGTGATTATTTGGCATGTTTTGGTGATGGTTAAAGGAGTTAATCAATCTGGTCTATATTGGTATATTTAGTCCAGTTATGGCGACTTGATTTGGGCATTATTCTACCATGTTTCAAGGGTGAATCAACTATATTCATAATCTGATATGTGTTGGCATGTTTTTCTGAGTTTGAGCAACTATATTCATTCGGGAACTTTGAGAATTTTTTTTTTGGGTAATTGGTGGTTAGTGTGAAGTCATGAGTGCTCAGGTGATGAATAAACACAATAATAAACATTACATAAAGTTTGCAACAAGAATATTCTTATAACTAATATTGCACGTAATAGTGGAATTTAAAAGAAATTATTAATACTATATTGAATAGAGCGTTACAAAAGTAAATATTGCACTAATAAACATTATGTTTTTAATATATTCTTTTTGCATGTTGAACATTTCTTGCTTTGTTCTGCACTCCTTGAAACAAGCATTGTTGTTACGTAATAATGGAATTTAAGAGCATTTATTAATACTACATTGAATAGAACGTTACAAAGGTAAATATTGCACTAATAAACATTATGTTTTTATAATATATTCTTTTTGCATGTTGAACATTTCTTGCTTTGTTCTGCACTCCCTGGCACAAGCACTGTTGTTACAAGATCATTGATATTTTGTTGGCATTGATAGCTCTTTGGAAAGGTCTTGATTTATAAAAAAATTTGCAATTTATTTGAGGGCAAAATATGAAATATTGAGCAAGTTATGAATTTTCTAAGTTTCGGTTGTTCTGGTGCATTTTTATTTAATTCACTGCTGTAATTAATTTCAGATTTTGAAGTGGTTAATTTCCTAACTGGTTCTCCCATCTAACCCACCACCTTGGCTCACTCCAACCCCATTTGGGTTGTATTGAAGTTAACATTGGGTTATTTGAAGTCGAACTAGGAGGGTTTACTCCTAGCATCAATTGGATAAGTTTACTTTGCAGATTTGAATAATATCCCAAAAGGGGATATTACAGACAATCACCAATCATAAGCAGTGAGTGATGGTTTTGTGTGCAAAATTCATGTGTCATTTACAATTCGTGTCCTTTAGCTTGCATGATTTTAATTCCAATGTATGGAGGTTTGATGTTACCATTTGGAAACTTTGAGGAAAAAATTCTTGGGTAATTGGTGGTTAGTGTGAAGTCACAAATGCTCAAGTGATGAATAAACACAATAATAAACATTACATTAAGTTTGTAAGACAAGAATATTCTTATAACAAATATTACACGTAATAGTGGAATTTAAGAGAAATTATTAATACTATATTGAATAGAGCGTTACAAAAGTAACTATTGCACTAATAAACATTATGTTTTTATAATATATTCTTTTTGCATGTTGAACATTTCTTGCTTTGTTTAGCACTCCCTGACACAAGCACTATTGTTATGTAATACTAGAATTTAAGAGCAATTATTAATACTATATTGAATAGATCATCACAAAGGTAAATATTGCACTAGTAAACATTATGTTTTTATAATATATTCTTTTTGCATGTCGAACATTTCTTGCTTTGTTCTGCACTCCTTGACACAAGCACGGTTGTTACAAGATAATTGATTTTTTCTAGTCCACTGTGCAAATGCTCTAATGAAATATGTTGAATCTAGTGGACTTGGGTATTATTCCATGATCTTCACATTTGTTGACTCTCAGCACATTACTTCTCCAAGTAATGATGGTTCCAATTTTTCTCCATAAAAAAGGAGGTTGCACAATGTTAGAAAAATTGCACAACACTAGAAACGGTGCAAGAAATGAGAAAGGTGAGCAATGCTTAGGAAAAGTGCACGAAACTGGAAAGGTGCACCAAAAGTGCAAAATCCCTTGTCCATGAGTTAAACATGCCATGCTTCACTAGATAGCTCCGAACTGCTTTCAAATGGAAGATACAAGTAATGAAATGGTGTAGGACACACCCATATGTAGGATTACTTAGAGATCCAGGGATTCTCATCTACGTTACCGGAAATGCCGTAGGGGGCCTCGGGAGCAAGAGCGGGAGTGGTAGCGGTGGTGGGAGCGGGTAGGGGTTGCAGAAACGCCCGGGTTTCCGCAACCCCTGCCCGCTCCCACGTTAAAAAAACATTTTTTTTAATATATTTTTTATTTTTTTTATGTTTTTAAAGCCACACAACAATAAAAAATTATAAATTATTCTAATCTAAAACCTAAAAGCTACCTCTAAACAATAAAACAAAAGAACAACACAAAAACAAAACATAAAGCAAACAAACTCACATTGTGGCTCTCCAAAATTGCATTGTGCTTGTCTAGGGTTTGAGGAGCTATTGCTAAGCTTGTAGGAGTGTGAGGAGCTATTGCTCAGCTTGTAGGAGTGTGAGGAGCTGCAAAGGAGGATTTGTGAAGGATTTGATTTGTGGTTTACTAAATGAAGGTAAGTTTTTTTAAAATTTCTAGCCTTGTTCATTTTTTTTTTATTATTATTTAATCTTTCACACATTACATTTTTTTGCTTATGTTCATTTTTATTTTGCTCTTTCCATTTAATTTTTTTAATTTTCATTGTTCAATCACAATGCAATTGCATGCCATTGTTTTATTTGCTTAATTTTCTTTTAAACCTTGTAGGTATTTCTACAATGGCAACAAGTTCTGCTTCTTCTGGGCAATCTTTGGCCAAAGACTTTGACCCGAATTCACTGTTATGGAGGCACGTAACAATAGTTTGACAACTTGCAGGTGGTGGTTGTTTTGAATGGAAATGCAATGAGTGTGATGGACTATTCAAAGGCTCTTACAATAGGGTGAAAAGCCACTTGTGTGCCATAGCGGGTAATGGTATAAGAGTATGCAGGGGGAGGAATAATGCTGGGGTGCCAAAAGCAAATGTTTTGGCATATATCAAAAAGCAGGAGGATGTAGAGGCTAAAGTGGCTATGAGAGCGGGTCATCCATTGGCCAAAAGAGGAGGTTCATCTCGTTCAGCAAAGCCTCTAGTTGCTTCATCACCTAGTGGATCCCCAATTGTGGCCATGCCACATCCATTTGTGGCTCTTATCTCCACGGATGAGGATGTTTCCCTTGCACGAAAGAAAAGTAAGACAAAAGGGCCATTGGAAAAGGCCTTTCAGAATGAAAACAGGGAGATTGCAGATGAACGCATTGCAAGGTGTGTATATGCTAATGGGCTTTCTTGTAATGTTGTGAGATCACTTTATTGGCATAGATGGTGAAAAGCCATCAATGAGGCACCAAAAGGGTATAAACCACCAGGATTTGAAAAGATCCGCACCACCCTTTTGGATAGACAAAAAAAAATGTGGAAACCTCCTTACAACCAATTAGGGACTCATGGACCAAAACTGGTGTGTCCATTGTTTCTGATGGATGGAAAGATGCAAGAAACCGCCCTTTAATCAATGTGATTGCAGTATGCCCTAAGGGGGCAATGTTTTTGAAAGCGGTTGATTGTGAGGGGCAAGTGAAGGATGCCCAATTCATAGCCAACATTCTCTTTGAGTCCATTGAGGCAGTGGGGCCTGAAAATGTTGTCCAAGTGATAACGGACAATGCCAAAAATTGCAAAGCTGCAGGGATGTTAGTTGAGGCACGGTATGGGCATATTTTTTTGGACACCTTGTGCTGTGCATTCATTGAATTTAATGCTAAAGAAAATGGCAAACAAAATAGAGTGGATCCGGCAAGTGTATGCAGAAGCTGAAGAAATCCAAATGTTTGTCACCAACCACCACATGTCACAGGGCATTTTTAGATCATTCTCGCAGTTGGAGCTACTGAAGGTAAGGACAAGCTTTATTTCTTTCTTTCTTTTTAATTTAATATTTAATATAAGTTTTTTAATATTCTTTTAGCTTTCAATTTCATAATTTAAATTTTATTTTTAATTTTTGTTCCTCGTTCTTATTAGGTTGCTGAGACTCGGTTTGCATCACACACAATCGTCTTGAGACGACTAGTGAAGGTGCGAGAGGCACTCATGAGGATGGTAACATCCAATCTTTGGTCTGTATGGAGGCAATCAAACACTGAAGGGGCTCAAAAAGTGAAGAACTTGATCTTAGAGGACTCTTGGTGGGATAGAGTGGGTTATCTGTTGAGATTTACGGAGCCCATTATGAGCATGATCCAGTTTACTGACACGGATCAACCATGTCTAGGAGAGATATATGACGGCATCGACTCAATGATTGAGAAGATAAAAGCCGTCATAAATGCAAAAGAACAAGATCCTGAGGAAATATTTTTCAAACAAGTGAAGTCAATCCTCATTGAGCGGTGGAACAAAATGACCACCCCATTACATCTACTAGCTTTTGCATTGACTCCTAGATTTTATAGCACAGAGCTCCTTTCCTTGCCAGGGAGGGTAGCACCATACAGGGATGCGGAAGTCAGTGAGGGATATATGGTGGCATTAGCTAGGCTCTTCCCTGATCCTGAGGCCCAAGACTAGGTTATGGTAGAGTTTGGCAATTTCATAGCAGAAACGGGTCATAGCCTTCTCGCTCTTCGGAGCAAATACAAGATGCATGCACATATGTGGTGGTACCTCCATGGTACTTCATCGGCTTTACTTGCAACCTCTGGCAATCAAGGTCTTGGCACAGGTAAGTTTTTAATTTTTTTATTCTCTTTTCTTTTAGTTTTTTAAAATTTAAGTTTGAGTGTTTAAATCTGAAGTTGAACTTTGCATTGAGCGCAACTGGAGTACGTATAATTTCATCCACTCACAAAAGCGCAACAGATTGGGGGCTAAAAGGGCTGAAGATTTGGTATACATACATTCCAACTTGCGCCTTTTATCCCACAAGCAGCCAGAGTACAAGGAAGGGTCAACAAAACATTGGGACATTGATCCAGAGATAGTTGACTTGGATGCTTCCATTTCCCACCATGGAGCATATGATGATGAGACGGAGTTCTGTGGCACCACGAGACCTACATGCACAAGGGGGTGCAACTGGCAGTGGCCCTAGTGCGAGTGGTTCGAGCCCATGTGGTTCTAATGAACCACATAATGATGATGATGTAGCTGGTTTTGATCCTCTTGATGAAGAGGAATATGATGAATATTGACAATGAAAGATAGTTTGAGCTTTGAATATTGATCTATGATTGAATTTAATATATCATGAGATTCATGACATTCACATTGTGTTTGATTTAAGTATTTTAAATTTTAATTTAACTTTTAAACTTTTAAGTTTCTAAGTTTTATCGCTATCCTAGCTTGTTTGTTGTGGTTATTCACTTATTTAGCTTATAACTTGTCTTTTATCTTGTCTTTCATATGCATAATATGTGGTTAATAATTAAATTCCTATTTAGAAGGCTGAAATTTATATATTTTTAAATTTTTATATAGTTTTTGTACTGCCGTATCCTACGCCGTATCCGGGGGTTAAAAAAAAATTTGCCGTTTCTGCGTATCGGATACCCCGCTCCCGCTCCCACTCCCGCTCCCGTATCCAAAACGTTTCGGTAACTTAGATTCTCATACATCAAGAGGATTCCTAGATCAACAATTCTTTGGAGGTTATGCGACAGAAAGCTCATTTAGAACATTTTTTAGTCCATAAAAAACTCGAAATCGGTAATACAACAACCTTGGTGTTCAATGCTTCAAAACATTCAATATAGCTTATGACCCGTACTATTGCATTAACAATTGATCATGAAGGCTGCCATACATATGATATACGAGGATATCATGTCAACATGAATATGAACAAAACTTGAAATTTGAAAAATATACTAGGATCCATTTTCAAATTTTCAAAACATACAATATACTTAAGATTTTACATTTCATTGTTCATGTGGCTGCCATACATATGATATAGGAGAGGGTGTATTATTTTATTCATTTAATGTTTAGGGTTCGGTTTTAGGTAGTAGAAAAGTCAAAAATTAAAAAAAAATGAAATAAAACTTAAAAAAGATGTATTTACTGCAGGTTACGTGCCTGATACGTACAGGATACGTCACGGATACGTCTGTACGTATCCGTGATGTATCCCGTACGTATCCGTTTCCGATACGTATCAGAGGGGATTCGAGGGGGTCTTCGGCGTATCCATGCAACGTAGGAATTTAGTATAACTAATATGCACATAAGTATGGCTTCACAACATCTGTTAACCAGTTTAGGAACTTCCCCCTTAATTTACAAAGTTAACACACCATTGCAAAATTCTGCCAGATATAACCTACTATGCAGACATATGCATTCAAGCAGGGCATATCCATGACTGCATATATAACTGTAAGAACTTGTGAGCACACATGCATAGAGGTATATATGCATGCTTGAATGGCACATAACTCATCTTTGATGAGCAATGTTGTTACCTACCTTGATTGTAATTGGAATATTGTATTCAGATCATACTTTCAACTAGCTGTTGAGAATGATAAGCAAGGGGAAATCTTTAAGATTTAAAGAGATGAATATATTGTCATTAAAAGCCTGCTATTGATGGCTCAAGGTCTACGTTCAATCTAGAGACACTTCCCAGTAAACTCCATCAAATAAGCCAATGTCTGTGTTGCTACACATGCATTAGAATTTGGTCAAAAATGGTATAGTTGACTCATAACAATTGTATTGGGCATTTCCAATGACCTATGATATGCATTACGAAGTAAATGCTAAGGAAAGTAGTTGAAGAACAAGTTCAAAGACTTTACTCCAAGATGCTAATGAGACTTAGCAGAAATATTACAATGCTATGGATAAGAGGAGAGTACTGGCTCTAGCCCATACTAGAAGTCAATGTTCATTCCATTCATTTTCCAGATTTCTGTAAACATGCACATCAAGTTTAATATCCAAACAGGTTTTCACAACCACCACCTAACAGTAACCCAAGTAAAGTGTAACACATTCGACATCGATATCTTAGGAGTTTTTGGCAGAAGAAGTGGTGATAAGAGCACATCAAGCCTTCAGATGACTGCCTGGTTATCTGTTATGAGCCAAACCTGATTATGCCATGCAAAGTAGAACTGTGGATGGATCATGATATGTTGAGGTTGAGCATGAAGAAGAAATACAATGATTAATAGATTTTAGCCATTGATGCATAGCACAATCATTATAGTACATTCCAGCAACTAGAGTGGTAAGCCTAAATGGCTACATGACATCTTGTAACTCAAACACAGATGGCTATTCCATAGGAAAGTGTTGTTTATCACAACAGCCTATAAGTAACAACTTCTTTCAATTTCTTGAGGCCATTCTTTTCGAACATGCAGTTGCCAATCAAATAACAGAATCATTCACTAACAAATGGTGGATTGGGATTTACTCCAAGCTAGTTCATGTTTACCTGCAAAAACCTGCATGGTTATGTGTCAGTTCAAACTGAACTAGCATGGAATCTCTTTGCCATGATAATGAACATCTATACATACTCAAGCATTACTTTATCATAGACAAAGAAGAGAGGTGAGAGATATTATTTTCTTCACATGCATTTATTCTTTTGGAATCATCTAGGGCTGGAGAGAGAAACACAGATCCTTTTCATTCATTAGCACTCCAGAATACTGCCATATAGTTGGTTCCAAGGTGGTGGAATTCAGTTATTGGGATAGAAACGCTTAAGCTTTATCCACACATTCAATGCTGGCCAGGAGAAGACCCAATACAGTTGGTTCAGAAGGAGGTGGAAGTCACTTCCTTTTTCCACTTATTCAATTGAAAGTCAGCAAACCCAACAGAATTCATGCCTTGAGAGAAGATGACCGAGGATCCCAGTATTGACAGTTGTATACCAGTATATGATCATTTATGCAATTGCTTATGATGTGCTTAAGATGGATGTATGACTTGTATACAATTGCCCTTTTATGGATACACATATTATCATGAAAGACTACATCCAAATCAACAACCAGAAACCCAAGTGGGACAATCCATGTGCATCGAGTAATATGAGTAGGCAATCCATATTTGTGCGGATTTTCCAATAGGGAAACCATGACTTCGATAAGAAGGCAGTCATGCCCTAAGATGAGCTGCAAGCTCTTTCTCACGTCCTCTTTTCTGCCTTCCCCCAGCCAGGGCTTTCCAATTTTTAGATAGGCTTAACTAGCAGAGGTGGAGAGCCCCTATCTCTATATGGCCCCCCATAGAGAGATAGGGGCACCCTCTATATAGATTTGACTATCTAGATTCTCGTCCTCCACACCCCCTAGATAGGCGTATGGAGACAATTCTCGACATGCAATGAGAACGATGTACCCTAGTATAGAGAGATGGCCCCATCACTCATATAAATGTATAGAATAGGCGTTTTCCCAGATCCCAGGTCTCTATAGATTGGAGATTAGATGGGGGGTGCGAGACTATCAGCCTTCATCCACTTTGTGAGCAGCGCACATGCAACACATGGGAAGTTAGAGGGGGCCCATACTACCTACCTAACCCAACCCTCGCTCCAAGGGAAATGATTCGGATGGCCTCCCCATCTCAGCCATGGGACATCGGAACACCCTCTATTCATATAACATCAAGTCCTACTATAGAAATAGCCACCCTCCTCCCTCCTCAGCCTATATTTGTATTGAGCATAACTATAACCAATTGAAAAGATAGGTCCCTATCCATGGCTCCCCCAAATGGGGACGGCATGATAAGATATAATAGAGTCCAGGAGTCCAGTAGTGCCCCCTATCTCTATATAGTGCCTTAGTTTAGAGTTTGGTAGTGCTGCGCTGTTAGTTCATCATGGTGGAACAGGTAGCAGAGCTACTTTGTTGTTATTGCTTTGATTCTTGCGAGATGAGCCGATTCCTAAGATTCTCCCGCTTTTGGATTCTAGAGTTTTGAAGAATGTGCCAATAGAATTGTTTGAACACAATACTCCTATCCAAAGGAGAACTTGTTAAATGAATCGAAAGTCTAACGAAAAGGTATATGATGAGATAAACAAGAGGTTGGAGGTAGGAACTATCTTCAAGGTGTCAACCATAGTCATTGGTATAAAGGAGCAGATTTAAATTTGTTTGGATTTTTGAAGTTTGGATGCAATTGCTTTGAGGAACCCCTTTCCCACTTACTGACTCAATCCTCAAGGAAATAGTCGGTCATGAGATGTACTTCGATAGGTATTGAAGAGGAATATAAGTTGAAAATGACCTTTGTTGTTGAGCGGTATGTGAGCTTAAAACTAGATGACAATCAGGTTATATAACGCTCCAACAACATTTCCTCGTGAAAATGAAGATAGGTAACTTTAAGGTGTTCCTCGATGATTGGTTGATTTACATGGTAGGGAAGACATATCTCTGACACATGGAGGAATAGAGAAATTTATGCTAACCTGCCAAGCTTTCTTTGAATGTAAAGAAATGTTCTATCATGAGTCCATGTTAGAAGTTACAAGGACATAATGCATGCCGTTGTGGGTTGAACAACCCAGAAAATATTTGTGGAGGACACATAGAGGTTCTGCAGGACATCGAAGCCATCTGGTCTTTCTTAGGATGTGTCCAGTATTACCAAAGATTCACGAAGAACTTTCTGCGGGTCTCCTACCCTTCAGATGTTTTAACAAGAATGGGAATTCCATTCATCTGGGAAAAGGAGCAACTAAAGGCTACCGAAGGGTTAAAGCTGCGAGAAACAAGTGCTTCCATCTCAGCAAACCATGACTAGAGCAAGGAATTCCTTACTCACATTATTGTTTTTAAATTTGCAATTCAGTGTGTACTTGCACAAGAGTCTTGATCCCTAGGTAAAGGTTTTTACATCAAACAAAGACTTGACAACCCGGTGTACAAGAGAGAATTTATAGCATGAGTGAGACAGAAGTGCCTGTGATGTTGTATGCTGTCTAAAATTTTAGATATTCCCTCGTTACAAATCCCACTTTGTTCTATGTTGATCAACAAGCATCGAAGTACCTGGTGAACAAGCAGGCTGCAATACTTTCCTTGATGCAATGAAAGGTTGCAATGAGTGGGAACTTGTTATCCAGTTGTAATAGCAGTACAGAGCCCTCAGGTAGTTGTAGGAGCAGTAGTGAGGTAGGCTGTAGGAATGAAATGGGACTTCATGTTTTTCTTTTCTTTTGGCTATGTGAATGTTGTAGTGTTTAGAGGGGTTTGAGTTGGGCTCAGAGGTTACGGTAGGTGAGATCAGGGTTTAGTTTTTTATTTTATTTTTTGGTGTGTAATTTTTGAGTTTTGACACATGAGTTTACAGTTCCATTGTAGAAACAGACGGGACATGTCATGTTTCGTGGAAATGACCAATGTATCCCTTAAGAATCATGACCAAGACGAGGACCAGAACCTAAGAAATGGGTGGTGTACCTCACGTTTCCTACAACATAGTTATCTATGCTTATAATGTTTTTGTTATTAATTGAGGTTGGACTCTGTGTGTATGTAAGTTTCCCAATTACAGATATTATCAAAGAATTATTTGCATATAATAGCCAATGTCTTCTGCACTGCATCAATTGGACATGCAATGAATTGCAACTTTCACTTATTTATGTTTACCAAAGCTTGAAATTTTTCGCTATTATGTGGGATATAATATTAAGAATGACTAGTCTAAAAGATAATATGTAAATTCTGCTGCAAAAAGTTAAAAGACAAATTTAAATGGTTGTTGAAAATTGTCATTAGTAATTTAGTCCAGTGATTACTTTCAGCATCACTACATTCGAACATAAATGAATATTCGTCCGGAGACAATCCTTAAAGTCTGGTCTTTAATATCATTCTTGGCTATGTTTTGGGTACATTATAATTTGTTATTGTTTTTTACAATGATCTATTTTATCTGTTTAGTTCATCAAGTCTCTCTCCCTATCAACATTTCATGTTTAAAATATTTCTTTCCATTACTATTTAACGTAATAGGATACTGTGTTTTACATATCTGAGTGAAGTTCATATTTTATGTCATTTGCGTATGCTTCTAATGTAAACTCTATTTCTAGTATTAAGTCAGGAAAGAAGATATACATTGGATGGTCAAAGTTTGCACTGTGCATTGGAAATTCTGAAAATCACATCCCTCTTTCTATATCCATAGTAATGAAAACAATGTGCAGGCTTGATGGAAGCACAACTGGAGCTCAAAGACAAAAGCTAGTAGAGCAATTTAATGATCCATTAAATACAAAGGTCCAATGCATTATTATATCAACGAGAGCTGGATCATTGGGCATAAATCTTCCAGCAGCCAACCGTGTGATTATTGTAGATGGTTCTTGGAATCCAACTCATGACCTTCAGGCTCTTTTTCGTGTATGGAGGTAGTATGCTCTTTATTTCCACTAACTTGTTGCATACTTATGTTGCTAAGGAGCTGGTTTTTGGCCATGGAAGTGTGAGAAAAGATACTACTATTGGGCATAATTATGTTAAAGAAACCTACCTCGTGCCTTCTTAATTCATTTATTTTCGATTGTATCTAGTTCTTTTTTCACCACAAACAGCAGAAGTCTTTGTTAAGGAATGGACACACAATGCTTTGTCCTTACGTGTCCTTGCTACAAAGTATAACAGAAAGCACTCTCCATCCAAAATCATGTGCATGTTTCTCTGTAACATGTGCCTTCAGCTACGTGTGTCCGCACTGGAAAACAACATTGTCATGGTCATCTTAGTTTGGATGCTAATATATGTTGTTGGTTCTCTCCTGTTTCAATACAAATAATTGTTTTAGAAACCTCTAGGATTATGTTTTCTTCAAAAAAACTTTAGGGATTGCTTCATTTAAGTGCAATCTGGGGAGCAAATTTCTTGTTGAATCTCAGAAGATTGATCAATGGAAGTATTTATATTTTAGATTGTAAGATTAGAAACCATGCAGGAATAAAGGTATTATATATGCATGGTTTAAGTGCATCTTTGAATTGCAATGCTTTGTTACAGATATGTTATCCAATCCATTAGCTAGGTTTTCAGTTTGGATATTAAACTCACATTTCCTTTTTTTTCATTTTTTATTGATGAAATGTTTCTGTTCTGTCAAATTATGGGTGCAAATCTTTTATTACTGATGTTATAAGCTATTTACAGGGTTGTGTCTGATGAGTCTAAGATGATCTCATGCAATTTTACCCTCACTTGCCATCGCATTCAATGCAATAATATTGTGCAGATTTTATTATTCTCACTAATATTCCGCAACTAGAAGTAGAGTTCCACCATCTTCATCCACCACCTACATCATCTTTTGGGAAAGGCTTCTTTCATCTTTTGCTTAGTGGCAGGGTATAAGGTGGGTATTTTTACTTTTTGTATGGGTAATTTTTTTTTTTTTTGAAAAAGCTGGGCTCTTATGACACAAATAAGGCACACCAAAACCATAAACTTTATCTTCATGGTACTTCACTACTAACCAAAATGGTATACAAAAGACGTAGAAGACATCTGTATAACTGGTCTTCAAGTGACCAGGTTCGCCGAACTTTTTGCAAAAAATTCGAAATTCGTCGAACTTTCCACGTACCCAAAAAATTCGTTGAAATTCGTGCAGTTCGTTTTGGGAAAAATGCCAAAAAATCAGGACAGCATGGGAGGGAAAAAGAACACGGGAAAGGGCCCAAACTGGTCTTTATAAACCCTAGTTGCTACAATGTCCGCGCTACAGTGTTCGCGCTACAGTGTTTGCGCTACAGTGTTTGCGATACAGTATCGCGCTACAGTGTTCGCGCTACAGTGTTCGTGCTACAGTATCGCGCTACAGTAGTTTATTATATTTATTTTTAAAATCTAATATGAAAGTTTATTATATATATATATATATATATATATATATATATATATATATATATATATATATATTCAATGATGTTTTAAATGTTTTTATAATATTTTTTATATTTTACTTTTATTCATTATTTAATTCTAAAGTTTTTATGTTTTTCTATGAATCGAACTTAATGGCGAATTTTTTTTCGAACTTTATCCATTGGGCGAACTTGAACCAAATTTTATGCTTGTCGAACTTGAACTCGAACTCGAACCTGGTCACTTAGGTCTTCCTGATCAAAAGAGTATTTACTGTAGGTACATCAGCATCGTAACATTCAAGTTATTTAACACATTATTTAGTAGCTATTACACATCTAAATTAACATTGTCAATCCACAAGAAGGCTTCAAGGAAAAAGTCCCCAGATTGATGTGTGAACATCCTCCTTCTCGTCCTTAAATTGTCAGCAGTTTTGGTGGCATGCCTTGTGGCCCCTCTCCAGCTTGTGGTTTTCATACATGTGATAGCATAATCTAAAAGCTATTTAATCTAGAGGCATATCCCTATCAAGGGATAGGATAATGATCCAAATTAACAGTCTCAAATACTCTACCTTTTCCAATCCAGAAGCAGGGTGCTGGACGAATCTCCTTGATTCAATGTGTTAGCATCCTCTTCTCTGATACTAACATGACTTGTGGGCCCTCTCCAACTTGTGGTTATCTCTGTTTTCTCCATAACTTACAATCTATTTGCTATATGGCATATTCTTATGATGGAATTTTATTCCATGTTACTACTCTTTTCTTTGCTCTGAAAAGATTTTGTTTGGATTGTGTTTGGGTGCTGTTTCTTGGCATCTGAGCGTTTGAACAAGAGGAATGTTTCGCCTGTTTGAGGACTTTCAAGTTTCAGCTATGAGGCCAGAAAACCTCTCACGTACGCTACAAATTACTCTAGGCCAGCGTAGGAAAAAGGAAGACCAGAAAATTTGTTTTCAAGAAGATACCTTGTTATAGAGACATTCCACTTCTTGAGTTGAGGCATTGCAGACTTGATCAGAAGATGTATGCATTTATACGTTTTTGTTCGCTGGATTATTAGGGTCTGAAAACTTGTATCCCACCCTTTCTAAAAATAGGAAGAAAACCAGAAGTGCAATGTCTACAATCACATCAGTTTTGAAACCACAATAACGCTTGAGGAATTTTTATGGCAGACCATGAATCCACATCTTGCTGTGACATTTTGTCAAAATATTTGGGTGCCTACAATATTCTGCCTTATTCTTCAAACATATTTAATATGACTGTCATAACATGACCAAAAATCAAAAGCTTCTTATGATTAGGTCTACAGGTCAAAATATTAGCAGCTGATTTGCCACAAAAGACCAATTGCCTTTCCTTATTGTAACGGGGAGGCAGAACTATAGATCATTTGTTCCTTCAGTGCCATTGTGCATAAAAAATATGTAATAAATGGGGGGAAAAATGTTACTGAACAGTACACATGGTTCCCAGGTGGGCAGGACAGAAAATGGAAATTATAATAATAAGGTACTGTAGGGCATTGGGATTTATAATATGAAATGTTTGGGAAGGCGCACCGGTAGAATATTCAAATATGCTGGGCAGAATACGGGCAATTTTATGCAAACACTAAAAAATTAGTCATGAAGCATGAACTAAAGTCTCCACTAGTATGTTAGACATACATATAGCTCAACTCTCGAGAATCCCGTGTTTTTATAAGTTCCCTTGCTTTATGGAAGGTAACAAAGCAGTATGGCTGTCTATGCCTGAAGGATGGAGCAAGTTGAGCTTTTATGGAACTCCTAATCGTAATCCTGATGCTGCAGGAATACCTGGCATCCAATGATCTTGTACAAAACAACACATTGTCTCCTACCAAACAGGTTATTGGTAAACAAACAATGTTGCAGAACTCTTGGCTCTGAGAAAAGGTATGCAAATTACTTTCAAAGTTGGTTTGATATGTTTGTTATACAAATACACTACGAAAGGAACATCAATTGTAGAATAGTAGATGCATACCATAACACATGATAGAAGCCCATAAAGAGTATCACAACTTTTATTTCACAGTTAGTGCTGGCTATGATTTGTTTGGTATAGGGAGTAACATACTCAGTGCCCTTACCCTGACATCTAACATGCTATTTCTATGACAACCCTTGGCATTTGTTTGTTAAAAATACCGTCAACATCTGAACATATAGTCGTTACGCCATTACCTAATGCCAACAAAAGATCAACATACTAATGATGGCTGCTAATAATACATTTTGTCATAATGACGGTCTACATGACACACCTTCTGGACCAGAAGATGCATCAAACCAAAATTGAGACAAATTTGCAAACCTTTTCTCTGGGTCAGGAGTTCTGCCACATTTTTGTTTGTTTATCAATCTCCTATATTAGGTCATAGGATGCCACTTATTCTTGCAACCCTAGGATTCCGATTAGCAGCATCAACAAAGTTCAACTTCCTCCATCCTTGAGGAGGACAGAGCCATATTGCTTTGTCACCTACTCTAAAGCAAGGGAATTTACAGAAATATGGGATTCTTAAGAGTGGAGTTATATGTATGTCTAACATACCAGTGGACTTAAACTTTCCATGATTAGTTTAGACAAACTTTCCCTGATTAGTTTTAGTTTAAACCAAATCTATGCTTCATAACGGATTTTTGATGGTTCATGATTTTTCAGTATTCCTCCCAGAATATTTGAATATTCTACTGTTGGACTCTTTCCAAATATTCCATATTATAAATCCTGCAGCCATATGGTGCAATCTTTATATAATTTCTCATTAATTTGTTTGTATCCTGCCAAGAATCTGGGAATATTCTGTTATGCTATTTCCAAATATTCCATATGATGAATCCCATCGCCATACTGCAACTTATTTTTATAGTTTCCATTTTTGGTCTTGAGTGACACTTAGCTCCTCGAAAAATGAATTTTCCTGCCAATTTATTCCATATTTGTTTATCATAATAGTATTGAAGGAACACACAGTCTTTAGTTTCTTCCTCCCTGCTACAATGAGGAAGGGTGGTTGGGTCTATCCAGATTTTCTTCTGTGGAATCTCAGTTAATATTTTGCCTTGTAGATTTAACCTTAAGATGCTTTTGATCATAGTTCACATACTTGTACTCGGCAGACCAAAAGAAAATTGACTCGGCAAAAACTTGGCAATACTCGGCGAATACTTGGCAATACTCGGCAACTTAAAAAATACGCAAATTTCTTTAAAAAACATAAATTTTAAGCAACATATTAGCTACAAAATGTATCAAATGAGTCCATAAAATGTTGGAGAAGTGTTTTCTATTAGATTTGAATACAAATACAATACAAAACCGCATCATCATGTGAATAAAACAGCCGGCTAATAAGTAATATGAATTTATGATGATTGACATTGAAAAATATCATCATAAATTTCATATCTATGCAAGTTACAATATACAATAAGTTACATTTTCCTCTTCCCCGTTCTAGAGAAATATTGAGGAGAGGGTCTAGTGCCTCTACTAGTCCCCACACTCGGTTGCGTCTCCTCGCTCCTCCTAGAAGGCCGCGACTCTGGCTCCAACTTGGTAGCAGATGGTGGTGGCTCCTCTGTTGCATGTTGGAGATCACCTCCAAAGATGTCATCCAATCCAATATCTCCTGTTAAGGCTTCTCCCTCCATAGCTTCCCTCTCAAAAGAAGCAATCTTGTCTTTTGTGAACGCAGGGATTTCTTTTTCTCGCATAGTCCACTCGCTGTATGGATCTATCTCATCCAAATCAATAAGCTCCTCTGATGTGGCCTCCACTTTTCTTGTGCGAAGCCAGAGATTGTATTGCACAAAAACCAAGTCGTTGAGCCATTTTTGACTCAACTTGTTGCGCTTCTTCATGTGAATGGCCTCAAGAAAACTCCAGTTGTGTTCACATCCAGAAGTGCTTCAAGGTTGAGATAGAATTCTGAGGGCTAGCTTTTGAAGATGTGAGGTATTTCCTCCCCAATCCTCCCACCAAGAACCTACAAACAAGATAATCAAAAGTTTATAAGTAATTAATAAAATCAAATCCATAACTAATAAGTAACTTGGTAAACATTTTAATTTTTATTACGTGGTGTCTGTGTGGTTCTCCCTCGGATAGCTTACACCACAGAAAAGAGCCTCCCCATAACACATTTGTAATTTTGCAGCTCTAAAATGATGAGGTCCCTCGTTTCAACATCTGGTATCATCCTCTCAATACATGTTGAAGGGTCCTCCATAACCTCTCCGTTCATATCTGTGAAGCCGTCGGAGAATAAATACTTGGGGTTGAGGTAGTACCCCGCTGCATGAATAGGTTGGTGAAGTTGATTGTTCCACCTCCGGTCAATAATATCCCAAAAGGGACCATATTTGACGATATCTCCCACGTAATAGTTTTGGATAGACTCTTTGGCCCTATCCATGGCCTCATAAATGTACCCCATAGGGTTTGCTCCCCATCAAACAAACGTAAAACCCTCACCAACGACTCCGACACCTACACAAATTAAAATGTAAGGTTACAATTTACAAACTTATAAATAAAGTAAAAAAGTAAAAGCAATATATTTATAATTCAACAAATTAAAATAAAGGAATGAAATATAAATCAAAGTTTGAAATTACCTTGATGATCTCTATAGCTATCTTTGCAAAGATATCATAAAAAACTATCTTTGCAACCCTCTCTCCATCAACATTATTTGAATATTGGGAGTCTAGCCATGCTTGACTCACAAACATTTGCTTCAAAGATGTCAACAAACTAGAAATACTTTGCAAAGTCAAGAAGTTAGTTGCAAACGGTGTGACACCGGCTCGAACAAGCTCTTTCCCCTTTGTGTGTTCTCTCATTAAGCTCAGAACCTGAGGGTGATTGTATATGCACTTTGTTATGTTTCTTGCATCTTCTACAACCAGTCTCACCCAGTCAATTTTGCTTATGTCCTCCAAAAGAAGGCCAAGGCAATGAGCTACTCAAAGAGTCCAAAAGAGTGATGGATGTCTCTCTTGCAGTAGTCTTCTAGCCGCCACATATGTTGCATTGTCTGTGACAACTTGCACCACATTCTGTATACCAACCTCTAATACAACCGTCTCTAACATAACACTCAAATTCTCTGCATTTTTTACTATGTGAGAGGCATCAATCGACTTTGAAAACACCATCTCAACATTTGAAGATGCTAAAAATGAGGGTGCAGTTCCTTCCATCCGTCCACCCATCTGAAAGAATGGTGCATCCGTATTTGTTCCATTGTTTCTTTTGCTCTTCTAGAATTGTAGTGGCATTTGCAACTACACCCTGGAGCAATTTTCCACTCAAATATTTTGGAGAGGGTGCCTTGTACCCTTTCCTTGCAACTGTCAACGTTGTCACCAAGTACTCCCAGTATGGGCTCTTTGCCACATTGAATGGAAGGTTGTTATAGTACCAAAAATTTGCACATGTTTTATCCGCTTCCTCGTGCATATCCTTGTTCCAAGTTGTACCTTGCAATGAAGGTTGTGCTTCAGGTGTGTTCCTTGCCACAAAAAAACTATGTATGCCTTTGTTCAAACTCGATGAAGATGTGCCTCTTTTGGCTCTTCCGGTTCGTATGTGTTGACCACAAGTAGAGCCCACAATTGTTGCCACATCATTCTCTGAATCCTCTATCATTACAACCCCAGGTCTAATAGCTTGTGCTATGGCTGCTTGCACCCTTTCCCTCTTTAGTTTCTTCTCCTCTAGCTCTGCCAGATCTGCTCTCATCTCTTGCTTTGCCTCTTCCGTTACATTGGGGTAAACCAAAACATTCTGACAAACAATAGATGCAAGGTGATACTTCAAACGATTGACGCCTCCAGACATTGTTCTGCCACAGAAACTGCAAGTAATTGCTACTACAACCGCTCCATATACACCATACTTCCAAGCTTGGGTACGAGCATTCTCAGGAATGGTTCCTGCTACTGATGCTGATCGAGATGCCGAACCTGATGTCGAGTCTGATGTCATTGTTAAGCTCTAATCTGCAACACAATGCACATTTAAAAAATTAAAATAAAGTAAGCTTAATTAAATTTAAAAAAAAAACGTGCTTGAATAACCAATTTAACCGTAATTTAATAAAAATGATATACCTAAGGTTGCAAATGAGTATTAAAATTTAAAATGATTCGCAATCACATTGAACGCATTTAAAAGCACAAAACATATTGAATGAATCGATTACAATACGCATATATAAAATTTAAACGAATTTGCGTAAAAAAAATATACCTCCTGCTGCAAATCACTACAAAAAAGTTAAAAGCATTCGCTTTTACATTACATGTATTTAGAATTAGAATATGAATCTATAAAACATAAATAATATACACCAAATTTGGAAAAACTTGAAAGTATTAAAAAAAAAAACTTACCTTCAAATGCAATTCTCCAAATTCTCTTTTCAAATTCGCTCCAAAATCCGTTCAACACAAGCAATACAATCTCAAATGGTTGTGTGAATGAAAATGAAGTAGTGTGGGGCCTTATAAAGGGAAAAAACCGCGTTTTTTCAGCGTTTTTCGAGTGTGTTGGACGTGTTTTAATGTACACTCCGTGTGGGCGAGTCAAAGGCTCGGACTCGCCGAGTTTTGGCGAGTACTCGGCGAGCCATTTTCGGTGAGTTTAACCAGCGATTAGTCTTTTAGCATATTCTTTGGAGAGTACTCGCCAACTCAGTGAGTACTTGCCGAGTTTTCTTACTATGCTTTTGATATTTATGTCATGTTATGACTACCATAGTAAACATGTTTCTTACCTGGGCGACAGCCGAGCTGAATCCCACTCTCTAGTTTGATGCCTTTCCATCTATATTTGTGACTCATCTAATCTAGACCACAATTCACTTTGTCTATTCCCAATCTACTATAAGCAGATAATACCGGTCCCCCACTCTATTTGTTTGGCCAGTATTCTATGCATCTAGTATCCACCCGCCCCATACCGAAACATACATGAGTCTGCATCTATTCAATCTCACCCTCCCCAATCTGCTAGCCAACCCAGATAGTTCAGATAGGTGATTAATGGGCCGGTATACGGTAGGCACACAAGTTTTTACAAAATGCCTTGGCAAGATGTGGATTCATGGTCAGCAATAGAAGCAAACTTATAGTTCCTTGGGTGTTATTGTGGTTGCCATAAAATCGTATGGTTGAATTTTGGCGAATTTAATTGAATACATCGAATCTGAATTTTTTTTTGCTTAAAATTATGATTTTATATGCTATTAATGTTCTAATCTTGATAAACTTATCACAGTTTATATGTTTTTGACATTTTATATAGTTTTCAAAGCTATTTAGTAGTATTTATCTATTTTGACATTCTTCGGCATTTATTTATTATTTTGAAAATAAAAATAATATTTAGTACATATCTATATTCTTCAAACATAATCACAATTTTCTTTCTGGTTTTTATCAAATGGCAAACTTGTTTTAGTTTTAAATTTTATCCTAACGAGCACAAACATTAACATGAATTTATCCTGATGAACATGAACCTTGTGCCTTAACACGTTAGTAAGACAAGTCAAAAACAATGGAATGAACCCCTCTTGGTGGTTCCATGCAGGATTGGATCACCTGAGTTCCCATGTCCTTTGATCAAGATGTGGTTCAATTTGATGAGTTTTTGATGATGTGGATGGGTTCAAGATTTCAAATAAATATTTGCAAGCTATATAATTAGTCTTGACGTCTTTTCAACATAAGCTCCTTTACCTGGCAATTGATATTGTACTTGCAATTTAAACTTGGAGGAGCCCTAGTCTATTAGAAAAAAAACTATAAAAGGCACCATTATTTATTGCAAACGCAAGTGTTTACACACTGCAAATAAGCCCAAGTAGTCAGAGTTAACGAAAAAAAACTAAAGGGATTGAAGGTTAAGTAGGTGACAATGCAGTATTTTAATGCTCAACAAGTGGCCGTTAGGGTAAGATCTCCTGCTAGTGAAGAGCCTGCAAACACCCCCAAGGTGGCGAGACAGATACAGAACATGCACATTCAAGAATAAGGTGCTTATCAAATTCATGTTTTGGTTCTACATTCAGGTACCATACAACAATCCCCTTCTGCTTTTTCTATTCCTAGGCCTGGATTCCCTCCTTCGGCCCCCAGATTCCACCAGGCCACTTGGGTTTATGCTGCCTCTGAGCTATATAATATGACCCACATGAGGCATCCCAACTTGAATATCTGTTCTCGTTTTCAGCCTTTACATATTTCCAACATTCATGCAGGCAATTGGACTAACACTCTGTTGGGAGGATTTGAGCCTCCAGTTTTATTTCTACTGCTTGGTTGAAAGCTCCCACCAATACCTACCAGAAGTCCCCAACAATATTCCGGAGGAGTTTCCTTCTTTAAATGAGATTTTTATAGGGCTAAAGAGGGTTTTGCTCCTATCAAAGCTCTCAGGAGTCGGGAAAATGCAATGGAACAACAGGAGCCTGAAGTGCCTCCCCAAGTTTTTCACAGATCCAAGGGAGGGGATAATGCGTAGTTTATGTATTTTTTCTGTTTTGGGGTATCCCTAGTTTGGAACTTGTCATGCTAAAAGTGGGCATTTCTGTGAGGTCTCAAAACTATGGCCATTGTTATTTTGCTGCTCTGAATGTAGGAAACCAATTACAAACTCTTTCCACCAGGCAGAGTAGAAAATGTATGTGTAAGTTCAGTCCTCAATATTGATGTTTTAGAGATCTTTTGAAGCTGTTGCTCTAAACCATGTAAATTACTACTCACAGGTGGATTGCCAATGTCCCTGCATCGAGTCCAGACCAGGGCTTGGGCATTCATTTGTATTTGTCCTTCTCAGTATCATTTGCTGTTTTATCAAAAAGATAAATAAATATGGCAATCGCATCCTAATCAGCCAAAGATCCTTTTTGAATTAGTTATTGATGGATCATAAACACCTGTTCTAAGGCTCCAAGATTGACACAGGATGGAGGATGCTGCCCAAGATCTTAGAGTCTGGATTTGCAGCTGCCAATTTTATGTACTTGAAAATATAAGTGACATTATTATCAGCAAGTCCAGTTTGTGCAAATCAATCAAAGATTGCAGTCCGTGAGACCACATTTCAATGTGATATTGCAACGAAGAGGCTTAAAGCCACATCAAGAACTGCAATTGATGCACACCCTTCATCCACATGCAAAAATCAAACAAGATGCTGCCTTTTACTAAATACCAGTCTGTTTACCTGTTTCACATGCCTGCCAATTTTATTTACTTGAAAATATCCACAATATTATTATCAGCAAGCCCAATTTTGAAAATCAAGCAAAGATTGCAGTCCATGAGACCACATTTTGATGAGGTATTTCAATGAAGAGACTTAAAGCCTCATCAAGAATATCAATACCAATTTATGCACATTTTTCATCAACAGGCAAAAAGAAAAAAAGATGCTGCTTTCTACCAACTATGACAAACTCTTTTCTTGTTTCACATGCTTATGATGGAAGAGTGGAGGAACCTGCTATGATGACTTGAAAATGATGACTCTGGCTTTATCCTTGCACATTGCATTTGCTTAAATATATCAAGGGCTTTATCAACAAGCCCGTTTTTTGATATGCAGTATTGCCAACAATCCTTAGCCCAACCTGAAGTCGAGTTAACCCAATTAAGTGTTTCACCAATGCAGAGGTGAGTTTATCTTGTTAGATGGCTCATCTGATGCCTATTTAGCCTAGTCCATATTTCTCTTTAAGCCAGTTGAGTTTAATTTTAATCCAATGAAGATGCATCTATAAACTATTTTAGTCACAGCATTGAGATTTGGACTTGATGGAACACTGTATTGCTAACAATCCTTAGCCCAACCTGAAGTCGAGTTAACCCAATTTAAGTGTTTCACCAATGCAGAGGTGAGTTCATCTTGTTAGATGACTCATCTGATGCCTATTTAGCCTAGTACATATTTCTCTTTAAGCCAGTTGAGTTTAATTTTAATCCAACGAAGATGCATCTATAAACTATTTTAGTCACAGCATTGAGATTTGGACTTGGTGGAACACTTGGGCCAAAACACAGCAATATATATATATAATATATATATATATATATATATAGTATATATATATATATATATATAATATATATATATATAGATGTGTTTATTTTAGTATTTATTTTGCACAGACTCAGTGAGGGGATTCTCAAATCTCAGCAGGTTTTGAGACTCAGTTGTCACTTGTCAGACTTGGCAGTCTGCGAGTCAAGGCTGCAGACTCACAAAAACTGACTTGGACTTGTAATCACTGTGAGTGGAGCTCTATTTAACTCAACTAAGGTCTCTTAACCCTACTTTAGTTCGATTTAATCCAGATATTATATGTTTGATTTGTGGAACAGAGCTAAGTCAGCATCCACTCATTAAGATTCAATATGATAATAAAATTAACTAAGACCTGATTGGTGAAGCAAGAAGTAAGTTCAAACAGTACTCTACAATCCATCAAGCAACACAAATATTTCTTTATATAGAATTCTTAATAAATATGATCTTGAAAGGAGGATGACTCTTACACTGCACTCAAGTTGCCTAGTATGAAGTGCCCTTCTACTTGTCAAGCTCTATTGAATTGCTTCTAACAATGGATGATCAGAATTCATGGCATGTTACAATATAAATGCAAAGCCATATAGAGTTTGACAAGTACAAATATGTGAATTCCCATGGATTATTTACAGAGAAACTTGGAATAGCCATTTCGTGATTTTTCCAAATGTTAAGATATTCTCAATGCTACCAAAGACGAGGATTGTGTCAAAATTAAGAGGAGAGAAGGCGGTCACTGAAACTTCTATGACAGCTTTGGCTTTACCCTTGCACATTGCAATTGCTTAAAAATATCAGAGGCTTTATCAGCAAGCCCATTTTTTCATAACCAGTAATGCTAACAATCCTTATCCCAAACTGAAGTGGAGTTAACCCAATTTAGTTGTTTTACCAATGCAGATATGAGTTTATCTTATAAGATGACTTATCTGATGTCTATTTGACCTAGTACAGATTTGTCTTTAAGCTGGTTGAGGTCAATTAAAATCCAATAAAGATCCATCTTTAAATAATTTGAGGCACAGTGTTGAGACTTGAACTTGGTGGGAAACTCGGCCAAAACACAGAAATTATGTGTGTGTGTGTTTCCATTTTGATTTTTTTTCCTGTTTTTTTGTACAGACTCAGCGAAGTGGACTCACAAATATCAGCAGGCTTGAGCCTTGGCTGTTAGACTTGGCCAAGTCTGCGAGTTGAGGCTGCAGATTTGCCAAGACTGACTTGGACACGGAATCACTTTGAGTTGAGCTCTATTTAATGCAGTCAAGGTCTCTTGAACCCACTTTAGTACTATTTAACCCAATAGTGGTCTGTATGTAACCCAGATATTGTATGTTGGATCTGTTGAGGAGGTCTAAGTCAGCATCTGCTCACGCATCTACATAATTGGAAAATTTAGTGGTTGTTCTCATTAAGATTTGAGTAAGCTAATAAAAGTAACACAGACCTGATCGGTGAAACAAGAAGGAAGATATACACCAGAATTTATCAAACAATACAAATATTTCTTTATACAGAATTCTTAATAAATATGACTTGAAAGGAGGATCACTTTTACACTGCATTCAATTTACCTAGTCTGAAGTGCCCTTCTACATGCAAAGCTCTATTAAATTGCTTCTAAGAATATATACTCAGAATTCATGGTATGTTACAATATAAATACAATGGCATATCGAGGCCGACAATTATCAACCATGTGAATTCCAATGGATTAGTTACAAAGAATCTTAGAACAACCGTTTTACAATTTCTCCAAATCTTGAGACTTTCTTGACGTGACCATCTTCTCCCTTCTTGGTTTTGACATCAAAGTGCCCTTTGATGTAGTCCTAGCCTTTGGTGTAACAATACTCTTAGCATGCGTCCTAGCACAAAGTTACAAACATCTTTAACCAACTACAAATTTTGAAGTTAAGTGTTAGTGCAAATCTAATGGTGATCTTGACCCTTATCTATAGTGAAACCTTCAATTTGGTGACGATCTCCAGTTTGGCACAAGTTAGATCATGAGGTCACGACTTCGACATGAATTTTGATACTGCCAATGAGTGACTTGAATTATGGCACAAGTCCTATGACCCCAAAATGAAGCTTATTTTTCTTTCACGTTTTTTTAACACCTTATCAGTCCTGGCTTTGGTGTAAATGTTACATTTCCGAAGTTTTCCAATCTTCAAGCCTGAAATTTGACTAACTGTTGATGCTTTACGAATCAATCCTCCCTCTTCAATCGTTTTTGGTCCCTAGACACCATCCTTACAAATTCTTGTCGCTACACTTGAAGTTAAGGTTTCTTTGCCAAATATGGGTCAAATACAAGTGTGGGATATTTAGGAACTCATCCTACCTCCTAATTTGGTACTATTTGATTTGTCGTCATTGTGTAGCTATGGTCTTTCTGTGAAGGACAATGTCTAGTGTCTGGATGCAATTTTTTCTGCATATCAGAAACAAAGTCCTCTCTTTTTAAAGCTGGTGCTAATCAATCTTTTGATGGTTCATAAGTTCATACAACTTCAAGTTGTTTGCCTTCACCAATCAGTCCGACCCTATATGGTTTGGAAGGTCTAGTTTGAAAGCATTCTAGCCAACTTATTATCTCACCTTAAATGGACCAATATTGAATCAACCATAACAAGGGCGCACTTAACAATCTCTTTGTTTTTTTAAATTCATAAATTGGAGTTCTTAATTTTGTGAATTCATCTTTCTTTCTGTGCATGATAGGGTGACAATGAGGACATGGTTATCATTCTTCACCTTTTGATTTTTCTGGTCTTGTTTGAGCATTGGTCTTTACCACACCACAATTGAATTCTTTACTGACAGTATATGCTGAACATTTTTCTTTTCAGTCTTTATAACTGACCTTCTAAAAGATGGCGTCTATAAAACCTGTTCTTCCCTAATTCTATATGCAGATTTGGACAAAAAAAGGATGTGTATGTTTATCGCTTGGTTGCTCATGGGACGATGGAGGAGAAAATCTACAAGCGCCAGGTAGAAAATGTCTTTTCTTTTACAAATCTCTATCTGTAGAGATCTTCATGACCCATATCGTATGTGTTTGGATTTTCACAGGTTACAAAAGAGGGTCTTGCAGCACGCGTGGTTGATCAACAGCAGGTTCACAGGACCATGACTAAAGAGGAAATCTTGCATCTCTTCAAGCTTGAAGATAATGGAATTAATGACTGTCATTCTGAAGGAAGCAAAGAGCCAATGATGAGTCAATTAGAGACTACAAAAGGAGCGCACAATGATGGATATGAAAACCCAGCGGTTAATCCATTTGGTTCTTTACCAACTGATGCATCCTTTATGAAGAGAATACTTGAGAAGCATTGCTCGAGGTACAATCAATAAGAAAAACTATATTTCAAATCACATTTTTGTAGTGTCGTTAACTAGAGATGTCTTTGTTAGATTGCAACTTTAATAATTATGTATATGGGTAATATGTTGTTGCAGTTGGATATTTAATTATCATGAACATGAGACCCTGCTTCAGGAGAATGAAGATGAAAGACTCTCAAAAGAAGAACGGGAAATGGCTTTGGAAAATTTCAAGAAATTTGTGGAGTCAGAAAAATTCAAACATTCAATCGAAAGCTCTCATGCTGATTGGGTAGGAGTAACTAATCGCCCAATTGAGCAAAATGCCAGCAACTGTGAATCTTCTTTGTTGCAGAAGACGTCAGAGAAATTTACTAGCAATCATGCCCTCTATCAAAATATTGACAGTTTTGACACAACTATGGTGCAGAGCACAATCCAGAAATATAATAGCAGGGGTCATCCTGATGAACACAACCTGTATGGCGGTGACACTGTTGCGATTCGTAATACATCACAGAGATGTAGTAACAAGTCTCATGCTACTCTTTTGCTGCGAAGTAACGTGAAGACTAATTGTACAATAGTATGTACTGACTGTGGTAAAGAGGTTGGTTGGGAGAACCTGGTTAAAGGTGTAAGGAGATAGTACCAATTCTGTCTTTCCACAATTTACAGATGAAAGTTTTCTTATCTTGTAAAACTACACTCATATGTATGTATGTGCGTATGTATTTACGGGCTTGCATCTCAGTCCCTAATTTAGTAACATGTTTGCAGCATTTTTGCTTTTGTGCTTTTTAAAAATTTATCATACAATATTCTAAAAGTTCATTCTTACATAGTTTATTGGCTCAGAAGCTTTTTCCCATTTATATAAAATGTACAATGAATGTCTTTACCTGGTAATTAATCTATATTAATGATCAAAAAGAGGTTTCCCTGATAATGGATCTGGTATCAAAAGCATCGAGAAACCTTGAGCTATATGGTTCTTCCCACCACTAGGGTTATAAAGATGAATTTCAATGGAGCAAGTAAGGGTAACCCTGGTCCTGCTGGGACAAATGTATATTATTACAGATAAGAATGGTCAACCCAGGTTGATTGTTTCAATAGATGTTGGAAGGGATAAATACAATCAAGTGGAAGCCACGGTCATGCTTAAGGGCATCCAAATTGCTGTCATAAGAGGATCGGTAATGTTAATGGTGGAAGGTGACCCCCAAATTATAATCACCATAATGAAGAGTGGAAAATTGACTCGTGGGAATTGAAAGCAGTTATCAAGGATGCAAAGTGGCTCTGAAGCAAACTAGATGTTGTCATCTTTACTTACAACAGATGAAATGGTAATAGAGTGGTGGATTTGGCTGCAAACTGTGTCGATATTTTGGCTTCCAAAGATACTGGACCAGTTTTGGGAAGGTAAGTTTCCTGATCATTTATTAGACTGCCCAAATGATTGTGGCTCCTGCAAAATTACCTCAAGCAATAACGGCATAGGATGCCGGGCGATAAACTCTCCCAATGTCGTTTGATGTAGGCCTTATTGGCTTTGGAAAATTTTAAGAAATTTGTGGCATCAGAAACATTTATTCAATAGAAAGCTCTGATGTTGATTGGGTAGAGCTAACTAATCGGCAGGTTGAGCAAAATGCCAGCAACTGTGAATCTTCTATGGGACAGAGCACATCAGAGAAATTTACTAGAAGTGATGCCCTCTATCACAATATTGACAGTTGTGACAAAACTATTGTTTAGAGCACAATCCAGAAATACAATAACAGGGGTCATCCTGATGATCACAACCTGTATGGTGCTGACACTTTTGTGGTTCATAGTACATCACAAAAATTTAGTAACAAGTCTCATGTGACTCCTTGGCACCGAAGTAATGTGAAGACTGACTGTGGAATAGTATGTATGACTGAGAATTTGGAGATTTTTGAGTCTGAATGGGTTTGAGCGGGAAAATGTTTTTGAATTCCTCTTCTGAGCGGGAGAAAGGGGATGGAGATGGGGAAGTTACACGTGATCTTGAATTGGATCAGACATGAGAGGGAACAAGAACACGTGGGCTGGAGTAGTCTCCAAGCAAAAAATGGATGTGGGGAACCCATTCATCCAAGCGGAAATAAAGCATCATATCTCTGAAAATTGGCATCATTTCACTATCCCAGATGCTGTTATCAACAAAGCAATGCAAAGGAACAATTTGGCTCTGATAGGTAAGTTTCATGGCCCAAGACCAAATATAGATGTTATTAGAAGGTGGGCAAGCAGAAAATGGAACCCAAAAAGAAATATGGATATATCTATAACGACAAAGGGATTTTTCCTTGTCTAGTTTAATAATTTAGAGGATTGTATGCAGGCCCTTGTGGATGGACCATGGTTTCTAGGAAACATGGCTCTGTTCTTAAAGCGATGGTCTCCTACTGCATTTGAACCTGATAAGGAAAACATTAATGTTATGCCTCTATGGATCAAAATGCCAGGTCTGCCTCTTGAATTCTGGAATGAAGACGTTATGGCTGGAATAGCTAAATCCATTGGATCCTTAGTTGCCTTTGATGGGGCCACAAAAGCTAATGTATGCCAGATTTTGTGCTGATGTGGACATGGAAAGAGATATACCAGATGTCATTCTTCTGCATTCCAAGTTGGGTATGTGGAGACAACAACTGGAATATGAAACAAGTATTGTGAGATGCAAGAAATGCAATAAATGGGGACATGACACAAAGTCTTGTCCAAAAAATTGAAATGGAAACACAAGGGAAAACAAAAAAAGAACGGAATGGAAGGAAAAGAATACAGATTAGGAAAAAGAACAACCAAATGAAGAGGTCAAAAGGAATGACAATATCCAAGAAAGCCAACATTTGGAAAATAAAGAGGAATCTAAAACAAAAGATCAAAACACTACTGAAGGAGGAAAAATAATTGTGCAAACCCAACTGGAAGAACTTTTAATGTCTAATATAGATTTAGAGGAGAACATGCCTGAGAATGAGGGGAATCAAATGGATATGCAAGATCTGATCAGAATGGGATAGAACAAAGCAATATGAATGAAAGGAGCACCTCAAAATAACGGTGACCCCAATCAAGGTAAAAAGTAAAGATTACCAAGAAGCCTTCTCTTAGAGGAAAAAAAAAGATCTACAGAAAAGAGATAACAGTTGGAAATCAATCTACCTTAGATCAAAAAGGTAGTAAGAAATTCTCAAAATGCAAATGAAGATTTTATATATGTGTGTGTGTGTGTGTGTGGACTCTAAGAGTTTTAAAGACACGAGCAAAGAGGTTTGGAGAAATGTACGGGTCAATTGTGTTAGTTCTAACAGCACTTCCGGTGGCATTGTTGTTCTGTGGGATGAAAAATTGGCTTAAGGAAGTACTATACTTGAGACACCAAATCATTTCATTGTCCTATTCACCTCTGTTCACAATAATATAATTTGGGTTCAGTCCAACACCTATGCTTTCACAAGTATTGATGGTAGAAGAAAGCTTTGGTCCGAGGTATGTAACTTTAGGAAAAGCTACTTTGATCTTGATTGACTTGTTATTGGAGACTTCAACATCCCCATTTCTTTGACTGAAAAAAAGGAGGAAATCAAGATTTTAGTACAATTATGAAAATTTTTGTCGACTTCATAGCTCATAGCAACCTTTATGATATTGGATTAAGAGATGTTAACTACACTTGGACCACCAAGATTTTTGTCTCTCAGCTCTCCCCAGAATTGGGTCAGACCACAATCCTTTTGGCCTTAGTCTCGATAGCAAAGGAAAAATGCCCCTACTCCTTTTAGATTTGAGAAAATGTGGACTCAACATCCAGACTTTCATAACAGAATTCAAGACTAGTGGAAGACAGAAAAGACTGGGTTGGCCATGTTCATCTTGATTCAAAAGTTGAAAAATGTCAAACTCGATGTGAAAAAATGGAATAAGCTTGTTTTTGGTAACATTTTTGAAAAGAAAAAAAAGATCGAAAATGAGATTGCGTTGCTGGTATCTAAAGTGCGGAACAAGAGTTGCTTAGTGAGTTGGTATGGATGTTAATGACTTCTATAGGGAAAAAGAGATGCTTAGTGAGCTGCATAACATCAACACTTGTGAAGAAATACAAAGTACTTTCATATGACCACCCTCAAGCACATAAGTCATAGCAAGATAACATCTATAAATTTAGACAATGGACAGGAAAGCATGGATAAGGATATCATTAAAAAAAGGCAATTGAATTTTACAAAAAACTTCTTTAAAGAGGGAGAGGAGGATGAAAATTGCATAAACATGTTGCTGGAAAATATATCTTGTTGCTCTGAAATGCAAGAAGAGTTGAACAACCTTTTGGCACTCATGGATATGGAGGAGCTACGCAAATATGTTCTCTCTTTTGAAGGAGAAAAGTCCATAGGTCTAGATGATTTCCCGGTGTGTTTCTTCCAAATCTCTTGGAAAATATGCAAGAATGACCTACACAAAGCTATTAATGAATTCTTCTATAGTGGCAACTTTCTGAAAGAAATAAACAATATGTTTATTGTCCCCATCTCCAAGAAAGATGGCGTTAAGGATTTCAAAGACTTTCGACCTATTAGGCTCTCTTACACAATTTACAAAATCTTTACAAAGACTATAGCGTCGAGAGTGCAACCTCTTTTAAAGAACATCATCCCTTGGCAGCAAGGTGGCTTTGATCAAGGAAGGAAAATTCAAGATGGATTTGTGGTGGTCCATGAAACAATACATTCAATGGAAAAAGGTAAAATAATAGGAATGATAATGAAGTTGGATATGAATAAGGATTTTGAAAGAGTTTCCTAGGAATTTTTGGATAAAGTCTTGGAAAAAAATTGGTTTCAACTTAAATTTCAGAAAGTTGATAAGGGAATGCATTTCCACCACAATGTTTTCTATCCTCATTAATAGTTCTCCTACTGATTTCTTTGGCAGCAGTAGAGTGATTAGACAAGGAGATTTAATCTCCTCCATTCTCTTCAATGGCGCAAAGTCTTAGCAGAGCATTCCACAGAGCCACTCTTTCAAGTTTTATCCGAGGCTTCAATCATTCTTCTAAGAACTTTACAGTTACACACCAACAATTTGTAGATTATACCATCTTGTTTGCCACAACCTCTATTCTTGAAGCTAAACGATTCAAATTATTACTGTCATGGTATAAAGATGCTTCAGGGCAACTCATCAACTATGCTAAAAGTTCTATTTTTTCATTAACACCCTTTGGATTAGACAACAAAAAATTGCTAAAATTCTAGGGTGCAAGTGTTAAGTCCCTCCCCTCCACCTATTTGGGTATGCCTCTCTTAATGGATTGACCCTACAGAAGTCTGGAACTCCCTCATTGAAAGATTCCAACTCAAATTTGTAGGTTGGAAAGGGGCAGTTCTCTCAAGTGTAGAAAAATGCACCTTGATTAAAAGTACTTTGCAAAATCTGCCCATTTTTCTCCTATCTCTCTTTAGAATTCCACAATTGATTCTGGAGAAGATTGATAAATTTCAGAACCACTTCCTTTGGGCTAGAGTGGAAGAACAAAATAGAGTGTTGTTGGTCACATGGGAGAAGCTTTGCAAACCAAAGTTTCAAGGAGGATTGGGTATCAAGAACCTCAAACACATGAATAAAGCACTTCTTGCTAAGATGGGATAGAGGCTCCTGAAAGAGGATCTTCCTTGGTGCAAAATTCTCAAAAGTAAGTACTTGAATTATGAGTATATCAAAGATTTTACTTTGTCTTAAGACCTTCCTAAGCGATCACAGTTCTAGAATTCTTTGACTAATAGTCAGGATTTGATCACTAAAGGAAATAGATGGGAGCTAGGAAATGACAATTAGATCTTTTGGGAAGAAGAGTGGAATCTTGGGATACACCAACAACAAAGGGACAATATGCAAGTTCAAATTAATAAGATCATGCATAAATACAGGGATAGAACTTGTGAGTATCTAAATAATATTGATGGAAAAAGAGATTGGGTAAGACTATCTCTTGAAGGAGACACAAATAGCGACATAGATAATTTGATCACTCTATAGAATATGATATCCAACATATACATTCTCAACATAAATACTAAATATGAACTTATATGGGAACACTCTGGTGATGGAAATTACAATGTGCACTCGGGTTACAACAGTCAGACCCAAACTCAAAATCCTTCAATTCATTGGAAAAAAGTGTGGATCAAAGAACTAACACCTAAAATCAATTTCTTCTAGTAGTTGACAATTTAGAATAAAATTCTAACTGTGAACAACATCAAAAGAAAAGGTCAAATGCTACCAAATAGGTGCATCATGCACAAAGTTGAGGAGGAAAGTGTTGATCACCTTTTCATCCATTGCCAATTTTCCACCTCAATGTGGGGACTCATTTTTGAAAAATCAGGATTGAAATGGGTACTTCCTTCTACTTTAACTGATTTATGGTCTCAATCGCTTTTTCAATCAAAATGTAAATATGTGAGACTCCTATGTGATATCATCTTTTCTCATACCATTTTGGCCATTTGGAAGGAGAGAAACAAAAGAATCTTTGAAGATCATAACCTTCATATTAAATTGGTCTTTAGAAATTTAGATTTGTCGATTATTGAAAACTTGAAGTCAACTATAACTTCCAACAAAGAGAGTGTGAAAGATTCGGACTCGAGTTTCCTCAAAAGGTGCAGTATTTAGATAGAGCAGAATCCAAATCAAGGTAACTCTAGACCTTCAAGGCATGAGACTATATGGAAACACCCTTCAAAGGGTTACGCACAACTCAATTTTGATGGAGCTTCAAAAGGAAATCCTGGTAAGGTGGGGGAAGGTGGTGTAATTAGAATTAGTAATGGGGAATTAATTATTGCTTATGTTGGCAACTTGGGCTTCCAAACTACCCATTTAACAAAAACTATGGCTGCACTGTGAGGGATCCAACTTGTCAAACATCTGGACATTAGAAACCTTTGGGTGGAAGGAGATTCCCTTAATATCATCAATTGTCTTCATAATGAATCTCCCCTTACTTGGTCTATAAGTAAGATCATTAAGGACACTCTCCTTATCCTTAACACTTTCCCACAAGTCAATATTACTCACACATAGAAAGGGAAATAAAGTTGTGGATAGTTGTGCCAACATTGGAGTTAACTCCACTTCTCTTTGCCATTGGATTGGTAGTTTAGATATCCCGTTGGAAGTAATGAACTTGGTGAATTAGGAAAGCACAAAAAGGCAGTCATAGCCTTGTCACCTATCTTTTTTTATACGGTTTTATTTTGGCATGCTTGCCTCTCTCGTGAGTCCATTCACTTCATAGAGCCTTCATTTTTGGAGAATATGGGTCACTCTTTTGTTACACGTGTCTCCCATTTCTGCTTCAGAGCTTGTGACATTGGGAAAAAGTTGAGTGGAGAACCCTGCCTTGCCAAGCCCCCCTTCAACAGAAGCTGGAGAGATAATGAGCAGATGTGGAATATTTTGGGCATGGGTAATTTCTCCACATTCATGGAAAGAATTCATGGTCATGACCCGTATATATCCATGGAGTTTGTTACAGCTTGGAAGGAAAAAATTGTTCAGTTCAGGGGTCAAAGATGACTCATTTCAGAGGGACTTATAGCTCACATTACATGTATGAGTACTATGGGTACAAAGTTCTACAAAAGCAAGTGCAATAGAGATGAACAAGAGGCTAAATTCTTGGAGGAAGGTGAACAAAATTAATGAGGTGGTCAAAATTATCATCAAATACTTGACTCTGGAAGGAAGATTCCACCGCCCCAGTACATATCACTTGGTGCTTCTGAACCATTTTAGAAGAAATTTCTTGGTAAGTCTCCCATTCTATAATCTTCTGTCTTTGGAAAACTCTGTTAAGGAGGTTCAATGGGGAAAAAAGGTTTACCCTCTGCATCAGGTTGTTTTTCTTCTCATCTGCATCCACTTCATGAACTAAAACCCTAGACAAAATCTTACACCCCCTCTTCTCTCCACCTCTACTCCAAAGAACAACAAAAAGTAGGATGAGGATATCATCTCGACCAAGGTGTTGAGAAACAACACTAACAAAGGCAAAAATGGTGAAGGTTCTAGTAGTGCACATAATAACACTCAACAAGGGAACGATGGGGATATGGTTGTTAGGTATCTTATAAGTCTAGGAAACAATAGTGATAAGGAAAACAAAGATTTTGTCCATAATGAGTTGGAATTCCAAAAAGATGGTATAAAATGGATTAGAAAGGATATCCAAACTATCAGGGGGAAAGTAAAAGACTTCAATGCTAACAAGGCAAACAAGGATATCCAGAATTGGAGAGAAATGGAAGTCAAGATGGAGGTAGTGGAAAAAAAATGCAAAATATTGGTAGATGGCTTCATTATACAAAATGTTATCTTAAGCTTTATCTTGAAAGAGCTAAATAAAAAGGGCAACAAGAGCAACAACAATGAGGAAGCTAGAAGAAAGGAAGCAGAGAAGAGACGCCAACATCTAAAAGATATTTTTCCGATTTCTAACCAAGTGAATAATCAGAAATGATTATTGGTTGTCCTGCTTTGTGGTTGGTTTTTGGCCACACTTGAGCTGCACTTTCGTTGTATCTAGGTTGGTTTTGGGTTGTTTTCAACAACAGTTTTTTTTTGTTCTTCTTTTGTTCCTTGTAATGTCTATTGATACATCTGGATGTTATATCCTTATTTTGTAACAAGGTAGGGCCTTTGGAAAAATCCCCTTTGTACCCTTTATCCAAAAAAAATATGTTTTGACAGGGAAAGGTGTTGGTTGGAAGAACTTGGTTAAAGGTGCAAGGAGATAGAACCAATCTTCTCTTTCCACATTTTCCATATGAGAGTAATTTTATCTTGTAAAAATACACTAAGAATGCATGTGCGTATGTATTTACAAGCTTGCATCTGAGTACCCAATTTGGTAAGATTTATGCAACAATTTTGCTTATTCAAAATTTATCGTCCAATATCTTAAAAAATCGTTAGTATGTACTGACAGGTAAAGGAGGTTGGTTACGACAATCGGGTTAAAGGTTTATTGTCAATTCTCTCATTCCACATTTTGCATATTAGAGTAGTCTTATCTAGTAAATATTCACAATAAGGATGTATGTGCACATCTTTATGGGCTTGCATATGAGTACCCACTTTGGTAACATTTATGTAGCATTTTTTCTTATTAATTTTTTTTTGTCCAATATTTAGAAAAACCATTCTCATGTCATTTATTGGCTCAGAAGTTTTTTCCCCGTTTGTATACATATACGGTGTGTTTAACGAATAATTAAGCTATATTAATGATAAAAAAGTGGTTTCCCTAATCATGGGGTTAGATCAAAAGCATTGAGAAACCTTGAAATAGATGTTCCCCCCACCACTAGGATTTATAAATCTGATTTTCAATGGAGCAGCTAAATGAACGTTGAACCTGTTGGGGTAGAGGTTTTTTACAGATAAGAATGGTCAACCCCTAGGTAGCCAGGTATAGTCTTGTAGGGTTTGGGTATGGGTATGTTCCTTAATAGTACGTGGTATAGTCCCTATCATAAAAAATAGAAAATTTTCCCTTTTCTTTAAGTACTTAAAACTTATTCTAGGTTCAACCAATGAATATCATGACATTTGACATTGAATTATCATTGTGTTTTGTGGTTATTTAACTTATTTTTTTTAGTCTATGCATATTATATGGTTAATTTGCATTATTTATTATATATTTTATATGATTGTATCGAAAGACATACCCAAGCCTCCTCCCCAAAATTGTTTGTACCAGCATATTGTGTTCTTGTCCCCATATCCATATAAGTGTACCTGTATTGGCTACCTAGGACAACCCATGTTGATTGTTTCAATAGTTGAAGACATACGAACAATCTAGTGGAAGCCACGGTCATGCTTAAGGGCATCCAAATTGCTATCATAAGAGGATTGAGAAAGTTAATGGTGGAAGGTTACATACAAATTCTAATCCAACACAATGAAGAATGAGAAAATTGATTCATGGGAATCGAAAGTGGTTGACGAGGAAGTGAAATGGTTCTCAAGGAAATTAGATTTTCATATTTACTTAACAAATGAGATGGTTATTATGGGGATTTTGTTGCAAATTTAGGCATTGATCTTTTGGCTTACAAAGTACCAGACCAAATTTGGGAATGTAAGTTCCTTGATCATTTTAGACGATGGTGGTCAGTGACACATCCCTTATTTCTCGACCCTTACCCCTTTACCCCAACACTCCAAATTCTTCCACTTTCATCACCGTCGTAATCCCATCATCCTATTTGTATTTGTTGGCTAGATTTTATGCATAGCTAAAACCTAGGCAGTCATGAGATAAATCTCCCTCATTTACCGGTGAGGCTCCCGTGTAAGATTTCTGTCAATTATGGATCCTAATAACTATATGTGGGTTTTACTTTAATTGTAAAACTCATGAACCATAGTTAAGCAATTCTGCAACAAGTGAGCAACTGTTAATGAAGTATTTTCAGAAGGGGAAATAGTGGAATTTGGGAAGGAAGATGTGTAATCCAACCAATAGTTTACAGAGTTGGTCACATACACATATATAAACCAAATAAATCTCACAATATAGAAGTAAAGGAAAGGAAAGCTTCTAATCTAAATCCCAGATAATGCAAAGTTTATCTAAAGATCTACACAAAAATAAGAAGCAAATGCATCGTTGACACAAAGTTATCTGGAAATCTACCTCTATCCAATTCCTCAGCTTTCACAAAAAATACATCAAGGGTTACAACACAAAGTCTGGAACTCAAGAATGTAGATTACAAATTCTTATTATGATCGTAGGCTCTTCCTCTATTTATAATGTATAGAGGGCAATTACAAATGAGAAGTTTTAATGAATTGCCACATGTAAAAGCCGTAAAGCAAACAGTTGGTAGTCTTCCTCCTGGAATTCCTCTTTGCATGACATGCATGATTTATAAATGAAAATAGAACCTTCTATTTTGCATGTTTGCCACCTATTTCCAAGTAATTGACTTCTTCCAGTATCTTGAAGTAACGACCTTTTAAAGCCAATTGGTGGCAGTATTTTTCTTATTTTCATAAAATCTATTATTGCAGGAAAAATGAACAAACTACGGGAATTGCCAAATGGAAAAATAGAGAAAAACCAAGAAATAAAAGAAATAAAAATGAAAAAACCTCGCTGGAAGTTATAGACAATTGCTTTGAAAATAACCTGCCAATTAGTTGGTCAGTGAAACTCTTCCTTGTTGAACACTTCATTGAGAGGCTGAAGTAATACTGGCGTGAAAATTCTCAATAGGGTTCAACTGCAACATAATTTATTTTTAAACAGAACTTTATTTATTTAATAAATAAATAAAATTCTCTCAGACAAAACCTACTGAAGGGATAAAGTGAGGCACGTGGGTATTTGTCGAATTTGTCTTTTATGACTCTCTGGGGATACCTTAGAGCAATGCAAACAACTACAGGCAATACAATCACAAAAATGACCCATTACTTTGAAAAGAACGATTTTTTTAAAAAGGGGTAGTCGTAGATTTCAAGGTGAAATCTTGGGGACATGAGTATTATTGTATTTTTAAATATGGAAAAAATTTGTTGTCCTTTTCATTTTAACACTGCCCAAATATTGATTGCAGCTCATTTGAAATTACCTCAAGTAATAACAATAGAGCATGGGGTGACGAGCCCTTCCTACGTTGTTTGATATAGACCTTATTGGCCTTTAAATGTTGTATTTAACATTCCCTTTCATGTTAATTACCATTTTGGTTCAAGAAAATTTGAAGGTAAGCTTTGAAGATGGTAAGAATAGTAATGTTTACTAGGTAGTAGGGGCAAATGCCATCCAAGTAAATTTATATGTGATATTTATTGTTAACCATGAATATGGGATTTGGATTTGAATTCAAAATGTGGTGGGAAGTCTAAATATGATATGAAATGGTAAGTTGAGGGTTATGATGTTGTTGCTTCCTTTATTATTTAAGGTGTTATGCTCTCCTATTCTCCCAGAGGTTTCTCAAATCCTCGGTCACTTGAAACACTTTAGCTTTGTGCTAGTGTTTTGCTCCCTCCCTACAAAGACTCCTACTCCACCCTCCCCTTGGCATGATGACCTTGTAAACTGATCTTATGGTGTTATAAATGTTTGCCATTTGACAAGTGTAGATGGTTAAAAATTTCCCTTAATAATAAATGTGTCTAACATATTTTCTTAGTGTTTTGTTGGTCTTTTGGTTAGAAGATTAACAATACTTTGTAAGGTAGTTGTAACGGTTGTGTGGCCCCTCACTATTGGGCATTGACCTTTAAATAACATAAGCCATAGAGGGGAAAGGATTCTTAGATTAAGGCCTCCCTAAGTGAAAGAAGATTGCAAAAAGGTAATCTTGAGGTATACCAAGCCGATGTTATTTCATAACTTGTTATGGCATGTACACACATTTGATAATATGTGCATGTTAATGTGATGCTAACCTCTCAATGATCTATATCTGTACTACATTTTGGTGGTGTGCCTTAAAAATAACTTAGACCATAGGGCATGTGGAAGTAATTTAGTTGACAATCCTCTTGATGATTGTTCTTATTTTGATCCGGAGTGCAATTTGGGACTTCAGGAGTTCCCTAAATCTTTTTGAACCATGACAGTATGGTAGAAAATTTAGAGAGATTTTTTACGGTATAAGGAATGCTATAAATGGAGGTCGTATGCTCAAGATAATGTTGGTCAAAGTTCGGACTTGACAAGGTGAACTGGCCAATCAGGCAGTGACACATGGCAAAACGGAAGTTTGAGCAAGAGGAGTAAAGAATTTGTTTTTGTGATGTCGGTCTTCGACACTCATGTTTGGACATGTGGGCCCCATTATTTACTGGCTAGGGGCCATCATCTAGGATCGACACACTTTTGTGACGTAGGGGTTTCTTTGCCACCAAATTTGAAATATCGTCTCGATTGACAAATTTTCCACGTGGTGGGTCCTCAAGCTACCACGTGGCCTACAACCACTTTGGATGATATCACCGAGCTAGGAGACAACTCGGTGAGTTGCAGGCATAAGGAAAGTCACAATAGGCGAGCTCCCAGGGCCATCTCAACCTGCCACATCACCTCACCCAGCCCCCACATGGTTCGGGCCAACTTGTCCACATCGCGGGCCTTGTCCATAGCTCGGTCAAGCCCTATCTCCACCGCCTACTTAACATAACCGTTGTCCACGTGGGATCTCAATAAATACCATCAGGGAATCATAACTCGGCCACCTACGTGGCAAGTAAAAGGGGTATGTGTGGCCTAAGCCACACTCAAATATGGGCGATTGACCACTTTTAAACCACTTCCCAATCGTATCCCCATTAATGTGGGATTTAAATCCCCCACATAACCAAATGCAAAGCGGTGAGTGGTTGGGGAGGATCAAACCCCCAACCACCCATTCACTAAAAAAATCCTCTGCCATCACACCACTCAGTCTGGCTTAGCCTATAAAAAGGATCGATTGTATTTGTATAAGCACAAGTCCGTGCCTGTGCTATAGGCCTAATAAGGTAGTTTTGTAAAATGCCATTTTAGAGGCACTTAGGAGCTGATTATGTCTTCGGAGTAAACTGGAAAGTTGTCCATAATTCTAAGATGCTCCTTGTGGACATATTTTTTTCCCGTTTTGGAGAGGTTTTGACGATGTTTTATGTTTTGGATTTCTAATTCGGAGCCATAGGGCGAACATCTCGTTGGAGGAAAACTACGGGAGATCTGATCTTCTACACCATACATTGTAAGCTAAGATATTGCAACTTGGTGGTCATGAAGGAGGTTATTATTCTTCTGAATACCAGTTTGAATTCAGATGAATCAACTAACATCAGGTTCATTGTTGCACATTCATAGCTTCATTTGTAAGTTTGTATTAGATTTACAAATCAGAATTTTTTAATGAATCAGTTCAACATTTGATCCCAGAGAAGTAGGTGTTTGTTTTAGCCAAACTCCATTATCAACCGCTTGCAGTGTGTGTCCATTTTTAGATTGAAAATTTTATTAAGTTGATGATATGGCGGAATGAAATTGATAAGTTAAGAAACTTCCTATCAGGGTTCGAGGCCAGTTAAAAATTTTGGCCGTATTTTTGGATCAAGTTGGTATCATAGTTGGTTATTGCTTGGTACTAGCACACTCACTTATGGTACTTGAGATGGTGGTATTTAGGGGACTGCATATAGATATTGCACCATGTGGTACACCATAAGAGGAAAGTTTTCAAACAATTTCAATCTCAATATCGTCCCAGTGGAGATGGATGAGATAGTTATGGAAAGCTTATACTTCGCAACACATCATGCATTCATCATGTGTTAATTGTGGAGTTCAACATTGGTCGGGTTACGAGACCTGACAATGGATAAATCAACGTGTTGTTAGAATTTTACTCTCTAGGGGACCATGCAGTCCCAAATGATGAACAAGATCGCTAGGGCAAAAAATGAGGTAGGTACTGAGGTAGAATCTAGGTGGTAGTAAAAATAATCATCTATTGTGATTGTATCCTTGAGAATTTAAATGGGTTTAATAAAATAAAACATACCCATACTATCATTTTTTGTAAAGAGACACTTTTGGGCATTGTCTGTACTTGTGATACTTGGAAATGTAAGACCTCGTAAGAAAGGGAAAAATTATGTACTAACCCATAATGTTGTAAAGTATAAAAATTATTCTTGTAATAAATTGTACATGCACCATCTTTCAAACTGTGCAATGAAGATGATCATGCATAGGACTGACATTAGACTGGAGCCACCAAGCAAGTAAATACTTCGCGATAGGTTCATCATGCCTAGTATTTTCTTACGATTGGTAAGCCAAGCTCTATTATTGATTCCACATATGATCACACCCATATAGGAGCTTTGATCCTTATTACATTGGATGTATCACCAATGTCGTTATCTATGGAAGAGGGTCATTGTTGAGTTCATTCTAAGACATCAACTCAGATCTTCACTCTATGTAGAGGTTGATTGAGGTCATGCAACAGAGTGGTAGCTGATCATCGTCAACCCCTGACATCATCTCGGATCTTCGCTCTATGTAGATGTTGATTGATGTCGTGTAATAGAATTGTAGTTGAACGTCGTCAACACCCAACATCAGGTTAGATCTTCGCTCTGCGTAGAGGCTCATTGAGGTCGTGAAACAAAGTGGTACCTGATCATCATCGTCAATAAGAGACTTAGTATCATGTAGAGGCATATATTGTGCCGTGGGGTGAAAATTCAACATCAGACACTTCTATCTGACTTAGCACCATGTAGAGGTAGAGACCATGCAACAGAGTGCAGGTCAATAGGAAAGTGTCAAACCGAGGAGCTTTGCTGGAGCACCGAGATTTCTAAGCCCATTTTGGATTCAGAGATTCAACTGACTCTAGTTTTCACTCTACGTAGAGGCTGGAAATCTATAACTTTGTTATGCATAGAGGCATAGGCCATGCAATAGAATTAAGGTCAACATGAGGTGTTAATCAGCATGGCACAATAGAAGGTAGTAAGCCCAAATGTCATAGGTCAAATGATTAAGCTAGCGGTTGACTGATTTTAGAGTAGCAGTATGAGACCCTTTAGTCAACTACAGAGACCTCTTCTTGGAAACACCAAGTTCGAGATTCAAAAGTGGAGGAAACAAAGTTTTTTGTGGAAAAAAAGCCTCCTCACTCGGGAGGTGTGATCTAGTGGAAATTTTGGGAATTTAGGATTTCCCTAAATCTGCATGAACCATGATAGTACAATAGAGCTTTCAGAGAGATTTCTGACGGTATTAGGAACATTTGAAACATAGGTCATATTCTCAAGATATCGATGGTCAAAGTCTGGACTTAACAAGGTCAACTAGCCAATCAAAAAGTGATATCGAGCAAGAGACTTTGTGAGTATATAAACTACCTGACAATTTTTTGGGTAGTACTAGAGTTGGATTGGTGGTTCGAGACTTGTTCTCGAATGTAATGACATTCGACCTCAATATTCTTGGTTCCTTCATGGAAAATTGAATTCTTCAAAAATTTTAACGCACCTTGATTCTTACAATGAATGATAGGTGGATTTTCTTCAGGAATGTCCATGTTAGCCAAATGTGACATAACCAAATCGTTTCACACATAGATCCTCATGTAGCATGATATTTAACCTAAGTGGATGAGAGAGAAAAAATATTTTCTTCTTACTGATCCCCGAGATAGTTTTAGATACGATATAAAAAATTCTTGTAGTTGACTTCCTATCACCAATAGATCCAACATAGTCTAAGTTGGTATATCCCTATAAGAAAAATTAAGATATCTTCTTATATTATAGACCATAATCAATTGTACCTCAAGCATATCTCAAAACATGCTTTACTATAACTAAATGGCATTTCTTTGGCTCCTGTATAAATCTTGAAATATACTAACATCAAAACATAAGTTTGGTATGGCATAGGTCAAGTAAATGAGACTCCCAACAAGATTCCTATGGATATTAGCATATACTTGAGGTGAATCCCATAATCAAGAGATTTACAAACCTTTCTCCATTGCAGTGGAAATATGTTTACAATCAAACATCCTGTACTTTTCCAAGAGTGTCTTGGCATATTTCATTTGCGATATAAATATGTGATGTTTCCTTTTCCATATCTCTAAACCAAGGCAATAGTGAAGTATGCCCAATTCTGTCATGTTGAAGGCTTTCTTCAAATCATTATTTACATCTTCAATGAGATTATATAAACTTCCTGTGATCACAAGATCATACATATGCAAAACAAGAATGAAAATATTTGTTCCTATCTTCTTAATATACAAATTTGAATATGAGGGGATATGAGTGAATCCATGCTGCAATAGGTTATAATCTATCTTAATGTACCATGCCCTTGGTGCTTGGTTAAGACCATAAAGTAACTTAATTAGATGACATACCTTTTGAGGATGTTGTGCATCAATAAATCCTTCTGGCTAGGTCATGTACACTTCTTCTTTGAGATCACCTTTCAAGACCGAACTATTTACATCCATCTGCTAAAGCTTCCATCCTTTTTGTGCTACTAGTGTATAGATAAATTTGATGGTCTTGATCTTCATAATGGGTGCAAAGGTATCCTCCTATTCAATTCCATCTTGTTGATCCTACTGCTTTGTAACTAGTCGTGCTTTGTACTTGTCGATAGATCCACTTGCCTTGTATTTTGTTTGAAATTTCATTTACAGCCAATGGGTTTCTTTCCTACAGGAAGATCGATAAGCTCCCATGCTCAATTCTAAATCAAGGAGTCATATTTGACATCCATTTCCTTTTTCTACTGTGGTTGACTTAGTGTCCCTTGAGATGTATCAATTTTAGTGTTTTTAACAAATGAACTCATCAGTGTGAGATTTACATCATTTCTCATTTGTCTTCTTGTTGTGACTCTTGATGAAGTATCTGGGAGAGAGTTCAGGTGGGAGTTCCTGATAGTGTTTTGGTCCCATTTCAAACATTGATGATGTGGTTGATGTGAAGCATTATTTTCCAAATGACCAAGAGCAATGAAAAATTCTCCTTACAGTTCATTTTCTTTATGTGAAGATTCTTCATGCTCATCATATGAATGCAAGAGAAATCTATGAGAGGTGGTTGATATTGATTCTCCTTTGTGTGGAAATGATTCAAATGATGACTCATCACAAATCACGTCTCAACTCTCATAAATCTTCTATGTATCAGGATACATGAGATGATATGATTTTGAGGTAGTAATGTACCCCAAAAAGATACATTTGAGTGTCTTGGAATCGATCTTCTTCCTCTTTTTAGCCGGGACATGCATATATGTTGTACAACCAAATACTCTAAGATGAGATATCAAAGGCTTATGACCACTCCATACCTCTTATGGTGTTTTATCTTATAATATATTTATAGGTGCCTTGTTTAGAAGATACACAGTTGTTTGTACTACTTTTTCCCAAAAGTTATTCTCCAACTTGGTTGTGGAAAATATGTAACGATTCATCTCCATGACGGTATGATTGTGATGCTTTGCAATTCCATTTTGATGGGGTGTATAGGGGATATTCAAGTGCTTTTGATGCTATGATACTTCAATAATGCCAAGAACTTATTTGATGTGAATTTCCCCCTCAATCAGAGTGGAGGAGGAGAAGAGGTTGCCCTTTCTACTAGACAACTCAATGGTAATGTCTAGAATTTTTGTAAAGGATTCACTGTTCTTCTTGAGAATAATACCAATGTCTTCTGAGAGAATTCATCCACAAGTATTTGGAAGTATCATAATCCATGAAAGGAAGTAGACAATGGTCTGCATAGATCCATATGCACAACCTCAAAATGGTCCTTGGCATGGAAGGTACTTGGCACGAATGGATCTCGATGTTGTTTTCCTGTAATACATATAGAACATATAGGAAAAGAATGGGAAAGCTGAGGAATTCCTCTTACCATCTCGTTATAATTGAGTTGATACATGAAGCCGGTAGAAAGGTATCCATATAGATAATGCTAGAGAGCACTAGATTCCGATGTAGAGGAATATAGAGAAACTATAGAGGATTAAATTACATCTAGTAAAAATAAATGATACTTTTAAAAGGTTCTATCTATTATCATACCTTCTCGTGAGATCACAAAGGATTTTATGCCTTTTTGGACCATGAACTCCACCTTGAGCTTGTGATTCGAGAGATAATTCATATACATGAGGTTGGTTGTCAAGACAGGAATATAGAGCACCTTCATTAGGGTACAACTTCTCGCCCCGAGAGGAGTGGTGACATTTCCAATTCCTTGTGCAACATAGTCCTTGTTTTCTGCAGTTCAAAGCCAATATCCAATGGGTTGATTAGTCGGTGAATCAAAGAGCTTCATATCACTCATCATATGTTTGTTGGTGCTAGAGTTAATCAATCAAAGGTTATGTGATGGCTACAAGGTTTGGGAGACAAGAAAAACATTATGATGCTTACCATAATTGGATGATGTTTTGTACTTCCTCATTAGATTCATCGTCTTGTTGGAACACGACATATTCTTTTTACTTCCTTCAATGAGGATGTCATTAAGATTTCTAAGAATCACTACGACTAGTTAAGCTTTCTTCGTTGGAATTTCCTTGAGTCTGTCCATTATACCAGCAACTAACAATTTCATGCATATTTGTAGTTTAAATATCACACCGTTAATTCACATTTTGTGACTTCTACTTTTGTTGTGATCCCTTTCGAGACTTCTAACCATGTTGTTATCCCGAGATCAATGCTTTGTCTTTAAACTCCTCTTAGACTGATTGGATGACTTCTTGCTCTTGGAGAAAATTCACCAATTCTTCAAAGAACACCACTTGTTTGGTGATGTTCAATGTCATGGAAAACATCCAAAAATGGGAAGGAAGTACTCTTAGAGTGATCGATACTAGAAGTTTTTACTCCACCTTATGTCTGAGCACAACAAGTTATGCTCATATTTCTACCACCCAATGTCAGAAATATTCTACTTTCTCGCCATCTTTCATACTGAGCATATAAATATTTGACTAGAGATGGATAATATTCATCTAGTTCTTCACCTCATAGATAATGGAAAGATAGTCACAGGCTTCCTTTGATGTTTTGTCATCATGAACATGTAGTTGAACTTCATCAAAAATGTTGAGTGTGTCGAACGTCAAGGCTTTTGCATCAGTAATTTGTCATACTTCATCTACTCATTAGCACCCTTTGGACACATCAATTTATGATTAAAAATCCCCCTTAGTTCTTTGAATTATAGAATCATGCACATCTTCATTTTCTAGGCTGCACAGTTGGGTCCTTTGAGAAAGTGAGCATAAGAAAACAATAAATTTGGAGCAGACAGGATGCCAATTGCTATTATTATTATAATTATTATTGTATTAAAAAATACAATCCCTTATGGATGAAGAAGATATTGTAGGTGATCTCGATATATTCATGCAATGAGACGTGAAGACTTGTTGGGGCGTTCTACCTCACTTTCATCATCTTTATTGTAGCCTTTCTTGAGCTTGATGTGAATCTTCTCTTCTTGGCACCACACATCGAACAATAACTAGTCAAGAAGTCCTTGATACATTATTTCTATAAATTGCAAGATTTCGAGTTTCAGAGATTTTCAAGAAACATAAAATAGAAACCAGTTCTTTCATTGGAATTATCTTGGCCTCTTAATGGTGACACATCTCCTTGGTTTCTCGCAGTATTTATAGCATCAATTGATATTGAACCACAATTTTATTCTACAAATAGAACACCCAGGTCAGAGTGTGTGTTTCTTTTGTAGGGAAGAGTCACACTTGACAAACTATTCAACAACACGAAGTACCAAAAAATAAAAGGTCATAAGTTTTTAATTTAACAAAAAAATAATCTTTTTATAAAAGCCTAATTACAGAGTAACTGATAGAAATAATGAAGTACAACTGATAGATACATTATGACACAAACAATAATAAAATGAAATATGAAACCCTAAATGATGGAGAGAGAGGAAAGGATTTAGCTAATTTACACTTGATCCAGGACTGATACAAACTAGGAAAACTGCTAAACATGAGGGCTGTGCCAGATTAAATTTTGTGATTGTCAGATAAGGCCAGACTAGGGTGCATGGGCACTAGAGTCTGCTACTGGGAACCCGTTACTATGCAGGTGGTCGGAATCTAATTTTTTTGGTGTCATAAAATTTTCATTGATAGTTTTTGTTGGTTTCCTATATGTCACACCTTGATCACTGAATGTACCTATAGCGAGAAAAACAAAGATTCACCTACAAAACCCATAATACCACATCAAATCCAAAAAAGAAATATGTAATATGGGGAATCAGACTGACTCTGACAGTTACCCGAAAAAGTGAAATTACGATCGAGCACTGCACTACATATTAGACTCCATGTAGTTCTTGTGAGTGTGTGAAAGGATCGTGCCCTAGGATGCCCGTATGCAATTGCACTTAATAGTGGGCAATAGTTAGATGTAACAATGTAGCTAGATGTGTGGATAAAAGAATGAACTCCACTTCTTATGTAGTGTATGAAGAAAATGAAGCCCCTTATCCTTTGAATGGATGCTATATGGATGCCTTTAGTACTCTTAAATTCCTTTGGATGAAATCTTAGGTGATAATAATAATGTTTAGAGCTTGGTCCTTTATCTTGGTCACATAAATTTATATTTATATGATTCCCTTGGTTAAATTTTGTAATTGACAACTAGAAGGTCAACCCATAAGAAAATAAGATGCCTAAAAGATAAAACAATCACAAAAAGAGTGAGTAAGGTGGAAAGAGGTCAGGAACACCCAGAGGGGACAAGGGTGTATGGGTGTTGGCGTCATGGCTGGGTGTTGGTGTCTGATTTCTTGACAGATAAGAAAGTAAAGTACCAACTGGACTGAGGGTATGTGAGACCAAATGGAGAATAAGAAACACATAAAAAATGCCAAAGATAGTTTTCAATTACTAGTTTTCTTGCTTAGGAATCATATAAATGATAGTATGCTTTTAGGACCTAGAAATGTACCCAAGTGCGTGATTTTGTGTCTACATTTTCCCCCACTTTATGTTGTTGATTGAATACTTGATAACTTAAGGTAGTTAGAAGATGCATACCTTTTGTTCCTATATATTTTGATGGCGATAACATGCTAAAGAGACAAGTAAGATCGTGAAGTGATAAAAATGAAGTGTGGAAGCTAAGAAAGAGGAAGTGACCCTACGGGTAAAGCATATTGTGTTGTACAGTGTTGAACCTGTTGTTGTTCTTTATGTTGGGCTTCTTCTTGTTGCGTATTAAGGATGTACTTGTAAAATAAGAGCCAAAAGAGTAATCAAAGTCATGGGTAAAATCATATAAGTGTGCCCCACTTTATGGCCAAAAATATTTTAAAATTTGAATAATGAATAAATCTTTATAAATATCTGAAAAAATTAAAAAAATAAGGTCAATTACAGATGCCCTGTACCATGCTATATTTAATCTCTTAAAAATACATGTTTAGTAATTTTATGTGTTTGGTAAATATTTGGTTGTGGGACATATTTTTTTGAAGGTAAAAAAAGTGCAAAAATGTGGGACACAATTATATGCTTTGACCCTCATGTATTATGAAAACTATGTAAATGTGTGTAAAAGTAGTAAAAGTAAAGTGTGCACATGATTTTTGAAGAGTGAAAATGATAGAAAATGTCTTGAAATGTTGTAGAAGAGTGATATTTTTGGGTGATCTCATGCCAAGAGTGAGTTTTTTGGGCGATCTCCCACCAAGATCGATTTTCTTGGGCGATCTCATGCCAAGAGTGATTTTTTTGGGTGATCTCATGCCATGACATAAGATTGTTTGAGAGATAGGTATAGTGTTACTCTCCTTCCATGAATGCTTCTTGATTATACACCACTGTAGATGGTGTGATCCTGTTTTGTTCAGAGTTGTAATTAATTTAGTTCCAAATTTGTTCCAAGTTGTACCAACTGTAATGGAGATAAAATGCATAATGTTTGCTGGAGGATTGTGCCTAATACTGTAGAATTGCTCTGTAAATCGTTGTGATCTTTGATTATCTGAGAAAGTAGTTATATCTTTCCCCAGAATAGAGGTACCCAGGGGAGGTCAAGATCACCCAAGCACTAGTGTCTATATGTGGGTGTTGGTGTCTGTGCCAAACTAAGGATCCAAGTCAGATCTAGGCCATTTATGTAACTGTAGCCCATGCCAATTTTGTAATATGCATATCTAAACTGTAGCTTTGAGATATTATATGGGGTAATTGATTCACCCAATGTATGCCCTCTCGTTTGGGGTGCATGTACTGCCAATAGAAGCATGCGGTCTAAAGAAGAGGACTTGAACTGATTTGAAGTGGATACCTTGCAAGGGGGTGAAAAGTGCATGGTAGAGACCAAGACACTAGCAAAAAAAGTGGCTAGATACATGTGTTAGTAGAAATATCTAGCAAACATGTCATAGAAAAAAATCTAAGAAGCAAAGGTGCATACAAGATAGACCAAAAAAAGTGGGTTTCAAACATGGGACATCATTCACAATGTCACAAGACAATTAAGGCCGAAGCAGTCAAAATCATACAAACAATGATCAAACAAGGCATAGGGCATATCCTGCAAACAACGACATTCAATAACAAACAATATCAATCAAGATGTAATATAAAACTATGGTAGCATATAGTTCTGCAAAGTAAATGTTGCACATGATGCACCCGTTAGTATGTTAGAAATATAAAAAATTATGTCAAGACATGTATTTAGTAATGGAATAAGTAGTATGTTAGTAAGAGTAGGAAGTAGTAAATAATGAAACAATAACACATGTAATGTGTGATAAATTAGATGCCCCCAGGATCCTCAGTTGGACCGGTAAGAGGTACAGTGCCAAACATCATTGGTGCATGTAAAGATCTATAGAAAGTATGCACTCATAACTAAAGACCAAGTGAACGTGTATGCATATATAGAAAAGATAATGACAAACTGGATATCCATCTAACGTAGTAAACAAATTAAAACTTTTAACTATTATAGTAAAGAAAGAGTATGTGCAACCAATATATGAAATGTGTAGTGGGTGAGTGTAATGGAATGGTATTCAATGTGAATGTGATAGGATCAGCCTACCCTTAGCAGATGTGGATGAGTATGAGATGATGTTCATTTATAAAATATCCCTCAAAAATCAAGAATGAACCATAGAACAAGATTGCATCATCTGGAAAATGGTTTGAAATTTTTTTCTAGAAAGATAGATCATGAAGTGAAAAGCATAAAGTGTAGAAGAGGTGAGGTTGATTTCAGATTTAGACCCTCAGTAGTTGAGTATGAACTATGTAACTAGAGTGCGTCATAGGGTAGTATGTTGTGGGAGAATGCAATTCTATAAATATATATTGTGTGTAGTTTGTGAGGTTCATGGATGTAGTATGACCTCAATAGTCAAGTGTGAACCTTAGCACAAGATTACGTCATAGGGTATTGACAATACAAAGTGTATCAAGATGTGTAGGATTGCTTAGAAATAGAAAGTATGAAGCATAGAGCTTAAGAGTAGAAATGGTAGACACTTGATGATGTTATAAAGGTGGGAGAGAAGTAAGCATGATGCCCCCCAAATTTATGACGTGTATAAGAATCAAGTGGCATCATCTAGAAGATCATAATTTTCAGGATTGTATCCTATTGGAAATGGGTTGGATACTTGATAAGAAATAGTGTGGGGTTGATCATATAAATATTCGTTGTGCCATAAAATGTACATGCCCATTGCATATTATTCATCATTAAAAGGTGGTTGTGGGAACCCCTGTGCATACCAGTGTGTGAGATTTTGATTATATCCAAGTAATGAATCATTGGAAATAGAAATGGGCCCAAAAGGCATGGGAAATGTGATACTAGTATGATTAGGATCCAAAGTGCCACCAATGTAATCAAGCCAAGGCTACCCAAGTGTAAGTGGAAAGGAATAAATAATATGTGCGAGGAATACTAATAGATGGAAGATCTAGAGGCCATAAACATTAGTAACAAAGACACATACTTGATAAAGATGAGGAGAATGAGGTGATGGGTGGAGATCATCAAGTGTGAATCTAAGATGGGATAAGCCATCATGCGTGTATACGGTGTCAAAAGCAGTTGGATCGAATGGAATTTGAGGCAAATAAGAGTTCTGTATGAAAATAATTCATGTGAAAGGAGGTGGCATCGAGGCGAAGTGAGATGAAGCAGGTGGTATGATGTCCAGTGCACAAATAGATCCTTGGTGAAGAAGCATGTCATTGGTAGGTGTAAGAGGTTCTATGAGTTGATAATCATCAGTATGTAGGATGAGTATAGGGATGACCAACATCATGATATATAGAAGTGGAATATAGAGTACAATGAGTGGATCTAGGTGACAATATTTAAATGGGTTGCGGTCAACAATAATAGCATATGCATAGCCAACATGTAGGAATTTAACACACCAATGAACTGTAGAAGGTACTACCTTCATAGCGTGAAGCCATGACCTACTAAGTAAGAAATTATATTGGATTTTTGCATCGATAACAAAGAATACTGTATGAATGGTTTTAGGACAAACTGTGAGAGGTAAGGTGATATTTCACATGCACGGGGGTGTAAAAGAATCATAGCTACGAATAGAAATGAATGTTGGACTGTCATGAGCTAAGGAAAGGCCAAGTTGTTGAATGAATATGAGATTACAGAGATTGAGCTCGGATCCATTATCAATTAGTACTTTCTTAATGCTAATGTTATAGATGTGATCCTGAATATAAAGAGGAGTATCATTGCAGTAAATAGAAAGAGTGGTAGCTACATCAGATGGAAAAGTAAGTTGTATAGAAAATACAACTACGAACAACTGATATACATGATCTAGAGGAGTATCAGAAGGAAAGTAAGTATTAGCCAAGAGAGAGTTGATTTTATCCTTACAATCAAGATTATCTTGCAAGAACACATGGATGGAGATATCCATGGTGAGAGGATCCTAGGATAATGAAATTAAGAGGAAGTGATGATCTAAGAGTTTTAGAATACGGGTTCACCAAATGATTTAACAAAAAGTATTTGTTTTGTAAAACCCTTATTACAGAGTAACTGATAGAAATAAGAAGTAAAATTTCTTGATACAATATGTCACAAGCAATAAGAAAATAAAATATGAAACCTTAAGTGCAAGAGAGAGGGGAAAGGACTTAGCTAATTTTCACATGATCTGGGACTGATGCAGACTGGGAAAAATACTAAAGAGGAGGGGATCTATGTCATCAATGCTCAAATTAAATTATGTGACTGTCAGTTAAGGCCAGACTAGGGTGCCTGGACAAGGTCAGGGGCACCAGAGTCTACTATTGGGTACCCATGATTGCGTAGGTGGTTGGAATCTAATTTTTTTGGTGTCATATACGTGTCGTTGAAATTCATTGTTGTTATCCTATATGTCGCACCTTAATCATTAAATTTTTCTTGTATCCTGTAAAACAAATATTCACCTACAAAACCCACAATACCAAATCAAATTAAAAAAAAATGTAATATGGGGATTCAGAATGACCCCGATGGTCACCAGACAAAGCGAACCTATAACCAAATGATGCACTACATCTCAGACTACATGTAGTTCTTGTGAGTGTGTGAAATGATCTTTCTCTAGGATGCCCTTATGAAAGTGCACTTGATAACATGTGGTAGCTAGAGGTAACAATGTATCTAGACGTGTGAATGGAATAACAAAATTTTCCTTTCTATGTAGTGTATGCAGAAAATGAAGTCCCTTATCCCTCTAATGGATGCCTTTAGTGCGCTTAGATGCCTTTGGATGCAAAATTAGGTGATAGTAATAATTCTTAGAGCTTGGTCCTTTGTTTTGGTCACATAGCTTTGTATTTATATGATTCCCTTGGTTGAATTTCGTAATTGACAACTAGAAGGCCAACCCATAAGAAAATAAGATGCTCAAAATATAAATGAATCCTAAAAAAAGTAAGATGGAAATAGTTCAGGAGTGCCAAGAGGAGACAAGGGAACCTAGGCACTAACATCCTAGCTGGGCACTAGTGTTTGAGGTCATGAAAGATAAGTAAGTAAAGTGTCGACTGGGATGTAGGGTATGTAAGACAAAATGGAGGATAAGAAACAAAAAAAGGCCAAAGACAGTTGTCAATTACTAGTTTTCTCGCTTAGGAATCATATAAATGCTAGTATGTTTTAAAGACCTAGAAATTTACCCAAGTGCGTGATTTTGTGTCTACAATTTGTAGAGAATGAGAAAAGAACAACACAAATCCCAAGCAAATGCTACCACACTAGCCACATTTTATTTCTTCCTTGTTTCTTAGGAAGAACAAATATTCCTAATCAAAACATGTTATAAGTTAGTGCCATGTAAAAACAGTGGTCGCTGGTGAAGAAGCTTCTTCACACAATTCACACAAGTATACATTGTCAATTAAAAATCTTATTATGCACACTCTGATTACCACGTCATCCAGGTCGCTGGATAATTTTGATACCAATTATAGACAAGAATATTGATTGAGATAGAAGAAATAATTGATGTTTATTCATGATCAATCCAGTGGATATATAAAACATAGAAGTTGGTTCAATGGAGAGGAACAATTAACCAAAATTGTATGGCGTTAGAAATAACCAATCCACAATGTAATATAAAACATGATTAAGCTAACAACCATAAAGTTTAAATAAGTGAGATTACAGTTTAAGGAATTTGGAATTGATAAGGAATCATAACTTATCCTGTCTATCCTTTCAAAACTTTGTCTAAAATACTCAGTGTTCATCTCCACCTTTCATGCCACCAAATATGTTCTTGGAATATCATGGAAAATGCCTTCTTTTGATGTGTTTATTGGTCAGTTGACTAGGGAAGAAGACAATTTGATATAGATGGGAAAATTGAAGTATTATAAATCACATGATTTGATTATAGGGAATGGGAAACTTGAGTCTTATGAAAAAAATAAAAAGAAATAGGAGAAGAAGGATCAAGGGTAGAAAAGGATCAGAAACAATCCAACCCCATAAAAAACACTACACCCTCCTCCTCTAAAGCTAAACCTAAGAAGGAAAGGGTTAAGTGTGCCTATTGTAAGAAAACCCGGCATGATAAACATAAGTGTGTGAAGAAGCAGACCAGCCACCTTACTCACATTATGGATTATAATAATATAAGGGTCCTTGAATCTATGAAAAAAAATCCTAAGGTTCTCTTAAGGAAAAATACAGTAGTAAAGAAAAAAGAAGGGAAAAACTTTAGCTACAGTAATTAATCCAAATTTATCATGAGTCATTGAATTTGGTGATTCAAACCACATGGGTTTCTCATAGGCTCAATTTTTTTTCCATAGAACCATGTAAGATGCCCTCTATCACACTAGGAAATGACACATTTTTAGTAGTTGTAAGGAGTGGGTTATTTGAAGTAAATGGTAGAACATTCAACAATTTTATAAGTGTTCCAACACTTTCCACTAGTCTTCTATTATTGCACTAGATCAGTCACATAGGGAAGGGCATGAGAGTTGAATTCAACCCATATTCAATTATCATTAGAGAGATACACAATGATACTATAGTTGTAGAGGGAAGGGAAAATAACCAGGAACTATTATATACATTCTCTCATTTTTATCTCAACACTTCTCTGAATGCATTGCTGACTCGTGCATATGGGGTTAGAAAACTATGGTCCATGAGCTATTTTACCACCTTGAATATATCCACTAGGAATAATTAAACACAAATCATGTGGTTGAAGGATTGCATAGATTTGGTTTTTCTAAAGGTCTTTGTGAGGGATGCACCCTTGGAAAGCATCTAATAGATAAATCTAACAAAGGAAATGCTTAAAGAGCTACACAAGTATTGGATTTAGTTCGTAGTGATGTCTAAAGTACATTTCCAAAACCTTCCTTCATCAGGGAAAGATATATTCTCACCTTCATTGATGATCTCTCGCGATACACTTGGGTCTATTTCCTCAATAAAAATTCTAATATTTATGATTTTTTTTTTCAGGATTCCCAAACTCTTGCAGAGAAGTAGTATGTAAAGAAATACAGGTTTGGAGCATGGATTAGTTTTGATTTCTTCTTCTATATTTTTGCCCATAGCTATGCACTGCATTATATAGGAGATACACACTAACATCTCACATAACAATATCTATCTTATATGCAACCTCTCAACAATTTCTTTGGTTGCATATGAAACCAATTCTCCTAAATGGTTTCAACTAATTAACAATACTAATAATAAAACAATTCCATATTGTTTTACTATCTAACTTACTAACTTACTTAATAAGTAGCTACCATATAGTAAATATTATTTACTATATGTAGCTTTACATTTAGATTAAAATTATATTATCCATGATAATAATATATCCACAATAATAATATCCTAATGTTCACACTAGAACATAGAATATATCTAACATAGTAAGGGAAGTTTTTCAAAATTATAAGGAAAGATAATGGTGGGAAATATGTCAGTAGCATGTTTGTGTATTTTTTATCCATAAAGGGGATTGAATTACAATGGAAAATTACCTACATTCCTCCAAATAATGGAGGTGTAGAACAAAAGAACATGTTCTTAAAAGAGATGACCAATTATATACTTCACTCCAGATCTCTAGAACCATAATATTGGGTAGAAGCTCCTAACTGCATGATATACATCCAAAATTTTTCCCCTCATAAATCCTTGAAAGGATTCACTTATTTGAATCTCGAAAAGGTTGGAAATTGTTATTTAAGAACTTTAGAGTCTTTATATCTCTATATATGGCTCATATTCATAAAAATAAATGTAAAGCTATGGAACTTTAGAGTTGGCCTTTGCATCTTTGTGGGATACCTATATTGTGTTAAGGTCATATGATTTTTCATTCGACCATACGTGATTTGTTCATTGAGAGGAGTATAAAATTTTAAAAAGGCCCACCAAATTCAACACTTGATAATTATCCACCTTCATCAAATTCACTTGGAGTTTTTTAGAATGATTCAAATAGTTCTAATGAGCCTAAAAAAATTCTTGGTCAGGTTCATGAGTAGATATCTACTACTAAGGGATTTCTCCTTCTAGTTCAAATATTGATGGATATTTTTCTCCATCCACATCTTGCCACAACTCAAACGATAAATATTTTATTACCAACTCTCCTACTTTTGGTCCTCTTTGGTAAAGGTGGACATTATATAGTGTAGATACTTAGGTAGGGGATCCTACATATGTAAGACATAAACATTTATATTTCAGGAATGGGCCACATGATTTATTTTCCTTTTCCTCTGATGCATAGAATTTTCAAGAGGCATATAAAAATATTGAGAGGGGAATTGTTATGCAGGAGTACAACTCCTTGATTAGGAATAACACTTGGGATTTGACACATCTTCCTAAGGGAAGGAAGATGGTTTGATGCAGTTGAATATATTATACCAAGTATATCATATATGGGTCCATTGATAAGTTTAAAGAATTATTGATAGAAAAAGGTTTTCCACAAGTGCCTAACATTGACTACAATGAGACTTTTGCATTACTTGCTAAAATTGTCCCTATTAAACTTATTTTTTCTATTATCATAGACCATTTTTGTGATATCAAAGTAGCATTTAGATCATGTCATAAAATTATCTACATGAAGTAGCCAAATGGTTCTGTTTAGGATTCTTCCTTAGTTTGGATACTTAGAAAATATATTTATGGCCTCAAGTAGGCCCCTTAGGATTGGTATGCCAAGATGGATTGATTTCTTCTCACTGCAGGGTTCTTTAGATGCTACTTTGATCTAAATGTCTACATTTTACAACATGATTATTCACTTATAATTCTAGTTATTTATGTTGATGAAATTTTTATTACATGGAGATATTCATTTTCCATTGCATCTCATTAAAATAATATCTACAAAACAATTTTTCTATGTTTGACTTGGGTCTGTTTCATTACTTCTTTGGGATTCAAGTTTTACAGTATAACTCAGGGATAACCATTTATCAACCTAAGTATTCTCTTGATTTATTTGATCGGTTTCACATGGATGATTGTAATCCAAATCCAATCCCTTTGTGCATAGAGTATATCTCGAGGATAACTATAATTCACCATTATTTGATGTTACCTTGTATCGAAAACTTGTAAGTAGGATTATATATTTGACTCACACTAGACATGTCATTTCATATGCAGTAGGCCTAGTCTCTAGGTTCATGCAAGATCCTCATAAGGTGTACTGGAAAGTAGAAAAGAGTATTCATCACTACGAATAAGATACAAAAATATTAAAGATTCACTACAAATTTGGTATTGATGTTGACTTGATTAGATACATAGATTCATACTAGGCTTGTTATACTCAAAAGCACAAGTATAATTTAGGTTATGGTTTCTCACAAGGTTTTGGCTTGATTAATTGATCAAGAAAGAAGTAGAATTTCATTTATTTATCATCTATTGAGGTTAAATATAAAGGATCTGTTAATTCTGTGACTGGGTCATATGGCTTCAAGGGATTATGAAAGAGTTTGGTATTTAGTACAAGTGACCCATAGTCATCTTCTGATATAACCGGAGTACCATTCAGATTTCAAGAATTTGGTCCAACATCAAGGAATTAACACATCAAGATTCACATGTATTTTATCAAGGAGATGATAATGGACATGTCATTGATCTCAAATATTGCCATACATTAGAGTAAATTAATGACATCTTCACAAAACCCTTCACTGAGAACAAAATTCTTCACTTGTGAGATCTTTTTTGGGGTGCAAACTACATTACCATCATTTTTCGGTGGTGGGGATCCTGGTCCTCCTCTCTTTTTTCTCTCATTTTTTTGGTGGGGGGGGGGGGCAAATTTTCCCACTAGGTTTATAAAAAAATTCTTTCTGAGAGTTGCATTGTACTTTGGTACCTCATCAGACCTTGTTTTTGGGACCAAATTTTTCCCATGTAAGCTACATTTCAAGGGGTTTTGGTGTAGGTATAAATTTTCCTTGTATTTTTTTATTACTTGGTATATTTCCTACACACATGGTGAATCATATTACTTAAGTTTCATTTGTGTCACTATTTACTTGAATTGTTATAGACTATCATATTGTAGACACTAAAATTTGGTAATTCTACTCTTTGAAAATGTTGTTCTTGACATTGCTCTCTTGCTCAAACAACTAGTTTCATATGATACACCCCTACATCTCTTGTATGACTTGCTTGATCTTACAAACTCACATGCCAATAGTTTTTTAGAATTAAATGCATGAAACACTATAAGAAAATCCACTTTATAGATTTCAAAATTAACATTTCAAGTTTTCCCCCTTGGGTAAAAAATTTATAGCAAGGGCACAAACATTTATACGGTCCTAACCAAACTATATGGTCTTGACCCAGTTCATTTTGGTCCCTAACCACTAATCCTACATTATTATTTGGGTCAATTAACTTCCCTCAGTTAGCCTTTCCGAATCTAATTACCTTCAGAATCCTATATATGCAAGTGAAACTCACCTCATTTGAACTAAGGAAGCAATATTATGAGACGCTCTTGCAAAATGTAACAAAAAAGGAACCCAAAATCTCCCTATACTCCAAAAATACCTTTGCAAATTCATTACAGAAACACTATATACAGGTCTAAAGCTTCCTACCAGGTCTAGGGCTCTGATTCCTAGACTTTCAAGCATCCAAAGTCACCCACTCAAGTAGATTTGACTAGAGAGAAACTCAAGTCAAGAATTAGCAAATAGAAGATATAAAATTTGATGGAACTATAGCTAGATATAAAATTATAGGAGAATGATGTGTGGTTTGATGCCTCTTTGGAGTTCTACCAACATTAACTATGCTCAAGGGTTCCTAGAACCAAACTATTGTTTGTTTTTCAGGACTTCATGGAAGGAGAAAATAGGGAGGCATCCTGAAAAATGTTATCAATTTGAAAAAACTAAGTTACAGAGAAATGAAATGATGCAATATTTATAAATATTGTACAACATAATACAAGCAAGGATTTGTTACACATGTGTAAAAATTAGACCAAAAAACTATATGTGAATATTATAACAAATATGGTTATAAAACCATGTAACAATCTAATAACAAATACACAACTATTTACTCACAGTAACTTCCTAATTACCACAATAAATAATGAAAATGAAATTAAAATGGAAAATTACTATTACCACTAGATTTTACCTAACATTCCCCCTTAATTTTTCATTGCCTCAAGATAAGAGGAGAGGAACTCTTTGAACAATCAAATTTTCCATGTGCAAGTGACTTCATGAAAACATCTGCTCGGGTCAAAGCATATAAGTGTGTCCCACTTGGTGGCCAAATATATTTTAAAATATGACTAGTAAATAAATATTTAAAAATAGTATAAAAAATAAAAAAATAAGGTAAATTATGGATGCCCTCCACCTTGGTATTTATAAGCTCTTAAAAATAAATTTTTAGTCATTTAATATTGGAGACCCAAAATCACACACTTACTACTATTTACTATACCACCAAGTATGTTGTTTTATATATGGAGATTTCGTAAGAAAAGTATTCACTAATGACTAACTTCCTAGTCCATCCACTTGTATTGTTTATTTCTATTTCCTTTATATTTCACACTTGTCACTGATACACCCAGTTCTAGTTAGGTCACAGGGATCCCTATCTCTCATTCTTCACACATTTTTCATCAATTGTCTATGGACACTTGCACCCAAGTGCTCTTGTCCATCCTGGGCGCTTGTGTCCTTTTTTTGACATTTGAGGTCAGTATTTTTGGTTTTTCATCTCATATCCCGAGGTACTAGTTGGTATTTCAGTCCATTAGTGTCAAAATTCAAGAAAGAGATCCCTATATAAACAAAAAATACATACCATTATAGTGACAAGAAATCTCTATCAAGTGCTATATATCTACATATTAAAGGGACTGCATTTGGGTTCATTATTCTGCATAGAAATGGGAAGTTCATTTTTCCATCCCCCACATTTTCATTCTATCTAGCTACCACCCACTATATTGGCGTCCTCGGTGTGAGGAAAAAACCTAGGAGTACTATTGCACACATAATCACATATAACTACATTGGGTCTGAGATGTAGTGTAGTTCTTAGTCGTAAGTTCACTAGTTGACAACTAAGGATAGTTCGACCCCTCATTTTGGATCTTTTTTTAAAAAGATTTGATGTCTTTTTAGGATTTTGCAGAAGGTTTTTTTATTGAAGATTTACAGGCACTCTGGTAGTCAAAGTGCAACACACAAGAGATCAAAGGTGAGTAAGTTTGAAACCCTAGTGATGGTGTCAGAACTGTATCCTGAGAGTTTTTATAGACTGTGCCCACAAGAGATCTAGGTCACCCGCAGGTGCCCTTGATCCTATCCAGGTGCCAGTGACCAGGCATTTCCAACACCTATACATTTTTATGAGAGGGATCGTGCAAGTATGAGTTTCTATTCCAGTAGTTCTTCTAGTCCAAAAATACTTCAGGATAATCAAAATCAAGGTAAGTGCCCTATCTCTTTCATTTTATTTCATAATTAGATAAAATAAATTACCTAACATATGTATTTCATTGTATATCATTGTAGGAATCATTTCTTTGATATTTTAATAAAATGAACAAATTTTATTGAATCATTTTGGTGAACTCATAGCTTATAAATCCTTTCCCTAGGATCCACTACAATCCTAATGGCTAGGAATAGTCCTTCTCCTCCTAGGAAATCCATCCTCATGTGAGTGTTAATGCTATTTATGATGAAGCAACTATAAATGAACTTCACACTCTCTATCACAATATTATTATTTTATATGATACTCAAAGAAAATTGTTAGCTCATGAATGCAATGTTCGTACTAGCTTTGATCATTCTACGATTAACATTGTTTCCGATACAACAAGATTTTCTGGTTGTAGACCTTGTTATTTAGTAATCCATACTCCACCCTCTTCTATTTATGTTTAAACTCTAGATGATGCTATTATCAATTTTATGCTTAATCTTGATTGCAATACTACAGATAAAAAACATGATGAAAATATACATGTGCATGATGTTGTTTCTAATACTAGTCGGGATGATTGTATAGCTACATCTCATACTTGCATTTCTGAAAATGTTTCTAGTGATTCTATAAATACATCTCATACTAGTGTTTCTCCTACTTTATTGTATTGATGATATGTGGGATGAAATCCTTGCATCCGAGTCTTTATCTAATATTCATGATACACACACTAGTAATGACTCTACTTCTTTGCATACTACTGAATGTGAATTTTCTACTCCACTTTCATCTTTTTCTGAAATTGTGTCTACTAACATGCCTTTTGATTCATCTCCATCTATTGCTTCATATCCTAATAAAAATTCTGATTCTATTCCTATTGCTTCTATTGATATTACATGTTCTTAGTCACATAGTATTTCTTTGGAACCTAGACCTACTGTGCTTATAACATCGACATCTTCCATTTCTTCTTCTAACATTCCTATGATCACTCATAATGGAAATATTCAACCAATCAATACACCATTCACATCTTCTACCATTCCTTCACATGATATATTATCACTCATGCATGTTGTTGGTCAAATATAATCTCAACTATAATATCCTACTCTCGAAAGAAAGGCCCATTATGCTTCTATTCATAAGAATTATTTCCATGGAAATCCTATTCTGAAAAACATTCACTATTCAATATTCCTTAAGGATTTCATTATGCCTACATTTTCATGTTTTGATGGCATTGGCAGTCCATATTTGCATCTCAAGAATTATCATCTAACTATGGCTTCTTACTCTAATGATCGACTATTGCTTAAATCTTTTCATCATAGTCTTATTGATGATGCTCTCTAATTGTACACACATCTACCTTTTGGATATATTAGTACTTATTGTGATATGAAAGAGGGCTTCCTTCACCATTTTATACTTAAAAATGGCCCTAGAGTCACATATGATCACTTACCTGACTTACATCAAGGCCAAACAAAACCTATTATTGATTACATTTCACATTTCAATGCTTGCTTGCATCAGTTAGTATTTCAGTCAATTGATCTAGAAAAGTAATTCATCTTTTTTTGTGGCTTGATTCCTGGTTTAAAGAAACACTTGCAATATGATACATGTGAATCATTCACACTATTATGCTATAAATTCATTGATTTATAACAATATCTCATTGTTACACATGTCATAGATCCTTCTATTATTTCTTCTACCACTACATCATCTAGTTCTTCTCCTCTTCCATCTGATGATCATTCTCCAAAGTCTCCATCTCCTCCACCCCACAAGAAAGTTCAATCTTCTTCATCACATAAGTGTCCTTCATATCCCCCACTTCATTGGTCTCCACCTAAGACTTCTACATTTCCTCCTCGGGAGCCATTACAATTTCCTCATAATATGTGTCTCATGATGTTTGTCTACTTTTCTTGACAAGAACTTGATTTAATTACCTTCTAATCAACACCATCCACCTCATCTCTTGTAATTCCAATGTGATTGACCTTATTGTAAATATCATCACATTAATGGCCATCATGACAATCACTGTTACACACTTCATGATAAATTACAACAATTAGAAGACAAGGGTGTCAATGTCTTAAGCTCTTGCTCTCGCAAGCAATCTATGTCTCTAATTCCATGCAAATGTGTTGTTTCTCTAGTGCACCTATCTCCTACACCCAATTCTAAGGTCACTACTCTTACACCACCACAAATCATTATTCATGAATGCCGTCCATCTCATTCATCCATTGTTGCACCATCTCATTTGCCTCGCACTGCTCATACTGCACATTGGATGCCTAAGTCATCAGCATCTCTGCTTCCCACTGCTGCATCTCCCATCATTAGCACCATTTTTTTAGACATTCATTTTGGTTCATACACTAATGGTGCTTCCACTCCACATGTTTCCACCACTCCACACCCGCTTGGTATTTGGTAGGTGATTTTTATCACTTCATCCCCGATGATGCACTCGTGTTCTTATGGTTCTTACATGATTGTCGAGGGACCTGTTACAATAAGAACCTCGCTCTACTTTTACACTACACACTTCAACGATTTATCTATCTATCTATCATACATTATAAAACCACTCCTTGATTATGCACTTGTGTTCTCCTAGTTCTTACATGACTATTGAGTTATCTGTTACAATAAGAACCTCACTCCACTTTTACGTTATGCACTTCATCGATTTATCTATCTAGCATACATTATCAAACCACTTCCCGATGACACACTCTTGCTTTATGGTTCATTCTTGACTACTGAGGGGTCTTATATGAATGAACCTCATCATTCACACATTGGGGGGCATCATTATTCTCCCTCCTCCTCATCATACTAACACACGATCTAGTACAATTTTATGATCATATTATTCACATACTCTCTTACATCACTCATTTTATACATACTTTACCATCCGTCACATCTATCTTCATACATACAATATACTTTTTCCATCATTTATCTATCACATGGTGTAATCACACTATATATACTTAATCCACTATATATTATCACATACATCAAATTAAACATCACTATCCATTAGTCAACATCAACTACTATGCAATGAAAATCAAATCAACACTTATGAAAAATGCTCAGCACATCATATCAACACAATACCATATCAACAATAATCTATTTATATGTATCACCAAATATCATAGTTACATAGTACAATTGATGGGGGCAAGCCCCTACATACATATACATCATATCTCATCATCACTATCAATTTTGGTAACTACAGGATCTCTAGAACTAGAATATTCACTGCTCAATCTATGCCACTAGTTGTGGGCCCTATACCTCTTTACCTACCTGTGTAATAAAGTCAACTAGATTGACTATTATGTAAAATGACCCTGTAGCTCCAATAACCTCGTAAATACACCATGTGCTAGGGAACCTCCACCCACAACCTCTTTAGATCACTATGTATTATCTTGTGCATCATCCCTCTCACTCAATATCATGGTACACGTAGTTTCCACAACCGCCACTGGCTCAAAAAAATGGGCATGCTCACCTGCAATGGCATCTAATCACTCTTGCAGTCCACCTCCTATGAGCATGTCAGTGGTCACATTCCACATCAAAGTATAGATTGAAGTGTCTATAATCAATGACCAATAAGCATCCGCTACAACCATTCAAAACATCACATTAGTTCACACACAAAATATGGCACGATAAAATAAATAAGTCACAATCCACAAGTAGCAATACACGTAGACTCATAATTTTCTCTTGCTTCTTCCACATCATTACCATCGAGGGAAAGTGCATGTCCCATTACTCCTCCTACTGGAGGTACTCCTGCCACATCAACAACTGGATATAGTAGCACCCATCGGTACACGAACCATCATGTACTATACACCTTTGTACACCCCACGTCATGAACCTATATTGGACATATGGCCGCATCAGACTCATCTGGACCAAGAGCTACTAACTATGTCTCTGTGGGCCCAAGTATCACTCCATCACTCCTCGGTGACCTCGAGGATCTCACCCATACACATGGATGTGGGGGCACATCCTAAGCCATGCCAAATTGTCTTGATACATGTTTTCCTTGAAATAGCTCAACCACCCTAAGAAACATGTCCTCTATCCACATAGTACATTATATACATAGTAACTATACTACACTCTCTATCCATCCTCCATAATCTTGATATGGCCTCCAGATAATGGCCCCTAGCTCCATAAGATCTAACATCAATCTATATGTATCAGTATCCATCCTCCTACCTTGCACACCTACCCACATCTTAGAAAATTTACTCGGTCTCACCCACTCTGCACATGGACCACCAAGAAACCTCAATATCACATTACTCTCATAATCTCACACATGTAAAAAATTAGTGGCTCCTAGTCCACTCCCATGCTCTTCTTGTGTGAACCTGTATAGGTCCATGTGCAAATGAGTGAGTACACATCGTTCCCAAACATATCTCATCCCATCGTCCTCTATATGAAGACAAATATCATGCATCTTTGTAGACACAAAAATTTGGTCACACTCCCCTTGGTCCCTTTTTGAATAGCCAACTTAAACATATTCACCTAACCATGACCCTTTTACCCCACATTAATATTAATTTAATTATTTACAATTAAATTAATAGTCATCCTCACTTCATTCATTATTTAATTACCTTAATTAAAACTAATTTCTACCTCACCTAGACACCTCACCCCACCACCTCACCTAGACACCTCATCACAAACCTATTTTTAACATATTTCCACTTTACTAAGACTCAACATTCACTCACCATAACTAACTAAGACTTATTCCTACCTAACTTAATGAACTAAAACTTAGTGCAGCCCTAAAATCACATGCCTATTCTCCCCCTAACCAAATTCCCGCTCATTAAAACTTAACATTCCATTTTGATCCACAAGAATAGATAGAGCTGGCCTAAAAGATTGCCAAGATCTGTCAATTTTAGTAATCCTAGGATTTCCCGCATTAACTGACACTGATCAACCCGAAACTGGCACCGGTCACCCTAAACCATTGTCGGTTACCTTATATTCATATTGGAAACCTTGTTGGAATGGCTGGCCAAATTATCAATTTTTGGAATGAAGGAGATTTGCATGCAAGCAAGAACCAGAGCCATTTCACACATCCAGACAGCCATAACCAACACCAAGATAGATCCGAAGGATTTTTGCATTCAGGGTAGCATTCTGGGAAGCACTTTCATGGCACTAAGCACCATTCCAAAAATCAACTATCACCATCACCCAACCATCAAATATGTAAACACTAGTAAGTGTATCTCTAACTTGCATCATTTCATGTTTGTCTAGATTACAAAGTTTCTTCATCTCTGCTTATCAACATCTATTTGCATTTTTCATCCCACCCTTGTTACCTTCCTGTGAAAAGTTTCTTCATCTCTGCTTATCAACATCTATTTGAATTTATCATCCCACCCTTGTTACCTTCCTGTGAACCCAACCATTCCATCACCCACAATCGTTTAATCACCTATACTTGATTCATGGATACCTCTGAGTACTCCAAACACCTCCACAAACCTACCTATTTCCCTTACCATCTTTGTTCAATCTCAGACAAACCCCCAAACCCATTTTATTGAACTTATACCATCCTACCTTAACCGTCGTCGGTTCCCTCTTAACCGTTTTCATTCACACCTCACCAATGTTGGTCTCTATGTTTGGTAACCCTGCCAATAATAGAAAACTAATAACCTACATTCAAGTAACCCAAGCTATCCAAAACTTGACCATGACCTATCCCAACACCTTGACTACCTACCCTACTTCCAGATCTGATTATAACCTAGCATGTTATATTATATTTGTGTATTGTATTTGGATGAGATAATTAAATCATATCAACTACAGTAGGTCATTATTTACGTTAAGGTGTATTAAATAGTGGGTTGGCTACCACCATGGAAGTACCACACTTCTTGGATCTAGCACACTCTAGGAAACCCACTGACATATATTTTTTAACTCTCTTTTGTGGTCTTGTTTTATATTCCAGGTAGTTCCTCCTAGCCAAAAGGAAGCTCAGAATATCAACATTCAATCAAGAAGTTAGAACGCGTGCATAACCTCCAACTGACCATCACAGTAGGTATTCCTACTTGGCCCATACCCTTATCTATTTTATCTAATCCACAAAGAAAATGGTGAAAATTATTGGCATACCCAGTGGGACCCATCAGGGGTTCTTTTGCATTTTATTCATTCTTAGGTTAAATTTGTGTGTTTTTTTCCCTTTTGAAAAGCTTCCATGTTAATTTTATTCTCTGGAATCTTCCCCCTCTTTCTATTGTCCAAAATCAATCGTGTTTTTGGTGCTATAAAAAGAATACATCTTTCTTTCATTAGCATTACATTAGTGACAGAGCATCCCTCTTCTTGTTCATCACTTGGTACATCGAATATCACATTTTGATTTGGGTTTAAAACACTTGCATGGCATTCTAATTTGTTGCATTATATCTAACATTAAAACTAAGGGCAACCTATATACTGGAATTCATGCCTAGTTTATGGTTGACATAACTGGATCGTAGAAAGAACATTATCTCTTCCCTCTCTCTTTGCCAAAATGTACAAAATTGAAAATTACACTTCTTAAACAACATCTTACCTGGAAGATACTATCAGCAATTAGACAATCAGAGGATTGAAAGTGGGCACCTAGCTAGTTATCTTTATCTAGTCACCCATAGAGAATGGTCTGCCCCCATAAAAACATAACCTGAAACCTCACCTTTATAATTTCCTTCTTCGTAGGAAGCCATACCAACCAAAAAATATATTCTAAATTGATGAGTCAGTCTTTAAATAACATAAGATAAACAAACTAAAATCACTTGTAGGATTACGTGTTTTTCTTAGCTTTGTACTTGACTTGCGTTTTGAGGTGTGAGGTCGTATTATCCATTTTTCTTTCCTTTCACAATCCATAATCATAGTTGGTGCATTACAACTATTTCTGAGTGTGTCAGGACTCATTTTTACCATACTCAAACTTCTGGGTTGGTGTCTCATTCAACTTTAATTCATGAAAAGAAAGTTTTTCTTCATTCTATACATTTCACAGTAACTGACATCGGTTCACATCTGACCGTCATTGGTTCATCTGACTGGTGTGGGTTCCCTATGCTTTTGGTCAGTTTACCCAAAGAGAACTCATCTCATCTTCTTCTCTATTTAAAAGCTCTGGATATCACCATATCATCTGCATTATGATATTATTGACTAAATATAGCTTCCACAATTGAATTTCTCAGTTTCTATCTCACTTTCTCAAACTATTAATTTACCATAGTAACCGACATCGGTTACTGTGACCATCATTGGTCACTTACTAACTGGAATTGGTTGGCCTAACTAGCTTTAGTCCTTTTGTTTTGATTTTTAATCAAAGCACCTACCAGTTCACCTCTTATAATCAATTCTTTTCCATCCCTATTGTTTTCTGTGTCATTTACAAAATATAGTCTTACCAAGTCAGCACTTATTCACGTGGTGTTAACTCTTAACCAAACTAGTGCCCTTATATTTCATGTCAGCTGTCAGCCACTCCCGCTTAGTCCATCACCACCATCCATTATGTCACCTATGGATCTAACTCATCTTATCCCCATTGCTACCGGCGATGAGGATTTTGCAAGACTCCTCGACTAGAATCCCGCTGCCCTCCAGTACTACCTTGCTCATTCTTCCACCCAGGATCCCTCAGGATAGTTAATATACGACACACCCGTATCTATCCCTCCTGCTCTCGCACCCACCTCTGTATTAGCTAGCACCATATTGGCACTATTTTCATCCACTTTACCACATGTGGTGTCTCAGCTAGATCCTGCAACTACTATAACTATAGTGTATACGTCATTTATCACACCTACGACATAAATTGTCCCTCTGACAACCACTTTAAGTATAGTCCCATCTGCACCCTTCGCCTCACATATACCTATTGCATTATAACCACCTCTAGTGTCACCAACTTACACCTCTTTCAAGAATCTCGTTCTTTCTATACCGTAGTCCTTACCCCCAATCACCACTAGAGTTGTTACGACTACCCCACTCACTTACACATACTACCAACCACACCTGATCTCATCTATCACTTATTCTGGATATGTGTCACCTACATATATTCCTCATGTGTAGTTCTCATACTCAGAACAACCATACACTAGCATACCACCTAATTCATACATCCAACATCAACCCCCTTTTTCTGCAGGGGCCACCCATTCATCACAACCTACTAAGGACCTCATTAAGATGATGATGTAAAAGATGCAGACCTTAGAAGCATCTGTTTCTAGATCCCATAATTCTTTAACTTATGATGAAATCTGTAACGAGCCTATCCATCCATCTATTCCCATTCATCCTTACCATGTGCATTAGGAAATGCCTAAATTCAATTACTTCAACAGTAAAGAAGACCCACAACAACACTTGCGGTCATTCAAACATGGGTACTACTTTATCATTGATGATGACACTTTTCTCCTACAAACCTTCCCGATCTCCTTAACAAGACTAACATTGGATTGGTCTAGTGGACTGCCTAGACATTCTATTTATTCCTTTAATCAAGAAGCCCAAGCTTTCTTAGACCATTTTTCAATCAATGTTACCAAGAAATTCACCATGACCGATATTTATTTAACCCGAAATTATGAAGATGAATCTATCACAAATTTCATTTCTTGTTGGCGGAGTCTTATTAACCAATTGACTTTCCAATGACCTCAGACTAAAATTATTGAGTTGTTCACTAGAGCTTGCGCTAGACACATCTCACCAACTATGTAGGTACAAACCTTTTGAACCTTCGACGAAGCGTTCACCATGGCATGAAAGATGGAAATTCACGCCATTAGAGAAAAGAAAATCCAATTACGAAACAAGAACGCCCCGTTCAAATCAAATTACTCTTCTTCATCTTCAAAACCTCAAAATAAATATTCAAAAGCCAAAGGCTTTGCCCATGCGGTAGTCCTCAAGGTGGATCCACCTCATCCTTCTAATCAAGCCCAACCTTCTTCCAATATTTCTCCTATCGAAGCCTTTCAGCTCCGGAAGGAGCAGTGAAAGTACACATCGATTGGAGAGCCCTATACTTCAGTCTTGGAAAAAATTATTAAAGCTAGAGCCATTACACTTCCTCCCATAAAACCTCATACAGGTTTTGATCCTACCCGTCCTATGTTTGTATGGTATAAAGAGCACGACTAGTGTAATTACCATCACGTTAAAGGCCATAGTGATGGTAACTACATAACTTTTAAGAACATTGTCCAAGAGATGATAGATAATGGAGACCTTTTCGTGGACAACCCAAACGCGCCAACAAATCAAAATTTACATATCTTTAAAAATACATTCCCTAACCATAAACTGTTGTTTAATAAAAATAGTGAACCTTCATCTAGCGACAATAATGTTCGTAAAGTCCATACAGTTTTTGCTATCATACCATCCATTCCTCAAATCCCACCTATTTCATTTATTGAGGAAATTATGGCACGAGCCCCTCTACCCACAAAGGAGCATAATCCTTCTGCTCCACCCATAGAGGAGTCCCCTTCATCTCTTCCTTCACCCATGGAGGAACCCACACTTTCTACCAATTTTGTTTCACCGTTTGCCTCACAACATACCGAACAGTCAACACTTTTAATTCTCCCATCCACAGGAGAATCATCATGGCCTTCTCCTCCACTAAGGGAGAAGTATACCTCACCCAACCTATTATCTCTCCTACCCATGAGAGACTCGTCAAACATGCCACTACTTTTTGGGGGCAGTTCTCCCTGAGTATCCCAGGACCCCATTGACATGATCTTAGCTTTGTTACCTACAGAGTCCAAGGCTAGCCAATTTCCTTTCTCACAAACATATTTTACTGAGATTTCCACCCAACCAACTCCATCTTCTTCTTCAACAATCCCATTTTCATGGCTGACTGATCGCTTGGATTACGTTTATAATTCCATGCTCTAGGGACATCTTCGACTCCCCTTTTTGACTCAAATGAATTTTTTTCCTGAAGATACTTCTGTGATCTACCCAAAGGTATTTTCAGCAACCAAATCAACACTAACCATGCCTATTGAAACAACTTCTTCTTCATCATCTCTACCTACATCCAAACCTTTACCCATAACTACAACCGGTCCCAAAGCTAAACACCTACCCACACCTATCTCCTCACCCGTATCAAGACTCATAACTACTTTGGGTGTCATGTTGACATCAAGCCTTACTCACCCACCCATTAAATTAGATTTAGCTGCATCTTCCCAAGCCCGCACCAACATTATCCCTCCTCCTAAAAGGAAGACCAAACCTCCTAGGTCACATACGCCAGTCTCACCTACCATACCTTTGTCACCTTTGCCCCTTATCTTTCATTTTTGTCTTTTGATGATATCATAATAGGTATAATGATAGATAAGATATTAAATACCCTTCATTTTTGTGATATAATATTGTAAACTTCTATAAAATTCTCTATTGAATCATTTGATGCTTAGGTAATTTAGTAATAATTTATGTTACATTAAACATTCCATGGCTTAGTGAATGCTTATTTACTTATGCACTTGTCAAATATTTTCAAAGGCCATTTCCTATCCACCTTAACTTTTTTTTTATTCATATCACTACTAAGTCTTATAACTCAAAATTTGATTCTAGCTAAATATTGCCAAATTTAATATTCATTATTCTAGGAAAGTGTTGTTAGTATTAAACTATCTCTCTAAAAATCTATAGTAACTTAAAATCTTGTGAAAATAATAGATTCCCTCTTTATCTATCCTCTCTCTAAAACTCGGGAAACATAAACTCATGTTCTTGTAGGTGTGCGAAATGATGGAAAATGAAGTAAATGTAATGCAATACATTTGAATGATTTGTACTATTTTAATGTAATTGTAAATTTGACTTTATTTGGAGATGGGAAGAAAGGAAGTTATAAAGATTAATTTAAGAATGTATTCAATATATATTGGGTAGTGAACATTTTTAAGTGATGGTTGATTGTTAATGCAAGGGATAACATTATTGAATATCGTGAAATTTCATCTTGATCAAAATAATTGTGTCATACTGCACATCTAATGTTGAAAATTATGATTTGGATCATATATGATGAAATCTTAAGTTCGTTGTGTATATCCTATTAAAACACCTAACATAAAACGCCTCACTATAAACCAAAGTCTTTGGAGATAAAAATCTTAGAAACCTACCCCACAAAGAGTAATATGTTACTCAATCTAAGAACTAATGTGTAGATTATACCCCAATTGTGGAATGTAATGTGTTATCCTCTTCAATTTCAATTTATCTACCAATTCCTAAGAAATAATGTTAAATTCACTTCTATGCAATATTATCTTCATCATGAGTAACCTTGAGTCATAATATATTTCAATACTTTGAGTCATGTAGTTCTTAATTGTCTATATCAAAATTTAATTGTATATTATTTTGCTCACATTAAATTTTAAATGATTCAAGTTAGATTTATTGACACTAAGAACTTATTTCAAATTGTTATAAAAGATGGTAGAAAAGAGAAACTAAAATGAGGAAAAATAATATATAAATTAATATCCATTGCTTTACATCCATCCACGAGTGAAGAAATCATCAATTCAATTTTTGAAAAATGACGATTAATGTCGTTTTACATGTACACAATATCTAAAAACACCATCAATACAAGACATGATAGGTAGACCTAACACTAAGTTTTTAAAACTCATTTTTTATGTGTGTGTGTGTGTGTGTGTGTGTGTGTGTGTGTGTGCGCGCGCGCGCGCGCGTAATGCAAGAAAGTTCACACCTTTCAAAGATTATAAAATTTATTCTTGAATTAATGAAAAATCCCATGAAGGGAGAAAAAAAAGTGATTAATTTTATAGAAAAAATTAAAACATTAAATCTCAATTAGATGGATGTAATTGTGATTTGATTTATGACAAACTGTTCTATTTTATTATTCAAATAAAAATCTATGAAAGGTTGAAGAACTTTATTTCCATTTTAAATTTAAATAATCAAACTGAAAATGATATTCTAGACTTAATACTCTTATTACTCTCATAATTCAAGAAGAAAAAGTCACGTTGAACTTTTAATTTAATGATAATGCCACTTAGGCACTTCTTTCTCAAAATCCTAAGAATAACGTTTCTATATTTAACAAGAATCAACAGTTCAAATAAAAATTTAAACTAATGGTAAACAAAAAAATTAACACAATAAAATCATATATTTCTCTATTAATTCATTCAAACATACTAAATCCATATATATACAGGTAAATCTTCTCATATAAACAAGGAGTTAGCTTTACCAACTATATATTCTCGTGATTTCGGTCAATAACCATAACTCACACCAGACTAATATAGCCTACCCATATAATATTTACTAATGTGAGAACTATATAATTTTCCTTACATTTTCCTCTTAGTGTGAATACGGGGAAAACCTATCTTGTGTCAGCACCTGCTCATGATCTGGTGATTTTTTACAAGACAATCACAAACCCTTGTAATGGTTTTACATATGGTTAACCAAAAACAAAAAGTGGTGGTTTTATAATTGGTTTACCACAAACCAAAAGATGATGGTTTTGTAAATGTTTTACCAATAACCAAAAGTGGTTCTTTTACAAGTGGTTTACCATAAACCAAAAATGATGGTTTTGTAAGTGGGTTACCAACAACCACATCTCGATGTACAGTAGTCACATCAACTCTCATGAACATTTCACGGTAGGGAATAATATAGGAAATTATATTCCTCATAAAAAACAAAGGAAAAGTTATCAAAATGGAAATGAAACATTGGTATTATGTTCCCCCCTTAGTGTGAAATTTCCACTTATTCAGAAAAATAAACAATCTGGAACACAACACCCAAGAACATTGAAAAATTTGAAAAACATACTTTGAAATAATGCCAACAAACTATATGTATGGCGCTGTCATTGGTGACTGATGAGAGGTCATTGATCAACCTCCAAACTCCATTTTCCTTCATCATCTAGTTGACGTGTTGCTAAGTCAGTTGGATTTGATCATGGAGCTCAATTTTATGTACCTCAATCAGACATCAGATTCCACCGAAAATTCATCCGTAAGGAATTTTTTTAAATACTTTTTAACAAATTATGACGAGATAGAGAGTACTTTACCCTTATAAATTACATCAATATTGAATCCTTTATTAAAAATAATATTGATGACATACAATATTTTGTGAAAAACTAATGACACAGACTCATTTGGAAAAAATAATTTGATAATGAACACATAAAATAACTTTGTTGGGGAAAACTAATCACAATAATTGACTTTATTTAAGTGACATTTATAATTTTTTAAATTTCTAATATAGACAAATATATCAATTATAAATTAATTCGACCACCCAAATCTAAAAGACTATAAAACAATAATACAATAAAATTACAAACAAAACAATTCTTATCGACTATTTTAACACACTTATTTTGAAATGTATTATGGTGGAAAACTAAAACATCAAACAAGGAACAGTAAAAAAGACTCCCCAATCTTTGTAATTCATGGTATAAAAGAGAAATTTCATATTTCAATGCATAGATCAGGGTGAGTGAAGTTTTCAATACATCCCATTGACCACTGGTCTACCATAGGTCCATCAAACCCACAACAAAGGAGTGCATATATATGTTTTCTCATCAATAATTCTTTCTAGAAAATGATAATTATATGACATAAGTTTGAAGTATATCTATCCATAGTGTTATAAATGGAGGAATCAATGTTTGTTATGGCCAAAACAATGAAAATTTTCACCACATTTTCACTACGTATCATATCAGGCCATGAGTGCACAATGTATGCAATGGTCATCACACCTTCCTATTGAATATTCTCTAAATATTGTATAATATTTCCTTATTCTCGCACTCTCATCCAAGAACATATCCCTTATACAATTATCAATTAATCATCAACAATACCATTCTCTATCAAGAGATCATATAGACACAACTTCTCACAGGTGGATGTCAATATGGAATTAAAAATTACAAGTAGATTTCGATGTACATAGACACCAGTTGTGATTCGAAATACATAGAAATGGATTAGACTTTCATATAGATTTAATATACCTTAAACTATGCTAAAAAAATATAAATTCACATATATTAATAAACTCCATCCATAAGACAACATAGAATTATAGTTGTCCCTGTATGCAAAACTCATTTCTTCATTACAAGATCATTAATTTCTTTGATACCAAATAATGGTACAAAAACATTTTTTACACAATAAACTTCTCTATTTCCCTATTAATAAATTAAACCGTACTAAATCCATATGTAGAGGTAAAGATTCTTCTGTAAAAAAGGAGTTAGCTTTAACAACATTATATTCACATGAGTCTGGTCAACAACCATACCAACTCACACCAAACTAATATAACCTACCTGCATAATATTTACTAAAGCGAGAACTATAGAATTTTCCTAACATAAACCCCTCTTAGTGAAAATAAGAAACTTGTGAATAATCACCTAAAATTCAGTTTTGATGGAAAATTCTACAATTGTGGGAAATTTGGTTACAAAAAGGAAGACTATAGGGTAAATAAAAATAAACCAAATTTCAAAAATTAGAAAGGGAACAAGCCAAATCAAAATCAAAACAAAAATTAAAATAACAATGAAAAACCAAATGTAGTTTCCTTATATGTTGCATTAGTTATTGCCAAAGAAAATAAATGGATATTATAAAGTGGTGCATCTAAGCACATGAATCATAGATTTGATATTCTAATTAATATAAAATAATGCAATGATGAAATATATCTTGGTGATCATTTGATTCTTGATGTTCAAATTTAAGGAAAAGATAATTGTTTTAATGGTTTTATTAAATGATGTTTTGTGTGTTCCTAAACTAAGAAATGAATCTGTTATCATGTTTGCAACTAAATCAAAATAATTATAGTGTAATTTTACTAACAGATAAATGGTTTATTAAAAATGATTTAGATGTTACCGTTATCCATATTTTTCCCCCGTGTCAAATATTGGATCAACCACGATCTTGCATAACAGAAAATAAAGTCAAAAGGTGGATAGAAAGGGCCTCAAAATTGGCTAAGTATAAAGGTGTAAGAGGAGAATGCCAAGCGTTAGTATGGCATTGTTTTAAGGGGTGAATAGAGAAAATGTTTCTAAACGAGCACCAAAATGCTCTGTGTCCCAGGGGAAAGTGGACTGTCGGGGAAAATTTTGGTTCTTTGCCCCTTGTTATCTCAAAAGGGGTAAAAGTTGTAAAATTGCCCGCAACTTTGTCCAAGGAAAAAGTTAGCATTTGGGCCCGAGTCAAAGCCAAAGAGGGAATCAAAAGAAAGGGGAAAAAGATAAATTGTGGACCTGTAGGCCTGATTTTTGTTCCAATCTAGCTGCCACGTGTCCCATATCAAAAGGGGACCCATTTTTCAAGTTGTTTTCCTGCCCTGCTGTACGGACCCGATAAAATTTTTGAAGTGGCATATCTTTCCACTCAGGGCTTGAAATATTGTAAATATGATGCTGTTGGAAAGATATTGGCCTCACCCATTCCATGAAGGTATGAAAATTTAATTTTGAGGAGGTTATGTGAAGAAAAATGGAGGAAAAGTCTTTGGGATTTCAATGTGAGATCTTCTTGCCTCAAAAACCAGATCACATTTGATCTATTTTGCCGTTTCCTCTTCCTTCAAGGTGCTGAACCAAGGATTGATGCAGTAAAGATGGATTTTGGGGAGAGATTTCATCAGAGGCATTAATAGCGGTGGTTGAACTTCAACCTGATTTTCCCGCTTCTCTCTCTTTTCTTCTTTCAGGTTGAATCTATAAATAGGGGGGCAGGATTGGTTGTAAAGGGTTGGACATTATTTGTTTTGTAAGCTCCTTTCTCCTTTTAGCAAAGGGATTTTGGGGTTCAGGCCTTCCATCAAAAAATGCATTATGTTTTTTCCTCTTGGCTACTTTGTAATGGACTATATCAATCTACTAAGCAATAAAAAATGTCTGTGATCGATTTTAGATTTTTTGTTGTCTCTTTTTCTTTCATTTGTTCTCCCATTATATATCTGGCTATCTATGCTTATTTATTGTATGCATTTTTTTGGTTTGTGTCTATTATAAAAATAAGTGTTCATCATTCCTTTGGTGCATCACCTCGTAGTTTAGCTTTGTTTTAATTTTTGTATTCCTTTTGTCCTTGTCTCCTTGGTAAAGTCTAGATTAGGATTAAGAACAGATCTTTTTCAAGTTTCTACATATGCACCTAAAAAGAGGAATAAGGAACCAACCTTCAATCTAGAGAGCTTTCCCATTTTGAAAGGTCCCACATCTTAAGGAAAGTTCAATGTTACGCAATCACACCAAATGACTCTACCTTAGAAAAGTAGACCCGTAGAACTCATTTGGGGGTGCTGTGATTTCACGTTAATAGTTTTGGCACACCCAGTGGGAGTAAGAAGTCTCCATATTTTTATAGTAGGAATTGATGTACACTTGTTGTGATTCTGGCTTTTAAGAAGACTTAAAATTGTACATCTGGAAACTTTGAAAGAAACAAATCTACTGGTTTTAGCATCCCAAGATTGGGATATTCATAAGAAAAACCCGGTCTAGAGCAAGGAAAGAAGCTATATTTGAATACTTACATCTATCCCCAGGAAGAGAAAGGAGAGGAAGAATAATTCAGAGGTCTCCATCTCCACCAAGAAGAACCTTGTCAATACCTCCACCTATAAGGCCTTTCTTTCAGTCTACAAGGATTCTTAGGCCAATCATAATGGCACAACCAAATCCATATTACAACTTCACTAGTAGTAGTCCACTCGCCTTGATTACATAAAAGCCAATTCTGATTGCAGCATTAAAGAGCATCCGACATCTCACCAGGGAAAATCAAACTTCTCTTGGTGACTATGTCCAAGATATTGCAAATGTATGTACAATCCACAAGATCCATGAGATGGACATTAGAGTCAAGCTGCTCGCCTCTTTATTCAAAGGTAAAGCTTCACAATGGTTCAGGAGTTTTGAAGTAGGCTCTATCCAGAACTAGACCAGCTATGCATGGCCCTTCATAATAAGTTTAGGGAAAAAGGTGATAACTTGTCTTTGTTGGAGCAATTAACAACAATCAAGAGAGCCCCAAACGAGCAACTGATAGACTTCAACCTCAGATTCCAACGGACCTGGAATAAGATTCCAACAACAGTAAAGCCCACTAATGAAGGTGCCTTCTTATACTTTCTTAGGGCTTTAAATTCTTATATTTCTTTGATGATTCAGTCAATGGGGGCACTACATTACTTGTAGCCTATAGCCTCTCCATAGGGGCTGAGAACTGTTTGATTCAAGCTGGAAAAATCTCTCCTCGGCCATCCATGCCTCTTTACCCTAAGTTAGGAAGCCCAGATACTAGCCAAACACCTACATTAGCTCCTATACCCACCCCAAGAGTCAAATCTCAGCTGAAGCTTCCACTTTATCATCTAATACCTCTAAAGAGTTTCAAAGAGTGGTGATGAAGAAACTTCAGAACTTTGGGAATGAGCTAGTGACCATCAAAAGAAAACAAGCTCAGAGTTCTAGGCCATACCAACCCTAGGATCAATATCAAGCCAGACCCCAGTATCAACAAAATAGGTCACAACCTTAGAATGTAAACTAGAGCTAGAACCAAGGAAAACCTAGAGCTATTAGACCTTTCAGGTCTTATGATCCAAATGTAGCTTCAACATCAAGGGCATTGGTTCCTACACAGAACAATATGACACATGAATATGATTGGTGTTTTCCATGCAGTCAGCCACACAACCAATCAATGTGCTTTAATAGTGCTCTAAATCAGGCCTTTATGGTGTAAACCAGTATGGTTTTAGAAGAACCCAACCAAGAGGAAGATCAGAAATAAGGATCTCAACAAGGTGGCCCCCCAAACAAGACTATGCTTGTGAACTGGCAGGCCAAAGACTTATGTGGGATGAATCAGTTCCCTTCTCAAAGTGTATCTGCCAATACACGGTCCAAAAAGAGAAGTAGTGGAGAGGGCCAGCCACTAAATTCAGGTGACCCTCAATCTTCGACACTCCAAAGGGTTTTGGTGTTCCAAGTGCAACTCCAAACATATAGAACCAATCCAAGCCACCTCCTAAACCCAGTCAAGCACGGTTTATAACAACCCATGTGTAAGAAATAAATGTGTCTAGGAAGGGGCATAAAAAAGACAACACATTCAATATTATTGAGCAGATGAAAAAGAAAAGTGTGAATATTTCACTATGGGAGTCACTGGCCATTCTGAGGCAGAGAGATTTATTGCAGAATGCCATGCAGAATTGGTCAAGTTCAAATCACCCCCTAGCCAGTAAGAGAAAGTACTTGTCAATGTAGTTTAACCGGGGAGAAACCATGGAGAATGACAAGGTAAAAACCTGAGACCTCCTCACTTTTATGTCTCATTGATTATTAGAGACAAATTGGCACACAATTGTATGATTGATTCTGGGGCCAGTAGTTCTGTGATGCCCATACAAATAGCTGATTAGTTGGGTCTTAAATATGAGGTCATCTCTAGAGGAGTAGTCCAATTAGATGGGACAACAATGACTACTATGGGAATCATCAAGGATCTGAGTCTCACTCTACACACTTGCCCTAATGTGATTTTTTTGCAAAACATGTCAATCATAGACCTACCACCACATTTTTCTTTGTATCTGTCTAGAGACTTCACTACCAAAATTGGAGGCTACCTATCTGCTGATTAGTCACATATGCTCTTTAGGACAAGGTATGGGGTAAAGGCCACAATCAGATCTGAACCTAATCTTGATTATCATATTAAATCCTATGTGCCTAGTCAAATCAATGCCAACTACTCAGCTTTTGATCAAGAAGACCTCCTGAATACTAATGAAACAGATACCAAGGTAGGATGTATCCCAGACTTGACCCTAGATGAGTGGGCCTACAAAAAACATGCTTTTGACCCCTATAAGGAGATGGAGGAATCTGAAGTGGGTGTCTACTACCTACATGAAGAGAATCAACCTCTTCCTAACCTAATCAAGCCAGAATACAAGGATGATAATGAGGTATGGCAATTGTTCTTTGATGGCTCAAGGAGTAGACAAGGAGCTAGAGGATGAGCTGTGTCCCCCAAAGGTATGAGATATTATCCAGCATTCAAATTCTATTTTACTTAATCAAATAAAACTATTGAATATGAGGCTTTAGTCCAAGGTCTTCATTGGGAAAGGAAGCTGGGAATCAAGAACTTGCAAGTATTTGGTGACAGTGAACTGGTTGCCAACTAGGTTAGAGAACTTAATGCTGTCAAAAATGACCTACTCAAAAACTACAAGAGTAGGGTATGTGATCTCATGGATTATTTCGAGGCCTTCTGTATTATTTCCATACCCAAGAAGGAGAATGAAGATACTGATAGAATTATAGTAGTTGGAGCAATGTTTGATGTGGTTGAAAGCATCAAGAGGGATAGAGAACAACCACATATCCATGTGGTTGTGAGGCTAGCAGTGCTAGATAATAATACATGTTGGCAGGTGTTTGAGAATGATCAGCAGATCATTAACTTTCTACAAGAAGAAGTTGAATTCTCAGCTATAAACTAGAGCATTCTAGAGTAGCAGTACGGGAATCAGATAGTATAGCTGCATACAAAAAATCTTCCCAAAGCCTTAGTGACACTAGAATCTATTTTCAATCCTAATGATCAGTTCATAAAAGAGAAGGCTAACATGTAGATCAAAGGAGAAGATTTAGAGTCAATCCTAGTTGGAGAAGACAAAACACTTCAAATTGGTAAAGTGGCCACAGAACAAGAAAGGTATGAATTCATACAACTCTGCCAAGAACTCCCCAATGTGTTATCTTGGAGTTATGAAGACCTAAGGGGGTTCAATCCAAAGCTAGCACAACACACAATAGAACTAGATCCAGCTACTCAACCCATCAAGTAGAAGCAGAGACCATTCAACCCACATATTGAGCCTCTGATGAAGAAGGATCTAAATAAGCTGATAGAGGAAAGCATCATATTTCCAATTAAACACTCAAGTTGGGTTACAAATCTGGTCCTAGTCAGAAAGAAAAATGGAGAAATCAGGTTATATGTTGACTTCAGGGATTTGAACAGAGCCTCCCTCAAAAACCACTACCCACTCCCTTCAATGAAGTAGATCTTGCAAGTAGTGTCTGGGTCAGAAATGTTCTCCCTCTTAGATGGCTACTCAGGTTACAACCAGATCATGGTGAAAGAAGATGATCAATTCAAAACAGATTTCACCACCAAATGTGGCACCTATGCCTATAGGAAAATGCCATTTGGTTTATCCAATGCTAGAGCCACTTTTCAAAGGGAAATGGATATGGAATTCAAGGGGCTGATCAATAAAGTAGTGTTGATCTATCTGGATGACATTATACTATTTTCCAAAAATGTAGCATATCATCTCTTCCACCTAAGGTAGGTGTTCCAATGATGCAGAACTTTTGGGGTGTCACTGAACCCCAAAAAATGCCTATTCTTGGCCCATGAAGGTAAGCTTCTAGCACATATCGTATCAAAGGAAGGATTGGTAATTGACCTAGAAAGAGTTCAAGTAATAAGAGAATTACCATTTCTAAGTCACAAGAAGGCTCTTCAAAGCTTCTTGGGAAAAATCAATTTTTTCTATAGGTTTGTTCCAAAATTTTCTGCCCTTGTTAAGCCAATAAAATTGATGCTGAAGAAGAGCTTAGCATTCATGTGGACAACTGAAGGAAAAGAAAGTTTTGAGGCTATCAAAGAAGCCATATCACAAGCCCCAACTCTTGTGAACCTAGATTTTTCCAAAGACTCCCCTTTGGTGACAGCAACTGTAACAAACTGTTACAACAAAACCTCAAGGAATTAGTGAAATCCACACATGTGGATCATAACATCCCACTACGCTTCCATAGCCTAGACCTTGGGATAGATTTTCACCCGTATAGCGGGACCACACCTTACCCTATATGAGCCTCAGGTGAACACTGCAATGTCAAAGTAGCTACCCATGCCGGGACTCGAACCTAGGTGGTTGCTCTGATACCAAATGTAAAGAACTATTACACCAAAACCTCGAGGCATTAGTGAAATCTGCACATGAGGATCATAACAACGACACAATTTCTGCAATCTTGGTGTAGTAGAATAAAGAAATTACATAACAACCAATTACTTTCTTCAGCCAGAGTCTGGAAGATTATGAGATAAGGTACTCCTTCATTAAGAGGCAGGTCCTAGCGGTAATTAGAGAATTGAAGAAGTTTAAGCATTTGGTTTCAAACAACAAAATCCAACTATTGGTCTCCCATGTGGGAGTTAAATAATTCCTTCTCAGCAAGGACTTGAATGAGAAGCATGCAGGATGGATCACTCATGTCATGGAATATGAAATTGAGATCAAGGTCACCAAGCTTATCCGTGGGAAAGGGTTATGTAAACAAGTAGCTGTAGGTTAGTGAGATGAAATAGATAGTGAAAAGGAGGTTGTTCTTGTTTTACAATATGATCAAGAAGAAGGGAGAGATGATGTACCTACTTCTTGTTGGACCTAAGACATGGTGCAATTCCTTCAAACAAGCATGTGTCCTCATGGGATGAGTAAATAAAAAATAAGTCATTCCAAATTTGACGCCATCTGGAGTGGCCCCTATATGATCACAAGATGCAAAAGTAAAAATGATTTCTAATTGTCTACATTTGAGGGTGAAGAGTTACAAATTCCAGTAAATGGGATTTATCTTGAGCACTACTACTAAAAGGGGAGTTCTCACCATGTACATATTAGTTTAGTTTTCTCTTTCCTCTAAGTGCTTATGCACATTGTCTTGTTGTAGTGTATATTTATTTTCTCCTAAGTTCTTTGCACTCTTTGCATGTTCCATTTGGAGCATGTATGATTTCAAATTTTGTATATAGTGTGGTGTTTTTTTATTGCTCTCATGTAGTGTTTGGACTTGGCATTTGGTCAAGATCAGTTTCAGTTCTAATGGGTTTCCAAGTGGCACAGGGGTCAATTTTCAAAGTTTAGATCAGTAGCAGGCTATCACTCATGAATCCATGCCCAATGGATATGACAAGGCAATTGTTCTTTTCAGCTAGTAGGCACATACCCCTGTGAGTCACCAAATTTTTATCCATATTTTTCCCCTGTGCCAAATATTGGATTGACCACAATTCCGCATAAAATAAAATAGAGTCAAAAGGCAGACAGAAAGGGCCTCAAAATTGGCTAAGTATACGGTGTAAGCGGAGAATGCCAAGTGTCAGTATGACGTTGCTTCAAGTGGTGAATAGAGAAAAATATTTCTAAATGAGTGCTAGACTACCACATGTCCTAGGGGAGAGTGGACTATTGGGGGAAAATTTGGTTCTTTGCCCCTTGTTATCTCAAAAGGGGTAAAATTTACAAAATGGCCCACAACTCCGTCCAAGGAAAAAGTCAGCATTTGGGCCCGAGTCAAAGCCAAAGCAGGAATTGGAAGTAAGGGGAAAAATCTGAATTGGAGACCCATAGGCCCAATTTTTGTTCCAATCTAGCTTCCACGTGTCCCATATCAAAAGGGGACCCATTTTTCAAGTTGATTTCCCACCCTCCTGTACGGACCTACAAATAAAAATTGAAGGGGAATATCTTTTGACTCAGGGCTCGAAATATTGCAAATTTGATGCCGTTGGAAAGATCTCGGCCTCACCCATGCCATGGAGGTCTGAAATTTTAATTTTGAGGAGGTTAGGTAAAGAAAAATGGAGGAAACATCTTCGAGATTTCAATGAAGGATCTTCTTGCCTCAACAACTAGATCAAATTTTTATATGTTTCGTCATTTCCATTTCCTTCAAGGAACTGAACCAAGGATTGATGTAGTAAATATGGATTTGGGGGAGATATTTCATCAGCGGCATTAACAATGGTGGTTAAACTTCAACCTACTTTTCCCGCTTCTCTCTCTTTTCTTCTTTCAGGTCGAATCTATAAAAAGGGGGCAAGATTGGTTGTAAAGGGTTGGACATTCTTTGTTTTGCATGCTCCCTTCTCCTTTTAATAAAGGGATTTGTGGGGTTCAGGCCTTCTATCAAAAACAACATTACGTTTCTACCTCTTTGCTACTTTATAATGGACTGTATCAATCTACGGAGCAATAAAACACGTTTGTGATCAATTTTAGATCCTTTCTTGTCTCTTTTGCTTTCATCTAGTCTCCCATTATATATCTAGCTATCTGTGTTTGTTAATTGTATGCATTTTGTTGGTTTGTGTCTATTAGCAAAATAAGTGTTCATCATTCCTTTGGTGCATCACCTTGTAGTTTAGATTTTTTTTAATTTATGTATTCCTTCTATCCCTGTCTCCTTGGTAAATTTTAGATTAGGATTGAGAACACATTCTTTGCAAGTTTCTACGTATGCCCCTAAACAAAGGAATAAGTAACTAGCCTTCAATCTGGAGAGCTTTCCCATTTCGCAAGGTCCCACACCTTGGGGAAAGTTCAATGTTATGCAATCAGACCAAATAACTATGCCTTAGAAAAACAGACCTGTAGAATTCATTTGGGGGTGCTGTGATTTCACTTTAATAGTTACTATTGAAAACTACATAAAAAAATAATGGTTTATATGTATTTAAAAGTTTTACATTGGCTATATGTCTTTCTAATCGAAATAGGAATGATGATTAGTTGTGGCATGAAAGATTAGGTCATATCAACTTTAGGAGCATGTATGACATGTCTCGACTTAATCTTGTTATTGGTATGCCACCTATACCTCATTTTCATGAAACTTGTGAAGGGTACTTACATGGTAAGAAAATGACAAACCCCTTTCATAGTCATCATGAAGCTAACTCCTCATAACCTCTAGAACTTGTCCACAATTATGTTATAGGACCTTTAGAGGTTCCTTCCCTAAATGGTTCATTATATGTTCTTACATTTGTTGATGATTATTCTCACATGATTTAGTCATTGTGTATCAAAAATAAATCAAATATTTTATCTAAATTTAAAGAATTTAAAGCTCAAGTTGAAAATAGTTCTCATCACAAAATCAAAAGACTTAGAACAAACAATGGAGGAAAATACATTTGTAAATCATTTGATTCATTTTTTTATTAAATGTGGAAATTAAAGGGGACTCACAACTTCCTATTCTCCTCAACAGAATGGTATAATGGAAAGGAAAAACCAAACCATTCTTGAAATGGTCAGAACCATGTTGCACTCAACCCAAGTCCCTAAATTTCTATGGGTTGAAGCTATGAATAATATTCATATTCTAAACAGAGCCCCTACTTAATCCCTATTTCAATCTACTCCCTTAGAATTGTAGACTACTAAGAAACCTAGTGTATCTCATATGAGAATATTTAGAAGCCCTACCTCTATCTTCATTCATAAATCTAAATGGAAGAAGTTATATAAAATCTCTTATTCTTACATGTTATAGGCTATGGAGGTAAAATAAAATGTCTAAGGATCTATGATCATAAAAAATGTGAAGTTATTGAGAATAGTAATGTTAAAATCCTAGAAAAACCTTTTTGTAATTCATATTTAGTTTCTTTTATTTATGATGAATCTAATGTGTTAGAAAAAAATTATATTGATTAATGTGATGAACAAATAGATTGTAATAATGACGTTATAGTTGAAATAAAGTCTCTTTCTGTATCCTCTATAACTATAAGACCTAAGTGGGCTCAATCTCTTCTTCAAAATTCTAATCTTGATAACCTTAGTAAGATGGATAGAAACCATCATACATACTATGCCTTAATGTCTATGTATGAGACAAAGCACCAATATTTTGAAGAGGCGTATCACAAGAAAGATGGGTAGAAGCAATGAAAATTGAATATTCTACTTAAATAAAAAATTTAACTTGGGATCTTGTCCCTTATCTGGAAAAACACAATATTTTTTGGCTCTAGAATGATTTACAAAATAAAGTATAAGGCTTATGGAAATATTTATAATTTTAAATCCAGGTTAGTATCTTGCAGGTTTACTCAAAAGCCCGAGATTGACTATGTAGAAACATTTTCCCCAGTTACAAAAAATGAGTACTGTTAGGATACTTATTTCCTTAGCTGCTCAATATGGTTGGGAAATCCACCATATAGATATTAAGAATGCATTCATAAATGGTAATTTAAGAGAAAATATCTACATGACCCAACCTAAAGGTTTTGAAATACTTGGAAAAGAACTTTTTGTGTGTAAACTGTAAAAATATTTATATGGCTTAAAACAAGCTCTTAGAGATTGATATGTACAAATAAACAATTTTTCCAAAGATATTGGTTTCACTAACTATTTTTTTTTAAAATAAAAAATAATCATATTATTCTTATTGTCCTATACGTTGATGATTTTCTTATTACTAGAAATGTAAATAGTATAATTTTAAAAATTAAAGCTAAATTGAAACAATACTTTGAAATGACATATTTAGGATTATTACATCATTTTTTAGGCATGAAAAAATTTCAGGTTAAACATTCTATTGTTGTATCACAATCACAATATGTTGCTAATTTACTTAAGAGGTTTAATATGGTAGATTGTAAACCAATTTCTCTTCCTATTAAAGTTGGTTGTAAACTTGATCCTAAACCTACACATGAAAAAGCTAATCGTACTCTTTATAGGAAGCCTGTAGGTAGTTTAATTTATCTTATAATCACTAGACTTGATATTGCATATGCAGTAGGTAATGCATCCAAATTCATACAGGAACCATATCAGGATCATTGAAAGTTAACAAAAAGAATATTGAGATATATTAAAGGAACACTTAATTTTGGTTTACACTAGACTTCTTTTGATAATGCATGTTTATATTGATGTTGTGATTCTAACCATGATGGTGATGTGTTAGATAGAAAATATAGAAATTTATATGTGTTGAAGTTTTGTAAGAAAAAATAATATGAAATTATCCATCTCTTCTACTAAGGAAGAATATAGAAGTGTAATGGAAGCAATGAAATAATCCATGTGGATAAAACAATTATTGGAAGAAATTATCATGTAAGTTAAAGGAAGTAATATTTTGTGTGATATTCAACATTTTATTTTTCTTGCTAATAATCTAGTTCAATACCAGATAACAAAGCATATAGAGATACATATGTATTTCATCCAAGAGAAGGTACTTTGCGGTGATATAGATCTCCAATTTTGTCCTATTGTTAAGTTATAGATATATTTATGAAATCCATTATGTGTTGTAAATTTCTGCAACTTTCGTGCAATGCTTGGCCTTTTAGATTCTTCATTAAGAGAGAGTGTGCATGAAAATTCCAACTCCTAATGTCTGGCCACATGTTTTATTTTTTATCTCTATACTTTTTCTCCAAAATTAAAGCATTGTAAAATATATTTTTATGATATTAGTAAACTTATCAATCTAAGTTTATTATATAGTCTAGTAATTAGGCATCATGTTGTAAAGGAGGTCAGTACTTTACAAAAGGATCCTAGAGATGATGGTAAATATTTTCCATGAGAAACTATGACATGTAGTCTCACAAATCATGGTTATCATAAATCATCACTTCTGAATTATGGATTCCAAATCATTTTGTACTAAAAAGTAAGTTTAGCATGACTAAGGTGTATAAATTCTTCAAATTTAATATGCTAGCCTAAGCCCTCAATGTGGTTTAAGGATTGTAAATCCTATTGTATAAACATGTAATGTTGGCATATAAAACCCACTTAATATCAAGGGGGAGTGTTAAAAAATTAATCTTAAGTAGGCTTTAACCCCTCTTAAGTGTTCTTAAGTTATAAAATTTAGTTTAGAATTATATAAATACAAATATATAATATTTTCATTTATTTATTATAAAATTTAGGTCATAAGGTTTAATTGATTATTGAAATCAATTTATAAATTTATGGGGTGTTTCATGAGAAGACACACCCGTAAAAAATATTTATATCAGGCCCTCAGGGCCTAGTGCATTATTCAAATTAATTATATTGGAAATATGAAATTAAGAGAAGTGGTGAAGGATTGTTATTATTGGAATGTAAAAATATATTTCTCACTATAATGGGAATCTACTTTGTCCAATGTTTTTTACCTCTATGAGGATTTTCACATTAAATTGGTGTTCTATATTATATTCACTTATTATGTTTTGTATTATATTTTATTTCACAATATTCAATAACTTTTTAATATTTCATTAATGTTCGATTAATAGCTCAGACATCGACAAGAACCCTAATCCAACGAATAATGTGTTATACTCTCCTTGGGGGCACTCTCTATTTCTGAAGATATAATGGGACCTTGTTACTATGTCTTAATTCATAAGAGGCTATTTAAGAAAAAAAAGAGGTGCACGAAGGAATTTTTGGTGCTCATAGGAGTGATATAGTTCTAGCAAAGAAACTTCTACATGTGTGTTATTACTAGCCTACTATGGAAACAAATTGTTGTCAGTATGTAAGGAAATATGTCTTATGTAAAATACACAAAAAATTTATCAATGCCCCATTTCAATATTTACAACCCATCACCACACCTTTTCCGTTTTCTAAACGGGGGCTCAATCTTATAGAAAAGTTGAGACCTACTTCTTTTGATGGCCATAAACATATCATCACCATAATTAAATACTTTACTAAATGGGTGGGGGTTGTTCCTCTCACAAAGTTTATTGTGAACCACATCATTATCCTTTATGGAATTCCTTCCACTATTACCTTTGATAATGGTAAATATTATAATAACAAACAAGTGAAGAACCTTTTTCAAAACTTTAAAATCCATTAAAAATAGTCTACCCCTAATCACCCTCAAAGTAATGGGAAAATTGAGGCCTCTAACAAAACACTTGTTCGTATTATGGAGAAGATGGTTACTAAAATAGGGCATGATTGGAACCTCTAGATCCATCCTACCTTATGGTATTACTGTACTTTCATATGCACACCTATAAGTGTAGCCTCACACTCCCTTGATTTAGGCATTGAAGTTATCATTCCCTTAGAGACTGAGCTTCCCTCTTTGTGAATATACTTGAAAGACTACCTAGAAAATAAAGAAGATTATCAAGTGGCTAGACGGATAGAGCTCAAGATGCTTGATGAAAAATTCCTTCATACTTTGGATCACCTCAAATTGTATCAGAATAAAACCCACTGTAGCTACAACAAGTGCATTTTCTATGGTGAATTTGAGGGTAGATATATTTTTCTTAAATAAAACAAGTTCAATACCACCTAGGAATGAGAAAATAAAGGAACATTTGAGTCTAACTGATTAGGTCCATACATTTTGGTGGATAAATTTGGTTCAAGAACTTATAATCTTTCTCATCCTAATGCTTTGGAGATTTGGGATCCCATGAATTTCATGCACCTTAAACATTTCTACACTTAAGCTAAACTATAATACGAAATCATAAAAAAAATCAAAAAGTAAAAAATAAATAAAAATAGTAAAGATAAATAAATTTGTCCAAATATGAACAACACACAATTGTGGAACTTTGGGGTAAGTCATTTGGTAAAAACTATTTTGTGGTACCATGGGAGGATTCCTGTAGCATTATACAAATACTAGTATTATGGAATTTCACGTCATTTTATCTTTTTTGTAGGCTTACATAAAAAAAAAGTATTTTTGAGTTGTAACAGTGCACAAGATATGAAATAACGCCTCCATCCCTCATCACATCCTCCCATCCCAACATTTAGATAACTCCCCATTGTAACTAATATTTCCTCTAAAAAATCCATTCCTTTCCTCTACTCTAGTTAACATGATAGGTATGTGATGTAATCATAAATGAAATGGATAATCTATACATCTAAAACATAAAATACATCAATATAGATAGAGCATATCAAGGAAATGAAAAAACAAGATATAACATCATCATGTACTCATCACATATAATCTACTCATATATCCATCTACAATCATCTATCTAAAAATCACAATCAATAATGTTATACATCTATAATGAGATAAGAAAAATAAAACAATCATAATCCAACTTGAGGTATACACATAGAAATAATCTAGAAATAGTCATCTCTATATATACGGGGATGCCAAATGACACTCGATTTTATAAAAAATGGTCTCAAAATCGTATGATACATCTCATTGTGGAATAGTAAAAAACAATCCTAGTGATACAAAATTCAGCTCTCGACATGACTCTCCCCTGGAGATAGACTGCGAGATGCCTTTGGAGACAGTGAACGTCTCCTCGATCCTCCTAGTACATATACAGATGGCCATGATGAACATGTGACTGAAAGAGTACCCACTGAGGCTCATGATATTGCTGAGGCCAATGGTCAGTGGGACACACTTACTAGTGTCCTACATGAATATATAATAACTCTATGATTTTCTATCACAAATAGCTTGTATAGTGTCATATAATATATAGCCTCCCCCTACAACCTCATGATGTGGTCTAACATATTAGTCACCCCTCAAGATCTGAACACTGTTTGTGATATATATTTCTCCCTATGTAGGAACTTCTCCACTTCTCGGGTGATATCCTTCTCGTTTTTTGCTAAATTTCACTCCAATAAGAGGATATACCTCTCACTCCATGCCACATATCACTCTAACATGGCAGTATCCTATTCTGCATTTATTTGAATTAAGGATGCTATTAGTTGGGTCACCTCTACTAATAATTGTGTTATCTCAACTACACTCTTTGCACTCGGGATCTTGCATACCAAGGCTAAAATCCTGACCTCTCAAGATAATATATATGTTACTAGTACATGTGCTACCCATTGGGTAGCTTGTGTCCTTCTTGAGGGACCTGGACCCATGCTAGGAACTATTGTCGCTACTATGGTATTTTAATCTACCTATGTTATGATTAGTGTAGTTGTCCCCCATCCATCCCATCTCCTCTTTTTCCCCTTGGGGTTATCCCCCATCCATCCCATCCACATGTGGGAGTTTTACTCATCACTACAATATCCCCACTCCCATTACCTCCACTCCCTCCATACCAAATCCTAGATCCAGTAATCACAATAGATTTCCTACTCCTTGTCCATGTCATGGGAAAACCTACTCCTAATACTTGCAATGGTAAAACCATGTACCCTATGAATGATGCTAGAAGGACCCTATACCATGGATTTGATATAGATCTAATAACTATGGCGTCATTGTGATTTTTTCCATCACCTGTTCCTCTATTGACATCCTTGGCTTCTATATGCCTTGACCTTGTTCCCTTTATTGTTTATGGATGTAATCATTACCACACTAACAATTTTTCCTCAACTATGATAATTGGTCCCCATCTCTGTATTATCAGTTTGACTGGGAAAAACTACTAGTACCACACCCAATAATCATATATAGTCCCACAATCTAGGATACCTATCCTCATATCCCACACTGTATAGGATAAATTATCCTAATCCTTCACAATTTTGGTTACATATATCATCAGGCCCAACCATCTGGTCTGTTTGGTCACATGCGTAAATACATATGGTGTTGTATAGCCAAACCACCTCAGAAATCTATCTGACATGTAGCATTTTATAATTAAATATCGTTATATAAACATATGCCAATTTTTCATATGTCTTTGGCTAGGATATCATGGCCAAGTAAGGCCTCAATGTGACATCCACAGGTACTATATTGTTTATATCCCTGTTGTATACCATAATCTCTATGTATCCTTGGTGAACCCTACCTGAACTGATTCATCCAAATACCCATGGGTTGTCATCCTTTAATTCCTTGAAGTGCCCATCTAGTTATCCCACTGCTATGTGCTCCTAAGGCCATATCTGTAAAAGATTAGTGTGGCCTATGCTTTATCCCTCTTGGTGGAAAACTAGGTGTAAATCCATATATATCTTCCCCAAAAGATGGTATCCCCATACAAATACTTGGACATGCTCAATCATTTATTTTATCACACCCATGGAGCTTGCTACAAAGCAACACCCAATATTTTCTGGAAATTTGATTATATTGACAAGATCCATCAATACCAATGGAAAATACTCAATCATATTTTGATCATAGATCTGAGTAAGTACTATGTTGTTCTACCACCGTCTGGGTAGATCAGACCATCATGTCACTCTAATCATCTCATAATCTATAGATGTGGTATCATAATATGTAGGAGCCCTGGTAATTGAGATCCACAGTATATGATGGGCATCCTCTAGTGTTATGGTCATATCCCCTTTCAAGAGTTGGAAGGTACTTTTCTAGAGTTCCATATCTCTATCAATGTTGTCAACAAAGTCCTACCTCCTAGGAGTGGTAGCATCAATGCAACTTATATGAGACCTAGGTTATCCAACAATGACCAATCATGTGAATGAAAGGTTTCTAATACCTATATGGTGTGAGATCAATCATCACATAACTTGATTACACCTAATCACTCATGTAATCATAAAATATTACTTTAGACAATCCATTGTGTAAAAAAATATAAAAATCATCAAAAAGGATGATTACAAATAAATTTGAAAATATTTCTACTATTTAAAGCAAGAACACCATTTTAGGGAAAGGCCACCAATAGATAGCTTGAGGTGGATACACTTTGTAAGGTCACTATTTGAAACAAGACCACCATTTTAGGGAAAGGCCACTACTAGATAGCTTGAGATGGATACACTTTGGAAGGTACTTGTGCTAGAGTTCCATATATCTATCTATGTTGTCAACAAAGATCTATCTACTCAAAGTGATGGCATCAGTACAACGTACATGAGACCTAAGTCATCCAACAATGAACCATCATGTGAATGAAAGGATTCTAATACCTATATGGTGTGAGATCAGTTATCACATACCTGGATTACACCTAATCACTCATGTAATTGTAAAATATTACTTTAGACAATCCATTGTGTAAAAAATATGAAATTCATCAAAAATAATGATTACAACTAAATTTGAAAATATTTCTACTATTTGAAGCAATACCACCATTTTAGGGAAAACCCACTACTAGATAGCTTCAGGTGAATATACTTTGCAAGGTCACTGCTAGTATGTGAAAGTTACTCATGAATTTGACACTATTAGGGCATAAAAGGATACTACAAGCTATGGAGAGGTCGTCATTTTAGGTGACATCTCCACAACTTGTAGTGACTTCGCTATTGATGTAGCAAGGCCACTGAAATATCTTAAGGCTACTACTACAAAACATAACATCGTTGAAATTGACCTAGGTCAATTTCAGTGGCGTTGCAGTATGTAGAAAATTGATCTAGGTCAATTTCATCAGTCTTGCATGCCCTAATTAAAACTCAAATTTAAAAATGTAAAAATAATGAAATTAAATGCAAAACATCACCTACCTGATCCTTATGTTGATGCATCGATCGATACTTTTGAACTTTCTTGGCGAGATGAAAAAAAATTGGTGTTGTCATATCTACTCATTATGATCACACATAGCTCTTTTATGCTAGATGAGCGGGTATAAATGGCCTTTTACCCCCTCCCTCATATATATATCCCTCATAATGATGGATTTGATCACCGTGATGTCCTACTGGCCATTGTGAATGGATTTTCTTCCACCGTGATCATTTTTCTCTTCATTTATAGTGTCAATCACCCTCTTCTATCACCTCATCAATGCTCAAGGGGGAATTATCAATTTCACTAATTTTTTATTCTACCCATGCAAAATAAAATTGTCTACTAATATTTGAAATGAAATCGCTCACGCTTTACCACATCAAAGAGGGGAAAATGCAGAAACCTAATTTCCACCCATAATTTTAATACTAAAATTACACTAATTGTCTTCTTCCCATCATCATGCTACAATTGGTGATTTCTCTCTAATTAGATAATATTCACAATCCTCTTGATTAATTAGAAATATCTCATTAATTAATTAATATTTTCTCACAGTGAATGCCACTTAATGTCAATTTGTTAATTAAAATCATCTTGTAATTAATCAATCACCCATAATTAATTAATTACCCTTTCAAAATCATGTATTTAATTAATAAAACACCTTATCAACTAAATTCCCCTCTCAACCCCCTCTAATTATATTAATTTCCCTCTACATTTGTTCAAAAATAAATTCTATAGGATAACCATGGCCAATTTGTTAACCCCACTTGATTAATTAAATCTTCCCAAACTCCCATGGGTCACTAACCCTAATTAATCTCTTCTAAATATGCTTATCCACTCCTAATTCTACATCTCCATTATCCCACATTCAATAGGATGTGTGCTTCTCCCAAATTGAAAAGCTATAAAAATAACTTAGTACCTTCTTACCAATCTACACCTTTACATACCAGGTCCTTGTAAGACGTTTAATACCTATTACTCAAGAAAACATTTCTATTATAAGAAACCTTGCCAAAGTGAGGAACCCATTTAATTGATAAAAGTAGTAAGAGAAGATTCAAACATGGCCCTTAGGTCATTTTGAGGAAACTTCCTCCTTTTATCAAGCATCCTTGATAGTGTGTGGCTTGCAATCAACATATAAAGAAATATCTGCGTATCGAAAGTGCATCCAATTTAAAACTGAGGTTTGTATTATTTTTTTTTAATGTTTTTTCAATTTTATTAACTTATTTTTTTTATCTTAATGTACTTGATTAAAGAATTAGGTTAGGATTTACCGAGTGTTAATTCCTTTGTTAATTAGTTTAGATTCTTTAACGTGTGACGATCGTTCAACAAATACACATGAGATGAGGAATTCAAGAGATGAAATTTTTTAATTCTCAGTAATTATTTTTTCATAGTAATGGTTTATAATCATTAACTTCATGGTGATTTAATAATGTTTCTAGCCTAAAAATTACATAATAGAAAAGGTTAATGATTACATGTATTACTTTTATGTGCATGGAGATTGTGCATTGGGTGGTGGGGTTAGGTTTTGGGAGTTGTTGAAACTTAATTTACATCATTCCATCATTCATAACATTTATTTTTTGTTTCCAAACACCTAGATTGAGCTGGTCCTTTTCCTAGACTCTGTGTAAATGTAACCATTATGCGTGCTTCATATTATTCCCCTTGATTCAAATTTCAATCTGAGTAAAGGTGAATTATTAAATTGTAAGAAATTATGTGCCTTGTAAAGATAAAAAGAAAGTATTTAGTGGAAATATTAGAGTATTTCCACCATAAGAACTCCCCCAGGATTGGTTAATGGAATGATTAAAATTTAATTAATACTTTATACAATCCTGAGATGTTTAAATGACCAACAAAATTCTACATCACTAGAAAATTCAAATACCTGCTAAGAAGAGGACATGTGACAAGATTTCGAGCCTCCCTAATCCATTCAGGTTTCACAGACTTCAATTTTGCGGGATGTACCAAAATACATATGGTTTTGGGTCCACAGTGGGGTAGATATAGTCAGAAAGTTCAAAAATAAACATGGTAGAATTAAAGGATGGACATGACCATTCAATTCTAAGGATATTGCAATGCACTAAATTGGTAATCCGCAGAATGAAGAGCTTAATGTTCTGTGGCATGATCCAAAATGTGAAAGGATAAAGATCAGATCATGAACAAGGTACAATTATAAAATGATTGATAGTCATTCAAATTCAATTAGTATCACAATCTGAAGCAAGATAGGATACCACAGGATGAATGGTTGTGAGAAATGAGGGATTGTGGGTGTATAACAAAAACCATGGCCCAATGGTTTAGTGTTCTATGGGTTTTTCAAAAGGGTTGGCACTCTGGGGATTATAAAATCTGTGGGACACTTAGAATTCCACCAAAATCCACGAGATGCTTAGAAGTCCACAAAAATCTACATGACACTCATAATTCCACCAAAGGTCACACAACATGAAATATAACAAAAAATCCCATGAGTAAAAGCAGAATGCAAGTAAAAGCTATGGAACACGTATAAAAAAACATTTTTAATCGGTACCTTTCATTTTGGGTATCCAAGTCATACAAGATGGAAATGACATAACCACATTTCACAGTATAAATTAGATATTTTCCACATGTGGCAGTAGAAGCATGGGACTAATCCCAAATATGCCAACCAAAAATAAAATATTTTCATTTATAAAAAGTACATTCCCACTCTAATAAAATTCCTTTTTAAAAACTAGGGGAATATTCTCTTACTTGTTTGGGAGGGAAAATTGAGTTGTAATAATTTACCAAATTTGTATAAATATGGGGGCTTGTCCTCATATCAAGGGGGTTAAAATTTTCTATTTCAAAAAATGTTGAGAGATCTGACTATAATACTTCATGTTTCTTTTGAGAAATGCATATGGATTTCAGTTTCCCAAAGTTCTGTGTCAAGGTGGTTGCAATGTACATCCATTAAAAATATTTGAGAACATTTACTTGATGTTCCCTTGTTAGAAAATTCAATATCCAAATGAAATATGTCCGCTTGTGAGTTTTATTTTTGTTTTTAGGGTTCTATATGTTGAATGACTGATTTATGAGTTATATTTTCTACTGCAATTGTGTGTTCATTGCTTCTCTTTTTAGTACACTAGATTAATCCTTAATGGTTTTGATTTGGTCATTTATTCACTATTTTTTGTGAGCATTTACTACTTATAGACCAATAAGGTTCATTGGAACGGTAGGATATCCTAATGAAGTGCTAAATGAAATTAGAAGCAAGGTGCCTATATTTCAATGGAATAATTCCATTATTAGGGATCAACATCTTAGATTATTCTAGAATGTTATGGATGACTATGAATTGGAGTATGAGGATGTTTATGTCAAGTTTATTATACATACATTAGAAGAAGATGTCACGGAATGGTATAAATTTATGCCTGCAAATTCAATTTATTCTTGGGTAGAAATGAAGAATGCATTCAGACTACAATATGGTGATAAGATTGACCCCAAGTTTCTTTTATTAGAATTCAAAAATATCAAAGAAAATCCTAATGAGTGTGTACAAGAATTTAATACTAGGTTCAATAAAATTTTGAATAGATTTCAAAATAATCTAAGGCCTAGTGATGATTCTTTCTTGATTAAATACTCAAACGCCTTTGATAAGAAAGTAGTTTATTATTTGAGGGACAAAAATCCTAGAACTATGAGGCATGTTTTCTCTATGGCTATCTAAATTGAGATCACTATTAAATAATATGGGAAACCTCCAAAGAGGGAAGGTGTCAAGTTGATTAATCCAAAAAATGCATCAAGAAAGAAAGGATGTAGACTTGGAAGAGGTGGTTAAAACTTTTGCCAGAGTAGTCAAAGAGATTTCATATAAGCTTTCTAGAGTAGAGAAAGGATTGGTTTCAAATCCTCAACCTCAACACTAGGCCCAAGGATAAAATATATTTGGGAATCATCCCAAAGGATATCATTGGGTTGATGATAGAGGAAAATGAATTATGGGTTCAAGAAATAAACAACAAGCTTTCAGAGATAATAAAATAGTCCTAGATCCATTGACAACAAGGGTATCAATAGTAGAAGAAGAGAAGATCATTGAGTGGTGTGATAAATGTTTGTTTCCACATTACCCTTGTGAGAATTTTTTTGAAGATGATGATGCTAAATAGGAAATTTATTTTGGTGATATATGTATGATGGGGTGTCTAAATGATTCGCCATAAGGAGCTACTTCCACTGACCTTCTATATGCCAAAACTGCAGAAGAATTTTGGACCTGCACCAATCAAGTATTGTGTTTTCCTCCTATAGATAATGTTGATGTAGATATGGATCAATAATTTTAACATAATAACCATTATTCTAAATATCTAAGGGCATTAATGATCGAAAAATATGGTGGAAGAGTTCCTTCTAAGGACGATAGGAAGTTGTTGATGAATGTTATTGTTGCCCAAGAAAGAGACTATAAATTTTGCAATAAGCAAGTTAAGGGATTCACCCTGACTCTCAAACCAAAAATTCCCCTCCTAACTCACATCCCCAAATATGCTTACAAGAAAAATATTCCTATAAAAGGTCCACTTATTACTTCAAAGACAAGAACCTCTTCTTTTACCCAAGCAGTAAAGGACAATATCCCATCAGAAAATACATTCACCCCAGACCCTAATACAACCTTTATCAAATATGTAGTGTGTGACATGGCCCAAATCTTGAGTCAAATAAATATCACTATCCAAATTTTTAATTACTTAGAATTATTGAACATAGAAAGAGATCATTTGAGTATTTGGGATTGAAGGAGGATGTAGTTGTCAAAGAAAGGGAGGTAGGTAATGTGGTGATTCCTCCTACCATAACTGAAATTGAAGTAACAAAATATCATGAGAATACAAAGGAAAACCCAGAAGTATATTTTATTACTTCTTTGGTTGAATCATAGCTAGACTTGGATCCTTTATTTACTGCTTTGATTGTCAATGATTGAATTCTTTGTAATTACATGTTTGATTCAGGAGCTTCATGTAATATCATGCCTTTAGAGGTTATGAATGAATTAGACATTAAAATAAAAGTAAATTTTTGGAAATTTTATGCCATGGATTCAAGAGAAGTACCTATTATTTGGTATGTCATAGATTTAGTAGTAAAACCTGCTGCCTATCTTGGTAAATATTTAATTATGGATTTGGTTATAGTTGATTTCCCTACTAAATGGGTATGTTGCTATCAATAAAATGAGATGTTAGTGTGGGGGGAAGATTTCAGATGGACATGTCCTTTGCCTTTATACCATTGGAAGGAAATCTTGTTTAGTTGCATAGGGAAGAGAAAATGTTACACCTTATTGAAGACCTTATGAATGCTTCTTATGAAGTGTTGTTTGAGGATACAAATTTGGGTAAATTTATAGGATTTTCAAATTTGAAGCTTAATGTATGGACATCATTGAAAACCTTGAGAATTTTAATGTCCCCTGGATTGTGACTTTTGATGGAACATGTTCTAATGTTGGAAATAGAGCTAGCGTGAATCTAACTTCTCCAAATCAGGATTCTTTTAATTTATCTTTCAAATTGATGTTTGAATGTACCAACAACATTTTTGAATATGAGGCATTTCTCCTTGGTTTAAGAGTTTTAATAATAAAAGAACACAGTCTAGGATCTCATAGAACTGCTTGATTATTTTAATATCCTTTACCACGAGAGAAATAAGAATGCAATAACAGACAAGTTGGTTGTTCTAGAATCCTGGTATGAAAATAAAACAATGTCTCCTTATTACAAATATGAATTAGAGGTATTGGTCAGACCATCCGTTCCTAACAAAATTCAACAATGGAAGGTTTTGAAGATGATGATCAGATCTAAAGGTTTCTAAATTGTAAAGGTGAGTTCACCGACCAACTCATTGATATTAAACCAACGGTTGTATTATGTGATGGAAAAGAAAACCTCTTTGGGAAAGATATAATACAATTGAAAATAAATATTATCCTTAGAGGAGTGGTTAGTCTAGAGTCAAATTTTGAAAACGTTGATAGGGTCATAAAAAAACCTATCTTTGCATCTAGGGATGTTGAAGAATGCAACTTAGGAACTTATCAAAATCCCAGAAAGGTTTTTCTCGGATGTAGCATGAGAAAATAAGAAAACATGCTTATAGAAAGATGTTAAAAAAGTATATGAACTTTCTAACATGGTCTTACTCTGAATTAAAGGCCTATTGAGAAGATTTATTCCAACATGAAATACCACTGGAGCCTCATACTAAACCTTTTAGGTAAAATCAGAGGCCTATCAACCTCATCTTCACAACTAAGATGTGAGAATATTTAATGAAAGTAAAAGATGGTGGGATAATCCAAACCACTAGGTACTCCTCATGGGTGGAAAATTTATTACCAGTCAAAAAGAAGATTGGGGATATAAGGATTTGTGTGCATTTCAGGAATCTGAACATAGCCATTGACTTAAAGATAATTACCCATTTCCTAATATGGAAAACATGTTACAAAAGGTAATAGGATCAGAACTACTATCTACCTTATTAGGCTTCTTTGTATATAACCAATTGGTGGTGAAACAATCAGAACAGTTCAAGACTACTTTCACTAACCCATGGGGAACATACATCTATGTTAGGATGCCTTTTGGATTAGTGAACATTGGGGAAAATTTTCAAAGAGTCATGAATGTGGCTTTATCTAGTCTTATTAATGATTTTATTGTAGTATATCAAGATGATATAATTGTTTTCTCTAAGAAAAGGGGTGACCACCTGTGGCACCTTGAAAAGATATTTACTCAGATGTAAAGAGTATGGGATTTCATTAAATCCTAAGAAATGTCACTTAGGGGTGCAAAAGGCAATGCTACTGAGATGCATAGTGTTATAATAAGGAGTCATGATAGACCCTGAAAGGGTAGAAGTAATTAGTAAGGTTCCCATCCCTATGTCCAAGAAATGAATTCAATGCTTCTTTGGACAGATAATTTTTTTGAGAAGGTCCATCTCTAATTTTGCTGAGATCACTATCCCCATCACAAGTATGTTGAAAAAGGATAAATTCATTAATTGGGGAGAAGGGGATGTCTAAGAATTTTAAGGAATAAAAGAGGCACTCAAAACTTCCCCTGTATTAAATAGCCCTGATTACAAGAAAGGATTTCAAATGTTCTCTTTTTCCTCTAAATATACAATTGTTTCTGTGTTATTGAAAAAAGATGAAGAAGGGAACGAAAATCCCATTGAAATTTTAGTAAGGATTTTTTGGGATATAAGTTGAAATAATCCATTATGGAAAATAAATCGTTCATTGTGGTTAAAACCACTCATTTTTCCAGACCCTACATTCTAAGCTCCAAAGTTATAGCTTATGTACCCCACACAATGGTGAAATACATTCTATCATAAATGGAGATGTCAAGTAAAAGATGTAGATGGGTGAACAAACTTCAAGAATATGACATGGAGATCCAAACAAAAAAATTGGTTTGAGGACTGGGCTTAACAAGGTTGATGACAAAGAGAATTTTGCAAGTGGTTGAGATACACGGTATTAAAGAATATGGGCCACAACCTCATGGAAAGGTGGGCACTTTATATCGGTATGAATATATAGTATATTAATTAATAAACTTAAATTGTCCTAATCATTTGGAAAATAATCAAAGGAGGATACTAAAGAAAGTTTCCCAAAAGTGTATTTTGAAAGATCATGGATTGGCTTGGAAGAACCCACAAGGATTTTTGCTAATATGTATCACTGAAGAAGAGGAACCTAAAATAATTGCATAATTTCATGGGGGAGTGTGTGGAGGCCATTTTGTTGGGAGAGTTACTACTCATAAAAATTTGAGGGAAGGTTATTGGTGGAATTAATTATTCAAATACGTTTCCTTGTTGGGTTGAAAATGTGAGATTTATTAGCATTTTTTTGGAAGACTGAAAACCTCTAGGGCACTACTCATGCAGCTTATGTCTATGGAAGCTCCATTTAAACAATGGGGAATGTATTTTATTGGTGAAATATCAGACTCTTCAATTTCTAGTCATAAGTGGAAATTTGTATCCACTGATTACTTTACCAAATTCGTTAGAGCTATTCCCACCAGGAAGGAAACTCATAAAGTAGTCATGGATATTATTATCAATAACATAATCTATAGATTTGGGGTGCTTGCCAAAGATATTTGTTGACAATTCCATGAGCTTCAAAGCTTAACCATTGGAAACAATGTACCGGGATTATGGTATAAATTTGGCTTATGCTTCAATCTATAATAATCAAGGATATGGCTAAGAATAATCAAGTAATAAGAATCTTCTTAAGATCCTTAGAAGAACACTAGAGACAAATAAAAAATTGGGGTCAGCAACTCAGGTTTGCACTATGAGCAGACATAGTTACCACTAAAATGTCTAAAGGAAAGAGTCCTTTTGAGTTATTTTATGGAATTCAAGCCCTTTTTCCCTTACACTTACAAATTTTGGCGTATTAGTTCATGAAAAAAATTAAATATTGTTAAGAAATAAGTTTTTATGAAACAAGGATCAATCAAATTATGGAATTGGAAGAGGAAAGAAGAGAGTCCCACAAAAAACATGTAAAGTTTAGAGAAAACTAAAGAAGATATTTGACACAAAAGTCACTCCAAGAGTTGTCAGTTTCAGATATTTAGTCATGTTATGGGACAAAAGACATGAAGATAAGGAAAAACATGGAAAAATTTATGCCCTATGGATGAGACCATATGTTATTGAAATTAGGATTGGAGAACATACTTTATTTCTAAAAAACTTGGAAGGACATTTTCTAGAGTTGCATGTTAATGGAAGGTATCTCAAACATTTCTTGGATCAAGCCAAAGGGCCAGGTATGATCATTGTACATTATGTAGTATTGTTGTATTGTTTTGTTGTGTCTTGTTTTTTCTTTGTTGGTTTTTTTTGTTTCCCTTTTTCTTCTCTATTCTACAATGACCAAGTTTTGAGATATTTCAGTATCTTAGTATGAATGTTATGTATATTTTCATAAAGCCATGTGTTTTTTATTTACCTGAATCCTAGCCCAATAGACTAGGCATCTAGTCTTTGCTTTAACATCTGGTCTTTGTTCTTGTAGCACCCATAGGGGTTGCCCATCCCCAAGCAAGAGAAATTATTGGTACTCAATCTAGGCCACTGGATTGAGCTGGTCTTTTTCCTAGTCCATTGGGCAAGGAGTCAGGTAAATAAAACACACAAGGATTGTTGAAAAGATACATAACATTCATACCTGAATATTGGCATATCTCAAAATTTTTTCATTATAGACCAGAGCACAAAAAGGGAAAAAACACCAATAAATAAAAAACAAGACAAAAAATAAAATAAAATTGTACACTTTATAATGATCATACCCGATCCTATGGCTTAATAAAAGAAGTGTTTGAGATGCCTACCATTGATAGGAAACTCCATCAAATTTCCTTCCATGTATTTTAGAAAGAAATTATGTTCTCCAGTACTGATGTCTTTTCTATAAGCTTTCAGTTATGGATAAGACCATGCCAGGAAATCCAGGTATTTCTTTGATAATTTGGCATAAGCCTATTTTTCTTATTTTATCATTTTTATCCCCAAAAAAACCTTTCTTAGGTTTTGAGAAGTTCCTAAGTTGCATTCTTCAACATCCCTGGGTGCATGGATAGGATTTCTCACAACTCAATCTGTACTATCAAAATTTGATTCTAGGTTGAAAAGTCCTCTTAGAATAGTATTTTTTTTAGTTGAATTATAAAATTTCCAAAGAGGGTCTCCTTTACTTCACACAGTACTACCATATGTTCTAAGTCAATGAGTTGATTTGTGAATTAATGTTCACAATTTAAAATCCTTTGGATGTGAGAATCTTCTTTGAAAACCTGCCAATGATGAATGTTGTCAAAGACTGATGGTCTAACTAGTACCTCTACTTCATAGTTGTAATAAGGAGATACATATTTATTATCATATTGAGATGCTATGAAAACCAGTTTGTCAGCTACTACATTCTGAAATTTTTTCATGATAAAGGATATTGAAAGAATCAAATAATTCTATGAGATCCCAAACAACGTGCTTATATTATCTCAACCTCTAGTTCTTAGTTGAATATAATTTTATTAATTTCTTTACAAATAAATTATATTCTCCTATGATAATTATATATCTAATCCCATGTCTCCATGTAACTCTAAAACCAAGGAGAAATTCCTCATATTTAACAATTTTTTTGGTACATTTAAAATTCAATTTGAAAGAGAAATTAAAAAAGCCCTGATTTAAAGAAGTTAGAGCCAATCCATCTCCATTTGCAACATTGGAACATGCTCCATCAAAATTCATAGTTTAGGAGACATTAAAATCTTCAAGATGTGCATTATTATCCATGCAAAGATCTTCAAAATATGCACAACTTATTAAGTTACCCAAATCCATATCCACAAATGACACTTCAAAAGAATCATTCATAGGGTATTCAATAAGGTGTAGCATTTTCTATTCCCTACATGATTTGATCAGATTTCCTTCCATTGGTATAGAAGTAAAGGACATGTCTATTTGAACACTTCCTTCTACACTTCATACCCACTTTCTTGACAACAACATGCCCCATTTAGTAGGGTAGTCAACTTTAACCATATTCATGGTCAATTTGTTTTGCAGGAGATGCAGAAAAGTGTACCACTAATCCTTTGACATACTAAAAAATAGGTCCTTCTCTTCAATCCATGGAAAAAAATCTCCCAAAATTTGTTGTTATCTTGATATTCAGTTCATTGATGACCTTGAAAGGCATGATATTACACAAGGCCCCTGAGTCAAACATGTAATTATGGAGAATTCGTTCATTTACAATTGAAGTAGTAAAGAAAGGATCTACATATAATTGTTATTCAACCAAGGATGTATGCTAATACACTTCTATGGGTTCTTCTATATATTTTTTTCTCTTTTGTTACTTCAATTTCAGATATAGTTGGAGGAATCATCATATTACTAACATCACCTTCCTTGACAATTATGTCTTCCTTCAATCCCAAATATTCAAATGCCCTCTTTCTGTGCTAATGAATTCTAAGTAAATCCACAATTGGGACAACGATATTTATTTGAATCAAGATTTGAGTCATGTCACAAGCTTCATATTTGGGAAAGGATATATTATGGGCTAAGGTGACTATATTTTCTGATGGGATACCGTCCATTACTACTTGGGAAGAAGTAGAGGTGCTTGAATTTGAAGAAATAACATGACCTTTTTTAGGCATAATTTTCTTGGGAGAATCTTTGGGGTTGTTATTTAGGAGGGGAATTTTTGGTTTGGGAGTTGGGATGGGTCCTTTAACTTTCCTATTGCAAAGGTTATAGTATCATTCTTGGGAAAAACAACATTCATCAATATTGTTGTCCTCTTCAAAAGGAAATATGATGAGGAAATATTACATCATATTTTTTAATCATTAATTCGCTTAGATATTTAAAATCATGGTTAGGAAGTTCAAATGATTGAGCCATATCTACATCAACATTAGCTATAGGAGGAAAACATAATACCTGATTGGTGCATGCCCAAAAGTGTTTTTTAGTTTTGGAATATAGAAGGTCGGTGGAAGTGGCTCCTTATGGTGAATCATTTGGAAAATCCATCATACATATATCACCAAAATCATTTTCCTCATTAACATCACCATCTTCAACAATATGCTCACAAGGGGAATGTGGCAACACACATTTATCACACCACACAATGATGTGTTATTCTTCTACTATTGATACCCTTGCTACCAATGAATCTGGGACTATTTTATTATCTTTGAAAGCTTGTTGTTTATTTCTTGAACCCATAGGTCATTTTCCTCTGTCACCAACCCAATGATCTCCTTTGGGATGATTCTTGGATCTATTTTATCCTTGGGCATAGTACTAAGCTTGAGGATTTGATACAAATCCTTTCTTTTCTCTAGCAAACTTCTATGAAATCTCTTTGACTTCTCCCGATAAATTTTTAACCACCTCTTCCAAGTCTATATCCTTGCTTGATTGAGGCTTTTGTGGATTAATTAACTTACCACATTCCCTCTTTGGATGCTTCCTAGGTACTTTGATAATTTTCTCAACTTTGACATCCATAGAGGAATATTGCCTCATAGTTCTAGGATTTTTTCCCCTAAGATAATAATATTCTTTCTTAACAAAGGCATATGAGTATTTAATCAAGAAAGAATCACCACTAGGCCTTATATTATGTTGAAATCTAGTAAATTTTTAATTGAATATAGTATTAAAGTCTTACAACAACTTATTAGGATTTTTCTTGATATTTTCAAATAATGATAAAATAAACTTGGGGTAAGTCTTATCACCATATTGTAATCTAAATGCATTCTTAATTTATACCCAAGAATCAATTGAATTTGCAAGAATTAAGTTATACCACTCCCTGACATTTTATTCTAATGTACGTATGAACAACTTGACATAAACATCCTCATACTCCACTTAATACTCATCCATAACATTCTAGAATAATTTAAGATGCTTATCTACACTTATGACAGTATTTCCTTGAAATATAGGCACCCTAATTCTAATTTCATTGGGCACTTCATTAGGATAGCCTACCCTTCCAATGAACCTTATTGGTCTAAAAATACTAACTATAAAAGGGGCCCTTGGTGGAGGTTGTTCCATATTATTTGGTGGAGGGTTTTTGAAATGAGGGTTGAAACACTGAAGAATTGGAGGTCTCTAGGGTAAAGGGGTATGATCCACAAAATGGAAATCTCTTTGGGATTTAGTTTCATAGAAAAGTCTATTCTCATGATTCAACTAATAAGGGAGATGAGGAATACATTTATTACTTGTAGACATTGAACATTATTGAAACAATGAATGCAAATATGCTTGAGGATTACCTAAATCAAAGCTATCAGGTGTGTTAGGGTAATATTCCACCAAAGGTGGATAAAATTCAGCAGGTTGAACAATATTTTCTTTTGTCTTTTTACCACCCACATGTTTCCAAATATTCTTCCTTCTTAACTTTGTATTCACCATATCTGGGAACAATATTCTAGTGGGATTAGATTTGAAAAAGGATCTTCATCCTTCCAAATTTTTAAAGGGGGGAGTTGATCAACAAAGGATAAAATATTTGCATTGGTATATCCCATATTTTCTTTGAAAGACAAAACCACCACTTAAGCCTTGCACCTTAGATGTATATATATACTCGAAAAGTTCTTGAAAGGATAGATTCACAAAATTGGATGTTGAGATTTTCAGATCTTTATGAATTGTTCAATAATCTAGGTTGTCATCTCATGAAAGTATAGGCTTCATGGAAAGCCTGCTTGTATTGAGAAAATTTTGGACAATACTTTTATAATGGTCTGTATTTACCTAAATTTGGTATATATATATAAAGGTCTGTATTGTAAACCTTTCCCATACTAAATATTCCATAGAAATAGTGCCTTAAGTGTGTTGGTCCTCAACTCTACACCCATATAGGTCTAGCAGTATTCTCAAGGTATTGTAATACTTGGATTGTGGTAGACCAGGTGGTATGTCGTTTTGTAGCTGGGGAGGGCTCTAAAAATTTCCTTTAGATCAAACCTTGAGGTGATTGAGGGGAATGTACAAAAGGGATGGCCTCATCCTACTACTTTTGGTCTTGCCCTGAACTAGGGTGAGAGGACCTGTGGGGTAACCTGAATGAAGAGGGGTAGATAGGGTCATTGTTCCCCATAATTTGTCAAATGATGGATTAATATGAGATAAACATGGACATAGATACAACACTTCAATATCATGATCTGTCACAAAAAATTTCATATATGCTTACTATACCAGACATAGGTTATGATAGATAGTAGATTTTGGTTGCTCCTGCATTTTCTTGACAATATAATTAAAGAAAAGGGGTGCTTTAAATGATATTTAGAGATAAAGTAGAAAAAAAATAAATGGAAGTTAGTGTGGGGTGGGATCAATTATGGTAGTTTTAAATTCAAAAGGGTGGATTTATCCGAAGACATATTCCTTGTATCAAAGTATTTAACACTTACTAGAGAAGCCTATAATTCTAAAAAATCATAGAAAACTTGATTAAGTAGTGACAATTTCTGAAAAGGAAACTTTGCATTCATTTATACTCAACAAATTCAAAGATTCTAAACAATATGTAAAATACTCGACACAAAATATCGTGCAAGAATTCAACACTTATTTCACTAAATTGGGACTTATACCAATCCCAACAACTAAAAATATAGCCAATATTGGAATCCAATATTGCTATTTCTGGATTCCAAAATGTCAAATATTGGAATTATTTGTACTTGAAAACCACACATATTGGATTCCGAAATCACATATATTGGATTCCAATATCACATATATTAGAATCCATAATCACATATATTGGAATCAAAAATCACCTATATTGGAATTATATGTACTCCAAAGTCCCATATATTGGAATCCTAGAAAATCAAATATTGGAATCCATTATAAGGGCTAGCAACCACTAGGCATTATTTATGATTTGTTATGTAGAGAACATGTTTATTTTATAAGGGCTAGCAGCCACTGACCATTATTTATCCTATGTTATATACAAAAAATGGTTATGTTTTAAATGAGATAACGATCACTAAGCATTATTTATACATTGTCTTAGTAAATCTCCAAAAAATAAGTTCCCTCGAATTCGGTTTTTGATCAAATATCATTCTAAATATATTCTCTTGTCCTTCAATGGTTGCAACAAAGGCCAATACGTGATGTTAAAGTTGACGCCTGTTTAGACATTTTTTAATCATTTTTATCTGTAAAATAGCTGCAAATATTTGAAATAACCATCACATATGACTTACATATTTTAGATATGACCATCAATTTTTATAGATTATATCTTTATTAATTATATTAAAAAATATTAAAAACAATTAAGTATATATAATATAATTTTATATTTATTTTATGAACAGTTAAAAAAAACTACTATATTACAAATTTTCAAGGGTAAGTTTTTCCAATAATTCACCACAAAAGTTATTCAATCATACTGTCATCTTATAATCAGTGAAAATATAAATCCACCCAACTTATATTTTGAAAATCTCAACATAATAGAGTAAATTTACACAGTACATTCATAATAACATTATTAGCAATGTTAAGTAGTATATATTATTAACAATTTTAAGTAGTACAATCATAACAACATTATGGAAAGATAAGTAGTTATTTAGCATTTTCTTGCTCCAAGTATTTGATGCCCTCTACCACATTCAATTCCTGAGACACTATTTGTGATTTTTTTTGTACAAATCAGACATCAACCATTTATATTTTGTACAATATTTGTGTATACTTTTGATACCCACCATAAAATTTTCAAGAGGGTTTCACTTTGCACCTAATGTAATACACAAAGTGTTTTTAAAACTCTATGAAAAATTGTTTCTACTCCAAACCTTTTCTTGGTCTCTTATTGTTATTCCCTCGACTGTATTGCAATGTTCCTTTCCCCAAGTGATTCTTGGATTCAATATGGTCGATATTGTTTTATTAAATCCCATTGATATATTTTTAACATCAGTAAAAATGAGAGTGTCAAACCAGAATCCCAGTTCAAAAAATGGTGATAGTAATTTTATGAATTATGATAGGCCACCTTGCAGGTTGATAACTTTCATACCGAACCTAAATGATATCTTCCTATTGTATGTTTTTTAATCCCATATAGCAGGTCCTCCATATCTAAAATAAGTAAATAACTCTTTTCTCTACATGTAGGGAAGTAAAAAAATTTATTTTCGTTGGCCGCATATCAATTACAACCGATTGAAATAAACAACATTTTAGCTTATAGATAATAGTTATTGATTGAGATTGGGGCTTGGATTACACCTAATTTACATGTTGTTGGATCCTTTGATGCAAGATATATTTCAAATAAACAATCATCAATTCATAATCTATTTATTCCTATTGAAAATGTGAGCATAATGTATTTGAAATAAAAATTAATTAATTCATAATCGATTTCATGCTGTGGCAAACTTAAATGGATAAACATAGTGGTTTCTGTGGTGATATGGTAAGTACAAAATAAATTATTCTTTGTATTATAATTCAAATTTAGTGGTCCTTAAGCTACGCTTATATTTGTCTAACCACCCTTTGGCAAAGAACAGTCCTAAGCTATTGATGAGGATTTGCGACCACTAGGCTATGTCATCATTGGCCGAACTACACTTAGCTAGAAAACCTTTAATGAGGCTAGCCAAGTGCTTCTTTACATATGTACGAGTTAGATCAAGCCGTATATAGTTCTGTTTATGATTATGTTGAAGCTAAAACAATGTTGATTCAATGTAAGTAGTCAGTATGCAGTAGTGAATTAGTGAAACATTATAGACAATATGTAGTTGTAAATCAATGATATATTGATGAATGTAAGGTTTTTTAGTCAAACCATTTCTGTATTGAGCATGAATGCATAAAGTCCATTAATCTCTATTTAGTTCATTTTAAATTGTTATCGTAGCTTATAAATGTATTTCCTTAAACTTTTTCTTCGACCCTAAGCCAAACATATAAACTAATGTCTGGTAGTTATCATTTCCTATAAATTTTTGGACCTTATCGGTTGTCTGCATAATCATTTATTGTCTTATAAACTTGTGGGGATTATTAGTGGTTTTGTTTGTAAATTCACATGATTAACATACTTGTATCTGATGGAATATTTGTGGCCAATGTACCCGTGTCCTCCACATCTATCATTTAAATTGTAAAAAACATAACTTTGTTAAAAAAAATTGAAAACCATGAAAATTGAAGATAGAGCTCATTAAACATATTTATAAAATGATTGAAAGTAAATCACCATGTTGAATTGGTTGTGTAGTGTTCCACTGAAATGGTTGTACATCAAATTTTATAGATTTTTTGTTGTTTGCTTAACAAATAATTGCATAAGTAGTATATTTAAGTTAAAAGCCATTAAACAAAATCACTTGTTGAAGTTATTTTCAAAGACGAACCTTTCTTCATATGAGAATAGTAATTTTTCAAAAACATTGCTTGATTATGTGTCTTAACAATAAAACTAGTAGATAGTTTAGAATCCACCAATGCACGCAGTGTGACACTTCCACTGTAAAGAACTAGTACTAGAGAATTTATGGAACAACATAAAGTGAACATCTCAGCCCAGATTTCATACAATCTTTTGTAAAGAAAAGGATGGATGTTTCCTTGTAGGCCAATTTCGCTTGAAGTTACCAATTTTTGTGGCAGTTTCTCCATCCAATCCATAGTGACCTCTTCTCTACAATCATCATTATTTTCACAATTGTGCACCAAGATATTGTGTACATAAAACACAAACATTTGAATATCCTGTTTCTATTGTAAAGTCTATAGCATCCATCTAGAATTGATACTTCAATGTATTTAACATTTTTCATGTATCTTTGTACTGTTTTTCTTAATATTTTTGAATAACCAGTTGGTATTAGAAAAATAATAATACAATCTAGCACACTGGTTCCGATAACGGTCAGAAGCTCCATTTTGACATCGGAAGAAGTATCGCTGGCCAAATTGCAAAAATTAGCAATCAAACATTCAACATTGAAAGCATTAGTCAAAGGAATAGATGATAAAGTTGATGGAAGATAGAATGGATATACACATTTACAAGAAAATATTTCTATGAATTTCACCCTTGTTGGTATATTTCCTTCCAGTGAGATCACATAGTTTTCTAATATTGTCTGAGCTGCAACGGGAATAATTTCTTCCACCTTATGATATTTTTTTCATTTTGTCATTTTTTCCCCAATATGGGAATGAAAATTTCTTTTTCCATTGATCTCTTCACCCAACTATACAAAAAACTAGCGATAGTGTTATTCATGCAATTTAAAAAATTTGATTACATTGGATTCACTGCAGGATGTCAGTATAATATGATCTGAATTCTTATTTCTCAAATAATGTAGAAATTTTTCTCTAATTTTTTTGTCTCCTTTTATTCTCCAATAGTAAGAATCAAATGCCTCTACTGTTACACTAGAATAAAAATACCCAGTTGATTTAGTATTCCTTTTCAACCCATGCAATTTTTATTTAGATGGGTCTATCTCCAATTTAGTCAAATATGTTTGGCTCAACATAGTAAATAGCTTGGCATGTTTTGGAGGTGAAAGAAAACCTTTTCTATGCAAAAAATGACAAACAAAATATATTCTGAATGACTTCTGCATTTGAACAACTAGTTTTTTCAGAATCTGTAAGAATCCCCAAATTCCAACCATATTTTTAATGGGAACATGGTCCATTGTTTATGGAGGCATGTATTTCCCATTTAGTGAACAAATAAACATCCAAATTCATATCCATAATAAGAAACTTATTGTTTTCAAAGTCAAAGTGTTCCAACTGGAGACATAATGTCCCCAAAGCAATAACTTCCGACGATAGAACAATACCAACTTCCTCGTGACTGTCATCTATAAAAAAACAACCACATGTCGATGTGGTAGTTTTCAGGGGAATTAAGTTCCAAAAACCATTCCTCATCTCTTTTCTTCCAACAAATATCGTCTGCGATGAATTGAATTGTTCTGAATGGAGCATGAACAATGGAAGACATTTTACCTATATTTAGAGAAAAACATTAATAATTAGGTCATTTCCGAACTTTAAAGTATTTTTCTTGCATTTTATTTTAAAGAATTTAAATAACAACCTAGCGGATACTAATTTCTAGATTTCTTTACTATGTATCGTAACAGAGTAATTAATTATTAACTTAATGTTTAACAACCACTAGGCTTTGATAGGACATCTTATGTATCATCCAACTAGTTACAATAATTCATATTTTCTGGATCAAATCAATAATAACATATTTTTCTAAAAGTATGAAATCGAATTATGATGCATTGAAAGATACAAAACCATTTGCACCTTTTGAAAGTATTATATATGAGCCGGACAAGCCATAACATTAAATAGATGGCATGATAGGAATGTTAAAAAATACACAATTTAGTGGCAGATAGAATTCTAGTCAACATAAAAAAGAAAAACCTAAAATAATTTTTAAGCCATTTACACCTTTTTAATGATAAACCGTTGAGGACATTAATATGTGATATTTGGTATTTCGAAGAGAGTTTAGGGTGGCTTGGGATTTTTTGTTTTACAAGACTATGTGATTTATGTGTATATCGGTCATACTGTAGCAGTGAGGATTAGATTCATGTAACAAGACTAGTGAACACATTTAAAGGATAGAGGTTGGAAGATCTAATGTTTGGTATTTTTAGGAGAGAATTTGAGCAACAAATAACATTAATGGAGTTAGTGATAGCTCATCATTTTTTTTTATATAAGACAATGTGAAATATATCTATATCAGACATACTTTATTCATTATGTCTAAATTTCTATAACTAATCTAAGTACGATTATTTAAGTGTAGCACTTAGTGGGAAATTACAAAAAAATATATCAAAAACAAATGGGAAGGATCACACTTTTCCTAAATGTAAGTATGGCCCTCTTCAAAATGTTTCAAATTGAAAAAATTGTTTACCTAACGCTTAGTTTCATTACTTATTGAAAGTAACAGCACATCGAACACTACTTTCAACCGTTTATTTTATTGAAAATTGTGATAAAATAATAAATTGTGACCTAGTTGAGTGACCATGAGGCTCCTACCATTACAATCATTGTAAACACTATCTATACAACTTTGGATTGCTAGTGTTTTTCATTGATTATAATTATATCATGTTGGATGCAATGTACCTGGTGGAGACAATAGTTACACTGCATACCATATAGAGGGATCAAGCCTTACATAGTTCCCATAAGGTATATTGTTTGAAACACATAATTCACATTGGATCTTATGGGAGAAAATTCTTAGTGAACACTAAACATTTTTTCCTTATCGAAAGTAAGGGCATAGTGGACGCTAGGTTCAAAAATTAAATAATTTGAAAACAACGATAAAATAAAAGATCATGCTCTAGTTTAGCAGTTAGGCTCCCATCATAATTGCTTCGGTACTGAAAAATCGTCATTGATTTTAGTGAAATATCATAGGAATGGAATTGTATATGGTCTTACATGAGTCTTAAACCTAAAACCCTTCCAATATCTTGCAGTCTCCTTTATAATGTCTTCTCTAATTTTCTTCTATGAAATACCCAAAGGACCAATTTTAGGGGCCAATGAAGAGGCCTCTCCAACTTCTCCTCCTATCACACGGATGAACACCTCCACATCCTGAGATGGGTCCAACTTTGGTGTAATTTTTCCTCAACCCTTTGAACTGTGCCTTTTCCGCAAATCCTATACAACTCTGCGGCCTCTTGCTAAAAGGGAAGAATAGGAAAAACCCTACATCTTTATCTGAACTTGGACTTAGATTTTTTCTCTTTTATTTTCATTTTTTAAGTAATATATATTTTTATTTTTTAGAGTAATTAAGGTACAATATTAAAGGTAGGTAATTATTTTTTCCTATGTTGTTATTGTTATCCAAAATTTACCCCCCTAGGGTAAATTTTGATAACATGCATCAGAAGATTCAAATCCCAAGCAAATTGATTGATTCAGAGCAAAATCAGGTTTCTAGGGTCCCTTCAGGTATTTTTCTAACTCCCCTGGCTGAAGAAACAGGGAGCAAGCTCTGAGAAAATGCAAAAAAAAAGTTGCAGAAAGGCAAATAGGTTGATCCAGGCAAAAATCATAAAAATGACTAATTCCTAGTCCTAGGGGCAGTCGAGACATTTGGGACAAAAAGGCCCGAACCGGCCGGCTCGGCCGAAGTAAGCACAAACAGCCCGCAAAGCAACAGGGACATCTGGGACAAAAGTACGCGGTGGGCGCGAAATGCCGGTTCGACCGAGAAAAAATTGGCTAACTGCTGAGAGGGACGCAAATGGGACAATCGGGCCAAAAAGGCGCGAACCGGCCGAACCGGCCGAAAAGAGTCAAGTTAGTCCGAAGCAAAGTGGGACAAGCGGGCCAAAAATGCCCGAATCGGCCGAATCGGCCGAAATGAGTCCAGAAGGTCCAAAGTCAAATGGGACATCTGGGACAAATGGACGTGAAATGCCCGAACCGGCCGAAATGAGCACAAAGGGCTCAAAATCAAATGGGACATCCGGGACAAATGGAAGTGAAGTACGCGAAGGAGCTGAAGACCAATCAGAAACTGCCACGTGTCCTCACAGGAGAAAAATTCAAAAGGTCAAAGGGGCGAGTTATCGAGCGTTGAACCAAACCAATGAAATGGCGCCACGTGTCCAAGTTTAAGGGGCCCACAAGCAATTTCAAAAGGAAAGCCCGTGAAAGACGGAGGAGAGAGAATTGCTCATCCAATCAGCACGTGCCACGTGTCGTCCAGATGGCGAAGAGCGGGAAAACATTTTAAAATTCGTTTTGATCTGTTCCGTGCCCTAAATCTTCAGATCGCCATATCTTTTGATCCAGAGCTCGGATTTCCACGTTCTTTATATCAACGGAAAGCTGTTGAGATGATCTACATGATTCTGGGATCAATCTCGAGTTTTGGTGCAGTCTGAAGAGAGAAAATCGAGAAACGGCTCTGACATGTGGTAATGGCCAGAAGCGACCTTTCAACAACCTGTTTTAATGCTAATGGGTCGCATTCTTCTTCTGCACGGCCAGAAGTGACATTTTAGCGGCCAGATTAATGCAAATGGGTCGCATTCTCCTCCAAATCAGTCAAAGTGATAGGGTATGGGTTTGTAAGATCCTCCATGCTGATTTAATGCATCTGCAGTCAATGAGGAATGGGCTTGCATGTTTTCCCACGTTTTCTGTCCCCTGGGCTCGACCCATGCAATGTAAAAGCCAGATTTGGCTCATTTTAAAAGGGTTGTTCATTCTTTCTGCTCCACCCTCCCTTCTTTTCTTCTCTAGGGTTGAAAATGGAGTTCGAACCTCCTCCCTTGCTCTGTAATGGCGTTTTTTGCCTTTTACTAATGGAATGATGTTCTGTGCAAACTTCTGGAGCAACAAAACGTGTTTTGTGATGCATCTGTCCATCCTTTCTCATTTTTTGCTTGTCTTCTTCTTGCCTCTCTTCATTGCAGGTGTCTGTGCACGTTTGAATGTTCATTGCAGGTCTGGAGCTCTGTTCATAGAGTTTTGGGACATTTTCTGTGTGAAATCTATCCTTGGGTTTGTGATGCTTCTGTCCATCCTTCCCAATGGCTCACCTCTCTTTGTCCCATGGCAATTTTGATAGATGTTCAACATTCTCCTTCTCTGGTGTATCACCATTTTAGTGTAGGCTTTTGCTGTTCTTCCCCTCTCTCTCTCTCTTTGTCTCCTTGGCATGGTTAGATTAGGATTAGATTAGCTTGCCTGCACTGGAATAGCTTGTGGCAGGTAGTTTAGGAGCAGGAACCAGCCTTCTCTGGAGATTCCTCTCTCGGTTTTACAAGTCCCACGCTTGGAGAGAGGTTTCCATGTTGTGCAATCACACTGGATGCCTGAACATCAACCTAGAAGCCTGATGTGCGCCCAGGGGTGCTGTGATTTTGCACTAACAGTTATTTCTTAGAGTGATTAAGGTACACGAGGGATCAATCCTTCCATAGTTCCCATAAGGTATATTATTTGAAATAAATAATTCACATCGGATCTTGTGGGAGAAAATTCTTAGCAAATGATAAGCATTTTTTACTTATAGAAAGTATTTAGGCATGGTGGACACTAGGTTCAACAATTAAATAATTTTAAAACAATGATAAAATAAAACATCATGCTCTAGTTTAGTGGTCTCTAGGCTCCCATCATACTTGCTCTGGTACTGAAAAACCATCATCGATATTATGTTTATAGTTCATTTGATTGTACTGAAATCTCATTAGAATGGAATCATAGATGGTCTTACATCATCCTTAAACCTCAAAACTACATAATCCAAGTTGAATTCTCTACATCAACTTCCAGCATAACCCCCTTTCCCTCAACATAGCCATCACATATTTGGGACATTTTCTAACTTACCAAACCCCAACCTTATTGCATCCTGTCCACCACCACTTATGAGAATGCTTTTTAATGAGTTAAGCATCATGTCCCAAATTCATAAGAAACGAGATTTGTTTTGTAAAGTGAAAATAAATTATTCCAAACCTTAGCCAGTAAATATCTTACTAGAAGTTACTTATTATTTTGTTTTAATGCTTCCAGCTAATATTTAAGTCTAACATTACCAAAATAACTCAATTTTATTAAGCAAATTAGGCCTACAAATATAGAGTATATTAAAAAATTAAATACACATACATTAAATAAGCAACGAAACCCACTATAACTAAATTTGGCATGATAATTTTTATTCAATGAAATACCCATAAATCTGTAAGCCATTTTTCCCCAATCAAACCTTAAAAACAAAAATACCGAATACACTAAAAGTAAATAAAACATACCCAAAACAAAATCGCTTCCTTCTGATCAATCCTATGGAATCTCAACCTCTCCTTCATCGATATATGATTGTAAATCCTTGGGATCCTTACCATCAATAGTGTGCCAGATAGAAACATAGGTACCCAAAATATCCTTCACATTTCCCACATGATGTTTTTCCGTTGATAAGGGATTCATGACATTCACAATTTCAATAACATCATCCAAAGAGATGTTCTAGGTATGTTTAATTTTTTTCATCTTTTTCCTATAACTTTCAGGTTCCTTCAGGGATTCAATTACCAAGGCAATTACGCTGGGAACAACTGTAAGTTTGGCCTAACAATTTTGTATAGTGAGCTTCATGGTAACCCTCAAACCCTTCCAATCTCTTACAATCTCCTTTGCAATGTCTTCTCTGATTTTCTTCGGTGAAAGACCGAAAGGACCAAATTTAGGGGCCAATGGAGATGTTGGTCCAAATTCTACTCTTGTCACATAGACGAACATCTCCACAACCTGAGACATGTATAACTTTGTCAGCATTTTTCCTCAATCCTTTGAACTATGCCTCTTTGGAAAAACCTCTACAACTCCATGACCTCTTACTAAAAGGGAAGACTAGAAAAAACCCTATGTCTTTATATGTACTTGGACTTAGGGTTTTTCTCTTTTATTTTATTTTTTAAGCAATATATGTTTTTATTTATTAGAGTGATTAAGGTATAATATTAAAGGTAGGTAAAAAACAATTTTGTATTTTTTGTGACCTACGATGTTAAAGGTATGTAATTTTTTTTCCTATGTTGTTATTTCTTAGAATGATTAAGGTACATAAGGGATCAAGCCTTACATATTTCCCATAAGGTATTTTGTTTGAAACACATAATTCACATAAGATCTTATGGGATAAAATGCTAAACATTTTTTTCCTTATCGAAAGTAAGAGTATAGTGGATGCTAGGTTCAATAGTTTAATAATTTTAAAGCAATGATAAATAAAAGATCATGCTCTAGTTTAGCAATCGCTAGGCTCCCACCATTACTATCAATCATTATAAATACCATATGTATATAGTTTCAGGTTGCTAATGTGTTTTCATCTATTGTGATTTATATATTTAAACGGTTTTTATAAGAATTTAGAACCTTGGCATTGGAGGGATCCAAACCAAGTACAACATAGATCATATCATAAACCAGCCAACCCAAATTGAAAGAACAAAACATCTGTAAGCATGAATGGAGACTAGAATCCCAAACACCACACCAGAGACCACTAGAACAAAAACCTAAGACCAAAACTGGACATAGTAGAGAAATTAAATAGGAGAAGTAGGTTAAAGAGGAACAACCACCTTCCTACCTCCCAGATTCCCCCCTTCATTAGCCTTCTGAAGGAGGAAGTTACAGGAAAAACTGAGCTTGTGACAAAGCCCCACGATGCTCGCAAACTTCGTGAAGACTGACACCGAGAGAACTGGGAGATCCAATTTCTCAAGAATTTTCCCTTCATAGATCCCTTCCACATAGGAAGCATGTGCCTCTTCAGTGAATTTCATCAAGACCATGATCCTAGCTAATAACTCCGCTATCACTTGTCGTGCCTCCTCCAAAGCTTGTTCATCCCAAACTGAGTTAGGAAAAGGCTGAGCTCTACCAAATTCCTCTAGAGCTTCCACTAAGTTATCTCGATGCATGGGTTTGATGAAATACATCACTATCACTTTGACCTCCTTAATATTATACCTCAATAAAAACATCCATGACACGAACGAGGAAGCCACATCAGAGTTAACACGAGAATGAGTTGACTCCACTAAATTCCCCGCTCTGTCAAAAGTAAAAATTTCAAAATTTTGAGTTTAAATGTCTTTTCTGTCGAGCTGGTGGTGTGGAAAAAGTCTTGAAGTCGAAAAAATCTAAGTTCTGGGTCATTCTGTAAGTATTTCGGGCCTGTCGGACATTTTTGTCCCAACTGTCCCAAGTGCAAACGGGTCTTCTGTTCTCCGATCGGCCGAAACCTCCGAATTTGTCCCATTTTCGGGCCCGTCGGAAGTTTTTGTCCCAAGTGTCCCGAACTTATTGTGCGAGTTGTTCCATTTTCGGCCGATCCGCCCGATTTTGTCCCAACTGTCCCGAGTTCCAAATTGCTCTCTGTCCCATTTTCGGCCGAAACACCCGAACCGCGTACTTCACACATTTTTGTTCCAAGTGTCCCAAGTCAAATCGGGCACGCTGTTCCACTTTCGGCCGATACACCCGAACCGCGTACTTCGCACATTTTTGTTCCAAGTGTCCCGAAGCCAAAAGTGCGAGCTGTTCCATTTTCAGCCGAAACGCCCGAGTCGCGTCCTTCACACATTTTTGTTCCGAGTGTCCCAAAGTCAAAAGTGCAAGTTGTTCCAATATCGGCCGATCCGCCCGAACCGCGCTTTCATGTTCCAACTGTCCCGAAGCCAAAAGTGCGAGCTGTTCCATTTTCGGCCGAAACACCCGAGTCGCGTCCTTCGCACATTTTCGTCCCAAATGTCCCAAAATACATTTGTGCGTCTTCTCCTTATTTCGTCCGAACCGGCCGAGCCGCGTGTTTCGCGCATTCGCGTCTCACATGTCCCAAGTGAACCTAATACAATTCATACTTAGTTTTTTCCCGCTCTACCCGAATATGCTAAATATGAATTTAAGTTGCGGCTCTGATACTATCAATCCGAAGATCAAATTCCAAGGACAGCTGGCAGAAATACGAAGCTTTCAAGACGCCGATTATATCAGTTTTCAAAGATATCCATTGTCATCTTCAAAATGAAAATTCTTGTGTGTCCCTCGTGGCAAAGACATAGCTGAGACGTGGAAGAAATTCAAGCAGCGGTTTCTGAAGTTGATGGGTCCCTCTCAGTGACCGGCCACCTGTCTTCTTCCCCATACGTTTCTCTTCTTCCCTTTCTTTTTCAGTTTTCTTTGTAATAGGTTGAGGTACTGCGATTTGGCGGTCCTTAACTATTCTTTAGTTAAAAGAAACGGTTACGAAGAGTAACTAAATTGTAAGCTATATAATGGTATTTTCTACGCCATTCAAAAAGGAGGAAGAACTTGGCTTATTTTCTAAAAGTGTAAATAGATCATAAAGAAATCAATACAGAAGGGCTTTCTATTCTTTGTCTATCTGATCTCTGTCTATCTCTAAGCTTTCATTTATTTTCTTTGTGAAGATCATTTGTCTCCAGTTTGTTAGTCTCATCGATTGCATACTCCAACTTTGGTGATCTTGTATAACCAAGAAGGAACTTTGTGTCCTTGATTGATAAATCTGTGTTACGTTAAGAAACTTTGTGTTCTGGCAGATGTTATTTACAGAACTTTGTGTCTCTAAATTCCATCTTATTTATACGATACGAATGATCTTGTTTTCAATTCACTGTGACTTTGCATACATAAAGAATTACTCTGTTATCTATAATTCTGCATGTTTGCCTTTCTGCTCTTTTCCATGCTCTCATTTCCTCAGTCCTTTTGTAATTGATGACCTTCATAGAAAACACTTTCGTGGTATCCAAGTTTAACCAACAAATCATGTCCTGTACATTTGTAAATAGGTTTGTTTCAGAATAAGGGAACCTCTCCCATTAAAGAGGAGGGACTTCTTGTCCCCTGACTGTTGCTCTTCTAAAAAGTCCTATTTGAAAACCAACAGTTTTTGGCGACTCCGCCTGGGGAAAATCACATTCCAGTTCTGTAATTTTTGATCATCCTTTGATCTGGCGACTCCGCGTTTCACTCGAGGGAGAAGGGCCCTTGGTATCGAAGATTCTCAGTTTCAGCTTTTAGAACAACAAGGTTTTCCTTTCCCTTCGAATTCAACAAGAAATAGAAGGACCCGTTCGACAAGCACTCCACCTGTTCAAGATAGAAGTCCTACGGGTGGTATTCCTTCAGAGCCTGCTAGTCCCAATCTACGAGCTTTGATCCTTGCCGGTGTTACAGTTCCTCTCCAAGCCGTTTTTCCAAGAATGGCAGCGCCATTACCATGGGGTCATCGTGTCGGGCCTCTGGCCCTTGCTCAGCCTTTGCATGAGTTACCCAGAGGAAACCGGAAGAACTTCCCCAAATTCAAAGGCGATGGCAAAGTGCACCCTGACGAACACATCGCAGCCTTCGTTGTTGCATGTGGAGTTCTGGGAGTCGAATATGAAGACGTCTCCGTAAGGCTGTTTGTTGAGACGTTACAAGATAATGCTGCTGATTGGTTCTATCACCTTCCGGCCGGTGCTATAACCGACTGGGACACAATGAGAACTCAGTTCGAGAACCATTTCAAGCCGGCAGAAGATGTGCATGCCTTGCTTGCCCAGGTCTCTCAGATAAAGAAAGATTCACAAGAGCCCATGAGGGAATTTGTGGCCCGGTTCAACAGGTTGGTAAATAAAATTCCAACGCCTACCCGACCTGTCGACCAAATTCAAAAGTGTTTCTTCCTAAATGCTCAATCGCCCAAAGTTAGTTATGCACTAAGAAGGGCTAATCTCGGAACACTAGCTCTGGATCAAGAACTGGCTGTTAGTATCGAAGATGACTTGATCATGTCAGGGAAGTTGAGAAGAGACCCTCCCAAATCTAAGTCTGCTGCTTCTTCCTCTTCCACCCCTGGACCTAGTACTGATCCATTAGTCCAGAAACTCGCAAATGATCTTGTCGCTATAAAGAAACAGTTGGCTCAGCATGCCCCGTATGCAGATGTTCCAAGAAGAAATTTTCAGCCCAGAAATCGTTTGCCTACTCCTCACACAAGACTAGCACTTGAAGGACCTCCTGTTAAGGTTCCTGTGAACGCAACCTGTGAAGTTGAAGAGCCAGATGATGATGAAGCTTGCGAGGAGTTTGTGGAGGAATTTGATGATGAAGCAGAGGAACTTGAGGGATCTCGGGTTAATTTCTTTACCACTGAGGGCATTGATGATTATGATGAAGTGGTAGCAGACATGAACAACGAATCTTTTGCTGTCATGACTCGAGAACAGACAAAGCAGAGGGAGAAGGTGACCCAGCCACCTAAGAAATCCAAGGAGCAGTCGGCAACTATCCCTGTAATTGCAAGAAGAGGATCTCCTATCCCTACTTCGTCTACACAGAAGGTGAGTCCTATCAATCCAGTTACCAAAGTTGCTTCTTCTTTTTCTCCTAAAGTTGATAAGCCTAGAATTCCAAATGATGATGGCCCGTCCACTTCTAGATCCTTTGATATTGTTGATCACCTGAAAAAGACCAAGGTACAAATCTCAGAAGCTGAGTACTATCAAACCCATCCCAAAGCCTTTGCCAAAATGATCCACTTTGTTAATTCCAACTCCAAGACCACCTCTAAAGGCCTTTTACCTACTCCTCCTTCTGCACCACAGCCCAGTCTGGTAGCTGCTGTCACCTCCCCTGGTGACAAAATTAAACCTTTCTATGTAACACTTCTTATAGCTGGCCATAGGCTCAGTAATTGTGTCATTGACTCAAGAGCCTCAGATAACGTAATGCTTGCTAAAGTAGCTCATGCTTTAGGCCTGACCCTCACTCGCACTTATGGATCCTGTTACTCCATGGAAAGCAAAGAAGTGCCCTTGGTCGGGAGGATTAAAGATGCACAAGTGGCTTTTGCTGCCTTGCCTGAAAAGAAAGTGTTGGCTACCATCCTAGTAGCAGATATCCCTCCTTCATACGGGATGTTGCTAAGTAGGAACTTCTGCAAAGATGTGGGTGGAGAAATTCAAATGGATTGGTCGCATGCACTCGTGCCTGTCAATGGACAAATGAAGAAGTTGTTGCCCGAGAAGCAGTCTGAGTATATTGTGCAGAAAACAGATGATCCTAGAGCACAAATACTCTATGAGGATATGGGTCATGGCAATTACATGATTATGTCCCCTGATGAAATCCAACTTCCCAGAAGTGTCACCTAAAGATCCTAATGGTATTTGGATTTTAGAATTTGATGGAAGTTGTTCCTCGGCTGGTTCTGGAGCTGGTGTCCTGCTAGTGTCACCTGAAGGAAGCCTACATCCTTTTTCATTTAAGTTACAGTTCGAGAATACTAATAACACAGCAGAGTATGAGGCTCTCATTCTTGGACTGCAAGTGGCCAAAGAATGAGGTGTGAAGAATCTTCTGGCTCGTGGTGATGCAGAGTTGATTGTAAAGCAAGTCAGAAGCCTTTTTCAGGTAAAAAATGGGAGGCTGAAGCATTACCGGAATCAGGTTTGGGATTCCATTGAATTCCTTGATGCTTTCTCTATTGAAGCAGTACCTAGGGAAAAGAACAGCAGGGCTGATTCACTGGCTGTCTCAGGGTCACTACTGATTCCCCATCCTGAATTCTCTCAGGATAAGTTCACTATTGAAATGGTCCACCGGCCTAGTGTACCTGACAATACCAATAACTGGCAAGTTTTCAACGATGACCAGCATTTGCTTTCCTTCCTGGAACTCAAGGGTAATTTCAAACAACTGTATTTTGAGGGAAGTGACAACCTGCCTCGTGAAAGTGTGTCCTTTGGCCAAGCTGTCACCCAAGGAGAAGAAACAGATCAAGAAGGGTGCATTAAGCTCAAAGGAAACAAGATTCCTAAAGGGCTGGTGAGTTTGGAGGAACTATTTGATAAGCATGACAGGTATGTGAAATCTAGAGCTTCTTCTGGGCCTCAGCAATCAGCTGAGTATGATAAGATTGATATTGGGAGTTCTACTGACCCCAAGCTCGTGAACATTGGAAAATGTTGCACAGCAGACGAGAGGAGAAAAGCAATTGATCTTCTAAAAAGGTATAAAGATGTTCTCGCTTACTCTTATGAAGATTTGAAAGCTTTCAAACCAAAAGATATGCAGCACTCTATTCCCCTCAAGCCTGGAATTAAGCCTTTCAAGCAGAAACAGAAACAATACAACCCCAAAGTAGCTGACACCATCTTTCAGGAGATACAGAAGTTGTTGAAAGCTAAAATTATCTTTCCTATCCACCATTCAACATGGATTGCAAATATTGTGCCTGTTAGAAAGAAGAATGGTGAGATCCGCATCTGTGTTGATTTCAGGAACCTAAATCAGGCTTCTCTGAAAGATAATTACCCTTTGCCTATGATGGATCAAATATTGCAAGCAGTAACAGGATCTGAAATGTTATCTATGCTTGATGGATTTTCTGGATACAATTAGGTAGAGGTTGATACTGTAGATCAACATAAAACAGCTTTCACTACTCCTTGGGGCACCTTTGCTTACAAGAGAATGCCTTTTGGGCTTATTAATGCTGGTGCCACTTTCCAGAGAGCTATGGATCTGGCTTTTGGAAGCTTAAAAGGGAAGTGTATTGTCATCTACCTTGATGACCTGACAGTGTTTTCCAAGACAAGAGCGGATCATTTTGATCACCTAGAGACAGTTCTGCTGAGATGCAGAGAGCATGGAATCTCTCTGAACCCTAAAAAATCTGTCTTCTGTGTTACAGAGGGAAAACTATTAGGGCACATTGTCTCCAAGGATGGTATTAAGATTGACCCTGAACGAGTTCAAGCCATCCAGCAAATTCCTCTCCCAACCAGTAAAAAGGGCGTGCACTCCTTCTTCGGTAAGATCAACTTTTTAAGAAGGTTCATCCCTGATTTTGCTGAATTAACTTTGAATATTTCTCAGATGATGAAAGGAAAGAAAACATTTGGTTGGTCTTCTGAAGGAAAGGAATCCTTTGAAGGTATCAAAAGAGCTATCGCTAAAACTCCAGTTTTAGCCTGTCCTGATTTCAGCAAAGATTTCATCATCTATTGCTATGCTACAGATAATACCTTGGCTGCTGTGTTAACTCAAGAAGACTCTGATGAGCATGAGCTACCAATTGCGTTCATGAGCTATATTCTGAAGGATCATGAGTTAAAATACACCATGATGGAGAAGCATGCTTTTGCAGTGGTCAAAGCTGTCAAGCAGTTTCACTTTTACATCCTCAACTCTCACTCCATGGTGTTGGTTCCAGATACCACTGTTAAGTCAATTCTCACACAACAAGAATTTGGATCCAAAAGAGGGAATTGGGTTGCTAAGGTCCAAGAGTATGACATTGATATCAAACCGACCAAGCTGGTTCGTGGAAAAGGTCTTTGTGAGCTCATTGCTGAAGGAGCTAAACATGAGTTGCTGGAAAAGAAAGCTGACCTTCCTACTGTTCTGTTCCTTAGTTCAGTTGATGAATGGTATGCTGACATCGCCCATTTTCTCACCTATGGGGAATGCCCCTCTCATTTAACTGCCAAAGAAAAGAGGACTGTTAAATTGAGATCAGTACAATATGTATTATGGGAAAATGCTTTGTTCAAGCGTGGCTTGGATGGGAGATTTTTGAAGTGTGTGGACAAGGAACAACAGAGAAAATTGCTCTCAGCTTTTCATGATCAAGCATGTGGAGGGCACTATTCATCAACGGTCACAGCACATAAGATACTCCGGGGAGGATACTACTGGCCTTCTTTGTTCAGAGATGCATCCAAGTGGGTGGATAAATGTGAGGCCTGCCAGACCTTTGTGGGAAGACCTAAATTGGCTTCTTTGCCTCTCAAGCCAGTTGTGATTGAGGAACCATTTCAACAGTGGGGTTTGGACTTCATTGGTGCACTCAATCCTACTTCTAGTGCTGGTCACACTCATGTACTTACTGCCACTGACTACTTCACCAAATGGGTGGAAGCTATTCTGGTCAAGAGCACTACTTCTGAAGTGGTATGCAGCTTCATCAAAGAGAACATCTTGGTAAGGTATGGTGTGCCTAACAAGATTGTAACAGATAATGCCTCGAATTTCTCTTCAGCTGAGATAATGGACTTCTGCTATGGGTATGGTATTTCTTTGGCTCACTCTTCAGATTACTACCCTCAAGGAAATGGGCAGGCAGAATCTACTAACAAAAATCTGGTGACTATCATAAGGAAGTTAGTCAATGAGTCTCAGCGAAACTGGCACAAGAAGCTCTATGATGCTCTTTGGGCAGACAGGATTACACCAAAGAGAGCTATTGGAATGTCTCCTTTTCAAGTGGTATATGGAGTTGAAGCTCAATTGCCAGTGACAGTGGAACTGCCGGCCTTGCATCTAATGAAGGCCATCGAGGATACTAGTTTCAGTGATGCCCTGGACAAGAGAATTATGTACCTGCACAAGCTGAATGAAGACAGATTGGTGGTTGCTGATAGGATATCTGTTCACCAGCAGAAGGTAAAGGTCCTGTTTGACAAGAAAGCTAGGTTCAGAGAGTTCCAAGTTGGAGACACCGTGCTGTTATGGGACAAAAGACATGAACCTCGTGGCAGCCATGGAAAGTTTGATTCCCTGTGGCTCGGACCTTTCAAGATCAGACACTTTGCTGGTAAGAACTCTTTCTATCTTGATTACATGGATGGTTCACCCCTCCCACTTCCTTATAGTGGGCAGTATTTGAAGTTGTTCAAGTCCTAGGAGATTAGGGAGTCCCTTTGTATATTCTGTACAGTGTTTTCCTTCTGTTGTTTTGGTGTGTTTCCCTTCTGTTGTTTTTGCGTGTTGCCCTCTGTGTTGGTCTGTTTTTGACTCCGTGGCCCAATGGATAAGGCACTGGTCTGTTTTCACCGAGTTTGTCTAAGTTCTTGCCTTGTCTCATTCCTTGAATTTATGCCAAGTCATCCCCAGAAGGAGCCAGCTGTTGTCCACTCAAAATTCCCCGCTCTGTCAAAAGTAAAAATTTCAAAATTTTGAGTTTAAATGTCTTTTCTGTCGAGCTGGTGGTGTGGAAAAAGTCTTGAAGTCGAAAAAATCTAAGTCCTGGGTCATTCTGTAAGTATTTCGGGCCTGTCGGACATTTTTGTCCCAACTGTCCCAAGTGCAAACGGGTCTTCTGTTCTCCGATCGGCCGAAACCTCCGAATTTGTCCCATTTTCGGGCCCGTCGGAAGTTTTTGTCCCAAGTGTCCCGAACTTATTGTGTGAGTTGTTCCATTTTCGGCCGATCCACCCGATTTTGTCCCAACTGTCCTGAGTTCTAAATTGCTCTCTGTCCCATTTTTGGCCGAAACTCCCGAGTCGCGCACTTCGCTCTTAACTGTCCCAAGTCAAATTGTGCACGCTGTTCCATTTTCGGCTGAAACACTCGAACCGCGTACTTCACACATTTTTGTTCCAAGTGTCCCGAAGCCAAAAGTGTGAGTTGTTCCATTTTCGGCCGAAACGCCCGAGTCGCGTCCTTCGCACATTTTTGTTCCGAGTGTCCCAAAGTCAAAAGTGCAAGTTGTTCCAATATCGGCCGATCCGCCCGAACCACGCTTTCATGTTCCAACTGTCCCGAAGCCAAAAGTGCGAGCTGTTCCATTTTCGGCCGAAACGCCCGAGTCGCGTCCTTTGCACATTTTCGTCCCAAATGTCCCAAAATACATTTGTGCGTCTTCTCCTTATTTCGTCCGAACCGGCCGAGCCGCGTGTTTCGCGCATTCGCGTCTCACATGTCCCAAGTGAACCTAATACAATTCATACTTAGTTTTTTCCCGCTCTACCCGAATATGCTAAATATGAATTTAAGTTGCGGCTCTGATACTATCAATCCGAAGATCAAATTCCAAGGACAGCTGGCAGAAAGACGAAGCTTTCAAGACGCCAGTTATATCAGTTTTCAAAGATATCCATTGTCATCTTCAAAATGAAAATTCTTGTGTGTCCCTCGTGGCAAAGACATAGCTGAGACGTGGAAGAAATTCAAGCAGCGGTTTCTGAAGTTGATGGGTCCCTCTCAGTGACCGGCCACCTGTCTTCTTCCCCATACGTTTCTCTTCTTCCCTTTCTTTTTCAGTTTTCTTTGTAATAGGTTGAGGTACTGCGATTTGGCGGTCCTTAACTATTCTTTAGTTAAAAGAAACGGTTACGAAGAGTAACTGAATTGTAAGCTATATAATGGTATTTTCTATGCCATTCAAGAAAAAGGAAGAACTTGGCATATTTTCTGCAAGTGTAAATAGATTATAGAGAAATCAATACAGAAGGACTTTCCTTTCTTTGTCTATCTGATCTCTGTCTGTTCTAAGCTTTCATTTGTTTTCTTTGTGAAGATCATTTGTCTCAAATTCGTTAGTCTCATCGATTGCATACTCTTCAACTTTGCAAGCTCGGTGATCTTGTATAACCAAGAAGGAACTTTGTGTCCTTGATTAATGAATCTGTGTTACGTTAAGAAACTTTGCGTTCTGGCAGATGTTATTTACAGAACTTTGTGTCTTTAAATTCCATCTTACTTGTTCTATATGAATGATCTTGTTTTCAATTCACGGTGACTTCGCATACATAAAGAATTACTCTGATATCTATAATTCTGTATGTTTGCCTTTCTGCTCTTTTCCATGCTCTCATTTCCTCAGTCCTTTTGTAATTGATGACCTTCATAGAAAACACTTTCGTGGTATCCAAGTTTAACCAACAAATCATGTCCTGTACATTTGTAAATAGGTTTGTTTTAGAATAAGGGAACCTCTCCCATCAAAGAGGAGGGACTTCTTGTCCCCTGACTATTGCTCTTCTAAAAAGTCCTATTTGAAAACCAACAGAAATTACCGAGCCAACTCTATTAATAATGCCCTGATTAGCCAAACAATTGGTGGCACCATTCATTTCCCTTTAAACATGTTTAATGTTTCAAATTGGAATTTTATTTAACCAAAACAAAATATTCCTAATGAAATACTACAAATGCCAAGACCTAGCCTTTCCTTCTCTCACAAAATTAATAATCACTTGGGATTCCCCTTTGATTTCTAACACTTTGTGTAGATACCCATAATTACACTTGAGTAATTTAAATACTTAAATTGCGCTAATTATCTATCTTCTGGAAAATTGACGACATATTGTCAATTATACTCATTTTCCCTCATATCATCTTTAATTAATTACACTAAGATAATTAATTAAGGCACCTATCCAAAAAATACCCTAATTAACGACCTTATGTTAATAAATCACCCCTTCTACCTAGACTTAATTAGCTTTCCCTTCATTTAACCAATAAATCAATATTTAATTGATTTAATCCCCTTCTCATAGCCTAAATCATACTAATATTCCTCTAATTAGCTTCTATAAGCTTACATCTACCTATTAGTTAATCACCTTTGATTAATTAAAACACCCCCCAACTCCTATGACTCGCTAAACATAAATTAAACTCTTCTAAAGTAAGGTTACCTTTTATAAAGTAACCTTATCCATTCCTAATAATGTTTTACCTTCATCCCACATGAAAAGGGATGAAGTGTTTCCTTTATCTATTGGGATGTATAAGGATGCCTCCTTTTACCTTTATACCTACACCTAAACTCCTTGAGAAAGCAAATGCAAAGCATATAGCAAATTAGACTAAGAGCTCACCTTTTGTTTTTTTGAGAGTTCATCATCTTGAAGAGTTAAGCCTCTTTCCTAAGTGCTTAGGTCATATGGGAGGTGTCAAAAGGGTTTTGTAGCCCAACTTTGACAAGTCCTCATTCCTAGGTTCTTGGAACACTAAGAACAACCATTTTTGATAGCCATGGAGCCTACCTAGGTTCATTTCATTTATTTGTTGTTAGAGAATAGAGGATTTTAGATGTTTTAACATTGTTAGTTTCAAAGTTTTATTGATGAATGTTTAACATCCAACCCTTATTTAATTCTTATCATGATGGTGCTAAGTAGTTTTTTTAACTCTTACTAATTAAGGCTATTTATGTGTTAGTCTTTTACTCATATTAGCATTAGTTTAAAAACAACACATGCACACATTTGGCACGCCTGGTGGGACACTTAATCCTATGGCATTTTAGTTAAATTTTCATTGTTTTGGCTAACTTTTGATATGCACATGTAGTAATTAATGTCTATTTTCTTGGAATTTTTGCTAATTTGATATGTATAACTTCTTGTTCAAAGCCATCATTTTAATGGGTTGTTTCCATTCTTAAACTAACTTGTCAAAATTTGAGATATTGTGAGTTTTCTTGTGTTTTTTGCCATATTTTGGTTATAGGTGTAGCGCAGGCACATTTTTAGGAGTGCAGGCATGGTTTTTGTGGCACACACACCTCTCTGGTGGTATAGGCACATTGTCAAAACCTAGTTCTCTGTTTACCGACCCTGGTGCATGCGTGCTAACCTCGGCGCACACACCATAACCACTGCACAAATGCAATAACCTTGGCGCAAACATCATTTCATACTATACCTTCACTACATTTTGAAACCTGTCAGATCGGAACATACACCCTAACCAGAGTGCACATGCTATTTTAGTGGCACAGGAACATTTTTGGTGGTGCAGATGTTCTGTCATATTCTGGGACTGTTTTATAAAGTGGTGGCGCACATGTTTTCCCAGTAGCGCACATAATTTTCTGATGGCACACACATTTTCTCGGTAGCAAAAACATTCTGTCTGATTTCTTGAAGGTGGAACATACATTTTTTTTGTGGTGCACACGCCTCTCTGGTGGTGTAGGTGCATGGTAAGAAAAAAATAACGTAGAGTAGCGCATACATTGTTTTCGTGGTGCACACGCCTCTTGGGTGGCGCAGGTGTATTGTAATTCAGAAAAGGAAAGAGTGGTGCGTATGTGCTAACCCACGCATAGACACAAAAAACGGGCATAGGTGTCCTTTTGTGTTTTTGAAATTAATGTGTTGAGGTTCTAACATTCTTGCAGGTTTTATCTAATCATATACTTGTCTTTACAGGCTATTTTTACATGTTTGCACTTGATTAGATGGATTTTTGCATTGTTTAATTATAGGAATAAGATCATGTATGCTCTTCCCTCACATTCCTTAGGGTGATCTTGGGAATCAGAAATGATTCTTAGGTCCTTTTGATGCTTAGAGGTTGTTAGGAATATTTGAGTTGGATTTGGTTAACTTGACATAGTTGAATTAAAGTGTTTTTCCATTTGATATATTTTTAGATTTTGAAGACATCATGTATGCTCTTCTCTTGCATCCTTGGACGATCTGAAGAATCAGAAATGGTTCCTTCTCTTTTGATGGAAAACTACTAAAAATCATCATATAGGACCAAAACGCCATTGCTTGTCAAAGAACGGAGGAATAATTTTTTTTTCAAAAACTACTAATACAATTGTTATACAGGTTTCCAAACGGTGTTCGATCAAACCACACCTAAATTAAAAAATATAAAATGAACAACATATTCAAAACACTGTATTGCAGGTTCCGGAAAAGGGTATGTCCCTCTCTGCTCAATTGGAGCATAACCCTTTTGGCATAACGCCTTAAGCTACGACAATGGGGGTGGTTCCAGGAACTCCAAAGTAGTCCATGCAAGAGGGAACCTTGTGGATGAAATGGGAGGTGTTCCGCACTACCTACCTGACTAGTGATTCCTTTGTGAGATAGTTTTACAAGTTGTCCCTATGTGACCCTTTTGAGTACACAATGGATGCAGTTGCTGCCCACTGTGCTTGAAGGGGGAAAAGTTGAGATACTCCCAAGATAGTCGAGACTATTTGGGTAAATTTCCTTGCTCGTGGACAATTTTATAACACATAGGATGAGAGAACCACCTAGGAAAATAAACTTTGGCCAGGAGCCCACTTTGACCATTCTAAAACATTGTTGAGTTGTGAACCATCTTTTCATTGTGAAATGTGTAACTCGTTACTTTTGCTTACTTTTTAACTTGCCCTAAGGCGAGGTGAAACTTTTCCAAAGTGAGGCCATAATTTTTCATCCCCACTTTGTTTTACTTCCTTCACATTCTTTTGACACTTTTTTGATCAAAAGAAGGGTGACTACCTCTGTGTTACCAATCGATTGTTTCTGCCACTTTTTTGTTTGTTTATGCCCATCCATGTTTGCGGTTAGGTAAGTTAAACATCAAAAGTGTGTGGAGGTTTATTCATATCATTTGTGGCCTTTGTGATCTTGATACCCATGTTAGGATTGTCATCATAGTTAGGAATGATTCATCATTTTATCTCCCTTTGACAAGTTACCTTGTTTGCATTGTCTTGACATAATTAATATACTTATGTCACGTTTCTCGTAAACATGATCTAAGCGTCTGTATTGTGGCATTAAGTTTCCCACATTTTAACACATCCTTAGTATAATTTGACTTAGTTTGATTTCAAACATTGTCCCAAATCTTGAAGGGTGTCACTTACTTTTTTTGTGTCATTCGATACCACTTTGACACTAATATTTCACTTCTCCGCAAAGCTTGATAGACATGTCCAATTAGTGTGGTTACGTAGCTTACATTTTTAAACCTCACCCTTTAACATTTAGGCCTTTTTGGTTGTTAAACTTGTCATGGTATCCTTTGATTGGGATTCACATCTACCCTTTGTTAATATTTATGCCTTGTTCATTTCAATCTTGACGTAAATATTGACGTTGTGTTGATCATATTTGCATTGTATTTTCATATGGTGTATTTCCTTGTTGATTGGCTTTGTGTTTCACACTTGCATGATTGTTCCTTGTGAGTATTCATTCAAAAAACTTATTTTCTAGGACAATCCCTCTTGATCTCTCTTGATCTCATCAATATTGCATCATCACAATGTCTATGTTCGTTAGACCTTATTCAGAAAATCACGCACGCATCTCCATACTTACATAATTTCTAGTTGGTTGTCCTTATGCTACCCAAATCGACATGTCACTTCCTTCCCTTTAAAGGAGTTCTATCATACTATCTAGATCTAGACATTTGTGCTTAAAATAGTGCCAAAAATGATTAACTATCGCGTGGTTCCCCATACTTACAAAAATATGGAACCTAGGTTTAGCAATTCAAATCAAAAGATTCCCATTACAACTAAACCTCGTTTGGTTCTTCGTGCTAGAGAGCCCATATGGGTAACTCATTCCCCACCTTCATCTCATAGTTAGTGGTATGATTTGAACACTTCTTATCTAAATTATTATTCGAGTCTCCCCACTCTTCTTATAATTCTAATCCAAACATTTCCTCTTCTTCTAAGGATTCCAATCCAAATATTTCCTCTGACTCTTCTAATGATTCAGATCCAAACTACTATTTGGATCCAAACTACTATTCAGATTCATCTAATTTGACTCCTAGGTCATTTATTGTGACTCCTATGTCATGGTCCTCCCTATCTTCACAGGAACCTCTTCATCATACATTTAATATGACTCCTACGTCATGGTCCTCCCTTTCTTTGTAGGACCCCTTTTATTAGTCACCTCAATGACGTATTCTTCCTTTGAAGATACGTGAAACTTCAAATCCCTCTAATCAAACATCTAATATAATTCTTGAATCACGGTCCTCTCTTTCTTTACAAAACCCTTGTTATTATTTATCCGATGTGATTCTTGAATCATGGTCCTCCCATTCTTCACAGGACCTTCTTCATCAATCACCCCAATAAGTCTTCCTCTTTTGAAGATTCGTGTGACTCAAATTCCTTCGAGACAAATGTCTGAATCAACCCATGTGTCACAATCTACAGACTTTGGACTTAATCCTACTATTTTACATACGACATGCCATTGTATAGGTAGGTCCACACCACCTTCTTCTACTCCTAAGACATCTAGCTACACATCTTCTTCATCCCTTCATCTATCAATAATCATCAAACATATTCTAAGTCTTCTATACCAAGTGAACCTCTTTCTTCCAATCAACCCTTGGTGATCGATCAAAAACTCATATCAATTGATTTCTTTCAAAATCAAAAAACAATTAGGACATTTATAGGGGCATATGAAGATATTCCTTCAGCAAATTACGAAAAAGGATTCTCTTTAGACTTTGATGCGTTTTCATATTGTGAGGAAAAGGTTAATTCCTTTTATCAAGAAACCGAGGAAGAGCCTTAGATCATGCAACTTTATCCTCCTCTTAATCTTCCATCTTCCCATTCTTTGTTATGTGATGAAACTCCTTGGTATTTCATTGATCCATGGCCTATCTTCTCATCACCCAATAAATCTTTGTCTATCATAATTCCTCAATCACAATCTCTTATGGAGTCAACGCCAAGTAGCCCTTCATCTTCATCTAGGTGTGGGTCACCTTCTAGTAGCCCTCCCTCTACTATTTTTGGGACATTTTCGAGTAGTCCACTATCTTCTATTCTTGGGGCATGCCAAACTAGCCCCTTGTCTTCTAGGTATGGATCACCCTTGGGTAGTCCATCATCTTCTATTCTTGGGCCACATACTAGTAGCCCATCATCTTACATCTATGGGTCACGTCCTATTAGCCCTTCTTCTTCTATTCTTGGGCCACATCCTAGTAGCCCTTCATCTTCTATCTATGTCTCACCTCCCAGTAGCCCATCTTCTTTAATCCTTGGACTGTATCATTTTCATCCATCACATTATTCTTCTACCAATGACCAGGGCAAGCCCACCATCATTTCTCTTGTTCCTATCATCAATCATAAATGTTCACTTTCTTCTCCTTCTCGAGGTCAGAAAAGTCACAAGTGAGCTTATAAGAAACCCAAACAGGTTCATTATCAAGCTTAAGTCAAAACTTCCAATAGCTCAAAATCCCCCAACAACTTGAACAATCTCAAAGTTGTAAATCAAGCACGATTCAAGAATGCACATCAACGTAACCATCAAGTATGGCACAAAGTGCATAAACCTCTAGATAGGGAGCTCAAGCTCCTGCATACAAAACCCATGTTTCAAAATAAATCACAGTCATTTGTTGAGTGTGAACTCACCATGATCATCGCGATCGGGGATCATATCACTCTTGATAAAAAAACACACCTACTCTCCCTTATCAAGGAAGTTGTAAACATTATTTTTGGATCTTATCATGCAAACTAAATTTTTTGGTCCCACATTTCCAAAAAAATATCAAAAATCTAAAAATTAAAAACAATGCAAAAATACAAAAATACAAAAAAACATTGAGAAAACACAACAAAAATCAAAGGTACATTTTCTCAAACATTGCAATCAGGTAGTGCGTACACATGGATGTTTCTTTCTTCCCTTGTTATTCTGTAAGTCTTCCTACCATTTTCATCCCTTCAGTGATATTTTGGTTAGCTTATTCGCACGCATTTTGTGACATTTATGTCTATGGTATCCATTTGACCCTGGTCTTTTATCACCTTGGTAAATTAAAGAACGACTAACCTCTTAGAGATCCTATCACATTCACCATCTAATAAACTTGTTGTGAAGAAATTTTGGACATATTTTTTGACACTATCCAATGTCATCATCGCAATCACTTCCATGTCCTTCCATATATCCATATGTGGTTCTTAAACCCCTTGTTAAAAAAGACAGCTGAAATAAGTTTTTAGAAAGAAAAATAATAAAAATGAATCAAAAATCAAAAGATAAAAGCTACAAAGAAAAAGCAAATTGATATATTACTCTCTCTTGGGGTATTTATAAAATATCTATCGGGGCTATGCACGCTTGACTAGTAGTAGATAAATGTTGCAATTAGAATCAAATACATTTCTGTCGGGGCTATGGATGCCTGGCTGGTAGCGGAGAAATTTACGGCTATCCTTTCACCATCCATTCACAAAATCACCTTTCACAATAAATAATTCCTACACATTGGCTAGGGTTTCTTCACTTGTTTTCTATTAAATCTTCACTTCGAGAGGTAATAAACTCCATGTGCACACATTGGATCTCTATGAGTAAGTAGGATTAGTATGTTACCAAGTGTCTCGTTTTGGATCTTGTTCAGACTCTTACTCTAGTCCATATCTTGTCTTACGATTTTTTCCTTTGGTTAATCACTTCTTCATCGTGAGGCTTCTAAGCTACATTCATATCATTCACATCATTCTTCTACTTCATTTAGAACATCCATGTGTATAAGATTACTTGTTTTCCATGTTTGTGGACATGTTTTTCACCTTTCACAAAAACAATCTTCTCCTTGCTTTCTATCATGTCCTTTTAGGCCAACTTACGTTGGGGGCATCCTTGCTTCTTCCTAGCATTTTATTGTTTTATGTTCATCATCATGTTGAGCCTATCCATAATGGCCTTGGGTCCCAATTCTACCTGTCAAGAGTTTACCTTTGAATACTCCCACCTAATCATTGGGGAATTTTTTCATCTTCACCTTTCTAGTACACACATGGCCTTATGCCCTTGTACATCCCATCTATCACTAGGGGCATCCACACTTCCTTATCTTCTTGTACATAGTTTCATAAAACTTTCAAAATCAACCAAAACATTCAAATATGTTAGAAAAATCATCAAAAACATTCAAATATGTTTTAGAAAACTTCTAAAAATTGAAAATCATCCTACAAAACATCGCTCTTTAGTTATCACTTGTTCATGTGTGCGACTTGTGGATCATATTGATCTACCTCCATCAATAAAAGCTAGGCTACTTACTTCGTCTGTATTCTGGGGCACAACGAGTTGCTTGGTACTATTTCGTAGCACACATTACTTTTCCATCAGACCCAAGTGTCCTCCGTTATTACCCTCACATGTATCATTGTTTAGGGCACCATCATCAACCCTTGTCATTAATTTTCATAGGTCATAACTAAAGCTTGATAATAAAAACATTATATTATGTTTCTCTGTTAGTTTAGCTTGTTTACTTTCTCGTATTGCATTGCATTTTATATGTTGCATGGAGTTAGGCATCTTTCACTTTCTCGTATTGCATTGCATTTTGTATGTTGCATGGAGTTGGTGTTTTCAACAATGGACAATTGTTCGTAGTATGGCCTTTCATGTCATTCTACTTTTGTTGTATGCTTATATTTTTCATGAGGACTGATGGCGTAGCTCTTGTGGAAATATGATGACATCAAAATTGTTCCAATATACAAAGGCTAGAGGCTAAGCTCTTCTCTCCCCTCCTCCATATTTCTTCTACATCACTTTCCTCTCACCCCGAATCTTCCATCTTACTGGGGCATCATGCCCCTTTCCATTATTCTATCTATCTCTCACATTTTTTGATCGTCAATCGTCTTCCTTCATCACCCTATCGACACTCGAGGGGGCATATCTCCTTCCTACTATTTTTTCCTCTATCCCTTCAAAATTTCTTTTGTCTACTATCTTTGAAGTGACATCACTTACGCCACCCAAAAGAGGGGCAAATGAAGACAACCATAATTACACCTGAGCAATTTAAATACTTAAATTGTGATAATTATCTATCTTTTGGAAAATTGACGACATATTGTCAATAACACTCATTTTCCCTCATATCATCATTAATTAATTACACTAAACTAATTAATTAAGTCACCTATCTAATAAATACCCTAATTAACTTCCTTTCATTAATAAATCACCCCTTCTACCTAGACTAATTAATTATTATTAATTAATTAGCTTTCCCTTCCATTTAACCAATAAATCAATATTTAATTGATTTAATCCCCTTCTAATAGCCTAAATCGTACTAATATTCCTCTAATTAGCTTCTATAAGCTTACATCTACCTATTAGTTAATCACCTTTGATTAATTAAAACACCCCCCAACTCCCATGACTTGCTAAGCATAAATTAAACCCTTCTAAAGTAAGGTTACCTTTTATAAAGAACCTTATCCATTCCTAATCATGTTTTAACTTCATCCCACATGCAAAGGGATGAAGTGTTTCCTTTATCCATTGGGCTATATAAGGATCCCTCCTTCTACCTTTATACCTACACCTAAACTCCTTGAGAAAGCAAATGCAAAGCATATAACAAATTAGAATAAGAGCTTACATTTTTTGTCTTGAGAGTTCATCATCTTGAACAGTTAAGCCTCTTTCCTAAGTGCTTAGGTCATATGGGAGGTGTCAAAAGGGTCTTGTAGCCCAACTTTGATAAGCCCTCATTCCTAGGTTCTTGGAACACTAAGAAAAACCATTTTTGATAGCCATTTAGGTTCACTTCATTTATTTGTTGTTAGAGAATAGAGGATTTTAGATATTTTAACATTGTTAGTTTCAAAGTTTTATTGATGAATGTTTAGCATCTAACCCTTGTTTAATTCTTATCATGATGGTGCTAAGTAGTTTAGTTAACTATTGGTAATTAAGGCTATTTAGGTGTTAGTATTTTACTCATATTAGCATTAGTTTAAAAACAACACATGCACACACTTTGTAACCAATTTAGACCAGAAACTTAAGTCCCTCGTGAAGGGCTTGTGCCTCCACAACATTACATGAACCAACTTCAAGAGGGAAATACCCTATTATTACCAACGTAAATTCAACATCTCTAATCAACCACCCCACTCCCGATATACCCAAATTTCCCTTATACGCTCCATATGTGTTTTCATCTATTATGTAGTACTCACAAGACTTATTGTTTGTAACATATAATTTACATATGTTTTTATGAGAGAAAATGCTTAGCGACTGCTAAGATTTTATACTTATTGAATGGAACATCATAACACATTGAATTGAATGGTATAGCTCAATGGTTGCTAGGCTCCTACGTTTACTTCTTATCAATATAGACACTACCTTTATGTATTATCAATATAAACACTATCTTTATAGTTCTTGATCACTAGCCTAAATATGTAGTTCCCATAAGATACATATTTTTCATCTCATGTTTTATAACATTTACAATCAAAGAAATTGATTAGTGATGGTTAAGATCCTTATTGATAGAGAGGGTATATTAGATCATAGTCTCAAAAGTTTCTTATTTTTAAAATAGCCATAAAATAACAACAAATCATGGTATAGCTTAGCAGTCACTAGGCTCATATCTTTACCTCTTCTCAATTTAAACACTATCTTTACAGTTTTGGATCCCTAGCCTTGGTATGTAATTCCAATGAGATACATGGTTTTCAACTCATAATTCACATCATTTCCTATCAAAGAAAATTCTTAGCACCCCCTAAGCTCCTTTACTTATTGATAGAAATGACATTTCAAACCCTAAGCTCAAATGTTTCTTATTTTGAAAATATACATAAAATAATAAATTGTTGTTTAGCTTAGTAGAAACAACATATCATACCCTAGTCTCAAAAGTTTCTTATTTTTAAAATAGCCATAAAATAACAACAAATCACGATATAGCTTAGCATCTACTAGGCTCATACCTTTACCTCTTCTCAATTTAAACACTATCTTTACAGTTTTGGACCCTAGCCTTGGTATGTAGGTCCAATGAGATATATGGTTTTCAACTCATACTTAACATCATTTCCTATCAAATCAAATGCTTAGTGTCTACTTAGCTCCTTTACTTATTGACAGAAACAAAATTTAAGACCCTAAGCTCAAAATTTTCTTATTTTGAAAGTAGACATAATATAATAAATCTTGGTTTAGCTTGGTGGCCACTAGGCTCCTACCTTTACCTCTTTTCATTTTAAACACTCTCTATAAAGTTGTGGATCACTAGGATTAGTATGTAGTTTCCATAAGATACATGGTTTTCAAGACATATTTTACATCATTTCTTAACAAAGAAAATGCTTAGCGCCCGCTAAGCTCCTTTACTTATTGACATAAACAAAATATTAGACCCTAGGCTCAGATGTTTCTAATTTTGAAAATAGTCGTACAGTAACACTAACTGCAAGTCTATGATCACTAGCCTTATTATGTATCCAAAATAGCATGTTTGAAATTTCCATGTGGCACATTTTAATCGGATAATTAATTTAAATTAGCAAACACTATATATAAAAATGTAGAAATCGATTTTGATAAAGAATGGAATGTAAATGTATGTATATTATTCTATTAATCTTCAAAACTATGTTTAAGATTTATTTCTTCTATTTCTTTTAATATATTTGTTTGATATGCTTAGTTCAATTATATGTTGCATAATATATTTGTTATTATGTTTATATTATTATAGGCTATAGACAATGAAAAATGTTTAGTTTTTAATTCTTAAACCATGGAAAAGTAAAAATAGGGAAATTCAAATTCCCCAACATTTTTAGATATTTAAAATTTCAATAGCCCGTCCTTTTGCTTTTAGAGGGGTAAAGTTTCTGGATATTTGAAATTTTAATAGCATGCCCTTTTTATTTTAGAGGGGGGAACTGAAAATTTAATTTTTTTTTGTATCTCACTTTTTTTCTATTTTAAAAATTTATTTCGTGGAATGTGCTAAAAAAATTAATAAATACCTTGGAGAAATATTGAGTAGGGTTTTAGATTTTTTTGGTCAATCAAATAAGCATGTCTTCAAAATAAAAAAAAACGCGTGGACCTTTTATTGTAGGGATGAGTGTTCGAATCCCATTTTTTGCATTCGATTATAATCTTGTTCACAGAGAAAGCCACATAAAATAAGTTCAGAAAATATGGACACAAAGTATGCACACAAAGGAGGATAACAGAGGTTGCAAAAAGAATCATGATGATTGTTTGAATGAGATAGTAGATGGATGTTTCATAGACAACATAAAGCATGAAATAATCCCAGATATTACTAAACCAAGTATTTATAATAAAGGTGTACCTTTTTATTATTACAGGATCTATTAGTTTCTCTGTAGTCGACTGGCTCATGTGTTTTTCACGACAGTCCAATCGTGATCCACACAGTCCCTTCTTTGTCCTACAGAATCATGCTCCATAGTCAAGCCTTGATTTCCAGTTGCTTTTGATCTCCATGCCAAACTGCCTTATTCTTCATGAAAAATCACTTTTTTCATTAACGAAATTTCTTTTAATCACTTTTCTACTCTAGTATTTATCTATGTTTAATGCTTTCCTATTTCTGCCATCTATGTCTATCTTTGGCTATTTTTTGGAATTTTTCATTCTCGTTCCTGTGATTGTTTTTTAGGATAATGATAGCTTCTAGAAAAATCCCCTTATTTTTAATATTATTTTGGTTAGGAGAACCAAAAATGGTTTAATGTTGCTCATTAAGATGATGTAAATAAAGTGTTAGTGAAAATCATAAGCACCCCCGGATGTTTTCTCTGATTTCTAGTTTAATAATAGACATCCAGTGTGACTGCACAACATTGAATCTTTTCCCCAAGTGTGGGACTTGTAGAAATGGGAAAAGAATCTCAAAATCAAAGGCCAGTTTCGTCACTCCTTTGATCAGGGATAAGCATGAAATTTGCAGAGGTTTAATACTAGATCCTACTCTAAATTCCAAGGAGACAGAGATAAAGGATGAGGAAGAAATAAAACTAAGTGAAAGTGGTGATACACCAAGGGAGTGGTGAACATTTACTTTGCAAAATTTACATAGATCATAAGAAATACAACAAAAAATATGCATAGATTGCTAGAATGTAATGAGAGATCAAAAGACAATGATAAACACATGAAAGGATTGGGAAAAAATTCAATCATAGAACATACATTATCATTTCTCAAATTCAATACAATGCATTACAATGGCTAGGATGCAAAAAACATGCTGTAGTCTATATGAGAGGTATGAAACTCTACAAATCCACTTGCTGAGGAAGGAAAGAGAGCTTGCAAGATCAAAATATGTCCAACCCCTTACAAATGACCCAAATTTGGCTTTTAATGGTCAAGCAGAAGGAGAGAAAGTAAAAAATGTAGGCAAAATGGATTTATGAATTCAACCACCAACCAGATTCCTCAAATTTTACCTACAGAGTGATGGGCTTCATGGAAAAACCCATACTTAGAAGTAAATTGTTTTGTAGATAAAAAAAAACAACCATACTTCATTAAATTTGGTAGTTGAAAGTCAATTCTACTTTTTTTCTGTGCTAGGGACATTTCTCCATTTTTCTCCCAAAATTCTTTGTCAAAATAAAAAATTGAACCCTCCATCATGTAGATAATTTCACCATCTTTCCAATGACACTAAGAACATAAAAATCTGAGTTTTGGATCAAAAGTTATGCCACTTTGAATATTTAGGGAAAAATAAGGCAAAAATTGGGTTGGCGGGATGAAAGTTTAAATTTTTCCCTTTTTGAAATTTGGGAAAATTTTCCCAAAAAGTTTCACCCCCCACCACTCCGATGCCATGTGGCATGTCTTGATTCACTTGCGGGATTCACTATGATCATTTTACACCCTTTTGAGATTCTTTGGAAAATTTTCCAAAAAATTTCTCCGCTTCCGTCGGTCCTGAGGCCACATGTCACCTTTCTATCATTGGCGGGGCCCCGCTCTCAAATTTTTCATTGACTGCCTGACCCTTCCCTGAATAGGAAACATGGTACCTTTCTATTAGTGTGGGCCTGAACTCCAAAATTTCCTCTTGACACCTGGTCACCCCTTTTGAATTTCTTGGCCACATGGACACGTGGCATGCTTTGATTGGCGCGGGCCATCGTAGGGCAGAGTTTATTTGCCATTTGCCACATTTTGGAAAAATGGAAAAATTCCCTCCATGCCTCCACCTCCTGCTAGTTTGAGGACACATGGCCATGTATCCTCATTCACTGGTGGGCCTTTGGGCCGAGATTCTTCCTTTGTCGCCAATTTTGGAAATTTCTCTAACTTCTCCCCGCCGATTTGATCTCTGATGCCCCCCATGGACACATGTCCTCTTTCTATTGGCTGGTGGGCCTTCAGGCCAAAATTTCCTTTTGCATGCCCCGCTATTCCTTAGTGAAAATTTCAAATTTACCTCCACTCCCACCATTTCCACCGGTGACGTGGCACTTTCTGATTGGGCGCGGACCTCCCTAGGGAAAATTTCCCTCCCAAACTCCGTCGAGCCATAACTTGCAAAATACAAGGAGTTAGAGGGAAAACTTTACCTTTCTAGAAAGCAGAGAAGATTCTCTATCAAATGAAACCATTTCCAAAAATTTTGAGTGCCTGAAAAGTGAAAAAATTCAACTGAGGCACAAGGAAGGAAGGAATGAAAGGAAGTTAGCCAAAAATGAGCAAGGGGCTTATTTTGGATAACAATTTTGGTGACTCAGAGGGGGCATCTGCCTACTGGATGAAGTTACCAGTTTCTTGAAGCAATCCATTGGGCATGGAGTCATCAAATTAACTACTTGGTACCCCCAACTCATTAGAAAAATTTTCAAGAAGAAAGATTGTGAGAGTAGAACATCACTTGATCTGGAACATGGCCTGTAAAAATGCATCCTTGGGACAACAAAGCTTGTGCCAAAGCACTTAGGGAAATGGAAAACTAAGCTACAACAAAACAATGTGCACAAGCACTTGGAGGAATGAAAATCTAAGCTAATATGTACAAGGTGGAGAGCTTCCTTTCTAGTAGCAATGCTTTAGATGGATTCCATTAACTGGAATCTGCAGTTCTTCACCATCCAATGTAGACAATTGGAAGGCATTGTTGTTCTTACATTTTGTGACCATGTAGGGGCCACTCCAAATGGCATCAAAACTTTGAATGCCTTCCTGGCTTTGCTCGGTCTACATCCCATTTCAACACTAAATCTCCAACTTGGAAGGTTCTAGCCTTGGCTTTCCTATCAAAGGTCCTCTTGATCAAGGCTTGGTCCTTCTCCATTGCTTGGGCTACATGTTCTCTGATTTCTTGGAGCTCCATCAATTCTACATATCTAACCTCCATGGGTTCAAACTCCAACAACTCCAATTGCTTCATGAGTTCCAATGTTGGCAACTCAAGTGACATGGGCAAGATTGCCTCTCTTCCATAAACAAGTCTGAATGGAGAGTTACCTGTGGATCTCTTGGGAGTTATCCTATCAGCCCACAAGGCTGATTTCAATTTGGTGTGCCAAGTCCTCTGATTTTCATCAAGAGTCCTCTTGATGATCCTTAACAAGTTCTTGTTGGTAGACTCAGCTTGGCCATTACCTTGAGGGTAATAATTTGATGAAGTGCTCAGATAAATCCCATTTTTAACAGCCCATTCAGTTACCTTTGATCCTATGAATGCCAAAGCATTATCTGATATTATAGTGGCAGGTATACCAAATCTGGTTACTATCCCCTCATAGAAGTCTAGAATGCTAGATTCATTTGCTTCTTTAAGTGTCACTGCCTCAGTCCATTTGGTGAAGTAGTCTGTTGCTGTTAGAATCCACTTGTGTCCTTGGCTTGAGTTTGGGTTAATGACTCCAATGAAGTCCAAACCCCATTGCATGAATGGTTGGTCAACTGAAATTGGGTGCAATGGAAGGGCAGCTAATCTCTCCTTGCCTGTGAAGAATGCACAATTTTTGCACCTCTTGATCCATGCATAACAATCACCAAAAACCTTGGGCCAATAATAGCCAGCCTTCATAATCTTGAGGGCTATCACTCTTGGAGAAAATGGCCCCCAGCTGATCCACCATGGAACTCTTCTAGCATTCTATTAATTTGGTTTGTCCCAATGCATCTCAGCAGCACTCCATTTACATCCTTCTTGAACAAAACACCATCAACAAGTGCATATGGGACAGCCTGCAATCTGAAGTGTCTTCTCTTGGTTTTGTTCATCTCTGGAGGGCATAGGCCTGTTTGTAGGAAGTGCATTATGTCTTGGGTCCAGCAAGGAGTGAGGACACTATCATTCTCTTCTTGAACACCTCTTTGTTCTTGGTTGTCTTGCAATGCCAAAACAACATCCTTCTCATTGCTTGCTTCCATTGATTTGCTCAAGACCAGTTGTTCACATAATCCCTTTCCTCAGACCAGCTTGGTGACTTTGATCTCAATGTCATACTCCATGACACGAGTAATCCACCCTGCACGTTTTTCATTTAGGTCTTTGTTGAGGAGGAAGTCCTTAACTCCCACATGAGAAACCACAGTTGAACCTTGTTATTTGAAACTAGATGCTTAAATTTCTTCAAGCTCCTAATCACTGCAAGAACATGCTTCTCAATGAAAGAATATCTCACCTCATAGTCCTCCAGGATTTGGCTAAAGAAGGCAATTGGCTGCTCTGCATTTTCTTTGTTCTGCTGTACTAAAATTGCAGAGATTGTATCATCACCTCCAAATGCATAAAGGATAAAATCCTTGGAGAAATCTAGGTTAATGAGAGTTGGAGCTTGTGAGATAGCCTCTTTGATTGCCTCAAAACTTGCCTTACCTTCAGCTATCCATTTGAAAGCCATACTTTTCTTCAACATCATGGTTATTGGCTTGACAAGGGCTACAAAATCTGGAACAAACCTCTGAACAAAATTGATTCTTCCCAAGAAACTTTGAAGGGCCTTCTTATGACTTGGTAATGGCAGTGCTTTTATTGCTTCAACCCTCTCTAGATCAATTGCTAATCCTTCTTTGGAAACAATGTGGCCTAGGAGCTTTCCCTCATGAGCTAGGAAAATACATTTCTTGGGATTCAAGGATACCCCAAATCTTCTACATCTTTGGAACACTTGTCTCAAATGAAAGAGATGATCTGCTGCACTTTTAGAAAATACAGTAATATCATCTAGATATATCAGCACCATTTTGTTGATCAATCCCTTGAACACCATATCCATTTCCCTTTGGAAGGTAGCTCCAGCGTTGGACAACCCAAATGGCATTTTTCTATATGCATAAGTCCCCCATTTGGTGGTGAAGGCTGTTTTGAACTGATCATCCTCCTTTACCATGATCTGATTATACCCTGAATAACCATCTAGCAATGAAAACCTCTCAGAGCCAGCAACAACTTGCAAAATCTGCTCCATAGAGGGAAGTGGGTAATGATCCTTGAGGGATGCTCTATTCAAATCTCTAAAGTCTACACACAATCTGATTTCTCCACTCTTCTTTCTAACTGGAACCAAGTTTTCTACCCAACTAGAATGCTTGATGGGAAATATGATACTTGCCTCTATTAACTTATTCAATTCCCTCTTCATGAGAGGCTCCATGTGTGGATTGACTGGCCTTTGTTTTTGCCTGATGGGCTTAGCACTTGGATCCAATTCAATTGTATGTTGAGCTAGCTTGGGATTGAAACCTCTCAAGTCTTCATAGCTCCAAGAAAATACATCCAGGAACTCTTGGAAAAGTTTCATGAACTCATACCTTTCTTGCTTGGTTGCCACTTTACCAATTTGAAGTGATTTGCCTTCTCCCACTGAGATGGGCACTGAATCTTCTCCCTTGACTTGGATGTTTTCTTTCTCTTTCCTAAATTGATCATTAGGATTAAAAATGGACTCCAAAGTGACAAGTCCTTTTGGCAGTTTGTTTGTTCTCAGCTGTACCACTTGATCACCATACTGTTGTTCTAACTTTTCCTGATTTTTGGCTGAGAACTCAGCTTCTTCTTGCAAGAAATTGATGATTTGTTGGTCACTTTCAAACACTTGCCAACTTACATTATTGTCTGGCACTGATGGCCTCACAATCACATGAATGCTTGGCTGCACTTTATCTTCCTTGATACTTTCCACAACATCAAAGGCTGCCCCAACTGCTGCAAGTCTATCAGCAGCTTGGTTTTCTTTCCTAGGGATGGAATTGATGCCAAAGCCTTCAAAATCATCAATGAGGTCCCACACCCTATTCTTATAACACTTGAGCAGGTCATTTTTGGCAGCATGCTTGCCCTCTAACTTGATTAACAATCAGCTCACTGTTGCCAAAGACTTGTAAGTTTTTTATACCTCTTTTCCTTGACCAATGCAATCCTTGTATCAAAGCTTCATATTCAGCAGTGTTGTTAGAACATGCAAACTGAAATCTAAAGGCTGAATAATACTTAATGCCTTGAGGTGAAACAAGCATAGCTCCCCCACCTGCACCTTGTCTACTTCTTGATCCATCAAAAAATAGCTGCCATACCTCATTGTCATCCTTATGGTCTGGCTTGGTGATGCTAGGAATAGACTGATTTTCTTCATGTATGCAATAAAATCCTAGTTCAGATTCCTCTATTTCTTGGTAGGGATCAAAAGCATGCACCTTGCTTGCCCATTCATCAAGAGTCAAATCTGGGATGCTTCCAACTTTGGTGTCAGCTTCATCCGTGCTTGGATAATCCTCTTGATCAAATGCTGAACAGTTGGCATTGATTTGGCTTGGAGTATGAGGCTCAATGTGAAATTTTGCAATAGGTTCAGACCTGATTGTGGCCTTAGTTCCATATCTTGTTCTAAACAACATGTGTGACCAATCAACAGATAAATAGCCTCCAATTCTAGCTGTGAAATCCCTTGACAAACATAGGGCAAAAAGTGGTGGTAAATCTATCACTGAGACATCTTGCAAAATAGTGACATTGGGGCATGCATGCAAAGTAAGGCTCAAATATTTAATTACTCCCACTATTGTTACTACTGTCCCATCCAGTTGCACCACTCCTTTGGATATGATTTCATATTGGAGACCCAGCTGATCAGCTATTTGCTTGGGCATTACAGAACTACTTGCCCCAGAATCAATCATACAATTGTGTACTAGTTTATCCCCAATGATCAATGAAACATAGAATGGAGGGGGCTTCAAAAATTTACCTTGCTGTCCTCCAAGTTTCCCCTCAGGCTGAGTAGCATTTGTGAGTACCTTCTCTTGCATATGAGCTTGTTGATTTGAAGTTGACCAATTCTTCATGGCAGCTTGTAGAAGATCCCTTTGGCCTGGGATGGATAGTGATTCCCACATAGATATATTCACATTTGTCTTCTTCATTTGTTCAATGATGCTAAATGGGGATGAAACATCTCTTTTCTGCCCCCTAGCCTGCACACTCTTTTCTTGTACATGGGCTGCAACAACTGGCATTTGAGCTGGTCTAGAAGGTGGCTTGGGCTGTCCTTGCATGTTTGGAACTGCATTTTTCTTGTCAACACTTTGTGGAGTGGTGGAAGGTTGTGGATCACCTAGAGCCAATGACTGCCCTTCACCAATATTCCTCTTCTTTGACCTTGTGTTAGCTGCTACATTCTGAGAAATTGCTTGATTCATACCACAAAAATCCTCAGCTTGCCAATTCACAAGTGTAGTCTCATTTGGAGTTGTATTTTGCTGGGATGTTCCTTGTTGTTGGTTTGTTTCTTGGCTCACCTCACCCTCTACACCAGTTGTTGTCACCATCAAGGCTTGGTTCAAAGCACCATTGAAGCACATAGACTGGTTGTGAGGTTCATTGCATGGGAAACACCACTCATACTCTTGTGCTATATTATTTTGCACTGGCACTAAGGCTTTAGAGGTAGATGCAACATTGGGATTATAGGGCTGAAATGGTCTATTGGCAGGAGGCCTTACTTGATTTTGATTTGCAGTTGGATTGGGTGGCCTATTAGGCTGATATGGTTGCCTATTAGGCTGAGCTTGAGACTGATAAGAAGGTCTAAAACCTTGGGCTTGCTGCCTCTTGAGTGTAACCAGCTCATTGCCTAAATTTTGTAATTATTTCATGACTTCTTGAAGTTCATTTGAGGCACTAGAGGATGAAGTAGAAGTTTCATTTGAACTCTGATTTCTAGGAGTGGGAATAGGAGCTAAAGTAGGTGCTTGACTAGTGCTTGGACTTTCCAAGTTTGGATACAAGGGCATGGGAGGCCTAGGAGCCAGCTTACCAGCTTGAATCAGACAATTTTCAGCCCTAATGGCAATGCTATAAGCTACAGGTATAGTTGTACCTCCCATGGATTGAATTAACATAGAAATATCAGAATTTAAAGCTTTGAGATAGTATAGAAAAGCACCTTCAGCTGTTGGCCTTACTGCCACTGGGATTCTATCCCATGTCCTTTGAAATCTGAAGTTGAAGTCTGTTAGCTGCTCATTGGGAGCTCTCTTGATAGTTGTCAATTGTTCTAGTAGAGACAAATTATCTCCCTTTTCTCCAAACTACTCATGGAGAGCTATGCACAACTGGTTCCAATTTTGGATAGAGCCTTCCCCAAGGCTCCTAAACCATTGCAAGGCTTTCCCTTTGAATGAAGATGCCAGTAATTTGACAGCAATTTACATCTCAACAATCTCATGGATTGCACAAACATTAGCAATGTCTTTAACATGGTCACCAGGAGTGGTCTGATTTTCTCCAGTGAAATATGGAATGTTCTTCAATGCTGCAACTGGAACTGGATTTTTTGCATTGAGAGAAAGTGGGCTGCTACCAGTGAGCTTGACATAAGGGTTGTGTTGTGCCATTCTGATTGGCCTGAGAACCCTTGTTGATTGGGTGAAAGGTCTACCAGGTGGAGGAGTTGATAGAGTCCTGTTTGGTGGAGATGGAGACCTTTGAATTCTTCTTCCCCTCTACCTTCTTCCTAGGGATAGCTGCAGATACTCAGACAACCCTTCTTCTCTGGCCCTTGACCTTGTGTTGATCCTTCTCATGAATTTTCAGACTTGGACTGCTAAAACCAGTTGATTTTTCCTTTTGGGAGTCACCAGATGTGCAGATCAGGGCTCTTTTCAAGCAAGAAATTACAACAAAAGCACATCAACTTTGTTGCAATGAAGATGAAGACCTCTAAGGTCCCACCGGGCATGCCAAAACTATTAGTGCAAATCAGCAGCACCCCCTGGATGTTTTCTCAGATTTCTAGTTTGATAATGGGCATCCAGTGTGATTGCACAACATTGAATCTTTTCCCCAAGTGTGGGACTTGTAAAAATGGGAAAAGACCCTCCAGATTAAAGGTTGGTTCCTTCACTCCTCTGATCAGGTGTATGCATGAACTTTGTAGAGGTTTAATACTAGATCCTACTCTAAATTCCAAGGAGATAGAGATAAAGGATGCAGAAGAAATAAAACTAAGTGAAAGTGGTGATACACCAAGGGAGTGGTGAACATCTACTTTGCAAAATTTACACAGATCATAAGAAATACAACACAAAATATGCACAGATTTCTAGAATGTAATGAGAGATCAAAAGACAATGATAAACACATGAAAGGATTGGGAAAAATCAATCACAGAACATACATTATCATTCCCAGGTTCAATACAATGCATTACAATGGCCAGGAGGCAAAACACATGCTGTAGTCTATATGAGAGGTATGAAACTCTACAAATCCACTTGCTGAGGAAGAAAAGAGAGCTTGCAGAGAAAAAATATGTCCAACCCTTTACAAATGAGCCAAATCTGGCTTTTAATGGTCAAGCAGAAGGAGAGAAAAAAAAAACGTGGGCAAAATGGATTTATGAATTCAACCACCAACCAAATTCCTCAAATTTCACCTACAGAGTGATGGGCTTCATGGATGAACCCATACTTAGAAGTACATTGTTCTGCAGATCAAAAAAATGACCATACTTCATTAAATTTGGTGGTTGAAAGTCAATTCTATGTTTTTTCCATGCCAGGGATGTTTCTTCAATTTTCTCCCAAAATTCTCCATCAAAATACAAAATTGAACCCTCCATCATGTAGATAATTTCACCATCTTTCCAATGACACCAAGAACATGAAAATATGAGCTCTGGATCAAAAGTTATGCCCCTCTGAAGATTTAGGGCAAAAATAGGGCAAAAAATGGGTTGGCGGGACGAAAGTTTAAAATTTTCCCCTTTTTGAAATTTGGGAAAAATTTCCCAAAAATTTCCCCCCCACTCTGATGCCACGTGGCACATGTCTTGATTGGATGGGGCTTCCTGGTCCCATTTTACGCCCTTTTGGATTTTTGGAAAATTTTCCATTGGAACTCCACGCTCTACTGCTCTTATGCCACGTGTCATCTTTTTATTTGCTGGTGGGGGCGGGCTTCCAATTTTCCATTGACTCTGACCATTGCCCCGAATAGGACACGTGGCACCTTTCCATTGGCATGGGCCTAAACTCCAAGCATTTCCTCTGACGCCCCCTTAAGATTTTTGTCGGCCACATGGACACGTGGCATGTTTCTGATTGGCACGGCCATCGGGAGGCAGAGTTTTATTGCCATTTTCCACACTTTGGAAAAATGGTTAAATTCCCCCTGCACCTCCACCTCCCACCATTTTATGGACATGTGGCATCTCCTCATTGGCTGTGGGCCTTTGGGCCGAAATTCTTCATTTGCGCCAATTTTGGAAATTTTCCAACTTCTCCCGCCGGTCCGACCTCCGAATGCCCCATGGACACGTGTCGCCTTCCTATTGGCTGGCGGGCCTTCGGGCCAAAATTTTCCTTTGCATGCCCCAACCAAATCCTTGGTGAAAATTTCAAATTTACCTCCGCTCCCGCCATTCCACTGCTGCCACGTGGCGCTCTCTGAATGGTCCACAGACCTCCCTAGGGAAAATTTCCCTCCAAAACTCCACCGAGCCATAACTTGCAAAATACAAGGAGTTAGAAGGAAAAATTTACCTTTCTGGAAAGCTGAGAAGATTCTCTATCCAATGAAACCATTTCCAGAAAATTTTGAGTGCCTGAAAAGTGAAAAAATTCAACTGAGGCACAAGGAAGGAAGGAATGAAAGGAAGTTAGCCAAAAATGAGCAAGGGGCTTAAACACATTATATATGCAATAATATGATTAAATATAATTTTAATCAATATGAATTTTATAATTAACATATTCTTCCTTTTGAGATCTCTAATCTATGCCAAAAATTAACATAGCTTTGAGGCTTTTATGATATAATTGGTTGTTTCGACAACCTATTTACGAAACTCCAATTCTATTTCGAATTACATACATGATTCTACATGTATATTTATATATCCATTATATAAATTCTAGATTTATTTGTTATCATTTTTATCTTTTCAATATGATTTTTTTCTATGAATAAACTCTACCATAGGAAAAATATCTACCCTAGTGTCCGCTAGGGTATAATTCTAATTTGAAAAAAGCATTCGTATTCATTGGCCCCTCGCGGATCAGTTGTTTTTATATAGGCAACACATCATTTTTTGTTACTAGTGATAGATTTTGTTCTTTTCCGGTTGTTATATTCACAAAGATTAACAATTTAGGTTTATAAAACAACTTCATTATGAACATGATATATTTATCTTTAAGAATATATTAGCTCCCGCTAGGATACAATGAGTAGATGACGTTGTATGTAAAATTTTGTTTTATAGATTCCCATACTCAATTCCAAGTTTCCATATTTTTTTCATAACTAAAAAATAATTCTTCTAGAATCTTGTAAGAACTAGATAAAACTATACGTTTAACTATATATGATATTAAAGATATGATTTTACATGTATATTTATGTATCCATTATATATACACCAGATTTATTTGTTATCCTTTATAGATTTTCAATATGATTTCTAGAAAACATTAAGAATTTATATGTATAACATTTATGAACATGATATATTTACCTTTAGGAATGGCTTAGCGACCACTAGGGTGCAACGAGTAGATCACGTTATATTTAAAAAATTGTAGTATATCTTCTTGGTCGGTGGTCCAAGTTTCTTTTCTTATCCTAAATGTAAAAATATTTTGCCTTTAAGTATAGCTTAGCAGCTACTAGGGTACAACGAGTCCAAGTCTATACGTATACTATTATATAAATTCCAAATTTATTTTTTACCATTTATATAAACTCATTTTTGAATATGATCTAAATGAAAAATGATGCATACTCTAGTAACCTATAGGCTATAATTCTTATTTGGATGAAGTCTTTGTTTACCTTTGTGGACTCAAGGATAGGTGAATTTTGTTATAGGCAACACACTTTTTTGGGTAAAGTGATTGATTTATTATTTCTCTCGTGTTAAACATGATATGTTATTTTTAGGAAACACATTTTTTTGGGCCAAGCGATCACTTTCCTTACAACTAAGAATATCTTAGTAGCTGTTAAGATTCATCGAGTATATCACATTGTATTGCATTAAGACCTTACGGTGGGTTTGATTCAATAAATTAAATCAAGTATTTCTAGGTACTTCCACAGTATAATATTTTGAGCTTAGTGGGCGCTATAATCTATCAAGGTACCCAATTATATTTTGAGCTTAGCGTCGGCTAGCTTATGAAACAACGTAATTTTTGGATCTTAGTAGTCTCTAGGTTTCACTAAAAGAAAGTAATATATTATAAGCATAACGACTGGTAGGTTATGTAACATAATAATACAATCGTAGTGAATACTGATGTTAAGAGCTTAGCTTCTGCTAGGTTATTCCATAACATATTATTTGGGTATTCAATTCACTAGGTTATGTATCGTAAACATAATATGTTATTTTAAATTAAAATATTTCGAGCTTAGCGCCTGCTAGGTTATGCTACCCTATAATCATTGGAACCTAGAGGTAGTTAGGATTTAAACACTAAATTGAGGTATTAAGAGTTTAGTGTCCATTATGTTATGCCATAATATAACCCAATTATATTTTGAGTTTAGCATCTGCTAGCTTATGACACAACATAATATTTGGATCTTAGAATTCTCTAGGTTTTAGTAAAAGAAAGTAAGATATTATAAGCATAACGACGGGTAGGTTATGCAACATAATAATACAATATTAGTGAATACTAGTATTAAGAGCTTAGCGACCACTAGGTTATTTTACAACATATTATTTAGGTATTCAATTCACTAGGTTATGAATCACAAACATGATATGTGATTTTAAATTAAGATATTTTGATCTTAGCACCCACTAGGTTATGATACCATATAATCATTGGAACCTAGTGGTAGTTAGGATTTAAAAACTAAATTTAGATATTAAAAGATTAGCGACCGTTTCTAGGTTATTCCATATTATAACCCAATTATATTATGAGATTAGAGCCCGCTACCTTATGACACAACATAATATTTAGATCTTAGAAGTCTCTAGGTTTCAGTAAAATAAAGTAAGATTTTTTTATTTTTTAAACGCTTTTGACTGGAGCTTTGAACTGGAGGGTTACGGGACCCCACCCTTATAATAATAAACTGAACAAGATCTAAGAAAAACAAAAAAACCAAAACCCCACAAAATGGAGCACACCGATGAAAGAGACATGCTAAAAGAACTAATGGAAGATCCAAAACGAACATGGAAACACATGGCCAGAACCAAAAATGAGCCGAAAGAGAGATTCAAACATCAACAGATGGAGCCACCACCCCTTACGATGGCCCGTGAGTGGATCCATCCAAGTCACCGAGCTATGCCACTGTCGTTGATCCCCTGACATCCACCTTGCCACGACCTATGCCACGAGAAGCTAGGCCAACCGACTACGTAGCCTTACTAAGAAAGAGTTGAAAGGATGCCCTGACATGATCTTGAAGCACATTAAGATGATAAATGGCCAAATCAATTGGAAAATGAGCTTCAAAAATATTTAGAGGAGGTAATTGATTGGGGTGTCCAATCCGCCATACCAGAAAAGGGCATGCACATTCTCAACATAGAGGAGTATTTATTGCCAATCCAATTAACCCCACATCTGAAGCCAATTACCTGTGTGTCCACCTCTTCTACCCAAAGTAAAGGGTCAAGGATATGACACCTGACTAATTCCTCACTCAATCTGACTCTGTGGACTAGATAAATAAATTATTCTACAATGGCCACGACATCGCATCATGACCAGATGAAGTAGGAGATAATTGGAGATGAATACAATGACTAATTTTGAATCATCCCATGCCCTGTGTGATTCCTACGAATAGGAATCACATAACATACACTCAATAGCTTCAACCTTGTATACTGAATCATATCAAAAAAACCTGTTGGAGGCTCCTGTGGGAAATGGCTGAAGAGAAATTCATTTCTCACCGCTCACTATGTAGAGTGATGAATGGAATACCCAAAAAACCCATATTATGCAAGCCCAAGAACGAAAAGAAGGAAGAGTGAGGAGAGGAAATCCAACTTCCATATAAAATACAGGTTGGCGCTGGCCACTATTAATGCTGCAAGCTAAATTTGTGTCACCCTTTGTGAGAAATTAAGTCAACCAAGAAATTCCAATCTTTAGAGTTATTCGAAATCAATGCAACATCTAAGCCATCGATTTCCACATTAGCAAGAATATCAGTGGAGTTATTTTCTTTCCTTAGACATTATTAATGCTCCAAATTTGAATTTTACCTAGCCAAAACATAATAACATGATCTTAGTCAATACTAGTATTAAGAGCTTAGTGACAGCTAGATTATTCCACAACATATTATTTGGGTATTCAATTTGTTAGGATATGTATCGTAATCATGATATGTTATTTTAAATTAAGATATTTCAAGCTTAGCACCTGCTAGGTTATTCTACCCTATAATCACTATAACCTAGCAATAGTTACAATTTAAAAACTAAATTGAGGTATTAAGAGCTTAGCGCCCTCTAGGTTATGCCACAATATAGTATCAGGGTATTCAATTCTCTAGATTATGTATCGTAAACATTATATGTATCGTAAAGAAGATATATATAAATTAGATGAATTCATTATATTATTTTAAGATTTTAAACTAGGATATTTCAATGATAAGTCTTGAAAAAAGTACATGGGGAACCAGTCCATGATAAGTCTTCCAGTAGTGGAATCCCAAGATGATTACAAGTAGTTTATCTTACTAAATATATGCCAAAATATAGGAAAGAGTTGTAATCAACTTCAATTCACCCACAAATACTTCCTATATCTATACACTTCACTATACAGATAGTCATTCCAGTCTTAATAAAAAACTAAAGACAAATTTATTCAGGAAATATTAGGTCGTTTGGCCTCTTGGCTCCACCTCATTGATGATCTTGAAATCCGCATCCCCTTTACTCTGATAAGAGAAGGAGGACAAATCGACACAAAATTCTGGCATTTTCACTTTAGTGTAAGCAAGGATTTATATAACCTAATTTTATGCAACTTCCTCCAGACCACACGTAATCACCTGCATCCCCTGCGTCAAGGTATGAAAATGATACTGAAGGCTGACTAGAGCCTCTTCAAACTAATCATTATCCTTATGCAAGATAAGCTTACCCCAAAGAGTTCGAATAATATGTTTTCCATGTTCTAAGACCTTGAGCCATGTCAAAAACGTTCCTCTACCCTTTGGACTAGTTTCAGGTCAAACATTAGCTTGCACGTATGCTCTCACAAATATCACCATCATCATCTTCTTCAAATTTCTCCATGACCGACCAAACCTTCATCGAGCCAATTATTCAGAGTCTGCACTCCGAATTTTCACATCCATCCAAGAAGTAAATGTTTCCCCAACGTCCTTTCCTATCATAGATCTCTGCCTCTTCTTGCTAGGACCACACTTCATGCTACCCAAGAAATCACCAACATCCCATGTCACCATCACAGAGAGAAAGGAAGTACAATGACCAAAGATGAAAAGTGGAAAGGGGTAGTTAAATTTCCAGCCATCGCTGGAGATATAAAGCCACTAGTGAACAACACACGAAAGGAGGTAAGTGTGAAAGTACCGAAGACCATCGATTAGATATCCTTATCATAAATATCATTCTTCCCATTAATACTCTTAAATTCCCAATGCCATCCTACATGTTGTGTGCGTATAACCCTTAATCGATTATCGTCTATCATATGAATGCAAACTATCGATGTGATAAATGACCATTAAAGCTATATATGTCATATCTTCTTGTCACCACCAAAAAAAGGTTACCCCTCAAAATAATCTAACAATTTTTATTAAAATCTTATAAGTTGCTACATTTTTACAAATTAAAGTAAGTTGTTTAAATGAGCTTATCAACCTCTAAGTTAATCAACCACGTTAGCTTTGGAGAAACATGTATAGCAATCAAGATCTATATAAATTAGTCGACTTTATTGTATGATTTTAAGATTTCAAATTAAGATATTTCAATCATAACACCCGCTAGTTTATGCAACCAAAAAATATTTGTCAGCCTATCGGTGGTTAGGATTTGATAAATTAAATTAAGATATTTTCAACATTGTGGCCACTAGGTTATGCCACAACATAATATTAAGATCTTAGTAGTCTTTGGGTTTCAACAAAAGAAAGAGATAACTTAAGAATATAAATATTTTGAGCTAAAAAATCAATAGTATTTAACAAACAAAATAAATGACATTGACTTTGGAGATCCTTATAGCAATCAAGACCAATATAAATTAGTTAAAAAATTTGTATGCATTTAAGATTTGGAATTAAGATATTTCGAGCTTAAACCCCGCTAGAGTTATGCTACCACATAATATTTGGATACTACCGGTGGTTTCAAATACTTTGAGCTTAGCAGTCCAGTAGCCTTTGCCACAACATATTATTTGGAGATTGAATTCACTAGATTTCAATACTTCATAGTTACAATATTTTACAGCAGTTATCAAATTACATGAATATATTTATAACTTAGCTGACGCTACTTTAAACAATGACATAATATATGGATGTTATAATCTATAGGATTAAACAAATTAAATTAACATATTTTTAACTAAGTGGAGACTAGGTACTTCCACAATATATTATTTCAAGCATAGTGGTTGTTATCATTTAAAATGTTACTGAATGATATTTTGATCTTAGCGTCGACTAGATTATGACACAACATAATATTTTGTGCTGTAGCACTCACTAGTTTTAAACAAAATAAATAAGATATTATTAGCTTAGTTATTGGTGGGTTACGCCAAAACATACTATTTAGATCTTAATGGTATTTAGCAAATTTGAATCAACATAGTTTGACCTTAGTGGTTGTTAGGTACTTAAACAATATATTATTTTGATCGTCACGACCACTAGGTTTTGCCAAAAAAAAATTATTTTAGTGATTTCATCACTAGGTTTTAATAATTCATAATTAAGATATTTTACAACATCTAGAAAATTAGAGGCAGATATTCATAACTTTTATAGTGCTAAACCCACAATATAATATTTCGAGTTTAGTTTTTGCTACCACCTAACTAGTAAGAGAATTACATTTTGATATAAGACAACAGATACGTAATGACACACCATAAAATTATTGGATCTTGGTTGTCACTAGGTTTTATCAAAATAATGTAGGATACTGTCATCTAAGAAGCCTACCAGGTTATACAAAGACATAAAATTTAGAGCATAGCCATCTTAAGGATGCAAGAAAACTCATTAAGATATTAGGATCTTATCCGCGACTACGATATGCCAAAACATAAAACTATTTAGAATTAGATTAATAGGGGGCTTTCCAAAATGATCCACATACTTTCACAAAAAATCCCTCACAGCCAGGTATTACAATGAAATAAGAAGAGAATAATCTTGTATGCAACAAAAAATAAAAACAACTAAGAAGTCCCAAACTATAAAAAGCTCAAATTACATTTTATGGATATTCATGAGAGTAACTGCTTCATCCTTAGCATCGGCAGTAGGGATTCCTTGAATTCCACTACCTTAATATATTCCAGGAAGTCTTCATTGATTTTCATCCAAATCATGTCCATGTGAATTTTCCATTCCTTGATAGTAGATACTGAGTGTAACATAATTTTTGATCACCTCGTGCAGATCAGCAGAGATATTCATTAAATGATCCTTGTGTTTCGAAGCTGCAGTGGGGGAGCCCTTTTTATCTAATAGATGAGAATCATGGTAAACCGAGGAGAGATCCTATAACACATACATAATTTTTAAGTCCATGTCAACTTCCATGCAAAAAGGTGGGAGGGAAATAGCACATGCTTCCGTGATCAGATGAGTTGAGTTAGATGTAGCCATTACAATGTTCAGTGGAGATGAGAGAAGAAGCCAGAGAAGTCATTGGAAATAGGTGGAGAGGAAGTAGTTGATGGGTTTGAAAGTAATTCAGAAGACCTTAGGAGAGTTCTCTAAGGTGTCTAGAGGGTTACGAGCCTGCTAGAGAAGATGAGGAAGATCTGAGAGTGAAAGAATGGGGGCTAATGATCATGATGCTTGAATCAGATTCAGAAGGGAGATGAAAGCAGTGGCGATGACAATGGACATAGGAAGATGGTTTTGGAAGAGGAGGGGGGGCACGATGTTGCTCACCTGGCTTAGAGGGGAAGTGCAAGATTTATTTTTAGGAAGCTTCCATTTTAAAAATAAAATACAAAAGACCTTGGTGTAGGAAAGGACCTTCATCTTCTATAGCCATTTTAAGGGACCTCTCAAGTGATTGAAATAGAAAATCCATAAATTTTACCTTTCAATCATGTCAAATATGCACAAGAAGAAAATTTTGAGGTCCATAGATCACTTTGTAGCATCGTTGTAGCGTGAAGTACCTCATCAATCTCTCAACAACCCTATCCCAAGTTTTTGGAAGTGAGTCTCGTTCATATACTCAAGTGATACATTGGATTTAATTTTCACCAGGATATAGGAAATCATCCATCTCCTCCTGAAGTGAGTATTTAAAATAAATGTCTCCCTCCATGCAGGGAGCCCCATCGCAACAACAATGGACTCTGGTCGAAATAAGAAATTCAATCTTTCCCACTTTGAATCTTCCTTTCTTCAAGGTTTCCAACACAATACAGGTTACTCAGACAATGTGACCAGAAAGTCTTTCCATAAACGACGTAACACCACCATTATGAAAAATATTCCATACTACCGGGTCAACCTTGACCTCTTCATAGGAAGAAGGCTCAATGTTTTTTCTGGTGCTACCCATAGTTAATGGGGTAATGTTGTGACATTTATTGCCAAAGGCCTCAATATAGATGATGCTTAAATAGAGATGTCGAGCACCTTCAATTCCAATATTCAACTCGTGTCTCCAATCTTTCTAATTGAATTTTGTCCTAATTATTAATAGTCATTAATTGATCTCATCTAGATCACACGAACACAGTCTATGAATATCATAAATTTCAAAAAAACTCCACAAATGCCTTATCCTCTTGCCACCGTCGAAAGAGGTTATTCCTCAACATAACCTAACAAATTTTAATCTTAGTTAATGTTCAACCAACCCCAACATTAATTATTTAATGTTCTTACAATTACTACATTTAGTGGAGGTTGAAGGTTTGAATGTTAGCAATATTAGATGTATTTAGTTAACATATATTATAAAGGAAGAATTTGCAAACAAAACGAAGCAAGGTGAAATAACTAACATTGCTAGACATGATTTTCATACTGTATAGATTATCAGACAACAAATCGTAAAGCAATATCTTATTAGAATTTCTTTATTGACACTTCTATTTGTTACATTTAGGATCTCCAAGGTTGTTCATTCTACACATGGAAATGACCTGGGTAAGCACATCGATGTTACAGTGAGCAAAAGAAACACTTGTGATAGGAATTATGTTTGATGATATTTGGTGAGAGGTGGTTTCACAAAACATTGTTTGACTAGAATAATATGGGGACGGTGTTGTCTCGAAAAAAAATTCATCCCCATGAGTCCTCCCCATCTCGGGGTCTAATTTCTTCAACGGAGAGTAACTGTGTTTAGTTCAAACCAAGATAAAATTAAATGTAGATATAATTACATGTACGTGGAAAGAATAATATCCTTATTGGGTTTTTGTTCCCTTACATGTACAAATTACATTCACAAATACAGGTATAATTACAAGTTACATGACAAGAATAATATACTTTTTCATATTTTAACTAGCCTCATGGATGTTAAAATTTCTTATATTGAACCCTTACTTGACTTTAGACTAGTGTGGGTATATATATTAACTTGAATAAATATTGTTTTGTTGCAGGTACAATCAATAGTTGGTTGTTTATATTACTTTAAGTGTAGTGGTCACTGTCATTTAACAAATTACTGAATGATATTTTGAAGTTAGTGTCCACTTTCTTATGACACAACATAATATTTGGATTTTTGTGGGCTCAGGGTTTTAACAAAATAAAGTGAGATATTATTATGATTTTAGTGGTCATTGGGATTTAAATAATTAAATCAACTTAGTTTGATCTTAGTGGGTGAATATATTTGAAGAATATAATATTTCGAGCTAAAGAGTCATTATCATTTAACAAGATAAAGAAAAACATGTTGATTTTAGTTTCCACTAGTATTTCCAGTGTTAATCTCGTAATGAACTTCCACCTGGTTGGAGGATTGAATTGATATAACAAAAAAGGTATAGTAGTTTGGGATTGAAGTGAAATTTATAACCTGTTTTTTAAATTTGTTACTGCTCAAACAAAAGTGCGACCAATGTCATGGATGTTAGAAGTTCTTATTATTGAAAGGATTGAAATATTTGTTAATTACTACAAAATTCCTTTTATGTTGTACTTATAATATGTTGTTGTTTGAATGAAAAATTATTGAACATGTTTCTAAAATAGTCTAGTGTGTTTTAAACATCCTAGATCAATTGCTTTCACAAAAACACTTTTCTTATATGCATTGATGGAGATCAATGACTACAATTATTAAGTATAACACGTGACATATCAGTTATTGAACCAAACATATTCATTATCAAAACATGTTTTTTCTTGCAAAGGATTTTTGGAGGAAAAATTAGACTAAGGATTAACTCCCCAAGGTCAACAACATGAAGACTTCCTACCTTAACTGGAATTGAAATGAAAATATTGGAGGACAAAATTTTTATTTATTTGAAATATTTGTTACTTACTGCAAAATACCTTTAATGTTTTACTTATAACATGTTTTTGTTTGAATGAAAGATATTGAACGTGTTTCTAAAATAATTTGATTTCTTTTAAACATCCTAGATCAATTGTTTTCGCATAAATTAATTTCCTAAATACGTTTATAGAGATCAATGACTATAGTGCATAAGTATAACACCTGACATATCAATTCTTGGACCAAACATATTAATTTTTCGAACATATGAAATCTTTCAAAGGATTTGTATATAAAAAATTTGATTAAGGATTTACTCACTAATGTCAACATATTTTTTTTGTTAGTTGTTCAGAATATGATTTTAACTCTAGAAAATGTGAGAAATGATATAATTAATAATTGGACCATAAGAAATATCCTTAAAGATACTAAAGAAATTTTCTGAAAGATTTTGATAAATGTAATTAATTATTCATACCCCTAGAAAGGGTAATAAATGTGTGGATTATCTTGCCAAATTGGGGGTTAAAGGTAGTAATTTTAAAGTGTGTGAGAGGGGAGATGATATCACCAATTTTATTAATCTAATTAAGAAAATTAGGTATGGATATGCTGGTGGTTGTTTTCTCTCATTGGGATATCATCCTTGTACTTATGGTCAACATGACCCTTCCCACGTGTAGGATATATGGCGGGATTTGTATTAATGTTTCTCTTACAATTCATTTTGGCCACTATTTCTTCCATTTTCATTCTCAGTGGACTAAAACCATGGGAGGTGGTCATTTGAGAACTGAACCCATGAGTTATGGTGCCCTGAAGGACAACCCCTCCTTGTGGCACATTATAAAAACTATGGGGATTTAGAAATTTCATATAAAAAATCATGAGGTCTTATCCTTATCTTGCATAGGAGTCTGGTCGAGCATGGATCAATGGCAGCATGGTTATCTGTGGCATGGAAATTCAGGTTTTGGAGGATTCAATAGTACAGGTGACTGGAATGGAGATAGAGGGCTTAAATATATTCAAATATTACACTAGACGCAAGCACGAAATTGAGACTCTCTTTCATGGTAAAGAAATGGTTTATCTGCTGGTAGATGATATAGCTAGATTTTACATCCCTAATATTTGGAATACAGTCTACCTCCACCTTATGAGGTATATTACTATTGAAGTGAATTATAGAAATATATTTACTCACCATATCACTATGTTTAATATGTTTAGGCATAATATTTCTATAAGCCTTCCCTTTCTCTTGTTTATGTCACTCTCTGCGTCGGTGAATGATTTTCAAAAGGGAAAGATTGATACCCCCGATACATCATGGAATAATTATTTTTCTTTTTAATAATGGTAAAACAGTGTTGGAAAAGGAATTAGAGCCCAAATCCTAAGATTCAGATGAAAATTGTACTCTTGCAGACAATTTGAACAAACTGAGGAGAAAGAAGAGTAAGGAACCTTAGGGGAATGAAAATCTTGGTACTGGAGTTGTAAGTTGTTTGATTGATACGAAAGGGGATTTATCTATAGGGAAAGAGAGAGCATAGATGGGTTGGAATGTGGCTTTTGATAAAATTTCTCTCAAGGTGAGTCAAGTAGAAATGGATATGGAGGCCTTAGGATCTTTTGGAATGGATATGAGAAACAGTGTCATGCATTATATCAACACCTCTAAGAAAATTTGCATCACCCAAAACTCTATCAGGGCTAATACGGTAGAGATAAAAATTTTGATTTTGGAGTTGTAGGGGCATGTGGTCAAGATGGAGCAGGGACACATTTTTTAGGTATAATCTCCACCTTAGTAGTTCTAATGAGGAAGATCAAGCCGAAGATCACATCCCTATCATGAGCAATCAGGATGATAATATAAAATGATAGGAGGGGAGTCAACCAGAGGAGTACAAACATTTGAATACTAACTAATCTGTTGGCTCTTGGATTTTTTTTTGACTATTTGTGGACTATATCATTTGGGATGTTTTCCCGTCCATGTTTTAATATTTTTCCTTGTATTCATATATTGGACTGTAGTTTGGGATAAGTTGTTTTAACTATTTTTGTCCTGTTTATTTTTTATTCACTCTTGGTGATGCTCACGATATATTCTATTGTAAGGTTTCTAGGTGCCTTAATCCCTGTATAAAGTAGCCAATCATTATGTTCATGTATATATAATAAACCTTGTTAATAGTAATTTTTTTAATGAAATTTTAAATTAAAAAAGACAAATCATTAAGTTCATGCCTCACAGATGGGAGATGTGCTAGTTATGTGATCGTGCTAGATGTGCTAGTTGTGTGATTGTTTTCTTAAAAGTATGATTTTTATTAAATAGAATAAATCAATGTTGTAACAAGGCCTCATATTTTTTGAATCAATACTAATTATAAAATAAAGAATAATATAAATAAGTTTCGTAGTTTAAAAAAATATTTAAATAAATTACAAACATTAGAAAGTTGAAAAGCTATAGAATTTTTTTATTTTGATTGGTGGATTAAGGAGAAATTTTAAGTAATATGTTTTGAGCTTTGCGCTCTCTAAGGTAACCTAATACTTCCACAATATAAAATTTTAGCTTATGGATTGCTAGCATTTAATAAGTCAAAGATTATTATTTTTAGCTTAGCATCCGCTAGCTTATGCAACACCATAGTAATTGGATATTATCGATCGATAGGAATTAACAAAAAAAGTAAGATATTGTTATCATAGATTTTACTAGGCTATGCCACAACAACATATTCTAATGTACAGTATGTCCATTTTTTTGTAAAAGGGTTAATATGGAGGTTTTGAAAGGACCCGCATCCTTTTATAAAAATGTCCTTAAGGAAGAATATGACATTGAAGCATAAAAGATAGAAATCTCGTAGGCAGAAAAATACAAAAAACCACATAGCCACGATGCAAACAGAGAAAAAATAAATTTTGTTAAAATTTTTGAGGATAGTTGCTACTTCCATAGTAGTAACATCTTAGAGTTTCCTTGTTCCTCAAATTCTCCATTCACAAATCTGTATTCATTCTTTTATTCTCCAAAATCAATTTGGTTCTCCTACTCTTGCATTACCATATTTTTTACAAATAGGTCACTGTAATCCAACACCAACAAATTCAATGGAAACTCATTCTTAATATGAATATATTCTAAAATATTGTCATTAACAATGTCAAAGATGTCGTAACCATTGGATTTTGCTAAGTATATGTAGCAAAGGACTATTTGTGGACAACAATAAGGCCAACAAAATAATATCAATTTTATAAAATACATTTTCTCTTCTATTCTTGCGCACCACCATGCCCATAAATCGATTCCAATATTCACTTTTATACTGTGCAAATTGAGCCACCATCCATACCACTAGGCTTCTTTTTCAAGACTCAACAAAACAAGTTCTTGGCAAGTGTTTTTGGTTTTTAAAAATTCCACAAATCTTCCTCTCATATTATTATGTATTAATCTGCACTGTTTCTCTATCAAGATTTTCTTCATATCCTTCTCTTTCACTGCTCTAACAAATTTTTACTATATTAAGAAATTATTTATTTGATAAATAAAACTACCTTCTACAAAATATTGAATAACAAACTTGCTTCTGTTTAATTATCTACAAAATCCCTACATGGATATAAGCCCTAATCAGCTATGGAAAAGTTTACATGGATATAATCCCTAATCAACTATGGAAAATTTTACATTAATTTTTTTTTGTTATTTTGGAGGGACTCAAGGTGAGAATGCATACCAATTTTTGGCACAGAGAGGAAATCAAAATGTTTCCAGAACTCTAGCACAAAATTTTTGACACTTGCGATGATGAGATTTTTCTATTGATGAATAAGCTTACACAATGAAAAATAGAATAGAAAGGTAAATGCTAAAAACATAAACTCAAAAACTATCTACTTGTAGTAATATGTAAGCAAATCCAACCGCTAATTTTGTTGGAATGTGAATTTAAGAGGGCACGCGTATGATTTTACATTTCTTTTCATTAAATGGATGACAATAGTTACATGCTCCAAATGGCACACATATTTGAATGGCGCATGTACTTTTAAATGGTGAATTTTACATATCTCAAATTAATGGCTAATTAATGTTGAGGAAAACGCAACATTAATTAGCATTTTCCCTTACAAAATGGTGATCATTAATACTGCAAATACTTGCAAATATTTTTAATAAATGTCAAACGTGAATTGCATATGTTATATTTAACTATGAATTATTAATATATATTTATATATAAATTACAAAAAATATCAAAATTTACATCAATATATATTAAAAATAATGAAATTTATAGAGAATAATTGGTATAAATAAACATTGTTTTGTATTTTTAAAGGGTATCCTTGACAAATTACCATTACCCAAAAATTGTTTGACATGTGATTTATCACACTTAGCAGTGCAAATAAAGACTCACACTTAGCGGTACAAATCAAGACTCACACTTAGCGGTGCAAATCAAGACTCACACCTAGAAGTGCGATTCAAGACTGGCACTTAGAAGTGTGATTCAATACTCATACTTAGTAGTGCCAGTTGATACTCAAACTTAAAGTGTGAGTTTAGAGATGTGTGAATTGAGGCATGCACTTAGATGTGTGACTAATCACACTTGTAAGTGTGATCACTCACACTTATACACTACTTACAAAATTTGTAAATGACAATTCTAGATTTTTAACTATGCTTAATATATACGAATAAATTATTTATATAAATGTATATAAATATTAACGTTCACCTTTTAAACATGCAAGTAATAATTTTCTATTCTATAACATATTTGAAAGTATGTTATGTCTAAAATCATAAAAAAACATCTAAACAACCGTCAAATTTAGCACCATTCAAGGAAGTTCAGTGAAGGTATTTTCAACGTCAACGTTTATTGATTTGAATTAGGTATGCATAAAGAGTCATATATGTATGATGATATTAAGATTGATATGTGGTATAAATGACAACAATCACTTATGCACTATATGTAAGTTAGTGACCGCTTGGCATATGTAAGTTAGCAGTCACTTGGCTTATGTAAGTTTGCAACAGACTAGGTTATGTAAGTTAGCAACCAATTAGGTTATATAAGATAGAAAATGCTAGGCTTATGTAAGTGGGTGGTTGTTAGTATTATGTGGCGAAAGTGGAATCTAATAATAACATTATTGGAATCTAGTAATAGCAAAATTGGAGTCCAATAATAGGGAAATTGAAGTCCAATAATAGGGAAATTGGAATCCAATATTAGCGAAATTGGAATCTAATAATAGAGAAATTAAAACTCCAATAAGTCCAATAATGACAATATTGGAATCTGATATTACTACTAATGGAATCCAATATTGCTACTAATGGAATCCAGTATAGCCGAAAATGAAATTCAATATAAGAAAAAACAGAGATGGATTTCTTCCAATACTTGAAATACTGGAGTCTCAATTCACTAGAATATGTCCCAATTTAGTGAAATAAGCAAAATTCTAATAAATTATTTACTTCTTCTACTCTTGCATGCCCCAAATACACTCAAAGGCTAACAAAAATCACTTCAAAAAAATGGTTACGGTAAGTAATTTATAATTACATCCAATATTACAGAGTAAATGCTCACACCAAAATATTGAATTAATGACAAAAGCACAACCATTACAAACTGATCTAGTGTACAACAAATAAAAGTGATGAACACAACATTGTAGTAAAATATAACTCATCAATTAGTTGTTCAACATACATAACCCAGAATACAAAAATAAAACTCACAAGTGGAAATATTTCATTAAGATATTGAATTTCTTAACAAGGCAACATCAAGTGAATACTCTCAATGTTTGTCAATGGTTGTACTTTACAACCAACTTGACACATAAATTTGGGAAACCAAATTCTGTATGAATTTCTCAAAAGAAACATGTAGTATTACATTCGAATCTCTCGACCTTTTCAGAAACAGAAAATTGCAACCTCCCTTTATATGTGTAGACACAAAATCAAGCAGTTTGGGTTTTTATCTTGTCCTGATTATATACTACTATTTATGTGATTCCTAAGTAAGAAATGTACTAATTAACCTAAGTATTTGGCCACCTATCTTTGCTTTCTATTTCTACTTTTGGTCTTTTACCCTTACTTGCTTAGTCTACCTTTTTATACCTTGACATTTATCATCTTGGACACTAGCACCCAACTAGGATGCTAGCGTCAGGTGCCCTCGTCCCCTCTGGGCACCCTTGACCCTTTTGTACTTTGATCACATCTTTTGGGTCATATCTAGCCATTTGAGAATATTATCATTTTGGTATTCAGCCTTTTAAGGGTTAATTAAAAAATTCAAGAAAAGGAATCATATAAATATAAATTCATGTGATCATAAAAAATGACCAAGCACTAAGATTTAGATATCACCACCTAAGGTTGCATCCATAAAGCATATAAGAGCTCCATTGCATCCATCTAGTTCCATCCAAGGGACACAATGGATGTTTATTCTACATAAAATTCATAGGAGGGAATTTCATTTTATTCCATGCACACATCTATTACATTTCTTTACATCTACCTTATTTGCTCGCTATCAAGTGTGACACACACAAGAGCCACCTAGGTCACATTTCCTCACACACACACACAAAAATACATTGGGTATGAGATGCAGTAAAATGATCAGTCATAAGATAACCACTGTGATAGTTAAGGATAGTTTGACCCCTCATTCTACATCTTTTTTGTAAGAATTCATGTCTCCTTGAGGGTTTTGAAGGTCTCTACTTCATTGCAGGTTTCCAGCGACTTTGGCGATCATTGTGCAACCTCATAAAGACTAAAGGAGAATAACAAAGAACACCTCATAACAACTCATAGGAGGTTTTATGAGCATTTCCATAGACAGAGGTGCATAGAAATAGGCCTAGGGTGCTTGCAGTAACCCTTGTCCCTCTCCAAGTGCCCCAGTCCAACTTATTCTTCCATATCTCCATTTTTCTGGGCTTTGGTGTGACAATCAATGCTTCCTATTTTCCATTTTTATAGCTATGTTAAATTTTGAGATCTCTGCAAATTGGATAAGGCCTTTTACCCTCTCTTTTCACCTAGGGTTTCATACTTTCTAGCTTAGTTTAGCTTGGCTTGATTTCTGTACTTAATTATTTATTCAATTACTGTTGCAGTAAAATCATACTAGGCTTATATTTCCACATTTTTCTTAATCATTTTGGTGAACCCAACCATTTAAACCTTTATTTTTGAGTATGGATTTGCCTTATCTAGTTATCAATTAATCACCTTATCCTATGTTCTCTCGCACTAGGGTTTCTGACATAATTACTACTCCTGCTAATTTTATGCAAGTTCATACTTAGCATCCACTTCAATTTGTAACACCTATGGCTAATCCTTCTATCAAAGTTGTAACTACTCACAAAACTAGTCCTCATACCGCTCAACCCATATTTATCCTACCACATATTACTTTTATAGATCCTCCTCGTACTTCTAAGGGATATGATATCATTGAACAACTTAAGAACACACCATAAAAAATATCTCTATGACTTATTGCGTAATGCAACTTATATTGTCGACATACACTAGAAGCTTCCCTTTTTTCTATTCACACTAAAAGTGATAAATCTTATGTGGCATTTGCATACCTAAGCTAATCTCTCAAAAAAATCCATGTCCTATATCATTTACTAATGAGGAAATATTTCTATTTTCTCTTGACAATCCATGTGCACCTCTACTTATCACTGTTGTTATTGAAACTACTTGTATTAATCACGTACTAATTGACAATGGCTCGAAAGTTAATTTATGTTCTCATTATCTTCTAAAATAACTTGGTATTAAAGAAACTCTAATTTCTAATAATTATACTATTATTCGTGGCTAAAACTCTATCACACATGCTTAGGAATCATCACACTACATATCAAGGTCAAGCCTAAGATTGTCCCCACAGAATTATTCGTTATAGATAATTCATTTAAATTCAATATTTTACTAGGAAGATCTTATATTCATGGAATAAAAGTGGTCCCATCCACTGTTCTTCAATTTTTTAAATTCATACATGATGGATATGAACATACTATTACTACAAACCCTGTACCATTCAAATTTTTTCGCATAGACCTTATTACTACTATTCCTATTCCTCCATCACAACCTATTCCATGTAATATTATTGATACATATGACATTGGTCAATCAAAAACTTCACAATCTTCTTCTACCTCTCTGAGCACTTCAGTTATTTCTACTCACACTACTGCCATAGTCTCACCCACAGTGTCTCTGACTCCAAACACTATTTATCCACTCGTATAAGCTCCTATCGCTTCTAAATCTAGTCCACCTCCTGTCAATATTCTTGAAACCTCTATTCAACATGAAAATGCCTACACGAATGATTCTGATGATCATGTCGATGCTGTAAAACTGATTGATGAAAAATTGTACAAACTTAATTTCACTCCTATTGATATCAATGAATCTTATTTCAATGACACTTTTGTTGATGATGGTTCCAGGGAATATAAATTCAAAATACATCCCTCTAATAATGATATGATAATTTATCAGGGGTTTGTTCATACGTTGTATTTTGTTTCACCTTCTCAGGGGAAATCTACATCTATACCACCTCCTTTCACATGCATGCTTTTTATTAATAACTCTTATTGGCATCATATTTCATTGGATTGTACTTTCTCTAATATTATTTTCACATACGAAGACTTGAATAGACTTGGCTTCACACTTAGTGGTATCCTACAACCACCTTACTCACCTCATGTCTATCATGGATATGTCCACATTATATCTACCTATAGTCTTCGTGTCTTTAATTTACCAGTATTCATCACACGTACCCCCCGTACTTCTCCTCTGACACTTAGGAAATTCTGGCTTGATTATATTGGGGGTAATTTAGACTCTAGTCACACTTCTCTCACTTTTCCTATATCTTTTGGATAGATTTCTATCAGCAATGACTCATTTCCTGACTATTCACAAAATCTTCCTTGTTGGTATGCATAAGGCTATCTGCCACCACCATTCATTGATGACTAATACCCCACAACCATGTACAACTTATGTCACAATGGATATTTATATGATCCACATCATATTATTTCTTATCAAGTCTCCAATCCATCTCCAGTCAGGTTTGATTAGTACAATGATAATCTTTTAAAATTTTTTAATAATTCTTATTATCATCCACTTCCAGGGGCATTGCACATACAACTCCCACCCCAATTAACATCAACTCACATCTTATTACTTCCTCATTTTGTATCTAATATCTCACATACCATATACACACATTGATACATTTTTATCGTCATTTCCTGATGATACACTCTCGTGCTATGGTTCACACTTGACTGTTGAGGACATCCTATAAAAAATAACCTCACATACATCACACAAAATTACACATTACAAAATTTTCATCTCACATATTCATATCCTTCTCGTAAGATCAACTCTACACATTCATGATATATATTTTTGACATCTACTTTCACATGTTGCGGTCATTACCCTATGACTATAGAAAAAATCATGAAATTTGAGTCATTACTTAGTCTCGATCACATACTGCTATTTATATGGTTCCTAAGCTAGAAGAGTACTGATTAACCTATGTCTTTGGCCATCTTTCATTGCAATTTATTTTCTACTTTCAGTCTTGCACCTTTATTGGCCCAATATTTCATTTCATACTTCAATTTCACCTTTTTTGGACTGAAGCACCCATCCAGGATGCTAACACTAGGCACCCTCATCCCCCATGGGTGCCTTACCCTCTTTACACTTTACTTTCACTTTTTGGGTCCTTTCTAGCCATTTGAGAATCTTATCTTTTTAGTAGTTTACATTTTCGGGGTTAGTTACGAAATTCAAGTGAATGAATCATATAAACATAAAGTTATGTGATCATAATAATGAACCAAGCATTAAGCAGTAGATATCACTACCTAAGGTTGCATCCATCAAAGGAATATATATCTATATTTACATCCATCTAGCTCCATCATAAGGCACAAAGGCTATTTCATCTACATCACAATTCATAGGAGGGGATTATATTGTTTCCATGCACACATTTATTACATTCTACGTCTAGTTTCTTGCTCGCTACTTCACAAGGTGCAACTAGCACTTGAGAAACATAGGGAACAATTCAACACACACACACACCTAAAACTACATTGGGTCTGAGATGTAGTGTAGCGATCAGTGATAATTCCATCAATTTGTAAGCTGAGGATAGTCTGACCCCTTCATATGCATTTTTATTTTTTAGGGTTTTGATGCTTTTCTTGGGGTTTTGTAGGTGATCTATCCATTACAGGTTTTTATCGACATCCAATGAAGTTCAGTGACATACATGCGACAAGAAGCGAAGGAGTGCATATACCTAGTGACCATATTGGAACCAAGTTTTGACCATTTCTATAGACTAGGGCACCCAAAACTTAGACTGGGGTACCCACATGCACCCCTATCCCTCTCCAAGCATCCCAATCCAGTAAGATCCTCCAAATCTGCATTTGTTTAGGCTTCTGTGTGATGGTTTCTTCCTTTTCTCAGCCAATCTTCAATGTGGTACAATCCTATGGTGTCTTTAAATCTGCTAAGGCTCTTCCAACCCTCTTTGCACATTAGGGTTTATATATTTTATTCTTAATTTTCTTAGGTGTATTTTAGTTATTTCATTTCTTATTTATTTAATGCAAACTTGAACTAAATTATACTACTATCTTTCCATTTTAGTTTAATCATTTTGGTGAACCCCACTCATGATCAGTCTTTCAGATGCTTATTTGTTATATCATCTTCTTTATCATGGCTCCTAAAATTCCTCAAATTTATTTGTCTGATTTACTTAAAATGCATCCTAATTGCCAAGTTGTTCTTTAAAAGGCCCTAGAAACCATGTATCTTCCCTAAGATACACCTCTGCATCAAGTAAGTGTTATTTTTGATAGTTTATTTGATGACCCTAGTCTTCATGATTCTCCTTCTAATCAACCCATGTTAGAGTCAATTCAAGCTTTGAATTTTGTATTTAAGACAAATTTAAGGCTATGGAATCCATGATTGCATCTCTCAAATCTGAAATCCAACATCTTAAGGATTCTTATTAGGTTCATGTTTTTCCCCTTCTACATCTCATCTTCATTCTATGTCTACTACATGTGATCATATAAGTGAACCTCAAGTCATACCATTACCGGAGCCTCTCACCTTTGATCACGATACTAAGTAACATGAAATTCTTACTAATCTCCTTAGTCATCAATTAATCACTTTACCCCCTAATCATTACTATCCTCCTTATCGGCTAGTAAAATATAAAGATTGTAATTATCATCGAATCAATGGACATAATGACAATGATTGCTATGATTTACAACAAAGAATCAAACATCTTGAGTTTCAGGGCTTTATCTCATTCACTACACAACATTTTGTTGTATGCCCATATACAAATTCTACATCTCAATGGGTTCCTAAATATGATTCATGTAGGTCTAATGAGCATCATTCCATCATTACTCAGGTTCCATCTATTAGAATACAAACACCTCCTAAACAACCACCTCTCAAAATCAATATAACACCTCCTCCTCTCAAGTCATTTGTAGAATCACCAAGTCAAATTACGCAACTATCTCTCAAAATCAGTCCACTCAAGTCTTCTGTAAAATCATTAATACCACAAAATCTACCACTATTCAAGGTTCCTCCACATCCTACTCCACTTTTGTTTCCAATTCATTTTTTCAAAGCAACCACTTCTTCTACCGATGGTCAAGACACATTTCTGCCACCATTTTATGGTCCTGCTATTACTATTACCACAAGGGCTTCAACCAGTTCACAAAAAATTGGTCTTTATTAGGTGACTCCTGATGATACACTCATCATCAAACACTTTGGTGGCATTGCACTTACTCTACGCATAAATTTTAGCATTATCAAATGTCATACATCTTAGACATACCATCTAGTATTTTACATTCATCATACACATATCGATACATTTACATCATCATTACCCTATGATGATCTCTTGTGCTTCAGTTCAACCTTGAATATTGAGGGCATCCTTTACACATGAACCTCATAAAATTCACACTAGATACTACAAATAGTGTATATTCAAACATCTTATATACATACATCATACATATTACATCTTGCATCTTATTATGCATCTACACATCTCTTCTAATCCACATGTCTTACATTACATATTACACATCCTATATTACACACTACACATTACACATCACATGGAAATTTATCATCACCACATCTACTACATAAATTCTATACCTTGAATATCTACTTATACATGCTTCACTCACTACCAGATGACGTACTCTAGTCTCATGATTGATACTAGACTATTGAGGGGATACATCACAAATGGACGACATCACACTCACACATTCAACCTTTCAATATTTTTTCCTCATGTGACATTCCTAGGTTAGAGATATATTCCATAGGATACATCATTGCTTACTCTAGCATCATTATCACCTATTTTGATCATCATTTAGTGATATACAATTTAGGCTAAATCATCACTTCTTCTCTCATCCCATAGTGATATAAGCTTTAGGCTACATCATCACCCATTCACACCTCATCTCTATGTCGCACATCATTACTACATAATTATCACATCACACTACATACAACACATCGCTCACCATTTATCGATAAATACACACTCTCATTTATGGTTCATTCTTCACTATTGAGGGGGCGTACTAAATGAACCTGACTATATACAATTCCATTCACTCGAGGGGCACATGAATCCTATCATTCACATTGCATTCCATTCCATCCATCTATAACATATTGTATTCTATGGTTTCACTTACTCTTGCTTACATTTTCTTTTACATACATTCTTTATTATGCATGCTAGATAGATATCTTGTATGTCCTTGTCATACACACATGCACGTTCACTTTATTTCTAGTTGTTATTATAGATTATACATGTCTACTACACACAACATGGATGATTGGACCTGGTACCATTCCCATAACTATTCCTGGGGGTATCCACATTCATACACTACATGTGTTATAGTTAAATTTTTGTTCATATAACACTACTTTATTGGTTTGCACAAGCCTTGAAATATTGTTTATATTTCTAAAATACTAACTAGTGCTTCATGCGCAACATTGTTTATGCAAGGATAATTGCTTCCATACTTGATTGTTACATTGTATGCTATTTTTTATTCTTATTTGTGGGATTTTCCCTTTGTTTGTGTGCACACTTGTTTTTTTGTGGCCACTATGACCTTGAGTGTCTTGCGGCACCGTGAGTGGTGTCCCATGTTTGCATCCCTATTTGTGCATCCTCTATTATCTTCTTGGGTGTTTACATTATCTTCTTACCCATTGTTTGTGTAGTTTACTTGTCTTCTACATCCATGCTTATTAGTACAGACACTTATTTCTAGACACTTTTTTTGCATGTGCCTTGATTTGTAGTAAGCACATCCCCTCCCCATGTAGGGCATAGTTTCATTTATAATGGTTGGTCCTCTTTTGGGGCCACATCCTCCTACAGTAACGTTGCATGTGACTCCAAATATGGGGGGCATCATTTGGGTTTATACACAATACACAACATAGTACTGGTATAGTTCATTTTTCAATTTTTTCCATGACATAGTGGGTTACACAGAAAGAGGGTTCATCACATTCTACAGAACTCCATACAAAAAGGATTTTACAGGGCTAATTATCCTTAGCACATGCGTGGGTACACACTAGCTGCATTGATGTATTATACATCGAGAATCTGTTAAAGGTTGGAGGAAAACACCGGGTAGTTTCTCCCTACACTTCTACCATTACATTGAAATTGGATTTCCCAAAAAAATAGGAAGTACAAAGATCTCTACAATTATAGATCGAAGGATAAATCAAAATTTCCTCCATACAATTCTTGGTTCAATAGCATGAAATATTTCAAAAAACTTGCACTTCATTTACAGGATGCTTTTTACACCATTTTTTCTCATCACGGATCAGGTGCATATATTCCTTTTTCATTTTTATACTTTCATTACATGATTTTTACATACATACATGCATATTTACACAAATTTTTACATATATACATTCATATTTGACTACTTGATCATCTTCTCTTTTGTAGGTATGTCCATATGGGAAGAAAGTAGTCAACATCACACACATTGGCATTTACACACTTGATTCCACCCTAGGTTTACTTTTTACAACTTTTTGCATCTTTAGTCTCCACAATCCATCTTTTTATCACTCCATGCTTTGTCTAGTCCCTCGACACACTTTATACATCGATATTTAGGTGGGAATTTTCTTATATTCCATGCACACATCTATTAATAGATGTGTGCATGGAATAAAATAAAATTCCCTCCTATGAAGTGTATGTAGAATAACCAACCCTTGTGTCCTTTGAATGGTGTTATATGGATGCAATAGAGCTCTTAGATGTTCGATGGATTTAACCGTAGGTGGTGATAGCTAATGTTTAGTGCTTAGTCCTTTATTATGATCACATAACTTTATATTTATATGATTCCTTTTCTTGAATTTCATAATTAATCCCGAAAAGGTTGGCTTCCAAAAATATAATATGCTCAAATGGCTAGAAAGGACCCACAATATGTGAACAAAGTACAATAGGTTCTGAAACACCCAGAGGGAATGAGGGCACTTGAAATTGGCATCCTAGCTGGGAACTGGTGTCTAAGATGATAAATGTCGAGGTATAAAAGGAATATTGAGCAAGTAAGGGTGCAAGAGTAAAAATAGTAACCGAGAGCAAAGACAATTGGCCAATATACATGGGTTAATTAGTACTTTTCTTACTTAGGAATCACACGATCAGTAGTATGTAATCAGGACTAGATAATTACCCAAAGTACTTGATTTTGTGTCTACATTTCCCCCCACATTATGTTGGTGAGAAAAAATCTCGGTAACATAATGTAGACAAGAGATGTGTACTTGATAACCATGTAGATTGATGACGAAATAGTTCAGAGGGACAATACAAAGTGTGGAGTGATAAAAGTGTGAAGTGTAGACACTAAGGAGGAGAAAGTGTAAAAAATGGTGATGAAAATGAACATAAGATGGAAATGCATGTGTACATGTCAGGATGTACCTATTGTTGATGTTGATGTTGACTACCACCTCCCATACAGATGAACATGCAAAAGAGAAGAACAAACAAGTAGTCAAATACACATGTATATGATCAAAATATACAAACAGTGTGTAAAGAAAATAAGTAAAATGTGAAAAAGGAACATGTGCACCTGATCCATGATGAGAAAAGAGTGTATAAAGGATCTTGAATATTTTGTAGACAAATGACTTTTTCAAGTGATCTCACATTAGTTGTGTTGGTCAAAATTTGTTGGGGCGATCTCATGCCAAGTCATGGAAGAAGTGTAGGGAGAAAATTCTGGTGTTATCTCCAACCATTAACTACTTCCCGTAATGTAGGAAACCACTACAGATGGTGTGAAAAATTCAAACAATTCGATCCAACGTGAAATTGCTAAGGATTGTATGCCCTGTAAAATCCACTATGTGGAGTTCTGTCGAATATGTTGAACCACCAAAATGTTTTGTAACTTCCCTTGGTTATAGGTTTCTAGGAAGGGTTGTACTATACTAAGGACCCAAATCTTATTTTGAGCCCTGAAACTGAAAACTTTGTTGTACCAGTACTATGTTGTTCTATGTAATGACCATAGACTGTAGTATGAGATGAATGATTCACCCAAATGATGCTCCTCATAGTTTCAGGTGCATGCAACTTCATTGAAGAAGTATGTGGCCCAAAAGAGGACCGACCACTGTGCTAAAATTATTCCCTACAGGGGGGAGGGAATGTGTTTTGTAGAAACCAAGGCACATGCAAACAAAGTGGTTGGGAGATAAGTATTAGTACAAGAAAAGAAAAAAATACATGTAGTAGATAAAAATGCAGACAATAGATAAGCTAAGATGTAAGAAGACCATGTAAACACGTAAGAAGACAATGTAGAATGTGAAAAGTAGGTTGCAAACATGGGACACCACTCACAATGTTGCAAGAAAATCAAGGATGATGAAGCCAAAAGAATACAAGTGTGCACACAAGACAAGGGTAAAAGGCCACAAACAATGACATACAAAGAGTAAGCAATGAAAAGTAATGTAACAGAAAACCATGGAAGTAGATAGTCACGCATAACAAATTTTGCACATGAAGCACTCATTATCATGTTATAAAGATAAAAAGTATGTCAAAAATGTGTATAATTTGGTAAATTAATGTGTTATGAAAAATGAAACAGTAGCACATGTAGTGTACGGAAGTGGATGCCCCAGGAGCCACTATGGTACTGGTAGTAGGTACTGCACCAAACATACATGTTGCTTGTAATAGATCTGTATAATCAATGATCACAACTAGAAAGGAAATTAAACGTGTATGTGTGTATGATAAAGATAATGCCATACAAGATATCTATGTATCATGTGTAATAAAGTGAACATGTAAGAAGTAACAAAGAGTAAATATGACCAAGATATGTAATTATGTTATGGATGGTATAGAATGGAATTCAATATGAATGATAGGATCCGCGTACCCCACAAGTGGATGTATATGTATATAATGAGGTTCATTTGTGTATGCCCCATATGTAGTCAAGAATGAGTTGTAAATGAGAGTACATCATCGGGGAATTGTTCAAATGTGTGTACTAACAAGATGTGACCGTCAAAGTGTAAAGTGTAGAGTGTAAACACATGAGTGTGATGAGTGAGTTGATTAAACATGTGAGTCTAATGAGGTCCATTTGAGATGGATACCCTCAGTAGTTGAGTATGGACTGTGGAACTAGAGTGTGTAATTTATTAAAATAAAATGAAAATATAATAGTCTAATCTAACGCAAGTTTATAGTAAATAAATAAGAAATGAAAAAATTGAGATACACCCAAGAAAACTCATCAATAAAATGTATGAACCCTGATGTGAAAAGAGGGTTGGAAGAGCGTTAGATGATTCGAAGATGGCACAGTATTTTTATAAGATCACCATTATGATAGCTGAGGACATTCTGACCCCTCATTATGATTTTTTTAAGGATTTGATGTCTCCTTGAGGGTTTTATAGGTTTATACTTCATTGTAGGTTTCCAGTGACTTTGGTGATTAATGTGTGACCTCATAGTGACTAAAGGAGAATAACAGAAAACACCTTGCCACCAATCATATGAGGTTATCTGATAATTTCCACAGACACAGGTGCCAAGAAATAGGCATAGGGTGCCTGCAGACACCCCTGTCCCTCTCCTTGCGTGATGGTTTTACAGGACAACCAACAACCTCAATATGGATGGTTTTATAGGACAGCCAACAACCTCAACATGGATGGTTTTACAGGACAACCAACAACCTCAACATGGATGGTTTTACAAGATAGCCAACAACCTCAATAGGGATGGTTTTATAGGACAACCAACAACCTCAATATCATGATGTTGCTTTTCTTTTATGCTTTCATCTGTCCACTATGATTTTCCATTAGGGAATTATGTAGGAAATACTGCTCCCTGATTACAAATATGAAAAGAGAAAATGGAACATTGAGACTATGTTCCCCCCCTCAATGTGAACATTTCACTTATCCAAACCAAAATAGGAACACTGAAAAAGAATCATGCTGCACACAACTGAAATCAACTGCAACTCTGAAAAGAAAGCAATCTCACACACACACACTATCACCACAGCTTCGTGTGGCCCTGTCATTGGTGACTGACGAGAGGTCGCTGAATGACCTCCATCCTCCATTTTCATGTTGCTAGTTCAGTTGGATTTGATCATGGAGCTCAAATGCATATCAAAGGACGTTGGATTCCACCGATAGTGCATCCAATTGAAATGCAAGCAATTTTTATTTTTTTACAATTTTACGACTCTTTGAGCTATTTACAATGACATGACTAGACTTGAAATGAGACGACAATCTGATTGACTCTTTACAAATGACACCCTAATAACAACTTTTACAATAAATATAATGACTCTTCGCAAAATAAGAGACACAATTAAACAATTGAAAAACCAATTAAATATTGGTTTTTATAAGACATGAAAGGACTTGGACAAATTTAATGGGCAATGGCACTTAATTTTAATAACTAATACCAAATATAAACTATTATTGACTCAATCTATATTTGAAGTATATGCAGGTACCTTTCCTTATAAAGAATGCATACAGAAAACACTACCATCCAATTGTGAAATCCCTTGTGGAATGTGGTGATGCAATGTGAAATGCCTATTTCTGATGTAACAAAATATGACCTCCAACTAGCTTCATTTTAGCACATCATCTTGATTTTGAAGTGTCATTCACTGTAAGATGTCTCCTTATAAACCACCCCTCTAGAGAGCAGTAATTCTCTGCACTCAAGTCTGTTACTTGAATTATTTCCCTTCTTCTAATTATTGTTGCGTGTGAGCAACAGAAACAGCGGAGCCATGAGCCCAGATTTACAAACAAACAATTTAGATGCATGAAATGGCTTGCATAACTATCATAGAGGGCAATGAAAACAATAGAGATTCGTACACACGTCTAGAAAATATACCACAAACCGAACCTAGAAATATCCATGGAAACCCTGATCTCTTTGCTCGATTTTGAGGATGAAATACATGGGCAATTTAAATCTGAGTGTAGCTAGGTATATGTAAGTTTTCATTGATCTGCCAATACTTGTAAAAACTCTGTCACCGAGGAACAAGCTAGGAAAATTGAGGGCACATGCATCTTTGAGTTGGTATGCTAAAGATTGATATTGCCAGTACACTGTTAATACAATAATTTTTTCCTTCTACCTGCTTTAATCTAACACGCTATTGCTAAATACACAGAAAACCTAAATAATAACATACAATAAAGCTAATGGCCACTTACTATAAATCTGGACTATCATCAATAGGGGCAATCAAATAGCTGAAATTGCCCCTTAGCAATCAGCGAAGCATCATTGCTTAAATGAAGAATGAAATTTGTCCTAGGCTCTCAGCTTGGATTACTTCTCCATGGACTTCACATAGACCCACTGTGATATCTACCCTGATACCAAATGAAACTAATATAATAGAATAATTATTCAATTGATTCGGATTACACATATATAGGAATATGCATTCCTAAAAACAAGGAGGTTGTTCAACAACACTCCCACAAATCTCTCTCTCAACACCTAAATACGTGATCTATTGAAACTCACCAAAACTAATATTGTTATATGAGTTGTTTAATAAACAACTCATATTAACATTTACATTACACACATATATTTACCTCTAAGTAAATATTAAATCATAAATATTAATGGAGCACTAAATGATTGATTTCCTAACAGTTTTCTACATCCAAACAATTTTCTACATAATTTTTTCATTTTCTTTCGACCATGGGAAATTATGTTAGGAAATCATTTAAAAATAATTATTATTCGATCACATTTATTTGTACTAATTCATGTGAATTCTTTGGGTTGTTTACAAGTTTAACACATGATACTTGGAAATCATTTTTTGATGATAAGAAATAATTTATGATGCCACATGATTTTTTGTAGGTAACTTCTACTTATATTTGATGGAATTAGATATTGATTTTATATACACTTTAAAAAGTGGGAGAAGGTGATAAATGTTGACACCAATTTGGAAAGCTATTGAATTGGTATGGAAAGACACTTCCATTAGACAAAGGAGGAGGAATGATTGATGCCACCATTTGAGGTATGGATCCATTTCTCTCATGTTATTTCTACTAAAAAATCTAAATTTTCATGAGGTAGATTTTGTACGGAAAAAATAAATCCCTACTGGTGTACTGTTTAAAATATTTATAATTTATTTTTGCAAACATTCAAATGATAACCGAAATTGGTTGATATTTTCTATATTGTCCTCTATAAGCATAGGAAAATATACACAATCAATTTTTTGGGTAAACAAAGAGAAGGGTAAAAAATAATTACAAGCTAACTGTTCGGGTTAATATCCTACATTACTGAAAAAAGATGCTACATATATAATAGGTTCAACAACTGCATTTTTAAAAAACCTTTTGACTTTCCTAATGGTCATCTTCCTAACTTATAAAACACTTTATATTTTAGAAACAACACTAGATTTTTATATTTTGGAGCAATTTTATGTTTTGTGTTTCTATTTTAAAACCATAGCTTATTTAATGAATATTATGCTATGCATTTCTCTACTTGGTTCAGTTCATTTTTCACCCAAGAAACCATATTCAGTAAATTAGTTTTCTACAGTTATTTTTTTGTTTTGTTTTATGATTATAGTCATAATGATATTTTTCATCTTGGACTGTGCAAGTATCAAGAATTCAAAAATCATGATAGTTATATGACAAGGTATAAGCCAATATCTCAGTGCATTAAATAATATTAGATTATTGTTTAAAAACACACTGTGTTTTTAAAATACTACATAAACCTTATTTACAATGAATCATGAGCCAAGATATTGAGACCAATCCCTACATTTACCTCTTATAACATATGGTTTCAAACTTGGTGTGATTTTGAATCTCCTCTTCATTTCCCTAGCATATGTTCAACTTCATAAACAAAATGTGTTTTCCAACAATAATTATGTTTAATCTCCTACATTGATCAAGAAAGTTGTTATGTACATAATTAGAGTGAATACAAATCTATTTTTATCTAGCCATTTTCCATCAAAATTTTTGTTTAATACTTGGTGTGTTTTTAATCTCCTCTTTGGTTTTGTAGTGGTGGCTTTCACAACATACAAAACTTTCTGCATTTTATAAATAACACTATGTTTTTATCTCTTCCATCACTCAAGAAAGATACCACCAATTTATTTTCCAAATAACAGTGTATTTTATATTTTTTGTTTGTGTATTCAATCCATGCCTTCTTCAATAAAATTTCTACTACTTAAATCTCTATGTTGTTTAATTCATTTATGACCCACGAAACCATATTCATTTTATTATGTTTCCTTTCTCTGGATGTCACGATTATAGTTGAGAAAATTGGCATATTAAATGCGATATATCAATTGTGCCTTGTCATCATTTAAGGAGTAAAGATTGGGAATGAAACAAAACATTATGTTTGTGTTAATGAATGGAAAGTGAAGATTTTAAGATCATTTTCATAAATGAATTGAGAAATTGATTTTTTCTGATTGTATTTTCACAAATGCAATGTCACAAAATTTCATTATGAATATAATCACAAGTATATTGTCTTATACTTTGTTATGTGACTATTTTGATTTGAGTATTCCGTATTCCTTCACAAGTGAATATACCAAAGCACATTATGACTATAATGTTTCAGATATTTGTGTAGTTTTCTATATAATTTTGTCATTTTCTTCCAACCGTGGGAAATTGTGTTATACATTGACATTTGGTTGTCATGACATCAACATTACCTATACTTACACGGGATAAGATAACAACTTCAATTTTTACTACACTCATTTAAAAAAAATTCACTCACAAATGTTTGTACTAATTTACATGAATACTTTGGGTTATTTATGAGGTTAACACATGATATGTGGAATTTGATTTTGGTGACAGTAAAACATTGATGATACCACATGATTGTTTGTAGGTAACTTATTCTTATATTTGATGCACTTTTAGGAGTGCGCGAAGGTGACTATTATCCTCAGTGCCATATTTCACGATGTTTCTTGTGTAAGGTACACATATTGTAAGTTGGTTTCCAATTGGTAAATTTAATTTATGGCTTGAGTTTATTTAGATTCTCTTGTTTTCCTTCCTAGGCATTTATTTATGTGTTTACCTTCCATTCATAAGCTTTTATTGTGCAATTTTTTAGGAATTTGAATGTAGATGTTGCCCCTTCAAGTTTGATAGGATTTCTCTTACACGATGGATTAAAATTTGTAATATTTACATTCCACATGTTGTAGTAGATTCCATCAGACCCAAGGCGCTCCACATCATACTAAAAATAACATATATGAATTTTGAAGGCTTCCACATTGTTGTATTTGTATTTGTATTCTCATAATTTGGGATTATATTGTTCATTAATATGGATACTTTGATGCAAACATATGTAGCTTATGCATGTTGTGGAATAATGAATTTAGCTTTTCTATATGTATATATGTGTGTGTGTGTGTGTGTGTGTATCCTCCTATCATATAATAAATGTATATATATAATATATGTATATATATATATATATATATATCATCATATAGTGTGTAGATCACTATGCATATAGATCCTAGATATATATCTACTGTGTATGTATCTACCATGTACATCATAGATCCATACATGTCTATATGTATGTATGTACCATGTGTGCGTGCGCGTGTGTTTTCTATGATGCTTTGTTGCTTTAATTTATGTAGATAAATGTATGATAGTGATCATGACACAATTATAATTTATAAGGAAATGAAAAAATATGAAAGTATAAGACTCATATGAAAATGTGGAAACTTTTCATAGTGATACGTTTAGATGTTGCAAGTATTTAGGGGGGGTGTGAAGCGAAAGAGGAGATTGTAAAAAAAGATAAAACTAATTCCTTAATGTTTGCATCCCTTATTCATGTAGGAATGCTATCTAAGAAGGCACATTTTTCCAAGACTGAATATACGAGGTTGATGTTGTATAAACTTTATTTGGAGAAAAAGATCTCATATTTGACCTAGAGGATTGGCTATTTGACTATGAAGAACACTAAAATGGAGGTTGAAATTGAACATTTGGAGTTTCTAAACAAGAATCATTCATAAATGTGTGGGGCCAACAAGAATATGGATCATAATAAACTAGCCAGTGTAATTTTCATTATTAATATTCATGAGCACCACAGTAAGAGGTGGAAATGAATGTATAGAGAGGACACAAGTTTACTTGAAGATAGTGCTTGTGCAACTCCATCCAAAATGAAAAAAATGAAAAAAAGTGTATTTAAATGGAAGATATTTCAAATAACTTGGCAATGTCATTTGTTTACTTAGGATACAATCATTTTTCATGGTAGTTCAATAAAGTTTGGAATTTCCATAATACTATGTAAAATATGTCAACGTTAAAACCCTATACAAGTTACATATTCCAAACAATGTTGCATTGAATCATAATTTTTAATATAGTTTCTTGTCATTACATTGCATATATGCATTTAAAATTTCCATGTATATGTTATGCTATCAAAAATAATAAATTGGAAATAGAAGAATACTATGGGTGGATGATATCATGAAATGTTCTAAATGTTGTAGAATGACATTGAATAGTTGCAAATTGCAATGGAAATGCATATGTGAATGACTTGATTTTAGTATGTATTTTACATGCAATGATAAGAAAAGTTTCTAATTTATGAACATTACCTTTGGTTGAAAAAAAAACTTTTCAACCACCACACAATGTTAATTTTTGGCTTTCATATAAAATGTATCTTCCAATATTTTGACTAATCAACCCTTATTTGAAAATAATGAATTATCTACCCCTATGTTAAAATGAATTTTATGTGTTATGTTGGTTTGAAGCTAGATCATAGAGTGTAATCACAAAGATTTTGTGTTGGGTTTATGGCTTTCTTGCCTTTGGGATAACTAAGTAACAACATGAAAATTCATAAATTTGTGGACCCAAATGTACCTTTAAGACATGCCATTAAATTGTATATTGTATGATTCAATGTGATCTGTAAACTCTTCAACTTTGGAATTATCCAAAAAATCACAAATTAAACGTTGTTGTTCTACTTTCTATTAGAAAATGACAAAGATAACTAGTGAATGAGTTTCTCTTGTGCTTAGAATCAACAATTGTAGGAAAGGAAAGAATATAAAATCACAAACTGTAATGCCCCGTTCGATGTTTCCCTAGTTCTTGACATGACGAACCTGTTACTAAGCATGGGAGGGTTATGTGCATGCTCTTGTTGACCGTTGTCAACTTTTTCCTTGTCGTAATGAAGATTTTGCACCCTCCCTCTCCTTCTTGCCCTTTTGGGTCATTGTCGGCACCCCAAACGATGGACCTGGTAGCATTATGGATGATTATCGGGTTAAAGGAAAATCTAGTTCTCACTTCTTCGAGCTTACCTGGTTTTCACCATTAATATGATTAATAATTATTGTTATTATTGTTAGCCGTAAAATCATAAAAAAATAATGTTTATAATAACATTATAATTTATATTGCTACTAGGCTCCAAAATTATTGCTACTAGGCTCCAGCTCATTTTGAATGAACTTATCTCAAGGCAGCAGAGTGGCTTCATCAAAGGCAGGATTATACAAGACGGAGTGATTATGGTTCACGAGACCATACATTCAATGGAAAATAATAAAAAGGAAAGTCTGGTCCTCAAGCTTGATATGAATAAAGCTTTTGACAAGGTCTCTTGGGTTTTCCTTGACAAAGTATTAACAAATTTAGGTTTCCAGAAAAATTTAGAAGAATTATTAAGGCTTGTATATCTACGGCCAGATTTTCTGTGGTTGTTAATGGTGAGCCAGTGGGTTTTTTCACTAGCAGCAGGGGAATGAGACAAGGAGACCCTATCTCCCCCTTACTATTCATTCTCTTGGCTGACAACCTCAGTAGAACAATTGGTAAAATGGTGAATGACGGGCTTTTAAGTGGCTCTAAGCCCACCTCCATCAGTCAAGCTGTCTCCCATTAGCAATTTGTGGACGACACTATCCTTCTTCTTCTGGCATCTGTCATTGAAGCCAAGGCTACCAAGGCCTTGCTGTGGATCTACGAATCTGCTTCTGGGTAGGAGATCAATTATGAAAAAATCACCATCTTCTTCTTCAACACTCCTGAGGAAAGACAACTTAAAATTGCTAAAATTCTGGGCTGTAAAATAAGTGAGCTTCCAGCCACTTACCTGGGGATTCCTCTCGGCACTAGGAAATTCTCTTGCAAGGTGTGGGATGATTTATTGGAGAGATTCCAAAAAAAAATGGCTGGTTGGAAAGGAGCCATTTTATCTAGTGCTGGTAAGTGCCTGCTCATTAAAAGTACTCTCCAAAATCTGCCAATTTATATCATGTCACTCTACAAGATCCCCTCTTCTTTCAGGGATAAGATTGAAAGGATCCAAAAAATTTTTTTATGGCAAGGCATGGATGAGAAATTCAAATTTCACTTAGTGGCTTGGGATAAGGTTTGCACCCCGAAGTTTATGGGAGGTCTGGGTATAAAAGATATTGAGAAAATGAATGAGGCCCTCATTGCTAAAATGGGCTGGAGAATGCTGACTGAGAAATAACCCTGGATAGATTTAATTAAAACAAAATATCTAAATCATCAATCTATGTACTCCTTTCTACAAGATGAATAGCTCCCCTATGGTTCCATTTTTTGGAACAATTTGGTTAAAAGCAGAAATTTCATCAGGCAGGGCAGTAAATGGAAAGTGGGGGATGGTAGGGACATAAACTTCTGGGAGGATAATTGGTTTAATGGAAATCTCATGGAGAGTTTTGGGATGGCCAAGGACAGTCTTATAAACAAGTATGACATCAAAATCAAGGACTATATTGAGGAAAATGGTACCAGAAAGAAGTGGAAAAAACTTACTGTGGAGAGAAATGATCTGAAACAAATTACTTCCTCCCTTCAAGATCAATTAGATCTTATTCCATTAAGTCAGATGGATTCCAAGGATGAGCTAGTATGGAATAACTCCAATGATGGGAATTACTCTGTCAAAACTAGATACAATAACTTCTTTCATAGTAATCAAACAGAGTTCAATTGGAACAGGATTTGGATGTCTGATTTAACTCCCAAAATAAATTTTTTCCTTTGGCTGGCTATCAGAGGTAGGATTCTTACCAATGACAATCTGATGAGAAGAGGATTAATAATCCCTAATAGGTGCCATCTTTGTAAGAAATATTCTGAGGATATCAACCACCTGTTCATACATTATGAGTATGCCACTAGAATATGGAGTTTTTCCATTTCTAAATTTCTAATGGTATCAAAGAGAATATTGCTGGATTTAACCCCCCAAGAACAAGAGATATCCAGAAAATGAAGAATACATTCTATCCAACTGGCAGATAGGATCAATTAATAGTTGGAACAATCCCGGGAATAGCATTGATAGATCTTTGATTAAATGGCATCCTGCTGATCTAAATTGGTATAAGTTGAACTTTAATGGGGCTTCTAAGGGAAACCCTGGGATTGCGGCAGGGGGAGGAGTGATACGGGATCATAAAGGAAATCTGATTGTTGCATATGTTGGTAAAATGGGAATTCAAACTAATCATTTTTCCGAAGCTTTATCTGCTCTTTGAGGTCTGAGAATTGCCCAGACACAAAATATTCAGAACCTCATTATTGAAGGAGACTCCCTAAATATCATTAATCTTCTTAAACAGTGCTCATCTCCAAGTTGGAGCATCAAGGATTTTATTGCAGAGTCCATAAGTATTAGTCATACTTTCAATAACATCAAGATCATGCATACCTACAGGGAGGGTAATAAACTGGCGGATGTGCTGGAAAAGTATGGCATTAATGTTAACTTTACAGTTTGGGACAATAATAGCATCCCTAAACAACTTCAAAACAACATTAAGGCAGATCTCCATATGCAAGCAATATCTAGAAATGAGTTATGATTATTGGGTGTGGATCAACTTCAAAAATACTCCCACACGTGTTGATTTAAAGTATTGGTTTATGCAAATCATGTCTAATAATCAAGATAGTGTGAATCATATGGGGAATTTCAAGTGGAGATACACGGTTTTGAAAATCACACATGCAGGCTGCATTGTGACTATTAAAAGGTGGATTCAAACCTCCACGGAAACCGAAGGTAGTGATAAAGTGATTGATGACAGGGAGCGGGCTATTCTCACATGTGTTTTTCAGCAGGCTCAGATCAGCAGACACGCAACCGATCGTGGGAAAAGCAACGGCTCTCATTTCCAATATTGTGTGGATTACTATAGCAAAAAGTGGACTGGATTTAGCGATCAGTTAGGAATTTTTTGCAATCAGTTCAGAGCAGAGAATATGGGGGGTCCTCCTTGTCAAATTGAGCCTAGTGTGGACCCAGACTGGAAAGATAATATTGAGCTGTGGAGCATTCTTAGCAAGGGTGGCATAACAAACTTCATGGAAAAGGTTCAGGGGCATGATCAGAGCATCTCTGTGCATTTTGCAAAGGATTGGAAGGATAGGATAGTGGAATATGGGGGGTAGAAGGTCTTAGTCAATGAAGAACTTATTGCTGAAGCGACCGGCCTTAGCTTGGAGGGCTTCCGATTCTTCAACAAAAGGGTCGATAGAGATGTTGAAGAGAGGAGATTTGTAGAGGGAGAGGAGAAGCTGACCTACATAACAGCGGGCCTGCTTGTTAGCTTGATCCCTCTGCCATATGATGAAGTAACCCACATGATGATACGGTTCATCTCCTTAGAAGGAAGGTTTATCACTGTTCCTGCGAAACACCTTATTTTTCTTAACCACTTTCGTAGGGATCGTTTGGTTTGTTTCCCCCATTACTTGCTGAACTCTCTTGAACGCTCCATTCTAGAGTTTCAAAAGAATTCCCGGGTGGTTCCTTTACACCAAGGGCTCATTTTGTTGTTGCACAAATGTTGTCTTCTCAAGTTTCCTGGTCTCCCATCCTCCCCTAGCTCGATTCCCCTTCTGCCGGGTTCTGCTGCTGCCAGCCCTGTTTCTCCTTTCTCTGCCCCCGCCACTACTGCTGTCACCCCCCTACCGGCCGTTCAGGATTCTTCTCCCATTCCCCCTTCTGATGCTCCTGCCCCCCACTTAGCCTCTACCTCGCGAAGACCGGTTACCAGGGCTTCTAGGAAGCTTAACCTTGAGACTCTTACTATAGAGAAGGGTTCTCATGAATTTGAAATTGCTCATGACCTCCTGAATATCAGCAGTGCTAGCCCCCGGGAAGTGCACTTGGAAAGCTCTTCAAAAAGGTTGGAAGCCTTAGAGGCTGATATGATACTGTTGAAGGATGAAGTTAAAAACTTGGCAAAACAGAAAGGAAAGAGGAAGAAGGAGGAGGAGGAGGATATTGACAGCAGCCAAATTGATGATATCTACAAGAAACTGCACTCCTTAGACTCCCGTTTAGGGAAGGCCAAAACTCGACATGATTACAACATGGCCATCTTTAGGTCGATTGAGGAGTTCATTGAGTAACATGTCAAAATTTTCTCCAATGTAAGTGGAGTTCCGGAAACACTTTGGGGTAATGATAAGGAAAGCAAGAAGACCTTGGAGCAGCTGGATTATAATGACGCTACCCACATGACAACTTTGGGTATGTTCAAATCCTGGAAGAATATTAAAACCAACATAGAAAAAGCTGCTAAAAAGTAGTTGTAGATGCTTCTGCTGTCCTTGTATGTTTTTTTGTTGTTTTTTTGCGGACCCTTTACTGCTTGTTTGCAGTAATTTTGCTGTTTTGTCTCGTCTTGGTAGCTATTTTTTGGCTACTTTGAACTTCATTGTCACATTTGGATTCTGATCCTTTTCTCTCTGGTTCTCTTGCTTATTCTAGCTTCTAGGCCTTCTTTTGTAAACAAGGGTATAGTCCCTTTCAAAAAACTATTTTCCAATAATAATTTATTTTTTTTAAAAACATTATAATTTATATTGTCGATTTACGATAATTTGTTTTTGTGTCAAAATTTTATCGCTATTACTATGGACTACCTTTAAGCTATTTTTTTATTGTGTATTTACTTCGTTTTAGGGCTTTTATGTTTTATTTTAGTTAAAACAAACAAAAAATAAAAAATAAAATAAAAGAGTTAAAAGTGAAAACGGCCCGTGAATAGGGCGGTTTAGGGTAAAAGGGACGTTTGGGCTCCTTATCTCTATTTTCTTTGTTTTTTTTACCCTTTTGTTCATTGTGGATAGAACAGTCACTGCCACGGAGGGAGGGGAAGCTTTGAACCATTCATGCTCTTCCACTAGGATGTTGAAGAAGGCATGAAGGGAGGTAGTGCGTTAAACCAAGGGAAAAAGGCATTCACAGTCTCCTTTGAACAACATACTCCCAGCCTATCTCAAACTCGAAGCTCTAGAACCCTGCGTGGACATCTATCAAAGCATAAAAGATAGAAGAGTTTGTCTGATGCTGTTGTTGGAAACGGTTGGACAGAAATGCATGAAAAACATGGAAGCATATGCACAACACATGAACTATTTGACTGAATACCTCAAAACATTGTGTGAGAGGGAGCTTATGGTTCTGCAAGAAATGCCTCGTTAGATGTCATCTCATGGAGTGTTATGGTTGTGACCTGTGCCAACATCCTCCCAACCTGTATAAAAAATGGGGAAAACTTGGAACCTGCATGGCACCTCACAGAACATGGGCGTTGCTACAGTGTTTGACCAAAGGAAAGAACGAGACAGCTTCTCATGGAATATGTTTATAGCAGTGTACAAAAGACATGGATTTCCTCACGAGGAAGTCACGCTATGTCACCGTATGCAGTAAATAGGGATCCGACCCAATCATTTTACATTCCCAGCATACTTGTAGCCTATGCCAAAATGGAAGCTTTAGAGCAGAGTATGATATCCATCAAAGCATAATGGAGAGAGGAATTTTGTTAGATGTTGTAGTTGCAATTGCCCTAGTAGACATGTATGCAAAATGCAAAAGAATAGAAAAATCATGTGTATTATGTGATAGAATACCCCCAAAAAGATGTGTTCTCTTAGACTGCAATGATAGTAGGATATGCACAAAATGGATTTTTTGAAAAGGCATGTGAATTGTTTGATAGAATGCCTCAAAGAACTGTTGTCTCATGGAATGCCATGATTGTAGGATATGCACATAATGGATTTGTTCAAAAGGATTTAGAAAATTTCAAGCAACTACACTCGTAGGTGTAGAGCCTCTTGTCTGTTGCCTATATTCTCTTAGCCCATTGCAAGAATGGAGCCTTGTGCAGGCCCTAGAAAATTTTTAGAGCATAATGGGCAACTTATTCTGTTGGAAAAACTTCAAGTGATTGGGAAGTTTGTGTGATGTTGGGGAGGTTAGATCAAGGCTCGTGAATTGGTTGATGAAGTACCCAGGCGAGATGCTGAATAGAAGCCTGCGGGTTTGACGGACTCCGTTCCTTCTAGGCATGGTTCATCTCCCCTTACATCTCATAATTCTCGTGCTTTAGTTCCTCATTTGCAACTTAATAGAATTTTAAAATACTAGGATTATAATACAGTTAATTATTTTTATCAACTCGTTGCAAAATAATGAAATGTCGTGTTGTAACTCATGAAGTCAAAATAACTCATTGCATTAAAACATGTACTTCCACCCTCATTCTAAGGTGATTTAGAAAACTTCCTACCCATCTAGATCGCTACAATATTGGTTTATCAACAAGACGAGATTGAATTCCCAGTAATAATGTTGACCTTCTCCCTGTTTAAATAGTTAATTTTTGTATTTTTCGAAGACTCATTAAGTACCCTTCGTAACTCTAAAAACGAGATGTTAAGCTTCATTCGTGTACCTCGGTATGAAAGGAGTCACCTTTACCTTTGGATTGACCCCGAACGAACATATGAGATCTTTTTGATGCTCTTATAGGAGCCCTGTTACACTGTTTTACAGTAGTAGAAAGTTGGCTTTCGTTTTGAGCTGCCACTTGAAACTTGGATAGAGAAATTATTTCCCATCTTCAGAAACCTCTAGTGTTTTTAGTAGACAATTGCATGGAACTTTCGATTTAGGGAAAAACACTTTTCTAGATAGTTTGACAACTAAATTTTGTAGGCCTCTAGTCGCAGTTTGACAAGGTCAATTGGACCAATTAGGACAGACGGCTTCAGAAATTTGTCACCGTTCGAAGACTATTTTCCAGTTTTGAGTTTCGTCGACTCTGTTGAATTCTCCTTATATAGGGAAATTTGTAGGAAGTTCCTTGTTGTGTGTTCATCCATCAAATGTCAATTTTGGACTTGGTTTTCTGAGTCCTTGAGCTAACTTTTGTTCAAGTTGTACTGGGCAAACTACGACCAGTGGCCCTGGAAAACTAGCTGCCAAACACAAACCGTTCACTTTATCCCAATTCCGTCAGTTGCTATGAACTCTTGGTGTATTTGGGGACATGTATAAATTTAATCGTGGTGTGTGTTCTTATCAGAAGACAACTTTTGGAAGTGGTTACTTAGCCTCCGAGCCCATTTTGAACATTTTTGTAGCTATTAAGAAAATATAAAAATAGGAAGCTGCGGGACCCTCGTTGGGTTGTGAAACCCCCGTAGATACTTTTGACACATGTAAATAACTATTTAAAACACTATAGTGTAAATTTTTGTGTGAATTAGAACTTTTGACAAAATGGTGTTTTCTCTCTCTTCCCTTCTCTTTCTCTCTCCTCGGTTACAAAATGAAGTGAAATAAAATGCATTGAATACATGTCTCTAAACCATTTTCTTTCATTTTCAAATTGTAATTATTATCATATGTAAATGGGAAACTAAAAAATGATAATTATGTTAGATTAGAGTGGATGCCATGCCAACGATTTATCGCTGATATCATGCTCACGTGGTTTTGCAGGATGAAAGAATGATGATGAAAAGGCGATGTCTAATCCATTTGTTATCATTGTAATTTATATAGTTCATTGTTAAATGAATAAATGTATAATGTAGTCCCATCTTACAGAAGGTTATATTTGATAATTTGTTGATATGTATGATGATGCTAGTTTCAAGGACATCTAGGAAATGTGCATTTAATCATAGGTCAATTTGACTTATAATACACCTGGTAAAAAGGTTTGATATTTATATAAGGTAAATGAATTTGAAGTAATAACTTGTAGTGCATACTTAGTGTTCAATAAATGATTAATGAGTCATCTTGTGCATTCATACTTTGTAAATGTAATAAAGAGATTTAATCTAAACACTCTACCCTTGTTCAATATCAGAGCATAACTTGTTTTTCATGTGTGATACTCCTTACCATAGAAGACATTAAAAACTGTAGGATGGACTTAAACTCTACACTCAATGGATCCTCCTAGTTTGAGTAAAAAAGAGCCCAAGAATGGGTTTATCATCTTCATCAGTATGTTTAGTAACATTGTCATAAGCCTGGTAGATAGGAGCGACACAGTCAAACTGTTTTTTTGGAGTATGTAGAGATAACTCCTCCTTCATATCCTAGTGGACTACCTCATCTTCCGAAGATAGTTTTAAAATTAAATTTCTTCATCGATTGAAATCCCTGTTGGATCCAAACGACATAGATGGAGGTTGTGACTTAGTTGTTCTAGGTCTTAAGCTCTTACTAATGAACTCCTTAGCTTCACTCAACTAAATGTGTTACCTTGGTGTCTCTCAACATTACACCTTGCTCATTTCTGAAGGTGGTTTGACATAATTTTATCCACTCGCTTAAAAATCATATAAAGTTGAGGGGTAGACCCTTAGGTGAAGTTGAAATTAATCTAAACCTCAGTTGATTTGGATGTTAACCTAGGGTTCATGTGTAGCTTCAAGTCTCCTAATCATATACGTATTCAAGAGGTTAGAAAAACACTTCGTAACTCCTTTTTCAAGACAATGCTAATAATTACACCATAATGTGACATAGAAAATAAAGCATATAAGAGTAAAAAACAAGATTTGAGGTTTGAAGTAATGCCACCCTTGGAGACCTTATAACTCAATTAAATATATGATTTTGTGTCAAAGAATATGAATTACCTTGGTGTGATCAACCTTCAAGAAAACAAAATAGATATAAAAAGTAAAATGGAATTCCAAAAGTCATTGAATTAGAATAACTATGGTAGGGAAATTACTATACCGTGATTGAAGGATGTTTTCGTAAAAAGCTATCTTGTATCTAAATATCCGTTAAATCCTAATATCGCTTTATGGAAACAAAGTCACATTCATTTGAGTTGTAAGAGTAAAAAGGTAGACATTGAATATATGTTCGAGGAGAATATTCTTAACATAAGGACAAGATAACTAAGTATTTTATATGCATTTGAATTATGCCAAATAAGTATGCAATTTATGGAAAATTTTGTAAAGAATAAGAAGCCATCTAAAAAGGGTCGAACGGTAATTTAATCGCGGAATTAACTTAATAATTTTTAGGTGGACAAACAAGAAATTTATCCTTACACAATAATGTTCTTGGGATGTTAAATCATAACTATAATACAATTAAAGAAACGATGTGTTGTGGGTTCGCTGTTCCTGAAGTCCTTTTTCTGTGGTTGGGTCATTTTTAGTAACCATTCATTTGGAAAAGTGTGGCATCGACATGCGTATTTTGTCTTCATGTGTCTATGTGGGTTGATGACTTATGTGATTGTCATATGTGAGTCGAGTTTTTGTACTTGAATCCCTTACTATGTTGTGTGTAGTGAGCAATGTAAGTAAAAATAAAAATTAAAATTATCCGGGTATTTTACTATTGTAATTGGGTGTGTAAAGTGTGGGCGCTACATATGGTATCAGAGTGGAAGTTCATACTCTTGAACCTCTGGTATGGATTGGAGTTGTGATGATTTTGCATGATGGTGGTGAGTATTGGAAGAGTAATGTGATATATGTTGTAATGTGAACATTGTTGTAATTGTGACCTTATGGAAGCACATGTGGTGCATGTCACTTAATGCATATTTGTTATCTTATTGATGTGCTTATGATGAGAGTATTCACTCTCTATGTTGTTCATTCAATGGGGGATTTGGGTGTAATGTACTGACTTGTTGTTTGTGAACGAAATGTTATTATGGATTGTTGAGAGTTAGAACATTTTGGATTTATGTGATATGAAGGTGTATTGATGTATTGCATGACATAATTGATGTAAAGTGAATCACATTTCATTGTGATGTCATCACCTTATTGTGATTAGTTGTGTGCATCGTCATGTTGTATTGTAATTGACTATATGTTGTAAGGTTAGACATGGTGTTCCTCATACATATAATTCATGTAATATGTGATGGTTTATGTCGTGATTTAGGGGCATATGGTGAGTATTATCCCTAGTGTACAGTGATTACACCTTGGGTGCAGGATGTGGTAATGTGATTTATCGTAACCCATGAAAATAGTGATTGTGTTATACCCTGTATATAAATACCATGCATAAGATGTTATGGTTAATGTGCATGAATCACCATTGTGTTAGTGATGTAGTTATGTGTATGTTGTGAACCTTACACTAGATGGCCCTAAGGGGATAAACTATCAAGAGTGTATGTGTGGAGAGAGGAGGCGTGGACTAGGTTTTCATAATCTTGAGCTAAGTATGAGTGAGGAAGTGGAGTCTTATATAGACTGAAAACCCACTTCTATCTATTTAGTATACTTCGATCTTTCTCAGTATATTGTGGGTGTGCACCACCTTAGGCTCAACTTATGTAACTAGAGTTCCCTGCTCTTTCTTATTGGATTGTTCCTTGGACAATCCTATGTAATTTTGATTATGTTGATCCTTGTGGGAGTATGGAGGAATGATTCAGGAAAATATGATGATAGTTACATTATTTGATATACTCATTTCTGGTTACATGTATATTTCTACGAGCTGAGGCTCGATGTTTGAGTGCCAGCAACTCGATGAGTACCCATTTGGTGGTGGTATGAGGCCACATAATGATTGTAATGTGCTATTTCTCTATACGTATTTTTATTCGTAAATTTATCTTTATCTATTTTAGCTATTATTGATTGACATGTTCTTATATTTTGGGAGTTTATTTGTTGTTGCATTAAAATTTGGATTTTGCACTAACCATGGCTAATTAGCCATTTGTTTTTCTTAGTTTTACAACTTTCTTTTCATATTTAAAAGTTTTATAGCCTTTCCCAAGGCTTTTGATTTTGCCACTTGGCATTTGAATGGAATATTATGTTGGTTCTAATGTCGTAATGTGTTAGAATAGGGTCATGGGATTGACCATGGAGTGGTTGAACCTATGGGCCTGCTTCATTGTATGGGGGTACGCCCCAAGGAGTTACAGATAACTAGCGGGTTGTTGAACCATGAGTTATTATGTCACTTGGGTTGGGGGTGACGGGGCTCTATGTGCCCAGGGCCATAGGGTGACCCGACCCCATTAAAAGGAGAAAGGAGATGGGCCTCTATGGTTGAGATACCTGTTATTCTTTATGGCACTCTATGGTGGAGTGACCTAATATTCTTGATGGGGCTCTATGGTTGAGTGACCTGACTTGGTTTTGACACTATGATTCTTTCTCTATGGGAGGCATATGGAGATTATTTGGTGATGGTTTGGGAGGTACATGGAGTTGTTTTATGATACTTTAGGAGATATATGGAGTTTTATTTTGTGCTTTTGGATATATCTGGGGATTGTGTTGTGATGTCTTGTTATGTGTGGAGTTAGTATAATGAATTATGTGTACTCTTGTGAGTCTCGTTAGACATTGTTATGGTTGAGGATTGACATTTTCATTGGTATTGAATTTTGGATATTGGATTGGAAATATATCATTACAGTCATGGTTTTGAGACATGTGATACCAATTACCTTTGTATCAGTGTGATGATTATGTTTGTTAGTCATATGTGTGTACTAGATCTATGTCTAAGATGTAATTGCTGAAAATTATTTACTATGTGCCCTACTTGTTGTCATTCCATGGAGGAATTAAAATACCTTGTGTTATGACACAATCATGAAAGCAGGTAGTAAGATGTCTCGTGGGTTGTTTGTGGTGTGTTAAGTTTTGTGTGACATCTTGATGTTAGTTATTGTTGGGCACCCACGAAACTCAAGACAACTGAAAAATTCTAAAAAATGAATATTATAATCTTGAGATAAGAAATACTGTAAAAGAAAATGCTAATTAAGTAATAAGGTAAAATGGAACTACCAATTTTCACAGAACCTTGAAAGTTAAAATTTATACCTGATGTTCCTAGGGCCACCCCGTGACCATGATTTTGTGTTTAAAATCTTAACCTTAGAGCGTACCTTTGCCCATATTTGTTCCTTGTTGCTACCATTTCTCTTTCTTCATTGTATGTTGCATCGAGGACGATGCTTTCTTAAGGGGAGGAGAATGTAATGCCCCATTCAATGTTTCCCCAGTTCTTGACATGATGACCATATTACTAAGCATGGGAGGGTTGTGTGCGTGCTCTTATTGACTGTTGTCAACTTTTTCCTTGTCGCAGTGAATATTTTGCACCCTCCCTCTCCTTCTTGCCCTTTCGGATTGTTGTTGACACCCCAAATGATAGACCTGGTAGCGTCATGGATGATTATCTTGTTAAAGGAAAATCTAGTTCTTGTTTCTTCGAGCTTGTTGGTTGGATATTTTGTCAAACCAAAATATGAGGTTCAACCACAGTATATGGGATAAAATCCCTCCTCAAAGATAGGTGAGGCTGCCTGCTTATTGCTAATCTAAAACACGGTAAACAATATATACAGTATTCACACTAATCTAACCATTGGGGGTTGGGATGAAATCCCAAAATCCACATTCACACGATCCAAGGATATTGCTTTCATAAATGAACTAGGTTAGAAATTGTTACGATGAAAGAAGTAGAAAGGAAATGGGAGAAACGTATTTTCTTTCGAGTAAACACAGAGCACGAAATAATGATACGAGTTTTAGATCATAAATATAATGTCTGAGATAATTAGAAACACTAAGATTCTATGCAAAGAATAGCTTAAGATCATGAACATAAGAACACTATCTTAAGTAAGATATATTCCACAACACAAAGTCTGCCAAATAATATCAAATCCTATTCTTCAAAATGATTGAAAGAAAACACAAAGTTTTTCTCCTTTCCAATAGACCCTAGATATTCTAAAAATTCTCGACCCTTTGGAATGCAAAAGCATCCCTTATTTATAACAAAAAGAAGTAGAGATAAAATAGGGCAGATCCTAAAAAGTAGCAATTTAACTAGAGTTCAGTTTTGCATGATTCTCACGCAGGAGATCAAGTCAAAACATTGATTCAAAAATGTGACGAAACAGAACTGAAAAAGACATGTCAATTTCAAGATTGAAATGACATGAAACGTTGGGACTTAGTCTGAATCGTCATCCTTTGCTACTTTCTCTTTTTCTTCCTCCAGCTGAGACTGTTTGCTCTGAAATTCCTGGAACTTCCGAATTATGCCTTGCATTTCATTCTCATCAGGCGCAGTGGAATGATCATTCCACATTTCACAGGTCTCATGAATGTCGCTGGCATTACCGGGAAGCTTTTTCAATCCTTTGTTGAGTTTCCTTAAGGCCTCCAAAGTATGCTCAACCCTTACAAAACGATCGATGATTTCAAGACCAAATCCTTGTATTGATCCCTGCTGAACAGAATCTCGAATTTGGTTGAAGAGATCATCTACTGATAGGATACCTGAGTTCCCAACTAACACCTTTGGACAAATCTTCAACAACTCTTCTTCCAGATCACTTTTCCCATCGATCAATTTATCCCTTGATTCTCTCAACTTGCTGTAGGCTTCATTGAGAATCTTTATTCTGAATCTGATGGCCTTGGTCAGCTGGAAATGCTTATCTGTATGTGGAAGAACACCTTCTTCTACCAAGAGATGTGTTGGGATTTGCTTTAATACATGGAGAGCTTCAAAATTCAAATCAAGCTGTCCAATCTCCTGAGAGAATTCTTCATCCATCTTCTCTCCCTCCTTCTGAATGTCCCCTAAAGACTGATGAACTTTCACCATGTCTTAAATCACTTCCTTCCCCTGTTGGAGCAACCTTTGGATCCATTCATCAACCGCCCTTCCTTGTTTGGAAATCTTTTCAATTGTGGGCACTGATGAGAATCGAATCCAACAGAAACAGAAGAAGGTGGTATGGATTCAAGGGGTTGTGAGAGTTTAATCAAAACCTCTGTCAATTGCTCCACTTTTCTCTTAAGCTCATCTCTGCTTTCCTTTGTTTCTTTCAACTTTTGGCACAACACGTTTATGGAATCCTGTGCATCTTGTTGCGCCCCTTCTACTGTCACTTTCCCTAGAGCCACCCTGGTTATCTAATAATCAGAGGCTGTTACATCCTCTCTAGTTTTGTCAGCTGAGGGAGTGGTAATCTCTGCAAATTTATCTCTTGAAGCATCCACCAAAACCCTTGAAACTGTTTTGGGTTTCTTGGCTAATTTCACAGTAGAAGCCTTGAGTGAGATGAAATCAAAGGCTGGTACGGGTACAATCACCTTCCTCTTCCTCGGATTTTGCTCGAGTAGCCATTGTGGCGTATCAGAGGAAATTTCCCATGTTGTAGTAACTGGTATTCTACTCTCAAGAGGAGAAGATAGTACTATTGAAGGGGGAACAATTGTTAATGTGGTAGTAGATTCAATAAAGAGAGGCATAGGTTGTGGGGGAGTGTTGGTGATCACCTGGGTTCCAGTAGAGAGGGGTGAGAGTCTAGTGAAAATACTGGCCATGCTTGAAGAAGTGGATGGAGAATGAGGAGGTAGGAGTGGTTGTTGAGGGGGAGGCACAGATTCAGATTCCAAAGCCTGAGATGTAAGAGACAAGGTCTCTTCGGTTTGATAATCAACAAATGATGAAACCAGAAGTTGGCTTCCTCCTTCTTCCAAATTAATTTCTCCTATTTCTGGTGGTGTTGGTGATTCTGGCACATCCACCGTTTCAGCTGGAGAAACAATTGAAGAGATTTGTCTTTCTTTCCTCTTCTTGACAATCTTGACTTTTATAGGCGCCCTAAAAGATCTCTTGTCCTTTTCCCTTTTGGAGGGCCCCGCCTCTGAAGCAGCCAACTTTGAAAACTCATCATCTTTAAAATTCATTCCCCAAGAGGAAAGCCATGCTTTGGTACGAGAAAGGATTAGAGTTGACCTATCTGTAATAGAGGCCTTCTCGCTGGCTGACCAATCAATAGATGGGAAAACATATTGGTCTTCATTTAGTCCATCATAGGAAGGATCCAAAACACTTTCATTGTCACTCGTTCCTTCTGGCAAATCAGAAAGCTCCATTGTTTGAATCTCAGCAATAGTTAATCTGTTATTATCTTTCTTGTGAACAGCAACCTCGTTACGCAGATCAACCCAAATATCCTCTATGTTTGGCCTATGCAGATGCTGGGTTCCATATGCTCTGAGCACTCCTCGGACGTCAAAACCATCTCGAGGCTTCATATGCTTTTTCAATTTGTCCTGAAGTTCACATTCAAAATTTTTGGCCTTTATTACTGTTGAGCAAGTATATCTCCCAATAGAAATTGGGAAGGACACAGCGGCCTTATGTTTGCTTTGTTGGAATTTATGAAAATCCAACAGCTGCCTAACCAATTCTATTAATATCAGTCTATCCCTTGGATAGCGGGGCAGGTGAAAAGGTTCCCCCGAGTACATGACTGTCTGAAGATATGTAAACTTCTTGAATTGTAAGAAGATACATCCCCATTTAGAAACTTCGGCCCAAGCCTCGTCTGAGACTCTTGTCTTACTCAGCTCTGGGTTGATCTGGCAGATATTTTCATAGAAGAAGGCATCATTTACCCTTCTGAAATGTTCTTTAGACCCCTTTTTGGTCAATTGAGGGAAATATTTATAAACCGGGTTCATTGTTCTGCTTCCCTTAGTATCCAGCCTAGGATAGTTCCTCATCCTGGCTGCTGCGTATGTGACATATGAAAGCATATAAAACTTCCCAGTTGACAAGACCGTTGTCATTTGGGAATCAATCTCATTGCTGATGAGAGTGCCCCAGTCAATCCCTTGCTGATTTTTCTTGATGGTGACCATAAATTGATACATCCATCCATGAAATACATTCAATTCGGGCAAGCCAAAAACCTGACTCAGCAGGGTGATAATATCATTGATTTCTTGGATGAAATCACTCCTGGGGATAGTCCTTGGAAATCTATAGACCGCCAGTTTGGCCTTGATCAGGAACTTTTTGTTTACATCCTTGATGCAATCTTCTTGATTGCTGTCCCAGGCCTTCTGAGCTGACTTGATGTTCAACTCCCCATATTCTTCAAAATTAGGCAATTTTAGGAGATCATCAAAGTAAACTCCATCCAGTCTGATTACTACCTCACTAGACTGACTCTTCACAGAACGAGAAGCCGAGTCATAACTGGATGCACAAGCTAAAATGAATTCCAGACATTGGGCGGACATGGGAAAACCCGCTGCGAGAGGCAAGCCACTGTCAGCTATAGCTTTCATCCATGGAGTTTGGGAGGAACTCCTCACCCTACTCCAAAAATCTTCCATGTCTATATTTCCGAGTTCAGTGTCTCTGATGTCATAGTTGCAATCAATGTATGATGGAGATTTCGGCTTCTTGAACTTGTATTTCATTCTGCCAGACTTCTCAACCTTTTCCTAAGATGGACCAAGGTCTGACATGAAGGACGTTGAACGAAGAAAGGTTCGAAGCTCAGGAGATGTTGGACACACTGAAAATCTCGATCTGCTGAATATGTCGGAAGAACAAAAGAGTCCGACACACTGAGGAGGATGTCAGAATATCTTGAAAGTCTGATGTGTCGGAACTTCTGAAAAACCTGACACACTTGGTAATGCCGGAACTTTGGGAAAGCCCGATGCTTGCGTTGATGACGGGAACTCTGGGAAAAACCCGCACTCACTGTGGAGATCATAACTTTGAGAAACCTCGACACCTCAAACTTTCGATACACTTCAGGTCTACGACTCTGCAAAACAATCTTCAAGACCCCAGAAGAAAAACAGGGTTTTTCATTGAATTCCAAAACATGCAATCTCCTTTTTTGTCATTCATGTTCCATGCATATAATAAAACTTGGAAGAAATAGCACCAAGTGGTAGTCTCAAAAGAGATAAACCCTAAAACCTAAAACCATTTTCAAAATAACTCCAGAAAGAAGAAGGAAGGAAAACCCTCAAAACCTGGCGAGAAATTGAGAAGAAACTGTGTGCAATCGATCCGTAAAAAACCAAGAACAAAGAAGGGAGAAAGAAATACCTTCAATCAAAGAAATGGAAAATTGAAAACAGGCGATTCAATCGGGAAAGGCGAGCTGTCGGGTTTCAAAATCGGAAGAGCATGCGCGAAAAATCCACGAATTAAAAATAAGTCTGGTAACAATGACGTGGAAATCCGTGTATTTATAAGAAAATTGGTAATTAATACACTTGGGCTCGGCATGTGCCAATTCACTGACAACTCGGCATGAATGCCATATCAGCATGTTTGAGAGGTCCGAAAACCCGACACGAGGGGATTTAGTGTAATTCTGGTTTCAGGTATCGGAAAGCATGAGTCACAAAACATGAGGTGTTCAGATGTTACATAGCTCCGAAAACCTGATACAAAGGACTAAGCGGACTTCGGGTATCGCAAAGCATGAGGTGTAAAACATGTTTTAGGTAAGGCATGTTCCAATGCACTGGAGGTCTGAAAACCTGATTTTCACAATAGGAAGCGGGTTTCGGGTTTCGGAAGACACAAGACATAAAGCATGTTAAAACTCATGTCGAACTGTTGGTAAAACCCGAAAACCCGAAATTCGCTAAAAGAGGCCATAATGCAAAATCAACTTCAAAAATTTCGTATGGGTTATCTAATCATTTTGTCGTAAACTCAAAACGGAGATAATAGCTGGCTCTAGCTGGGGACTTTCTTTGTAATACCAAATGAAGAGAACTCAGAATCTCTGGTCTTATTCATTGGGCTACGGAGAAAAGAAGAAACCAAAACAAAATGAAGAAAGAAAGAAAGAAGGAAAAGCAAAAGCAAACACACAACAAAAGAAAAATATGTACAATGCAAGAGAGCATCTTGCATCAATGGTAAAACAGCTTTAGATGTTGTCCACTGAAAGGTAAAGGGAGTAATCCTCCATCCAGATATGATAGAAGGAAACTATTTTCACCATTCAACTCGTGGATCTTGAAAGGTCCTTTCCATAAAGAATCAAACTTTCCATGCATTCCTTTCTGTTCTCTCCTCTTATCCCAAAGCAACACCAGGTCTCCAATCTGGAAGTCACGCTGCTTTGATTTCTTGTCAAAAAATTTCTTCACTCTGCTCTGATGATCTACGATGCGATCAACTACCTTGATTCGTTATTCTTCTAGCCTGGTTAGGTACATAACCCTCTTTTCGATAGAATTCTAAAAAGCTACATCTTCAACCGCTTTCGCCAACTGCAAGGCCGGCAATTCTACTGAGATAGGAATTTCAGCATCAATCTTGTATAGCGATTGAAAAGGAGACATCCCTATGGCTCGCTTTGGAGTGATCCAATCAGCCCACAATGCATCATACAATGCTTTGTGCCATGTCCTCTGATTTTCATCCACCAGTTTCCTGATTATAGTAACCAGATTCTTATTGCTAGACTGAGCTTACCCATTACCCTGAGGATAATAATCAGATGAGTGAGCCAGAGTGATGCCGAATCCATAGAAAAAATTCTGTCAACTCATGTGATGAGAAGTTAGAGGCATTATCAGCTACGATCTTATGAGGCACACCGAATCTGACGATTATATTTTCTTTCAAGAACTTGCAAACAGCTTCAGAAGTTGCTTGCTTGATTGGTGCGGCTTCTACCCACTTGGTAAAATAATCTGTGGCAGTCAGCACATAGTTATGTCCAGCACTGGAAGAAGGATTCAATGTTCCAATAAAATCAATCCCCCATTAGCAAAAAGGTTCTTTAATCACTACAGGCTTCAGAGGAAGAGCTGCTAGCTTGGGACGACCAACGAAATGTTAACAAGCTTCACATTTAGACACCCATTCCGCTGAATCTCGGAAAAGAGTAGGCCAATAGTACCTAACCCGTAGGATCTTATATGCTGTTACAGAGGATGAAAAATTTCCTCCGCATGCTAGGCTATGAAAGGACTCCAATAACTTTTCCTGTTGTGATTTATCAACACAACGCAAGAAAACACCATCAATACCTTTCTTGTATATTGCATTATTCCACAAAAGGTATTTTGCAGATCTCAACTTGACTATTCGCTTCTCCTTTTGATTTAAATGCGGGGGGCATTCACCATAATTTAGGAAGAAATCAATGTCCGTGTACCATTCATCGGTCATACTCACGAATAGCACCATAGGCAGCTCTGAAGAAGTATCTTGAGTCTTTTCACACTCTGCTTCGGCATGATTTTCTGTAATTAATTGGCACAGGCCCCTTCCTCGTACCAACTTGGTAGGCTTGATGTCCAAATCATACTCCTAAAACTTAGCTATCCAAGTACCTCATTTACTTCCCAGCTCTTGTTGAGTTAGAATGGATTTAACAGCAGTATCAGGAACAAGAACGAGAGTATGGGAATTCAGCACATAGTACCTGAAATGTTTTACTACTCGTACCACTGCGTAAGCATGTTTTTCAATCTGTGACATCTTCAACTCATGTTCCTTCAGCGGGTAACTCATGAACGCGATAGGAGCTTTGATGCCTTCTCCATTTTCCTACATCAGGATGGCTGACACTGTGTGGGCAGAGGCGTAACTGTACATGATAAAATCTTTCTTAAAGTCTGGACATACTAAGACAGGAGCGCAAGCAATTTCCCTTTTGATTTCTTCGAATGCAAGCTTCCCTTCTGCACTCCAACAAAATGGAACTTTTCCTTTCATCATTCCAAGGATATCCTTGGTTTTTTCAGCAAAATCAGGTACAAATCTTATCAAGAAATTGACCTTTCCAAATCAAGAATGAACTCCTGTTTTACTTGTGGGCAAGGTAAGGCTCTGAATAGCCTTTACCCTTTCCAGGTCAATTTTGGTTCCTTCCTTAGTCACAATATGACCCAGAAATTTTCCCTCAGTCACCCTGACATGGACTTCTTGGGATTCAATGAAATCCCATGACATCTACATCTCAAAAGTACCTGTTCTAAATGATCATAATGATCACTCCGTTTTTTAGAGAAAACAGTCAAATCATCCAAATAAACAGCTATAACCTTGCCCATCAGATCTCTGAATGTTAAGTCCATAGCTCTCTGAAAAGTGGCTCCGGCGTTGATCAAGCCGAAAGGAATCCTCTTGTAAGCAAAGGTACCCCATGGTGTCGTGAAGGCCATTTTGTGTTGATCCTCTGTGGTTACCTCGACTTGATTATATCCCGAAAATCCATCGAGCATGGATAGCATTTCTGATCCGGTAACAGTTTGTAATACCTGATCCATGATAGGCAAGGGATAGTTATCCTTCAACGAGGACTGATTCAAGTTTCGGAAGTCAACACAGATCCGGATCTCACCATTCTTCTTCCTGAAATGTTAGCAATCCAAGTGGAGTGATGGATTGGGAAAATAATTCTAGCATCTAACATCTTCTGGATTTCTGCCAGTATAGTTCCTGAGATCTTTGTATTGTAATGTCTTTGCTTTTGTCTATACGGCTTCACATCAGGCTTCAAAGGGATACTATGCTCTACATCTTTGGGCTTGAAGGATTTCAAATCTGCATAAGACCAGGCCAACACATCGATATATTTCTTCAAAAGCGAAGTGAATCTTACCTTCTCTTCAGGAGAACAACATTTCCTGATATTCACCATCTGAGGTTGATCAGACGAACCTAGATTGATTTGATCTACTTCAGAGGAAGAAGCTCCTTCGACTTGCCTTTTGTTTTGAATAAAACGATCATGCTTATCGAACAAACCTTCCAGGGAAACAAGACCTTTCGGTATCTTGTTGCCTTTCAGCTGGATGAATTCACCATCAACCTCTTGATACGGATCTGAAATAGTTTCACAAAAGGCTGATTCTGAACCTTCAAAATATAATTCGCTGAAATTGTCAGCCTTTTCTAGAAAAGCCAACACCTGTCAATCATCGTTGAACACTTGCCAGTGAGTTGCATTATCTGGGACACTAGGGCAGTATACAATCTCGATAGAGTATGTATCTTGCTTAAACTGAGGATGAGGAAGAAGAAGAGATGCAGACACGGCCAAAGAATCAGCCTTGTCATTATAATCTCTTAAAACTACCTTGATAGAAAATGCATCAAAGCATTCTATACTATCCCAAACTTTATTCTAGTAATGTTTCAACCGCTCATTTTTCACCTGATATATACCCCTGACCTGATTGACAATCAGTTCCGCATCTCCCTGAACCTTGAGATTTCTGATTCCCTTCTGTCTGGCTAATTCTAATCCTAATAACAGGGCTTCATATTCGGCTGTGTTGTTAGTATTATCAAATTGCAACTTGTAAGCTGATGGGAAAATCTCGGAGCTAGGAGATATAAGGACAACACCAGCACCTGATCCAGAGATTGAGCAGCTACCATCAAATTCGAGCATCCAAATAGCATTGGGATCTTCTTCTTCAACATCTACAATGGGTATCTCTGAAGTCATGAAATAATTCCCAAAGCTAGCATCTTCGAAAAGGATCTGAGCCTTTGGATCATCTGATTTGGTCACCAAATACTTCGCCTGTGGTTCAGGATGAAGAACCCGATGAACCCCATTGACCGGGATCTTAGCTTTGGTCCAATCCATATTAATTTCTCCTCCGACGTCTTTACAAAATCCTCTACCCAAGAGGATACCGTAGGCTGCAGGAATGTCGGAAACTAGAATAGTCATTTTCACTCTCTTCTCAGGGAAAGCAACAAATGCAAACTGTGCATCCTTGATTTGAGCAATCAGAGGGACTTGTTTAGTTTCCATGGAATAGCACCGTCCATATGACTTAGTCAAAGTAAGCCCAGGGGCATGAGCCACTTTTGCGGGCATAACATTATCAGAGGCCCCTCAGTCAATGATGCAATTGCTGAGTTTGAACCCATTTATAAGTAGAGACAAATAAAATGGTTCAATCTTTCCTGAGGAAGAAGTAGAGGTCAGATTATTCTGAGGTGGGAGTTGAGTAGGATTTGGAAGGAGAACTTTTGAAGGTGACGGAACAGCCGCTTTACTTCTGATGAACTTAGCCAACTTTTCAAATTTTTCAGGATTCAACTGAAGGTATTCTGCTTCTGACATTTGAATCTTGGTTCTCTTTGCATGATCAATAATGTCAAAAGTAGTATAAGAAGGAATGATGGTAGGCTCAGTTCTAATTACATGAGCTTGTGCTGAGGAACTGATCTTAGGAGAAGCAGAATAAGGAGCAGCTGCCTTTTTAGTAACCTCTCTTTCAGTCTGCGCCGAAATAGGAGTACCCCTCTTAACTATTGATATGGGAGGTTCCTTATTTTTCTCCTTAGTGTTTTCAAGAGTTTTCCTGGGATTCTGAGATTGGGACCGAGTGAACACAGCAAATGATTGACCATCTGGCTCACATTCATCTTCATCATATTCCAAATACCCAATGCTGGAGTCACCAGCTGACTCGTCATAAGACTCATCAGCATATCCTGAAGCTTCGAAAGCCTCACGGGAATCTTGTTCTTTTGGTTCTTCGTCTTCTTCAATTAGTTCTACTACTGCATTGACGGGAGGAGCTTCAATTGCTAGTCTTGGTTGAGCAGGAGTTAACCGTGGCCTATCTCTGGCAGAAGCACCATTGTTGTTATTAAAATTCCGTCTAGGGATATCCCAATATGGAACGTTGTTCACCTGCTGGGACATTTTCTTCTTCAAAGCAATCAAATCATTAGCCATTTTTTGAAACATGGGATCAGTGTTACCTTGGGAAGAACCTTGATTTTTGAGTTTAGGCACGTCTTTCTTGATCCTTCCAGCCAAGATGAGATCATCCTCTATTTTAGTAGCCGTTGACTGAGCAGTAGCCAAATCTGGGATAGCCGACCTTCTTAATAAAAATCTTATATCAGGAGGTTGAGCATTGATAAAGAAGCATTTTTGGTTTTCCAGAGTAGGAACTGATATTTCCAGAATCTTCCGGATCAGCTTGTTGAACTTTTCCACGAATTCCCACATAGGTTCATGTGACTCCTTCATATGCGTGAGCTGAGCTAACAAAGCATGAGAATCTTTAGCTGGTTTGAAATGTGCTTCGAACTTAGTCTGCATGGTAGCCTAGTTTGGGATGCATGCATTCGAGAGGTGATAAAACCATTCAGCTGCTGCTCCCTGCAACGTTTCGACGAAGAGTCGAACAGAGACATCTTCGTGGGCTACTCCAAGGACACCGCATGCAACAAAGAAAGATGCAATGTGCTCATCAGGATGTTGTTTCCCATCCCCATTGAACTCGGGAATGTTTTTACAAGATCCACATGGTAACTTATTCAATGGAGGAGTCAAGGAAAGAGGACCAATAACTGCACCCCAAGGCACAGGTTGAACCGCCATCCTTCTGAAAAGAGTGCTTACAGGGATCTGAGTATCAGACAAGAGTAGTGGATGACAAGTTGTAGATGCTTCCCGTTCCTCAGGGATCCGGTTTCTCTGAATAGGCAAAGAACTTCTGGTTCGGTTAGAGACAATGCTGTTGGGAGAAAGACTTAAATTGTGTTGTTGTAGTAACTCAAAGAGTGGATCAATTTCACCTTGAGGTCAGCGAGACTGAGTGAAGATCTTCCTGGCCAGCTTGAACTGAAAGGGGATCTTATTGAAAATAAGGCAAATATGGAGTCGCCAGACACCGAGAGGATAAGCTTTATACTATTGATCAGTAGTCCCCAGCAGAGTCACCAAAAACTATTGGTTGGATATTTTCTCAAACCAAAATATGAGGTTCAACCACAGTATATGGGATAAAATCCCTCCTCAAAGATAGGTGAGGTTGCCTTCTTATTGCTAATCTAAAACACGGTAAACAATATATACAGTATTTACACTAATCTAACCATTGGGGGTTGGGATGAAATTCCGAAATCCACATTCACATGATCCAAGGATATTGCTTTCATAAATGAACTAGGTTAGAAATTGTTACGATGAAAGAAGTAGAAAGGAAATGGGAGAAACGTATTTTCTTTCGAGTAAACACAGAGCACGAAATAATCATACGAGTTTTAGATCATAAATATAATGTCCAAGATAATTAGAAACACTAAGATTCTATGCAAAGAATAGCTTAAGATCATGAACATAAGAACACTATCTTAAGTAAGATATATTCCACAACACAAAGTCTGCCAAATAATATCAAATCCTATTCTTCAAAATGATTGAAAGAAAACACAAAGTTTTTCTCCTTTCCAATAGCCCCTAGATATCCAAACATTCTCGACCCTTTGGAATGCAAAAGCATCCCTTATTTATAACAAAAAGAAGTAGAGATAAAATAGGGCAGATCCTAAAAAGTAGCAATTTAACTAGAGTTCAGTTTTGTATGATTCTCACGTAGGAGATCAAGTCAAAACATTGATTCAAAAATGTGACGAAACAGAAATGAAAAAGACATGTCAATTTTATGATTGAAATGACATGAAACATTGGGACTTAGTCTAAATCGTCATCCTTTGATACTTCCTCTTTTTCTTCCTCCAGATAAGACTGTTTGCTCTGAAATTCCTGGAACTTCCGAATTATGCCTTGCATTTCATTCTCATCAGGCGCAGTGGAATGATCATTCAAAATTTCGCAGGTCTCATGAATGTCGCTGGCATTACCGGGAAGCTTTTTCAATCCTTTTTTGAGTTTCCTTAAGGCCTCCAAAGTATGCTCAACCCTTACAAAACGATCGATGATTTCAAGACCAAATCCTTGTATTGATCCCTGCTGAACAGACTCTCGAATTTGGTTGAAGAGATCATCTACTGATAGGATACCTGAGTTCCCAACTAACACCTTTGGACAAATCTTCAACAACTGTTCTTCCAGATCACTTTTCCCATCGATCAATTTATCCCTTGATTCTCTCAACTTGCTGCAGGCTTCATTGAGAATCTTTATTCTGAATCTGATGGCCTTGGTCAGCTGGAAATGCTTATCTGTATGTGGAAGAACACCTTCTTATACCAAGAGATGTGTTGGGATTTGCTTTAATACATGGAGAGCTTCAAAAGTCAAATCAAGTTGTCCAATCTCCTGAGAGAATTCTTCATCCATCTTCTCTCCCTCCTTCTGAATGTCCCCTAAAGACTGATGAACTTTCACCACGTCTTAAATCACTTCCTTCCCCTGTTGGAGCAACCTTTGGATCCATTCATCAACCGCCCTTCCTTGTTTGGCAATCTTTTCAATTATGGGCACTGATGAGAAATCGAATCCAACAGAAACAGAAGAAGGTGGTATGGATTCAAGGGGTTGTGAGAGTTTAATCAAAACCTTTGTCAATTGCTCCACTTTTCTCTTAAGCTCATCTCTACTGTCCTTTGTTTCTTTCAACTTTTGGCACAGCACGTTTATGGAATCCCATGCATCTTGTTGCGCCCCTTCTGCTGTCACTTTCCCTAGAGCCACCCTGGTTATCTGATAATCAGAGGCTGTTACATCCTCTCTAGTTTTGTCAGCCGAGGGAGTGGCAATCTCTGCGAATTTATCTCTTGAAGCATCCACCAAAACCCTTGAAACTGTTTTGGGTTTCTTGGCTGATTTCGCAGTAGAAGCCTTGAGTGAGCTGAAATCAAAGGCTGGTATGGGTACAATCACCTTCCTCTTCCTCGGAGTTTGTTCGAGTAGCCATTGTGGCGTATCAGAGGAAATTTCCCATGTTGTAGTAACTGGTATTCTACTCTCAAGAGGAGAAGATTCTACTATTGAAGGGGGAACAATTGTTAATGTGGTAGTAGATTCAATAAAGAGAGGCACAGGTTGTGGGGGAGTGTTGGTGATCACTTGGGTTCCAGCAGAGAGGGGTGAGAGTCCAGAGATAATACTAGCCATGCTTGAAGAAGTGGATGGAGAATGAGGAGGTAGGAGTGGTTGTTGAGGGGGAGGCACAGATTCAGATTCCAAAGCCTGAGATGTAAGAGACAAGGTCTCTTCGGTTTGATAATCAACAAATGATGAAACCAGAAGTTGGCTTCCTCCTTCTTCCAAATTAATTTCTCCTATTTCTGGTGGTGTTGGTGATTCTGGCACATCCACCGTTTCAGCTGGAGAAATAATTGAAGAGATTTGTCTTTCTTTCCTCTTCTTGACAATCTTGACTTTTATAGGCGCCCTAAAAGATCTCTTGTCCTTTTCTATTTTGGAGGGCCCCGCCTCTGAAGCAGCCAACTTTGAAAACTCATCATCTTTAAAATTCATTCCCCAAGAGGAAAGCCATGCTTTGGTACAAAAAAGGATTAGAGCTGACCTATCTGTAATAGAGGCCTTCTCGCTGGCTGACCAATCAATAGATGGGAAAACATATTGGTCTTCATTTAGTCCATCATAGGAAGGATCCAAAACACTTTCATTGTCACTCGTTCCTTCTGGAAAATCAGAAAGCTCCAGTGTTTGAATCTCAGCAATAGCTAATCTACTATTATCTTTCCTGCAAACAGCAACCTCGTTACGCAGATCAACCCAAATATCCTCTATGTTTCGCCTATGCAGATGCTGGGTTCCATATGCTCTGAGCACTCCTCGGACGTCAAAACCATCTTGAGGCTTCATATGCTTTTTCAATTTGTCCTGAAGTTCGCATTCAACATTTTTGGCCTTTATTACTGTTGAGCAAGTATATCTCCCAATAGAAATTGGGAAGGACACAGTGGCCTTATGTTTGCTTTGTTGGAATTTATGAAAATCCAACAGCTACCTAACCAATTCTATTAATATCAATCTATCCCCTGGATAGCGGGGTAGGTGAAAAGGTTCCCCCGAGTACATGAATGTCCAAAGATATGTAAACTTCTTGAATTGTAAGAAGATACATCCCCATTTAGAAACTTCGGCCCAAGCCTCATCTGAGACTCTTGTCTTCCTCAGCTCTGGGTTGATCCGGCAGATATTTTCATAGAAGAAGGCATCATTTACCCTTCTGAAATGTTCTTTAGACCCCCTTTTTGGTCAATTGAGGGAAATATTTATAAACCGGGTTCACCGTTCTGCTTCCCTTAGTATCCAGCACAGGATAGTTCCTCATCCCGGCTGCTGCATATGTGACATATGAAAGCATATAAAACTTCCCAGTTGACAAGACCATTGTCATTTGGGAATCAATCTCATTTCTGATGAGAGTGCCCCAGTTAATCCCTTGCTGATTTTTCTTGATGGTGACCATAAATTGATACATCCATCCATGAAATACATTCAATTCGGGCAAGCCAAAAACCTGACTTAGCAGGGTGATAATATCATTGATTTCTTGGATGAAATCACTCCTGGGGATAGTCCTTGGAAATCTAGAGACCGCCGGTTTGGCCTTGATCAGGAACTTTTTGTTTACATCCTTGATGCAGTCTTCCTGATTACTGTCCGAGGCCTTCTGAGCTGACTTGATGTTCAACTCCCCATATTCTTCAAAATTAGGCAATTTTAGGAGATCATCAAAGTAAACTCCATCCAGTCTGATTACTACCTCACCAGACTAACTCTTCACAAAATGAGAAGCCAAGTCATAACTGGATGCACAAGCTAAAATGAATTCCAGACATTGGGCAGACATGGGAAAACCCGCTGCGAGAGGCAAGCCACTGTTAGCTATAGCTTTCATCCATGGAGTTTGGGAGGAACTCCTCACCCTACTCCAAAAATCTTCCATGTCTATATTTCCGAGTTCAGTGTCTCTGATGTCATAGTTGCAATCAATGTATGATGGAGATTCCAGCTTCTTGAACTTGTATTTCATTCTGCCAGACTTCTCAGCCTTTTCTTGAGATGGACCAGGGTCCGACATGAAGGACGTTGAACGAAGAAAGGTTCAAAGCTCAGGAGATGTTGGACACACTGAAAATCTCGATCTGCTGAATATGCTGGAAGAACAAAAGAGTCCGACACGCTGAGGAGGATGTCGGAATATCCTGAAAGTCTGATGTGTCGGAACTTCTGAAAAACCCGACACACTTGGTAATGCCGGAACTTTGGGAAAGCCCGACGCTTGCGTTGATGACGGGAACTCTGGGAAAAACCCGCACTCACTGTGGAGATCAGAACTTTAAGAAACCTCGACGCCTCAAACTTTCGATACACTTCAGGTCTACGACTCTGCAAAACAATCTTCAAAACCCGAGAAGAAAAACAGGGTTTTTCATTGAATTCCAAAACATGCAATCTCCTTTTTTGTCATTCATGCTCCATACATATAATAAAACTTGGAAGAAATAGCACCAAGTGGTCAAGAGATAAACCCTAGAACCTAAAACCCTTTTCAAAATAACTCCAGAAAGAAGAAGGAAGGAAAACCCTCAAAACCCGGTGAGAAATTGAGAAGAAACCGTGTGCAATCGATCCGTAAAAAACCAAGAACAAAGAAGGGAGAAAGAAATACCTTCAATCAGAGAAATGGAAAATCAAAAACAGGCGATTCAATCGGGCAAGGCGAGTTGTTGGGTTTCGAAATCGGAAGAGCATGCACAAAAAATCCACGAATTAAAAATAAGTCCGGTAACAATGACGTGGAAATACGCGTATTTATAAGAAAATTGGCAATTAATACACTTAGGCTCGGCACGTGCCAATTCACCGACAACTCGGCATGAATGCCATATCAGCATGTTTGAGAGGTCTGAAAACCCGACACGAGGGGATTTAGTGCAATTCGGGTTTCAGGTATCGGAAAGCATGAGGCACAAAACATGAGGTGTTTAGATGTTACATAGCTCCGAAAACCCGATACAAAGGACTAAGCGGACTTCGGGTATCGGAAAGCATGAGGCGTAAAACATGTTTTAGGTAAGGCATGTTCCGATGCACCGGAGGTCCGAAAACCCGATTTTCACAATAGGAAGCGGGTTTCGGGTTTCGGAAGACACAAGACATAAAGCATGTTAAAACTCATGTCGAACTGTTGGTAAAACCCGAAAACCCGAAATTTGCTAAAAGAGGCCATAATGCAAAATCAACTTCAAAAATTTCATATGGGTTATCTAATCATTTTGTCGTAAACTCAAAACAGAGATAACAGAGCTTGTCTGGTTGTCACCATTAATATGATTAATAATAATAATTATTATTGTTAGCTGTAAAATCATAAAAAAATAATGTTTATAATAACATTATAATTTATATTATTGATTTACGATCATTTGTTTTCATGTCGAAAATTTATTGCTATTACTATGAACTACCTTTAAGCTATTTTTTAATTATGTATTTACTTCGTTTTAGGGTTTTTATGTTTTCCTTTAGTTAAAAAAACAAAAATAAATAAATAAAATAAAAAAGTTAAAAGTGAAAACGACTCGTGAATAGAGCAGTTTAGGGAAAAAGGGGCGCTTGGGCTCCTTATCTTTGTTTTCTTTGTTTTTTTTCCTTTTTGTTTGTTTTGGATAGAACAACCGCCACCATGGATGGAGGGGAACCTTTGAACTATTCATGCTCTTCCACCAGGCTACTGAAGAAGGTGTGAGGGGAGGCAGTGCATGAAACCAAGGGAAAAAGGCATTCATAGTCTATTTTGAACAATGTACTCCCAGCTCGTGTCAAACTTGAAGCTCTAGAACCCTGCGTGGACATCTATCAAAGCATAAAAGATAGAAGAGTTTTTCTGATGTTGTTATTGGAAATGGTTGGACAAACATGTGTGCAAAATGTGGAAGCATATGCGCAACATGTGAATTGTTTTACTGAATACCTCAAAACATTGTGTGGGAGGGCACTTATGGTTCTGTAAGAAATGCCTCACTAGATGTCATCTCATGGAGTGCTATGGATGCGAGCTATGCCATAATCCTCCCAACCTGTATAAAAAATGGGGAAAAAGCTAGAGCTTGCATGGCACCTCACAGAACATGGGAACTACTATAGTGTTTGACCAAAGGAAAGAACGAGACAACTTCTCATGGAATATGTTTGCAACAGTGTACAAAATACATGGATTTCCTTGTGAGGTAGACATGTTGTGTCATCGTATGCAGTAAACAGGGCTTTAACCCAATCAGTTTACATTGATAGTGTACTTCTAGCCTATGCAAGAATGGAAGCTTTGGAGCATGGTATGATATCCATCAAATCATAATGGAGAGAGGAATTCTGTCAGATGTTGTAGTTGCAACTACCTTGGTAGACATGTATGCAAAATGCAGAAGAATAGACAAAGCACGTGTATTGTGTGACAGAATACCCCCAAAAATATGTGTTCTCCTGGACTGCAATGATGGCAGGATATGCACAAAATGGATTTTTTGAAAAGGTGTGTGAACTATTTGATAGAATGCCTCAAAGAACTATTGTCTCATGGAATGCCATGATTACAGGATATGTACATAATGGATTTTTTCAAAAGGATTTAGAAACTTTCAAGCAACTACACTCACGGGTGTAGAGCCTCTTGTCCATTACCTACATTCTCTTAGCTCGTGTGCAAGAATGGAGCCTTGTGCAGGCCCTAGAAAATTTTTAGAGCATAATGGGCAACTCATTCAGTTGGAAAAACTTCAAGTGATCAAGAAGTTTGTGTTACGTTGGGGAGGCTAGATTGAGGCTCATGAACTGGTTGATGAAGTGCCCAAGCGAGATGCTAAACCGAAGCTTGCAGGTTTGACTGACTTCGTTCCTCCCAGGCATGGTTCATCTCCCCTTACCTCTCATAATTCTGATGCTTTAGTTCCTCATTTGCAACTTAATAGAATTTTAAAATATTAGGATTATAATACAGTTAATTATTTTTATTAATTCGTTGTAAAATAATGAAATGTCGTGTCGTAACTCACAAAGTCAAAATAACTCGTTGCATTAAAACATAAACTTCCACCCTCATTCTTAGGTGATTTATAAAACTTCCTACCCATCTAGATCGCTACAATATTGGTTTATTGACAAGACAAGATTGACTTCCCAGTAATAATGTTGACCTTCTCCTTGTTTAAATAGTTAATTTTTGCATTTTTTGGAGACTCATTAAGTACCCTTTGTAACTCTGAAAATGAGATGTTAAGCTTCATTCATGTACCTTGGTATGCGAGGAGTCACCTTGACCTTTGGATTGACCCTGAACGAACATATGAGATATTTTAGATGCTCTTATAGGAGCCTTGTTACACTATTTTATAGTAGTAGAAAGTTGTTAAATCTAGAAAGTTGGCTTTCATTTTAAACCGCCATTTGAAACATGGATACATAAATTATTTCCCGTCTTCGCAAACCTCTAGTGTTTTTAGTAGACAATTGCATGGAACTTTTAGTTTAGGGAAAAACACTTTTCTAGATAGTTTGAAAATAGAATTTTGTAGGCCTCTTGTCACAGTTTGACAAGGTCAAACTGGACCAATTAGGACTGGTGGCTTCAAAATCTTGTCATCGTTCAAAGACTGTTTTCCAGTTCTGAGTTTCATCGACTCTGTTGAATTCTCATTATATAGGGAAATTTGTAGGAAGTCCCTCTTGCGTTCATCCATCAAACGTCAATTTTGGACGTGATTTTCTAAGTCCTCGAGCTAAATTTTGTTTGATTTGCACTGGGCCAACTATGACTAGTGGCCCCAGAAAACTAGCCACCAAATGCAAACCATTCACTTTATCCCAATTCCATCAGTTGCTATGAACTCTTGGTATATCTGGGGAAATATATAAATTTAATCATGGTGTGTGTTCTCATCAGAAGACAACTTTTGGGAGTGGTTACTTAGCCTCTGAGCCCGTTTTGAACGTTTTTGTAGCTATTAAGAAAATGTAAAAATAGGAAGCTGCGGGACCCTCGTCAGGTTTTCAAACCCTCGTAGATATTTTTGAGACATGTAAATAACTGTTTAAAACACTATAGTGTAACTTGTTGTGTGAATTATAACTTTTGACAAAACAGTTTTTTCTCTCTCTTCCCTTCTCTTTCTCTCTCCTAGGTTACAAAATGAAGTGAAATGAAATGCATTGAATACATATCTCTAAAATCTTTTCTTTTGTTTGTAAATTGTAATTATTATCATATGTAAATGGGAAACTAAAAAATGATAATTATGTTAGATTAGGGTGGATGCCATGCCATTGATTTATCGTTGATATCATGCTCACGTGGTTTTGTAGGATGAAAGAATGATGATGAAAAGGTGATGTGTAATCCATTTGTTATCATTGTAATTTATATAGTTCATTTTTAAATGAATAAATGTATAATGTAGTCCCATGTTACAGAAGGTTATATTTGATAATTTTTTGATATGTATGATGATGCTAGTTTCAAGGACATCTAGGAAATGTGTATTTAATCATAGGTCAATTTGACTTATAGTACACCTGGTAAAAAGGTTTGATATTTATATAAGGTAAATGAATTTGAAGCAATAACTTGTAGTGCATATTTAGTGTTCAATAAATGATTAATGAGTCATCTTGTGCATTTATACTTTGTAAATGTAATAAAGAGATTTAATCGAAACACTCTACCCTTGTTCAATATAGGAGCATAACTTGTTTTTCATGTGTGATACTCCTTATCTTAGAATACATTGAAAACCGTAGGATGGATTTAAACTCTGCACTCGATGGAACCTCCTAGTTTGAGTAAACAAGAGCCCAAGAATGGGTTTATCATCTTTGTCAGTATGTTTAGTGACATTTTCATAAACCTGGTACCTAGGAGTGACACAGTCAAACTTTTCTTTTGGAGTATGTAGATGTGACTCCTCCTTATCCTAGTGGACTACCTTGTCTTCTGAAGATAGTTTTAAAATTAAATTTCTTCATCGATTGAAATCCCTGTTGGATCTAGATGACATAGATGGAGGTTGTGACTTAGTTTTTCTAGGTCTTAAGCTCTTGCTAATTAAATCCTTAGCTTTGATCAACTAAATGTGTTACCTTGGTGTCTCTCAACATTACACCATTCTCCTTTCTGAAGGTGGTTTGGCATAATTTTTTCCGCTCACTTAAAACTCATATACAGTTGAGGGGTAGACCCTTAGGTGAAGTTGCAACTAATCTAAACCTTAGTTGATTTGGGTGTTAACTTAGGGTTCATGTGTAGCTTCAAGTCTCCTAATCATATACGTATTCAAGAGGTTAGATAAACACTTCGTAACTCCTTTTTCAAGACAATGCTAATAATTACACCATAATGTGACATAAAAAATAAAGCATATAAGAGTAAAACAAAATTTGAGGTTTGGAGTAATGCCTTTCTTAGAGACCTTATAACTCAATTAAATATATGCTTTTGTGTCAAAGAATATGAATTTCCTTGGTGTGATCAACCTTTGAGAAAAAAAAATACATATAAAAAGCAAAATGGAACTCCACAAGTCATTGAATTAGAATAAATATGGTAGGGAAATAACTATACCATGATCGAAGGATGTTTTGGTAAAAAGCTATCTTGTATCTAAATGTCTGTTAAATCATACTATCGATTATGGACACCAAGTCACATTCATTTGAGTTGTAAGAGTAAAAAGGTAGACATTGAATATATGTTCGAGGAGAATATTCTTAACATAAGGACAAGATAAGAAAGTATTTTATATGCATTTCAATTATGTCAAATAAGTATGCAAGTTATGGAAAATTTTGTAAAGAATAAGAAGCCATCTAAAAAGGGTCAAATGGTAATTTAATCATGGAATTAACTTAAGAATATGTAGGTGGAGAAACGAGAAATTTATCCTTGCAAAATAATGTTCTTGGGATGTTAAATCATAACTATAATACAATTAAAGAAATGATGTGTTGTGGGTTCACCATTCCTGAAGTCATTTGTTTGTGGTTGGGTAATTTCTAGTAACCATTCATTTGGAAAACTATGGCATTGACATGCCTATGTTGTCTTTATGTGTCTATGTGAGTCGATGACTTATGTGATTTCCGTATGCGAGTTGAGTTTTTGTACTTGGAGCCCTTGTTGTGTTGTGTGTAGTGAGCAATGTAAGTCAAAAACAATAAAAATTATCCTGGTATTTTACTGTTGTAATTGGGTGTGTAAAGTGTGGGCGCTACACAAACACCAAAAAATTTTATCCTAGAAACCTCCAGCAGAGGAAAAACTACTCAGGAAGGGAAATTTATCTTTCTTCCTACTTTTATTGGAAAATTCAAAACAATAAGTATGAAAGAGAAGTAGATATTATCTCACACTTCCTCCCAATTACTTGCTTTCTCTGTCTCAACACTCCTTTCTTCTGTAAAACACAATTCCAGCACTAAGAACTTCTTGCTCACTTACTTTAATGCTTCCATGATCTTATTATCTTCTACAAACATGTATTTATAGCCTTTCTCATGTACTCTCGTGCACTGGAGAATGGGAAAGGTCATGAAGTAGAAGAGACACGAAAAACCTTTCAAATTTTGAGGTTGTTCGTTTCATATTTTATTTTCTATCCGAAAGAGCTAGGACTGCCGCCTAATGTAGACCGGTGGTCCCAGGACTGCTTCCCTAGTTGGGAAGTGGTTATGTAACCACCTCTCTAAACAGATCGGTGGTCCTATTACTATAAAGACATAACCTCCATGTATTTATTTTCCTTCTTCCTGCTGACTGATCTGATGAAATCGAGTCATTTTAGATCCCTTTGGATCAAACCTCCCCTGCTTAAGAGGCTTTTGGTCCCAAAAAATATTAGTGGGGGAGAATATGAGGAAATAATTCCCTCACTTGCTACCTTCCATTGAGGATTGCATTTTGGACTCACGAGGTGAATTGGAGGAGGATGTAGTGTTGTAGCAGAAGGTCAAAGAGACTAGGAGAGATCCACATGAGTCTTGGAAGATTGCACTAAAAGGAGAGACACCAAGGCAGGCCTAGTGGTACTCGAAGGAGAAAGTGAGGGAATTATTTCCTCATCTACTCCCCCATTAAGCTTTTGTGGGACCAAAATCCTCATAAGTAGGGGAGTTGTGATCCATAGGGATCCAAAATGACTCTACTTCATCAGATCAGTCAACATGAAGAAGGAAAATAAATACTCAGAGGTTCTGTCTTTATAGTAATAGGGCCACTACTCTATGCATAACAGTAGTTATAGAAATGCTGCTAAACTAGGGTGGTGGTCCTGGGACCACTGGTCTGCATTGAGAGGCGGTCTTGGCTCTTTCAGATAGAAAATAAAATATGAAATGAACAACCTCGTATTTTGAAAGGTTGTTTGTGTCTCTTCTCCTCCATGACATGAGAAAGGCTATAAATACATGTTTTTAGAAGAGAATAAGATGATTGAATCATGAAAGCAAGTGAAAAAGAAGTTATTAGTGTTGGAATTGTGTTTTGTAGAAGAAAGGAGTGTTAAGACAGAGAAAGAAAGTAATTGGGAGGAAGTGTGAGATATTATCTACTTCTCTTTCATACTTATTGTAATTTATGTACTTATTGTTTTGAATTGGCCAATAAAAGTTAAAAGAAAGAGCAATTTCCCTTCCTGACTGGTTTTTCCTCCGCTGGAGGTTTCCAGAATAAAACTTATTGGTGTTTTTAAGTTTATATTATTTCCTTTCCTACAATTGTTGATTCTAAGCACAAACAAAACTCATTCACCAGCTATCTCTATCATTTTCTAATAGAAAGTAGAATAACAACATTTAATTTTTTATTCTGTGGATAATTCCAAAGTTGAATATTTTATAGATCATTTTGGTATTAGAGCTAACAAGTATCTAGGAATTTGGTATTCATTTTTGGATTTGTATGACAGTGACAAGATCTAAAGGAGAAGAGGCTTTACCTTGTGATCCAAAAATTTCTACAAGAAAGTGGAAGTAGAGAATTCAGGGACAAACGGAGGAAGAAAATTTGGTCTGTAGAATCGAGATGTTGGAGACCATGATGGATAGGATGTTTAGAAGGAAAGAAGAATTTTCTGATTTGTAGAAGAAAGCTTCTGTCAAGTAAGACTCCATGGAATCAATGGTTTGAGGCTTAGCTGAAAAAAATTTCATAGGAAGGAGCCACCTTGAAGAAGATTATGGGGACGAGCATGAAGAAGAGACTTCAAACGCTAAAATCTAATCATACACCTTTTAAATTTGAGACAAAAGTTGAGATTAAAATCTTTGAAGGACAAGTAGATGTAGTGTTGCTTGATAAATTGTTAAAATAGTTAGAAGTCTAATTTAGCATCCATAATATCACTGAGCCACATAGGATCACCTTTGAATGTTTCAAAATGGAGGGACATGCTCTGGTTTGGTGGGAAACCCATCTAACCACTTGTTAAAAGAAGAAGCATCCTATTGTGAAATCTTGGCAAGAATTTAAAGAATTACTTAGAGATAACTTCTATCCTATTAGCCACAAGATTGACAAATGATTAAATGGTAGTATTTTAGATGAGGTAGTGGTCAAAGTGTGGAGGACTATACTACGGAGTTTCAGAGGCAGGCCATATTGCGAAATATGGACATTGAGGATGAGGATATTCTAACTAAGTACTTGGGAGGACTTCACACTAACCTTCAAATAAAATTCATCTCCACGAAGCCCAAAGATATCAATGAAGCATGTGTACAGGCATACTACATAGATGATGAAAATAAGAAAGCTGAAGTAGAACCAAGGGAAAAGCAATCGACAAATCAACAGAAAAAAGAGTATGGGAAAACAAGTAACAAGGGTAAGTGGAAAGGGAAATGTAAAGAAGCTGCCACTACTTTAAATACTTGTAAAGATCCCAAGAATTTTTTCAAGAATTGTGATATCAATGGTCATACTGACGCTACATGTTAGATGGTCAAACAGAAGGGTATTTGGAAAATCAAATATGACTCTAATATAGATGAAAGGCTTGGATGTATGGCCACCAACATGGAAAAATAGGAAGAGGAGATGAGTAGACTATTCAAAATCAAAATCCAGATCAAGAGAACTAAGGTAAATGCTTTGGCTGATACCGGTTCTCAGTCTAACTTGATTTATGATGAAATTGTAAAGAATCTTGGTATTGATACTTACTAGCGTCCACACCCTTATCCTTTGGGTTGGTTGAAGAAGGGTGTTGAAATTTAGGTAACTAGAAGATGTAAGGTCAAGTTTTGGATAAATTCCTAGTATATTGATGTTTTGGAAGCTGACATTATTCCACTTGATGCTTTTGATGTTGTATTTAGGAGTCCTTACTTTTATATTAGGGATGCTATATTTATGAGAAGGGAGAACCGGTACAGATGGTTCAAGGATGGGATCAGCTACAACATTCGAGCACACCAATGTAAGACACAGGTTACTATGGTGAGTGCTAACCAAATAAAATGACTTATTAAGGTAAATCATAATTAGTTTTCTTTACTATTGTTAAAGGATAAACAAGATGGGGTAGAAGTTTCAGATATTTCTAACCAGGGAAATCATGATTTGGATAATATTATTTAGTATTTTCAAGAATTATTTCAAGCTCCCAGTGGGTTACTGCCAAAATAGGAAGTAGAGCATGACATTTAGCTATTACCAGAGTCCCCTCTACCAAACATTGAGTTGTATAGGCTATCCTTACTTGAGAGTATTGAAGTAAAGAAACAATTATAGTAACTACTAGAATAGAGGGTGATACGTCCAAGCACCTCACGATGTGGTTCGCCTATTGTGATGGTGCCAAAGAAGGATGGTTCTTGGAGAATGTGCATTGACTACCACACTTTGAAAAATATCACCATAAAGAAAAGATATCCACTTCCCTGCATAGATGATCTCTTGGACCAAATTAATCACACCAAATTCTTCACAAAATTGGATCTCAAGTCAAGTTATCACCAATCTAGAATGAAGGAGGATGATATATGGAAAACTGCCTTCAAGAAAAAACAAGGTTTGTATGAATGGTTAGAACTTCCTTTTGGGTTATGTAATGCACCCGCTACATTTACGAGATTGATGAATGATGTATTGCGGGATTTCATAGATTCATGTGTCATTGTATATCTAGACGATATCTTTATTTTTAGTGTCACATGGTAAGACCATCTAATTTATTTACAACAAGTATTGCAAGTTCTCAGGGAGAAATAAATGCTTTGTAATATGAAGAAATGTGAATTTCCCAAACATTCACTTTTCTATCTCGGGCACGTGGTTGGAGGAGGAGAGATACAAGTGGATCCAAAGAAGGTGGAAGCCATCACTAATTGGAAAACACCAACAAGATCCACAGAGACTAGGAGTTTTGTGGGAGCAGTATAATACATGCGGAAGTTCATTCTGGGCTTCTCCGCAATTGTAGAACCTCTAGATGCAGTGGCCGCAAAGAGTAAGGGTTTTTACTGGTGTAAGGAACAATAAAAATCCTTTGAGTTATTGAAATAAAATATTAGTCATGATCCAGTACTTGCTCTTGCTAATTTGTAGTAACTTTTTGAAGTAGAGACAAGTGCCTGTGGTTACGCTATGGGCGCAGTGTTGCTTCAAGGAGGTAAACCTGTATGCTATCATTATGAAACTTTCACTTCAGTAGTTAAAGGATATTCAATATATGATAAGGAAATGTTTGCACTAGTTTAGGAAATTAAAAAATGGAAGCATTATTTAATTTCATGAACTACTGATTACATTTCCTTATCATATATTGAATATCCTTTAATTGCTGAAGTGAAAGTTTTAGAATGATAGTATACGAGTTTACCTCCTTGAAGTAACACTGTACCCATAGCGTAATCATTGGCATCTATATTTACTTCAACATGCTGCTGAAAATTAGGAAGAGCAAGTACTGGAGCATAAATAATCTTGTCTTTTAATAACTCAAAGGATTTGTCTTGTTCCTTATCCCAGTCAAAACCCTTACTCTCTATAGTAACAGGACCATAGGGATCCAAAATGAATCTAATTCATCATATCAGTTATCATGAAGAAGGAAAATAAATACATGGAGGTTCTATCTTTATAGTAACATGACTGTCATCCAATCAGGGTGGCATTCCTGGGACCATCGGTCTACATTGGGCAGTGGTCTTAGATCTTTCAGATAGAAAATAAAATATGAAATGAACAACCTCAAAATTTGAAAGATTGTTCATGTCTCTTCTCCTCCATGAAATTTCTCATTCTCCAGTGCATGGGAGGACATGAGAAATGCCACGGAGGAGAAGAGACATGAACAACCTTTCAAATTCTGAGGTTGTTCATTTCATATTTTATTTTATGTTTGAAAAATCTAGGACCACCGACCAATGTAGACCGGTGGTCCCAGGACTGCCACCCTAGTTGGGCAGTGGTTATGTAACCTCCCCTCTACATAGAGCGGTGGTCTTGTTATTATAAAGACAAAACCAAATTTCATGTTCTATGCTTTAATAAATATTGCTATAGAATGGTAACCCCATTGAATGAAAATTTTAAAGGAGAAGATTTTATTTTTTTCAAGGAACAATTCATTATTTTATCATGAATCTAAATAAAAGAAGAATAAGTCATTATCGAGATTCATGAGCATCATACTGAGATATGGAAATACATTTATAGAGAGGACACAAGTTTTCTTAAAGATAGTGCTTGTGCAACTCCCCCCCCCCCCCCCACAAATGAAGCAAATGAAAAAAATGTAGGAAAAATTGTATAAATGGAAGAGCTTTCCAAGAACTTGGCAATGTCATTTTTTTACTTAGGATACAATCATTGTGCATGGTATTTCAATAAATTTTTACATTTATATAATACTATGTAAAATATGTTAATGTTAAAATTGCATGCAAGTTAAATATTCCAAACAATGTTGTATTGAACCATAATTTTTTTATATATTTTCTTTTCATTCCAATACATAGGGCATGTCAAATTTCCATGTATATGTTATGATATCAAAAATATAAGAACACTATGTGTGGATATGATTACAAATTGTTCTAAATTTTGTAGAATGACATCGAATAGTTGCCAATTACAATGCAAATGTATATGTGATTGACTTGATCTCATTATGTATTTTGCATGCAAGGATAAGAATTTTTTTTTCCAATTTATGAATAGTACTTGTGGGTGAAACACACACCATTATTTTCAACTGTTATACAATGCTATTATGTGGTTTTCATATAAAATATATCTTCTAATATTTTAAGTAATCGAACCCACTTTGTAATCAATGCATTATCTACAACCAAGTCATAAATAATTGTATGTGTTAAGTTTGTTTAAAGCAAGATCATAGAGTGTGTTAGCGAAATAATTTGTTGTAAGGGTAAATTAGTGGTTTTCACCAATGGTCACGAGACTAGTGTAAATTTTTTGTTATATTTCTCTTAAAAAATAGAACTATAATGTGAGAAATAAACACCGAATATTATAATATGTAAATTGAATTCATTTAGGATATCAAAGTGATAAAGGATTACAATTAAATAGCTCAATGGGATGTCACTAAAATAGGATTCAAGGATAATATTTCAACCCAAAAATATCTCCCATATCTCCCAATCCCAAATATCTCTCAACTTACTCTAAAATAAGCTACATGAGTTGTAACTACAACTCACTCATATTATTTGTACACAATATTAATAAACTATATTATTAATATGAGTTGTATTATGACGACTCATTTTTAATAATATTATTCGGTCTTCATAGCTTTGAAAAGAGTGAAGTGTTATAATCACTCACCCATCCTATATAAATAGGATGATCCCTCACGAGACTGGGCTGCTTGGTGATCTTACTTTTACTAAGGAGCATATACACCAACTAATCTAAGCTCAAGCTACTACTGCGAGTTGTTATACAATAAGATAGAAGTCTGCTACTATTTACTATGAGACCGCGGAGTGAAGTGGAAGTGTTGGTTGAAATTTTAATAAATTCTTAACATAAGACAATACTTTTTTAGTGGATTTTTTTTCCTTTGGGTTTCTCCACTTAAATGTGGTGTCTCTTGTCTCATTTACTTCCAAATATTATTATTTTCTTTCATTCATGATCTTTTAACTGTTATATGCATATATAAACATTTGGTTAATGTCTGCATATTATCATCTATAATCCTCAACTGCTTATTGGTGGATCTATAATTCTTTAAATATATCTTACCGCATTTTTTCTAACACTACCTTATATTTATTTTGGTGAAAATAAGAAAGTAAATCACTTTTCTACAATGTTGATTCCTATATTTTCTTGAGATAAACATGATTAGTACCATGTAACTATTTAGTAGAGATAATAGGGTTAAAGATATATTTTTTGGCTTTTTTCCTTGTTCAATATTATTTAATAGTAAGGTGACATGGCTACCATTATGTCGTTTTCAATTATAATCTACTTCTTTTGTAATGGATCATATCTAGTATGAACATATTATGTATTCATAGTTCCTACAATATTTTTACATTTCGGTGGACTTAATATTGAATCTAAATTTAGAATTTTGATACTCTTCAATGTCATGGTTATAATTCTTAGTGAGATACATATTTTATGGTGAATATATTATGATGGTGTTAAGTTGTATTTGGTGACATCATTTTTTACTCTTTGTGGCATACAATTATATATTTTTGTGAGTAAAATTAGTAGAAACTTGATGGTTAAATTAGGGTAACTCAAACATTTCTATCTGACACACAGTTATAATTTCTTACATAAGGAAAAATTAATCTATTTTAAAGTTAAGATATCATTAAATGATAGTGTTTCTTTTTCTAGTATGAATTTTTGTATATGAATGGCATTGTTTGTGGTGTCTTTATGGACTATGGCAAGCATACTAAGGTTTCCATAACCTTATGTTTAGTAAATGTTTCTTACATTTTTGTATATTAAATAAAATTTATGTGTATCTCTTTCTACAATATTGCATAAAATAAAAGGTGTATTATATGATGCTATACAGAAAAATGAGTATTAACACTTAACTTTCATTATTTATTGTTTATGGGTAATCTATTGCATTGTCTAAATTATTATGAGAAATATTAATATCTTTAATCCTACCTAAGCATTTTTCATACATTGGGAAGGTTCACACATGTAGACTTTATTTCTTTAGGAAAGTTTCCATCTTAATTATTTTCCATAATATATGATTGGGCCAACATGAACACTGAGATAAAATAGATATGTCACTTGCAATGACATGTTTTCTTAAGGAATGTGGGACTCTATTTCATAGGTGGCTAGGAAAGTTGTGGGTTTTTTCCCCCATTATGTGAGTTCATGTATAATGAAGTAATAAGAACTAATTATGCATGTACAACATCATGAGATTTTTTTTACTATTTAATGTATCAATAAATGAATTTATGTTCATTGTAAAGGGTTTTCCCTGATTCATGACTTAATTATTCCTTCTACTCACATGCTCATGTATTGGTTATGTTGTATGTAAACATATGATCAATCAAGATCGTCACTTCGTGATTTTTTTAGGTGGGATATATCACCCTATTAAGTACTAATTTTTCCATATTATGATGACATATCTAGTATTCTTTAAATAGCTTGAAAAATCATTTTTTTCTTCCTATTGTGTAACTAGTAAAAATATTTCATGATTGTTCCTCTTCTTTTTTTGTAAATAACATTATCCAATGTTGAGTTTTGGTATTCTATATCACCTAATAATACATGTTTCTCTTCCTTGATATATTTTTTAACTCCATTGTGTATGGAATATTGAATCTCATATGAAGACTATCAAAACTATGGTTTTTCAGACCTTATTTTGAGTTAACTTTTCAAAATGTCTTGCTCAATAGATATGACTATGTTAAAAGGTAAATATGATGACTAATTGAAAGGTAAAACCTATCTTTAGAATAGAATATTTAAAACACTTATAAAATTAGGGGGTTTAATATATTTATGTTATGTCATCTGAATATGATCCTCAATGAGACTCAGTTTAGAGGATTGAGGCAAGTATTTGACTGAACTATACTATTACACCAAGATTTAATTTTGTTTTATTTATTATGATAGAAACTAGTTAAATCTAATAATTTTATGAATGTTAAAGTTGGAATTAAAAAAAATTATAACACTATTCTTAAATGGTTACAACTATATTATAATTCTTAAAAATTGAGAAAGATGAGAAATTTATAGAACCATTAACCATGTGGGTATGGATATGCTAAAGTTATATTTATGAGTAGGAAGCTCTAATTTTTTTATGTAAGTAATTTCATAGAAATTATAGTCATTTTGATTATTTGATATTTATCATAAATTGAGAAGGTATGAAAGATGAAGTAAAAATCAGTGTCTTTTCTATAATGAATAATGTATCATGATAATTTATTATAATTTGATTATTATTTTTAGACCTTAAACCCCTTCACTATATGGATGCTAAAGTTTTTATCTTCATAACATGATTGAGTGCCTTATTACCTTGTTAGCAGAAGAGGACATGTATGTATTTACTTGGAGTTATCTATTACTACGTGGTGTTAACCATATATAGTATGATATTAAATAGATTTAATTTATGATTATTTAGAAACTTAATAGAAAATTAATTTTCTTGAATAGGGGAATTGAAATAAAAATTGGGTTGGGATTTTTAAGATGTTACATGTTACAATTGGCTTTAGAAGAATAGAGAAGTTATAATTTTGAAATTGATATTGAAGACTAGGTACATGTTGTTGTGTCGGAAAAATAATTTGTCGCAAGGGGAAATTACTGATTATCACCAGTGGTTACGGGAATAGGTCCCTCCTCTTACAAATAGGGAGGCTCCCAAATATTGATTATAGGAAATAATAAAATGTGTGCGTAGTCTTTAGGTCGTAGATCACACTGGAACAATCCACTAAACCTGTGGCAAATTTCTTATATGGGAAACAAGGAAGGGAATTTCTTGTAAGAGGTAAAGGTAAGATAGTTGAATAGGGAGAGGGTTAAGGTCTTTGAATAGGAACTCACATATTTTCATGATCATTAACAAAAGGTATTTATAGATTCAACAGGAAGAAAAACAACTATGTAAGTAATAACATGATTAACAAATCAAAGAAACAAATTTTTATTTATTTATTTCTCAAAAACAATAAATTAGTTTTTGGTTGTTAAACTTTACTAATCTTGTATATTTGGAAAGTAAGAAGTAGAAAAACATAGATAAGGAGAGAAGAAAATAAATTCTTGTTTGTAGTAGGAGAAAAAAAGCTATCAACCCCTTAGAATGGAGGATCCATCTAATGTAGCCAAATTCTAACCAAACTTGATTTACTGCAAATAATATGAACTCCAAAGAAAATAGATCTCCTTATTTGTTCTTGAATAATGAATTACAATGTTTCCTAAATAGGAAAACAATTCCCAACTTGAGTTTCCAAGTAAACTCTAACTAAATCTACTCTAGGTGGCGGAAATTACTATTTTTAGCATTTTACTAGAACCTGCTATTCTTAGTAAGTTCACATGCTTATTCATACGGGCATATTCTACATCCCTAAATTAGAGGAATTTCCAACTTTCTAACTCACAATGCAACTAATAGACTAAAATTAAGTAATGCCCAAAAATAGGAAAAAACTGAACTATAACTTAAATCCTAATTTTTCAGCCTCAAGATGGCGGATTTAGTGCCTGAAAATGTACTGAAAACTTACCCCAACTAGTAGGGAGTGTTTTTTATGCATTCGTCTCATCAATACATGTGGTTTTAAAAAACAAATGGAATCAAACGGACACCCAGAGCTCAAGTTATGACCTTGTCAAGTTCCTGCTAATTTTGGCGCATCACCATCCCAATTCATATCTTTACAATGTTGTCTCTTCATCTACCCCCATGGTGAATTTTCATCTACCCACAACTTGTGACATTTCATATTCCCTTAGGGATGAAATTAATTCATTTTCTTATTTATGAAAATGGAACTTTTATAATGCAAATTAAAAGGTCAATTAAGTGAATAAGATGAAAAATCCAAAATTACATTCCCAACAAAGAATTAGAATGTAGAGAGAGGGAAATTAGAGGATGAAGATGCTTCTGATGATAAATAAATTTCTCTTGGTGAACTCTGTGGAAGTTCCCCATGGATGAAATCCTCTCCTTTGACCTCTTTTCTAAGTCAAACTACTGTGATTGCCACCTTCTCTTCTTGTGGAATAAAAACATGACCCAAATTACTAATCAAAGTCTTGGGAAAAACATGAATGATATTACACCATGTGAACCAAACTTGATAATCTCCAAAAAAGATTCCAATGTATCCTCATTGAAGGAGAAAGGAACTCCTCCTTTCTCGATCAATTATTGGAAGGGATTCCCTCCAAGGATGAATGTTCAATGAGTAGAGGTGATTCAAGATTATTCACACTTTTTCTGATATATTCTAGTATTTTTGATGCATGTTATTCAAAATAATGAAGTTCCAAAATTACATCATTTATCATATCACAGACACTCATCCTTCATGACCACACGATATACCAATTATTATATACATATTTGAATACATTCTCACTCACTAAGGAATTAAAATTTAAAAAATCATCTCATATACTAATGGGAAAACACTATCCGAATGGGTCTTTTATTTCTCAATCTCATTATTTTTCATTTTACCTCAGAAACAATCGTGGGCACAAAATTAAACAAAGAGATAATATCAGGAAATAATACCTTTCTTTTTTCAAGGATCTCCACCCATTTATTGTTGGCTCTCCCCTGCATGGTATACTCTTGAGCTCTCTCGATCACTTGGGGATCAAATATATTGATAGGAGATATATTTTCAATAAGAGGAAGAGATGTCACATTGTTCTATGAGAATTAATTCACATAAGCATTCAAGGTTATTATATTCTCCTCAAGTTGTTCCATAGTCTGCTTATTCTCTTCATTTCTTATGAGTAACCAAGCTACAAACTCTTTTAACAAATGCACATATCCCTCATATGTGGCCATCCCAAGGAGACCATATTCATCTCATATTCATCTCATGTCATTTATCCCATGTGTTTAATAACTTTTTGGCATGTAAATTCCACATATTAGGATATAGAAGCATCCATGAAGAAATGAGAAATTTTACGTTCCTTCTTGGTATGCTTTGTTTTAATGTACTTTTATATGGCCTCAAAGTTAGGTAGCATGGCTTGCTGCACCATTATTTATTCTCCTCTAAGAAACCCATGAACACATGGGAAATTATTAGCTTGGTGTAGACATGAAGGAACTCTAGGGTGTTTGATAAGGAACCAAAGATTGCATAATATGAGAAGACTCAAATGCATCCAAGGAAACACTTAGATTACAGGGGTGATTAGGAGATTGAGATGGGTCAATTTATCCTAGCTCAAGTGGCTCAATAGGATTTTATATGACCTTTTCCTTTTTGTGAAGCCTCACAAGGGGATAAAATTCACTACATCCAATTTCTACGAGCTTCCTCTCAGAATATTTTTTTGAATGATAAAATTTAGCGCCTCTATCAGTTGCATTGAGTGAAGAAGTGAGGGAAACTTGGATGAAGTCAATAGACCACTATATTCAATAAAGGAATCCATCTTCCATTTGGACTAATATTTGGATCTCTAAATCACTTCTATGGTTATTTATTTGATGTCACTATATTTTCATATGTTCCATTGGGTGGGAGAAGGATGATATGATTGAGCTACTTGATACTTAGGTTAAAATAGGTCATATCCATCATCGTTCATTCCTTCTACAAATCACTCAAAATTTAAGTACCTCATTTGATCCACTGTCATTCTCATGTAGTCCTGCTTCTTGACCTAAAAATCATCACTAAAATTGGAATAATAATCATCAATCTATGGAATGTGATCCAAACCTGGTAGGAGGAAAGTCTCAAGACTCTTTATAATATCAAACTCTGACCGAGATATATAGGAATAAAAATTGGAAGATTAGAAATATGTTTTAATGTTTTTTCCATCTATGATACTCTTACATGGGTAGATTCCTAGGGAGATATGGAAAGATACACCTTTCTTATTTTTACTCTTGCATCTAGTGTGAACATGGGATAATTTCCTACATAACTCAATCATGATTATCTTGTCACTTGGATACCTTTGTAGCCTTCGAGGTGCAAGATAAAACCATTCAATCTTGATATAGGTGAATATGGGAAACTGGATGAAATGAATTCCATATTTCTCGATCAACCCAACTATTTGAGGTGAAATTATTCATTTAGGGTTTCCTTTTAGAAACCTTATAAGATGCATGGTGAATGAATCATTCATGCTAAAGAAGTGAGAGTTACTCTCCCGATATGTGTGTTGTGGGTATTTTCATAGGTTTGTTACTTTTGTGGCACATTAGGTGTAGTGGAGAGACCTTATAAGGGAATTATATATGCAAGGGAATACCCCATATAATAATTCATGGTGAAATTATTAGATGTAGAAAACTACAAAAATTACTGGTGAAGGTTATTTGTTATGATCTAGCCCCAGTCAATCATTTGATTTCCATTTGTGACCTATAAAATAAATTGAGCCATTTAGTATTGGAAGTAATTTTTGGTTTAATCTCCCATCACCCTATTCAATATAAAAATTATATTTGATTATGATTCATGAAATTTACTTTGAGACCAAGTATTAGGAATCTGAGAAGGCTTCCTTCCCTATTTGAGCCACAATCCAACTACCAAGCCTTACAAGTATGAATTTTTCCTTTCCCATTATTGTGAGAAATTATTACCATGTTGTTACAAGTAGGAATTTTTAGGCAATGAGAAATACCTTTTGGAGTGAGGAATGTATGAAATAAATTTTAATTTACTAGGATTCTTCTCGAATATGTGTCAACGTGCTGAGAACAGGCTAGGAATAGATCTTTGCTTTAGAAAAACAATGTATATCCAATTAATCTAAATATATCAATTGAGAATAATATTTCCTCTAAAAATTCACGAGGTTTACTTAGTATCCTTACTTTCAGATCCTCTAGGTCCATGTGTGTTATATCATTATCACCCATATTGGAATACTTAATGTTTAATGTGTGAATTGGCTCTAAACCGAAATACTTGACCTTCACATGGCTGGAGGTGGTGAATTAGATGGGGTATGAATGATTTAAACCCAATCCAAACACTTTTTATTTTTAGTAGGTCCCACCCCAGATGTCTTTTTTTGGAATGTTTCCCAAATTGTCACTTTTTAGTGTTTTTGACTTGAAAGGGATGATGGTGATACTGAATTTTTTTTTTTATGAAAGTTACTATTTTTAGAATTTGAGGACCTATGATAATTTAATAATTATAGAAGGTGGACCTCTGGGTTTTGGAATGGAATGAAAACAGTCTCAAAAGTTTAGGTTTTTTCCTGGGATGCTTTGTTCTAATTTTCAAAGGTTTTCTATTGTTATATTTTGCATATCTGAAAAGGAAAGTATAATAGATGAAATATTCTCCTACCTATATAAAATAACTTATACCACCAACGGGGATTAAATTATACTCAATGACAAGGTATTTTCACAAGGAGGAGATTGGTGAAGTTTCATGGAAATTGGAGGTGGAATTTTATAGTTATGAGAAAAAGAATGTTTTCAAGCATGTGGGGTTTCCTAGAAATTTCAGCAACATATCTCTAAAAAATGTAATTTATTGGGAATAATAAATCATTTGAAACTTTTCAAAATGACCAAGTGTTGAGTGTAAACTTATTTCAATCCTTACACACTTTAACTCACTTTTAGCCCAGTTAGGCTTATCCCAAGTCAGTCGGGGGTTAGAGGACGTTTTTTAACAAAAAAAATAAGGGAAAGAAGAGGAGAGGAGGTATATGGGACAAAAAAATTCATATTTCACTAGATCATGTAAAATTTCATAGTGTAAGATCATGAGAATGAGATAAGAGGGCTGAAAATGGGTTTTCATGAGATGAGATGAAGTCCTCCATGTGTATGGGGGATAAATTTATGAGATTGGGTGCAATTTTATGTCACAAATGTCCCCTTGAGTGTTGGGACAAAGATAAAATGGATAGTAAGAGTGAAAACATGTGCGAAGGGGTCATGATTTTCAAGTGTAAGGTGACCTAAGGATAAATTGGTAATGCTTTAAGTGACACAACTTTACTTTTTGATAGCACACAATTTTCTGTCCCCACTATCCCATTTCACTAAATGACAAGGGAAAAGGGACAAATGATGGTGAAAAGTGCACTCAAGCTTATAAACTATGATGATTTCATTATATCAACGTGAGAATAGAACACATAGAGTACTTTTTTGGCCCTAGGAGAAGATCTTTGAGTCTGGAGGCCAAAATTTATATGATTTTGACTCAAAAACACATGATGAGCTCATTAATGCCATTTACAAGAGTAAATTCTACTTGTAATTTTATTTCTAGAAATATTCACTCTCTTAGCACAAAGGAGAAGTGAATATGACCTAGAATATCATAGAGGATGGTGAAGACTTGGACCAAAATAGATGTATCCACAATTTAGTGGATTGAAATTGATTATTTATTTAAATTTAAATTCTTCCCAAAACTTCTAGAATCTCTAAAAAAAGTTTACTTTATCCATTGAGGCTTATATTCCCTGCATCTGTAATGTCCCAATTTTGCTTGAATGACTCCTGACACCACATACCTTTACAAAATTCTTTGAAACTTCCCTAGATCTATTCAATACTAATCAAAAAAACCTTAAGATGGGTTGAGATATTTCAATTATCCTCCAAAGGGTATTACTTTATTGTAAAATGAATAACAATAGCCTTTTATATTCCTATAAGAACAACTATTCCACCTTAGAGATGAATGTCTTAATGAATACATATAGATATACTTAAATACAAATAGAACACACTTTAAAAACATGTTATCATATTCCTATCAAAAATAATGAGGATGACACAATTGATAGATTGGATGGAAGAAGAGTTCACAATGATTAGGAGAGGAGGTTTAAAGTGAGAGTTAGGTTTTCATGACCAATATTTTAAATTTTTCATGCTAGACATGTAACATGATAACAAATGGATATAGCATGGGGACATAAACCATAAGGGGTAGTGAATGAACTCAAATTTCTCATTGGGGAGCATACCAATGTCTTAAACATTGGGAAATAGATTCATCACTTTGTCAACTAGTACAAACAACTAAGAAAAATAAGGAAATACAAAACAAACACATGAAAGAGAAGGGATAAACACCAAGTGGAAATGGGAAACACACAACTGGAAATGAAACTATGATACATGATTGGGGATAACAATATTTATTTTTTATAGAGATTTAGATACTTCCCAATGCGAGGCAACTCCAATAGAGTTCCATCAAGATATGCGAGATAGTATGTGTTTTCTCTAAAGAAGTGCCTTATCTTGAAGAGACCAAAAAAAAGAGAATAAAACTTTTTGTGGCTTCCTTTAGGTTCCTGTATCTTGTCCTAGAGTAGGAAAAGATATATAATTTGAAAGTTTCTATTTCATGGATTTTTATCAAATATTTTTCAAAATTTTGATTAACGTTTTCTAATAATATCCTCTACTACCTCTCTATCTTCATTCAATTTCTAAAAGTAGTATATCCTTTTTTCAAGAGCATTTGTGTATTCTCCATTTTCTATTTCTTTTACTAATTGTAAGGAAGGTAACTCTAGTGAAATGGGGATCTAAGATTCAACTCCATATAAAAACTAGAAAGGAGAAGTGCTAATGGATTTCTTGGGCAGTGTTGATCAACCCATAGAGCATCATATAAATTTTGATGCCAATCTCTTTGATTAACATCTACCAATTTATAAACAATAGTAACAATGTTCTTACTAATAGACTCTACCTAACCACTACCTTGTAGGTAGTAATTAGTAGAATATGATAATGAAATACCATGATTATAGAAAAAATCAGTCATCTCAATAGAGGAGAAACAAGCAACATTACCAACTACTATATTGTTTAGCACTCCACACTTGACAATGATATTTTCTTTTAAAAGTTTCACATTGTTTTTGAATTGGCATGATTGGTTGGAATCACTTCCACCACTTTGTAAAATAGTCCGTGGTGGTGAGGATATACATATGACCCATACTAGAATACGGATTCAATAAACCTACAAAGTACAAACCCCACTTCTATAAAGATTCTTAATTGAGCACACAATGGAGTGGAAAAATAACTAGCCTTAGCATTTCCTTCGAAATTTTACATATATCACATTTTCCTACCCATTTTTAGGCATCTTGGAAGAGAGTATACCAATAATAACTACCTCTCAAGATCTTATGTGCAGTAACCAATGATGATAAATTCCCTCCACATACCTAATCATGGCATGCTTTAAAAATATGCTTCTACTCTTCCTCTTCAACACACCTTAGGAAAGTGTCATCCATCCCTTTCTTATATAATAAATTTTCCCAAATGACATATTTTGCTACTTTTAGGTGAATAACACGTATTTTTTGTAATCCAAACCTTGGGGACAATCACCAAAGGTAAAGAAGTATGAAATTTCTAAATACCAAGGATTGGTAGTAATTACAAAGAACAAAAGAGGAATCTATTTAACCAAACTCTCACAGGAATCATAACAATCTTCCTATTCTTCTATAGTAAGGATTTCACACAAACCATTACCTTGTACTAATTTAGAAGGTCTAATATCAAGATCATACTCTTGAAATTTTGATACCCAATTCCCCCTTTTTTCACAAGGTTCATGTTTCATTAGAATGGACTTGAAAATTGTGAAAGGAAGCATGAAAATGGTGTGGGATTTCAAGAGGTCAAACCTAAATTTTTCTAAAGATTAGACTACCGCATATGCATGATTCTCATGTTGTGAATAATTGAGTTTATGTTCTTTCAATGCTGCACTCATGAATGCAATAAGTGACTGAAATTTCTTATCATTTTATTGAATAAGGATGCTAGATATGGTATGCTCAGAGGCATAGTAGTAAATAATAAATTCCTAATTAAATTCTGGATGGGCCAAAGTGGGTGCTTTTGTAATAGTACATTTGATTGATTCAAAAATATTCCTCACCTTATTTTCTCCATTTTAAGGATTCCTTGGGCTTCATCATGTTGAAAACTCTTTAGTGAGTGTTAGTAATTTAAGGAACCATTCACAAAGATTCAAATCATGTACTGAATAATGGAAGAGATGAATAAGAAATGTCCATTAGAGAAATAATAATCAAACACACAATAATAATCTCTTTGATATTTCATACATGAATTGCATAAGTATATATAGGCTATCAAACTCCTATAAACTAGGAGATATCTATAACAATACTCTCGATAATTCAATCAAATATATATATAGTAAGTATATTATTACATCAATATAGTTGAATAACTAACAATATGATGTATTAACCATAATAAAACCACTCATGTAAATAATTATATACCAAATTTAATACCAATGTAAAGAATAAAATCCAACATTCCCCCTTAGTGTGTACATGGTAGCAAAATAATTTTCACACTTCTTTCGACAACTTGTCTATATCTTCTAGCTCATGATGTTGGCACACAACTCAAAATGAAGGTAGAAGATGGAACATGTCGACTTAATATCAACTATGCACTGTTGGAAACATATTTGAACAAAATATTGTGAGAACACATACATGAACAATATACTTATCAAATAATCATTGTAGGGAACAAATCTGGCCTACTCAACATGGAAACTCAAGAAGAAAACATTTTCACAACCTTCAATGGTTTTATAATGGTTTTCCATAAACCTAGGTATGAACAAGAACACATTTGACTGCTCAACATATTGAAGTATCATGATGTTGTATTTCACTTTGGTTTTTGTTCTTTACTATGTTATTATATCACAAAAGTATATAGGAATCAATTATCAATATGAACATACTGCAAACTAAATATTAAACAAAGATAAACTAAAAAACTAAATGTATATCTTGACAGGACTAACATACCCATACAAATTACTTTGTGAAGGTCATCTCTAAGGATGAATTGAATATAATATTTCATGATCAGATACAAAATGCTTGATAGGTCTATTACACAAAGATCTGTTGGTGTAAGTGCCATTTTATTTTCATTTTATTTATGTATTAGGTGTATTGCCACCTCACTAGGTGAGTCATTTCACTTTGGTGGGAGCATGGATCTTAGGTGTCATATTACTTATAAAATATTCCATTACAAAAAATTTCATATGTGTAAGTATGCGTCATAGGATTTATATTCCCATTTTGGAAAGTAACTCCTCTTCTCCATCATAAAGGAATCTTTTTATGACATGGGAGTTACTCACTCACTCCCCTATATGTAAACCACCTCTCTTGATCTATGAGCATGGATTATTGAGCCTATTTTTTCCCTTAATGCATGCACATTGCTTTCATGGTTGTGTTATTTTTTAAACATTGAAGCTACACCATTTCGCGGTTGAGTGCAACTCTTTGATGCACATAGATTCCCTCTAGGTATACGTCCTTCCTCCCTCCGTCATGGTATCATATCTCGGGGATTAGAATCATGTTGTTTGCTTCAGTTTCCTAATACTCACTTCCTTGTAGTTTCATGTGCAAGCTCTCATTCCTTGATTTGTTCTCTACTTGCATTTTTTAAGGGTTCTTGATTTTTTTTGGTGTGTTACCCTATTACTTTGTTGTGGCGGTCTTTGACTCATATTGCAAGCGTAGTTTCTTATCCTTAGTTTGACTATGTTGTCTATGCATTAAATGGAATTCTACACTTGTTTTAGCTATCTCACTTGTGATTTATCCGATTTTGTGTGGCCTCTACACCTATGCATCCTTCCTTGAACATGATCTCTCTCGACTTTAGACTCTACCCCCATGTTTGAACAAGCTCTATTGGATGTGCATACTCATTTCTTAAGCTCACTGGTGTAGATGTTGGTGTAGCACATCTCACCTTGCCACCACTTGGCCATTCCACCATTCACCTTGGCACACAAATCTTGCAATGTTACTTTGTTGTAATGAAATATGCCCTCAGACAATGTCACCATTACTCTACTTGGATGGAATCTGTGAAGTTCCTTTTTCTAAGATGTTACATGAACCTCCATTGGGATATTTAGGCACATGGGCTCTACATGACATGTTGGTTATAATATTTAACTTGTGGCACCAGTTTTCCTTTTCTCACTACACTTACACTCCTGGCTTGTTGACTCAGGTTACGATCATGTACTGATTTTCCTTCGACATTCTATCCTATGTTCACGTTGGCCACTACCCTAGTTTTTTATTTTCTCACCTAACATCTTTGTTACCTTCATCACACTTAGGTTTTCTTGAGTTTTTACTTTTGGTGTTGCTTACTTGGCCCTCATTTAGCTATTCTTTAGCCTTGGACCTCTGCAATGCGAATCTTCAGTCACTGAGATACTGCTCTACCTACGTATCTCTGTTTGATCGTATCTGCTGTCAGTCAACCAAACTTGTCCTAGTCATTACTTTGTGTGCACTTGACACGTGGCCGTAAATATTCTTGGTGGTTTACCGTAAAACTCCATAGACTAGAACTTGGAGGATTTTTCAAAATCCTCCTTGACATTTTCTCATGTAGACTCGACGAGCCCTCACTGACCCATCTCAGTCAACTCAGTGTAGCGAGCCACTCCAACTCACCTCTGGACTTTGTGACAACCCTATCAACTCGGTGTATTGGGCCTCTCAAATCGATTGTTTTTACAAAAACAACTCAACTCGGTCTACCCTTCCCTTTTAGAATTTATTGGAGGTAAAATCAATCTCTTTTTAATGTTTTTAGGTTAAAACATTCCCTCTTGGCATTGTAATATTTTTTGGATATATTTTTTTCATAATGAATGCCCTTCCTATGCACATCAAAGATGGAGGGAAACATCCGAGGTTGGCATGAGGCTAATTCCCCCTCGTAATAAAAAAAAAACCTATATGAAATTTGATGTCATTTCTAATGAGTACACATATAACACCCTTTGCACATGTTTTGGGAACTTTTTAAACAAGTTTGCAGAGTTTATTGGATTTTTCCATCAGTTGAGGGAATCATTTTTTTGCTATAGCTTTTGACTCGCTGCTCGTTTTTTAGCGCTTCTTTAGTTAAAGTTGCATGATTTTTTGCACACTACATGATAGGATTGTCAGTTTTTAAAATGAACTACTTTATAAAGTTCCACATTCAGGGCGGTCACTATTACTCTTGGGTCTTGTATTACATGTAGACATATTATCAGTAGAGTCTGACGTATTGTACTTGTGCACCTTGAATTTATTGTTCCACATCATGGAGGATACTCTTTATATACTTGAGCATCCTAGGATCACCTTATAGCCACCACCACTTCTTACTAGGAGAGAGAACTATTTAGTTTGGTGTGCTTCTATGGAATGTTCCTTTTCCCATGAGGGTCTTTGACACTTTTTTCTTGGGCTAGTTCTTGCACCCATTGATCATCATCATTTGGAGGAATTTCTTGACACTTATGACCATGTTTTTGGTCACTTGATGATGTATGTCTCTAGACCTCTCTGGTTTCATGTGGCAGAATCAAATCCTACCCACCGCATTTGGAGAATCTTTCAGTCACTCTATGAAGACCTTTCACATACTGCCACCATTGTTTCTGTTGTTGATCCAATTGTATCCTCTTCTTCTTTGTGTGATGGTAGTTTTTCTTACACATACTCCCTTAGTTATTCTTCTATTGAGGAGGATTGTTCACCTAGTTTTGATGCCTAGAGTACTATACCAGTTTTAGTGTGTGAGGTCCCTTTCACTCTTAAACCTTCATTGGATGAATTATACCTATCTGAAATCACTCTACTCTTTATTGAGCCCCCTCATTACGACGAGTATCTGCCTGACATTGGTTGTATTTTTGTAGAGCCCACTTGTGATACAATTTAGGTTCCTCATCCATCTACATATGTTTTGGAGGATTTCAACATCTCCATTGTTATAAGTGCCCCTTCAAGGACTCTTATTAATTCCACCTTGTAGGAGACCTTCATTGATCCACCCTTGTTTGTGGATCCCTTTTCTGTTGTGGGGGTTGTTTTTTTTCCTTCACATTACTTGGAAATTCTTTATGTGGGTGTTCACTCTTCACACTATGAAATTTCTACACACGTGGCATTACCTTCTCTTCCTTGGCACTCACTTGGTAGACCTATGTCACACTTCCATGGATGAGACTCATATTTCTTCATGTTGCTACCTTCAGTTTCCTTTGCGGAGTGAGTGGAGTTCCAACATGTCATTTATGTCCTTCCTAAGGGTAGGCACATAGTTCAGTGTGGGTCTCTCTTCTTCAATCTAGAGGTAGAGGATATCTTCATTGCCACTCTTCTGGGAGACTTCTTAGAGTTTCAGAGTTCAGATCCATCCAAGGCATATTCTACGTTATTCTCGTCTCCCTTTTATTCTCTCCTCTTCTTCTTTTCAAGAGATTGGCCCTTTGTACATGGGTAGATTTTTAGGCTCGTCTATGGCTAAGACCCATTTTTTCCATGTTTCTTTGATTAGAGAGTGTGTTTTAATCTTGTGGTGGATGTTTTTCCCACAAGGTTTTCCTTTACTACTAGGTTTTTTTTTTTGTGCATATGTACATAATCAGGATTTATTTCGGAACCCATTTCTCTTTTTTGATTTTCCTTGCCTCATCCTAAGTTATGATGAAGTGAGGGTGTTGGTGTGAGTGGAATTTTAATTTACTTTTATTTATTTATCAGGTGTATTTCTACATCACTAGGTGAGTCATATCACTTAGGTGGGATCATGGATCTTAGGTTTCATATTAGTTATGAAAGATTCCCTTATGGAATCTATCATATGTGTAAGTATGCATCATAGGAGTTGCATTCCCATTTTAGAAAGTAACTCCTCTTCTCCATCATGGAGGCATATTTTTCTTACATGGGAGTTACTCACTCACTCCCCTATATGTACACCACCTCTCTTGATTTATGAGCATGTAGTATTAAGCCTATTTTTTCCCTTAATGCATGCACATTTCTTTCATGGTTGTGTTATTTCTTGAATCTTGAAGCTACACCATTTTTTGGTTGATTGCAAATATTTGATGCACATGGATTCCTTCTAGGTCTTCATCCTTCCTCCCTCTATCAAAATATATTACAGAGAAAACATTATGGAAATAACAGATGCCATTGCATAGGATGAATGGTCTTGTAAGCCAACATGAGATAAAAAATAATAATTCGTAGCTTGTAAGAGAAGAGTTAAGATGATGTAGAAATCAGATATTACATATCCAAATCTAGTTATACATATCCACACCTATGATGCATAAGAAGATCCATCCGCGTATAGAGAAAACATGGAGTTCTAAGAAATATATTGTCTACATAACAAATAATTAGTTGTAAGGAACCCAAATTTTACTTTCATCATGAACACAAGGAGATCATGAACTGCTCTGATACCCCTACAATTTAAGGAACCATACACAGAGCTTCAAATCATGTAGTGAATAATGGAGTCACTGAATAATAAATTTACATTAGAGAAATGATAATAAAACACACAATAAAAATATATTTGTTCTTTCATACATGAATTTCATAAGTACATATAAGCTATCAAACTCCTACAAACTAGGAGATAATGTTATAACAATACTCTCCACAATTCACTCACAAAGCTATATATGAAATATATTGTTACAACAATATATTCAAATAACTGAAAATATGACCTATTAGCCATAGTAAAACCACTCATGTAAATACTTATTTACAAAAGTAAATACCAATGTAAATACTAAACTCCAAAAGTGAACTCAACGAAGTTAGGAATTAAATTTCTTAAGAAATTTATCTTACCAAAGAAAGAATGTAACCATGGTTTACTCGTGGGAAGAAACAACCATTGGATGGATTAAAATATTTTTGGATCAATTTTTGAACCCTCATTTCTCATAATATAACCAAGAATCTTTCCTTCTGTTACACCAAAAAATGACTTCTTCATATTAAGAGAGATATGGTATTTTCTACAGTAGATCAGTACCTACTCTAGTTGTTCCAAATGCTCCTCTTTCTTCTCTGAATAAATAATGAGTTCATCTAAGTATATAACTATTCACTTTCCTCTTAAGTCCTTGATATCTATATCCATTACTCTTTGGATAGTGGAACCTTCATTAATTAATTGAAAAGGCATTTAATGGTATGTAAAATTACCCCAAGGGGTGTGAAAGTAGTTTGGAATTGATCTTCTTTGGAGACCTAAATTTGATTGTACCATGAGAAACCATAAAACATGGAAATCATTTCTAAACTATTGAATTCTTGCCAAATTTGGTCCATGAGCGACAAGGGGTAGTTATCCTTTAGTGAAGCTTAATTCAAATTATGAAAATTCATATAAGCGAGCATTTCATCATTCTTCTTTCTTACTATAACTATGTTGGCTACCATGTTGAGTGATGAATAGGGAATATGATGTAAACATTGAGTAACTTTTCAACTTATTCTTTGATGCTTCTAGAAATTTTAGGATTGTATTTCCTTTGTTTATGCTAGAATGCCTTTACATCGGGTTTCAAGGAAATAAAGTTTTGCATATATTGTAGTTGAAAGGACTTAAGATAATTGTTTGAATAATCTAGCACATTAGAGTACTTATTCAACATAGTTGACAAGTTTATACATTCCTTAGGTGAATGACACATATCGATATCCATCATCCTTAGTTTCTTGCTTATTCTAATATTTATTTTTTCATAGTAATTAGAATATATAGGCTGATCCTTAGATTTCCCATGAATGAACCTATCATGTTTATCAAACAATTCTTCTAATGAAACAAATCCTTTTAGAATCCTATTCCCTTTTATTTGAATCATTCCATATCCATCAAATTTATCGTCTTTGGTACTATCACTCTCATTAGTAGTAAACTCTAATGGGAGTGTGTCAATTCTATTGAAGTACATAGATTTGAAATCACTAATCTTCTGTAAGAAAGATAAGATATGAATATCATCATTGAACACTTGCTAGTAGTGTAAGTTGTCAAGCAAACTTGGATGCAAAACCATTTTCACTGAATATGTATGTTCATCAAAATCAGGATGGGGAATCATTAGAGAATCAACTCTACTATTTTCATCATGAGGGAATACATGGATATTAAATGCATCAAAATATTTTTTGTATTCCCACACTCTGTTTATGTAATGAAAAATATGATTTTTTTTACTTATAATGAGTCTCGTACTTGTTTTATAATGAGATCCACATATCCTTGCACTATGAAGTTCTTGATTCTCATTTCTTTGGAAAATTCCAATCAAATTAATAAGGCTTCATATGTAACAATGGTTTTGGTATTGGAAAAATATATCTTGTATGATAAATAAAATAAATATCCTTGTGGAGTAGAAAAAATAATTCCAGCACCTAACCCGGTTGATGAGAAACTTCCATTAAAATCCATATTGCAAATCTCATCAGTAATTTTAGTTTGGATTTCTTCAAGAAAGGAAAACTCTTCATCTCACTCGAAACTCATAAAATAATTCATGTTTCCTCTATCTTTGAAAGGAAATTTTCCACTTTCGATACTTTGGAATAGGATTTCTCTAGGATCACTAAATTTCTAAACCATATATTTCATTTTAGGTTCAGAGAGAAGCTTCTTCATTTCATTTTGTTGGTCCAAAAATCTGTCAGGTGGACAGATCTATAGATAGATGAGCCAACAGTGTGTAGGGCATAGCCCCTCTTTGAGTCAGCAAAGTGAAACTGGTTTATTGCTATTCTACCAGTAGGAATCTATGCAAGTCTCACAATATTCTACCTTCAGGGGTTGGGATCTCATCCCAGTAGAGGTATTTCCTACTGTGAGAAGAAGATAAAGAAACGAGGTGGGGAGATAGAAGATATCTGAAGGGAGAAAAGAAATGAATTCCAAAGTAGAAAGGTCAGAGGGTCTATGTTTTGGGATGGTAGTAAACAGAGCTAAACCTACTTGCATAGACGAACAAAGCAATACTGATGAATAAATGACAAAAAAGTAGAGATAGATTCAACAGAATAAATGCATAAATCTGACATAAGAAAGATTAAATGCTCATAACACACATATTCAGCACAAAGTCTTAATATTTGTATTAATATTTTCTTCTGTTACAAAAAGCTCAAAATCTTTTCTTCTTACTTCTATTTTTCATCTAAAAAGTATCCACTGCTTGAATACAACAAGTATCCAAGTATATATAGAAGAAGGAGAAGAGAGAAGGTAGAAAGCAACCAACAACTAATTACAAAATATCTACAAAATATCTAAAAATCGATGTTGACTTTGGACAACTTGGTGGATGACAACATCCCATGGTGCAACATGGATGAGGTCATCATTTGTACCAACATACTCTTAGATATTTACAAAAAAGGGAGCCAAGAGGAATAAATCTATTCATCATCGTCTCACGACTGGAAGGGGGTATCTTGCTTCTGCTGTTGTTTGGGAGAGGTGATGTGGAACTGAGTCCGATATTCCATGAATTTACTGATCATGGGCTGAAGTTGATCTTGGGGAGGACCCTTCGTATGATCACTGATGACCTCACAAGTCTCCCGCTCATCTCTAAGTTTTTCAGGGAGCTTGAAATATTCATTGCCTGCCTCCATCAGGAACCCCACAAAATCACGGCAAGCTAGAAGGTTGTTGATGCATTCGGTGTCGAAAGTGGCTTCTGGCCCTAACCCTTGCGAGACGATCTCTTTGAAGATCTAGATAGTTTCGTCTACCTTCCTCAAGGTGAAAGAAGGAGTAAGCAAGCCCGGAGACATCCTCAGAACAATTTTCTCCATTTGATGCATTGCATCCAGGGCTTCCTCCTTGACTTTATCAATCTTTTCCAGGACGAACTCCATCTGGTCAACCTGGTAATCCAACGCAGCAAGGATCTTGCTGGGTACCCTAGGGTGACTGAAAATGCCGAATTTCACTAGATCGTCGACTGAGTAGTCAAGCATTTTTTGGAATGTCTCGTGTTGCAACCTTGCATGATCCAACTCTTTGGAGATAGGTCCTGCGATCACGTGGAGCTCTTTGTTCACCCAACTGATATTCTGATATAATTCGGTGAACTTGACTATTACCTCCTCGCTGTCTTTGAGGATTTGATCCCTCCAGGTGGAAACTGCCATACCTTGTTTGCCAATTTTGGCGTACTCGTTTATCTTGTCCTAACTTAGGACCTCAGGAGTTTCAATGGCAGTTGTAGGAGGTGCACTGCCCATTTTCTGAAGGGAGTGGAGAAGATGTTTGTTTTGTTCTTTTAGTAACCTCTTCTCCTCCTTTGCTTCTTGAAGTTTCTTGCAAAGGGCATCCTTCCACCGCAGATAGGGCCTCTCCTTGAAGACTTTCTGAAGACATTCCCATTGTGACTTGGGTCACTGTATAATCTGTCGGAGACAGATATTTTTTACCTTTTGAAGGATCAGGATATGCAATCTCCATTACTCTTTCTCCTGATATACTTTGAGAGAAGTGGGTTATAGGATTTTGCTTCTTATCCCTTTTTGCTGGGATTACGGGGAAGTCCATCGGTATGATAGGGACTTTCCTCTTTTGCTGGCTCAGATGCTGGGAGATCCATGCTGGACTTAAGGGAACGGGACCAAAGGTAGAAGAGGGGGCAGCTGAAGTGGATGAGGGGAAATGGATAGAGACACTTGGTGACAGCATCGAGAGGGAGGCCGAGAAAGTGCTCACGAGAGGAAGGGATACTGCAGGGGAGGTAGACATGGGAATGGAAGGGAGCTGAGAGATGAGAGAAGAAATGGTGGGGGACAACTCCACGAGAGAAGAGAAGATGGATGACAAGGAAGGTGGAATAGTAGAAGATGGGGGAGAGGATATAACCAAAGGAATGGTCATTTGGGTCACGCGAGGAGGAGGAGGAGAGGGAGAAGGGATAGAAGGGACCTTAGCAGTTGTAGCAGTGGCGACACCCTAAGTGCATGTGCCCGTCGGAACACCTTCCGTTGTTTCTTTCTTTGGGGATACCAGACTTACAATCTATTCTTGTGCAGTAGAAGGAGGACTTTCAGGAGCTCCTTCTTGAGCAGAGCTTGATTCGCCCTCTTTATCCTTTCCTTTGACCTTTGGTAGATGCTTTGGCCTGACAGGTGTGTTTCCCAATGGGGATGTAGTGAAATCTACCCCGAGGTAGATAAGGCCATTCATTCTGCACCAGTGTTCTGTCCTCCACAATGTCTCCTTGACCCTTTCTTCAATGGTATGGGACGCTTTTGTTCTATCGATTGCAACAAACGGCCAGTTGTCCCCATCTGTATCCAGATATACCTGATCAACTTCTTGATCAGTAGTTTGATAACCCTTTAGAACAATGGCCACGCCGTATTGAATAATCTCTTCCAAGGCCAAGCGGGAGTGGTCCTTCCTTCTAAGTTCAACCTCATGGTACAGGTCGATATAGATGTCCTCAATCTGTGGAATATGGATTGGATCGATTTTTTCCTTGGGAAGGCAATTCCTTGGATCAAAAGTGGGCCTCGCCGGGAATTTGTGCTTCAGATTGAGCAGTTCTAGCTTGGCAGCCATTTCCCGAGCTTTGTGGTGACAGATGCATGTGTATCTGCCCACTGTAAGGGGGAAAGGATTTCCACCCTTCTTTCTCTTTAGACACTTCTCATGGTATGTTATGAGCTATCTGGACAGCTCCAACAGGACCAGCTTTGGGCTAGCATATGCCGTACCTTGGTAATTTGGTGGGCTCACCCAAGAAGTTGGCTGCCCTGAGATAGGTGAAGGTGGGGAATTGTGTAAATAAGCCCCCCCACTTCTCTGTTGCTATGACAATGCTCTTGGTCGTTCGACCGTGAGTCATGTTGGGCCTCAATAGGTAAATGATGCCTTAGAAAAAGGCATCATTAATTTTAGTAAACTGCGGGATACTGCTCTCCAGCTTCAGCTCCAGGTAGTATTCATATATTTTTACCTAGGGCCAAACCCCACATCGGCTCAGTGCTGGATAATCCCTCTCCGAGGCTATAGCGTAGACTATGTAGGAGTTTATGTAGAATCTCCTCGTTGTGGTGAGTTGTTAGAGCTGCTCAGATATGGTGCTGCTTATGATCTCTGCCCACTCAAAGAGTTGATCTGGCACATTTTTGTTCATAGTTTCAAGGTACCTGAGCATCCATTTGTGAAAGTAATGGGCGTCAGAAATCCCAAAAACTCTACTTAGGAATGTGATGGTGTTGTTTAATTCCTTGGAGAAGTCACTGTGGTGAATAACATGTGGCCATCTAGTTATTACCTTCTTGTTTTTTAAGTACACTTCGTTCATCAGTTGCATGCACTTGTCTTCGTTGTCCTCCCATGCCTTGGTGCAGTCCTCTTGGCTTACAGCCACAAAGTTTCGGTGGTGAGGGATGCCTAGCATGATTTCGAAGTGCCAGGTAGTGAGGTTGATTATGACCTCACCCTTTTCATTTTTGACATACCTTGTGTCTTTTTTGTAACAGCGGGCCACTACCATCATAAATTTGTTGTTTACTGCACTGACGGGGATCCCCCCAGCAAAATTCAGTGCACTGCCAACCAGCTTGTCCATCCAAGGACTTCTTGTGACTCTCCTGGTTCTGGCCCATAAATCCTCCATGTCGATGTGACCAAGTTCAAAGTCTCTTATGTCTAGGTCACATTCCACCTGGGACTCAGGCATCCTAACCCTCTGATATTTATACTTCATCTCTTCTTCTGTAAGCCTAGATTTACCCTTTGACTTGGTTGGCATCTTACTTGATGTAGACATATATGGATCTGATTTTAGTTGCTGATCTACAAGAAGAAGAAGAGAAGTCCAACGCCAAAGAGCCATATTAGCTGTCAGATCTTCCATTAAAGCACTACAGAATGAGGATTTAGAAATTTTAAGGCCTCAGGGTACAGGGTGCAAGAACACTATAGGTTTCAGAGTTAATAGAATGGCGCACCGAATTAGAGTGTTATAAGGAATAAATCAGCACCAAAGGGCGCAGGGCGCAAGGATTCTGCATATGACATTATTTGTTATTGTAAGCGGGGATGCACCTACGCCGTTATGTAGTTTTATACCGGGTGTAAATAATCCAGGTGTTGCATGGGGGTAGGTTGCACCTATGGCTCAAGTATTTGACCTACAACATGGAAGTTTGGTGCGCCAAAAGGTGCAGGTTTATTGCATGTAGCACTAACTTTAGGTGCGCAAAAGGGGACTTTGGCGCAGCACAAGGGAAGCTTGCATTGCATTTTGTTGTGGTAAGAAGAGATGCGCGTACACCAGGTTTAGGATTTACTTGGTTTACACATTGCGCAGGGAGCTTATGTGTTGCAATCAATGTTGGTGCGCCACAGGCGTGATTGTGTTTCCTGTTGCAAGGGTGACGATTGCGCTTAGGGGAAAAATGTAGCTTGGAAACAATTTTTCAAGTTCTCTTTCTCTCTGATAGATTTTTGATCTTCTAGGCTGCATTTCGTAATGATTCAAGTGGTGAAGGGGGCAAAGCAAAGAGGTTTGGATTTTTTTTCGAGGCAGAGTCCTCTTGGCTAGCAGATCTTGAAAAAGGATGGAAATGGCTTGGGGAGAAAGATTACAAGAACAACAGGGGGTTCATGGTTTCACAGATCCATTGTATCCTACCACACAAACAACCAAAACAAAACACAAGAGGAGTAAGAACCACCTACCTGAAATATATAGAATGTGAGAGACAAAATGGGGTCCACGAACGCGATACAAGGAGGACAGGCGTGCTGACAGGTGTAGAGGAATAAAGTTATCACGTGTTTTCAATGTGAAAGTGATAGGGCGGGTGCGCATATATATAGGAAAAGGTACAATAAATGCGCCAACCACTTTTTCAAGAGGCACACCAAAACATGTGTCGACACGTAAAACTTTGCGCCCTTTGGCGTGGATAAACGTGTGTTAACATGGAAATATTTGTGCCCTTGGCACAAATTTAAGATTGTTAACACTTCATTTTGAGCACCTTAGCACACCAAAACACAGTGCAACAATTTAGTTTTTAACATGAAGGCACATGCACCTTGGCGCACGCAAGAAAGGCACATTGCGGGAAGGTGCAACAATTGATGTGTCAACACATCAAAGGGTGTGTCAATTCAGTCTGTGTTACACAAATAAAAGGTGCATCCAGCCAAAAATGGACCAAAATGGCTAAGTTCAGAGAACTATATTTCCCAGAAAGTGATTTTGTAACATTCCGAACTCAGAGGGGTCCCTGACGAGGGACCAGGGAAAAAATTTGGTATGGTTACCTGTAAAATTTCCCTAGTCAATTTTACGGGATAACAACTGGCTCTTTCTGGGGACTATCTTTGAGTGAAGCTCAAGGGTAGAGAACCTCATATCAACATGTGCCTATCCATTGGGATAGAGAGGGTCAAAAACAAGGGTGAAAACAAAAGAAAACACACAACAGAAGGTAAGCTGTACAAAGAAGAGAGAAAGCTCTACTTCCTGAATATTTTGAGATACTGCCCGTTATAGGGAAGCGGGAGATTAATTCCGTCTAGATACGAGAGATAGAAGCTATTCACTCCATTGAGCTGCTTGATCTTGAAAGGCCCTCTCCATAGAGAATCAAATTTCCCGTGCATGCCCTTCGGCTCTCTTCATTTGTCCCACAAAAGGATGAGATCTCCCACTTGGAAATCTCTTTGCTTAGCCCTTTTATCGAACAATCTCTTAACTTGATTCTGATGTTCGGTGATCCTATTGACCACTCTTACTCTTTTTTCTTCGAGATTTGATAGATACATGATCCTCTTTTCAAGGGAATTTTGGAAAGTCTCATCTTCGATTGCTCGTGCCAAGCGTAGATCAGGGAGTTCTGTAGAAATGGGAAGCTCGGCATTGGTCCCATATAACATTTGAAAAGGTGACATACCGAGGGACCTCTTGGGAGTAATGCGGTCCACCCACAAAGCGTCATACAATGACTTGTGCCACATCCCTAGACTCTTATCAACTAGCTTCCGTATTATGGTCACCAAGTTTTTATTACTGGATTCTACCTGGCCATTACCCTGGGGGTAATAATCTGAGGCGTGGGCCAAGGTTATCCCATGTTCATAGCAAAAACCAACAAATTCTTGTGAGGAGAAGTTGGAAGCATTATCAACAACAATCTTGTTTGGAACACCAAACCTGACAATGATATTCTCTTTGATGAAACTGCAAACAACCTCGGAAGTGGCATGCTTGACAGGTATGGCCTCCACCCATTTGGTGAAGTAATCTGTTGCTGTCAGGACATAACTATGCCTAGAACTTGATTGGGGATGGAATGTTTTGATAAAGTCGATTCCCCACTGTCTGAATGGTTCATCAATAACAACTGGCCTGAGGGGAAAAACAACCAGTTTTGGCTTGCCAAAAAATTGTTGGGAGAGCTTGCACTTCGCCACCCAGGTGGCTGTATCCTGGAATAGCGTCAGCCAATAGTACCTAGCCTGAATGATCTTGTGTGCTGTCACAGAAGAGGAGAAGTGACCACCACAGGCTGAATCATGAAAAATCTCAAGTAACTTTACCTGCTGTGGCTTGTGAACACATCACAAGAAGATTCCATCTATTCCATGTTTGTATAAACAGTCATCCCAGATGACATATCTGGTCTCCCTGAGCTTTATAGCACGTTTCTCCTTCAAAGTTAGATGAGCTGGACACTCACCATAAGTGAAAAAGAAAGCAATATCAAAATACCATTTATCGTTGGTGGCGACAAAAAGAACCATGGGTAGAGAATTGGCTTTCTCCAACTGGTTTTGTGCTCCCTTGGTGCAATCATCCTTTTCCTCAGGGTCTTCTAAATCTTGGTTTTCAGCTATGAGCTGACATAGGCCCTTGCCTCTTACCAAATTGGTTGGTTTTATATCTAGATCATACTCTTGGACTTTTGTAATCCAATTTCCTCGCAAACTCCCTAACTTCTGTTGAGTTAGGATTGATTTGACTGCCATGTTAGGGACCAGTACCATTGTGTGAGAATTTAGAATGTAATACCTAAAGTTCTTGACTGCTTTGACCATGACAAAGGCATGCTTTTCCAACTGAGACATCTTTAATTCGTGAGGCTTGAGAGGAGAGCTCATGAATGCAATCGGGGATTCAACATCTTCAAAATTCTTTTGCATTAAGATAGCCGATACAATATGCTCGGATGCATAGCTATACATGATAAAATCCTTGGAAAAATCGGGACATACCAGGATTGGTGCATGAGTGACGGAGGATTTTATATCTTCGAACGAATTCTTTCCTTCTTCGCTCCACTAAAAATTTGGTGATCCTTTCATCATTTTTGATATGTGGCGAGTATTTTCGGAAAATTTGGGAACAAAGCGCCTGAGAAAATTCACTTTTCTGAAGAAAGAGTGAATGCTAGTTTTGCTCATAGGAAAAGTAAGGCTCTGAATAGCCTTAACCCTTTCAGCATCTATCTTCATTCCTTCCTTGCTTACAATGTGTCCCAGCAACTTTCCCTCTGTGACTCCAAAAACATAATTTTTCATATTTAGGGAGATTCCATGTTCCTGACATCTAATCAATACTTGCTCCAAATGATCGCAATGATCATTCCGCTATTTAGAGAACACAGTTAAGTCATCCAAGTAGACTATGATGAATTTTCCCATCATACCTTTGAATGCAAAGTCCATGGCCCACTGAAAAGTGGCGCCAACATTGGTCAGACCAAAAGGCATCCTGCTATAAGTGAATGTACCCCAAGGGGTAGTGAATGTTGTTTTGAATTGGTCTTCAGGTGAGACTTCAATCTGATTGTAGCATGAAAAACCATCAAGCATGGACAACATTTCTGATCCAGTCACTGCTTGTAGAACCTGATCCATTATGGGAAGGGGGTAGTTGTCCTTCAAGGAGGCTTGATTCAAGTTACGAAAATCTACGCATATGTGTATCTCACCATTCTTCTTGCGTACTGGCACAATGTTTGCCACCCAGGTACTGTGATGGATAGGAAAAATGATCCTTGCATCCAACATTTTCTGAATTTCAGCCTGGATAGTACCTGAGATCTTAGGATTGTAGTGCCTTTGTTTTTGGCGAAAGGGTTTGACATCTTCTTTTAACGGGATGTCATGCTAGACGTCTTTTGGCTTGAAAGACTTTAGATTGGCATAGGACCATGCCAATACATCCATGTATTTCTTCAGCAATTTGACAAATTTCCGCTTCTCTTCGGGTGTGCAACATTTTCCAATGTTCACAAACTGTGGATGTTCTACCGAACCTAGATTGACTGGTTCGGTTTCTGGGGAGGAGTTAGGATCATCTCACCTTTTCTTCTTGACAAAATGATCATGCCTGTCGAACAACCACTCTAGAGAAACCAGGCCTTTCGGAATTTTATTTCCTTTGAGCTGACATATGCCGTCGCTTCTTTCGGATTCCCCATCCTGATCAGTAACAGACTCAGGGCATGCGGAAGTGGATCCTTCAAAATGAAGCTCACTAAAATTCTCCACTTATTCAAGAAAGGTAATGAGTTGATTGTCATCGTTGAATACCTGCCAGTGTTGAGAATTGTCTGGCACGCTTTGGCAAAAAACCACCTCAATGGTATATGTGTCTATCTTCAAACCTAGGTGAGGGAGCATGAGGGATGCTAAGATGGCTAATGAGTCATCCATTTCATTCTGAGCTCTCGGAATGAATTTTATTGAAAAAGCGTCAAACTCCTTGATGTTGTCCCATACCACGTTGCGGTAATGTCTGAGCCTTTCATTCTTCACTTAATATACCCTTTTAACTTGATTTATGACCAGCTCTGCATCACCCTGTACTTTCAGATTCTTGATTCTTCTTTCCCTTATGGCTTGCATGCCAAGTAACAAAGATTCATACTCAGCAGTATTATTTGTGTTGAAAAACTACAACTTGAAAGAGAGAGGGATGATCTCCTCCTCGGGGGATATTAGCACGGCTCCAGCGGCGCACCCACTAGTTGCGTAACTACCATCAAACTGTAATGTCTAGATCTTGTTAAGATCCTCTGCTTGGATGAGGACCTCCATTTTGTCAAACTCAGTAGACAAGAAATAGTTTCCCATCCCTGATGATTCAAAGAGAATTTGGGCTTTGGGGTCATCGGAGTTAGTAACCAAGTACTTCTTTTGTGATTCTGGCTCCAATGTTTGCATTATACCTTTGACAGGGATTCTAGCCTTAGACCAGTCCATATGAATCTCTCCACCAACCTCACTGTAAAATATCCTTCCTAATAGGATTCCATATGCTATCAGAATATCGGCAACAAGGACGGTCATCTTTACTCTTTTCTCTGGGAACGTCGCAAATGCAAAATGCGCGTCTTTGATTTGACCAATCAACAGAACCTGCTTGGTTTCCAAGGAATAACATCTACCAAAAGGCTTGGTAAGGGTGAAGCCTAGGGCATGGGTGACTTTTGCTGGCATGACATTATCAGAAGGCCCATAATCAATTATGTAGTTGCTTAGTTTGTGGCCATTGATTAGGAGGGAGAGATAGAAAGGTTCTATCTTGCCTGGTGTAGATGTCGAGGAAACGTTTATGTGAGATAGAGAAGGAGTAGAAAGGATTCCTTTTGGGGAAACATGAGTAGTTATGACAGCTTGGATTCGGATGTATTCGGTCAACCTTACAAGCTGCTCGGGATTTGACTTAAGATATTCGGCTTCAAACATCTAGATTTTGGTCTTTTTAGTGTGATCGATTATGTCAAACGTGGCCAAGGGTTGCGTTGATGAAGGAATGAGTCCCTCATTTCATGATGGTAGGGTAGGATTGCCAGTATTGATAGGAATATGAGAGGACTGATTTGGAGGGGTGATAGGGGAAAAAGATCTTTTCGAAAAAGACTTAATAACAGGTTGAACCGGAAGGGGACTACCTCGTTTAGCGATGGTTGGAGGCATGTATGACATGGCCTTCTCTTTCGGCATATTGGCAGCCACTTCTACTTCTTTTCCTTGTGAGTGGGTAAAAACAAAATATGACTACCCGCTTGCATATCCTTGGGTACCCTTTTCTTTTTCAAATTCTTCCTCATCAAATTCCATATACCTGATAGTAGAGTCGCCAGTCGGTTCACCGACATCTTGATCATCTTCACCTGGCGATGAAGGTTCTTCATAATTTTGCTCCTCTTCTTTGATTTCAGCTAAAGCATTTACTAGAGGGGCCTTGAGCGCCAACCATGGAGAAGCTACAGGTAGGCGTGGCCTTTGTGAGACGTTATTAAAAGTAAAATTCCTCCGTGGGATATCACGGTACGAAGAGCTGGGTGAAGACTGAGCTAGCTGGTTTTTTAATGCGAGTAGGTCATTTGCCATCTTTTGGAATTCCAGATAGGATGAAGTGGTGGGAGAAGGAGCTGAAACTTTTGGCTTGGATGGCTCTCGCTTTAATTCGCCAGATATTAGCAAGTTATCTTCAATTCGTATGGCAGCAGCTTGGGAGAGAACCAAAGTAGTGACCTGTTCTTGTAAGAGTAAGATACTTACTTTTGAGCTCATGGCGTTCATGAAGAAACATTTCTAATTTTCTGGCATTGGTAGCATGGTAGGTGGAACCCGGTTGATTAGTGAATTGAAATAGGTGATGAAATTGTGCATGGTTTCATTGACCTCCTTCTTCAGGTGAGTGATCTTGGATAGTAACGCGAAAGCGTCCTCTGAAGGCTTATATCTTTCTTCGAATGTAGTTTGCAAGGTCGCCCAACTGGTAGTAGATCCAACCAGAAAATGCTGAAACCATTCTATTGTAGGTCATTGCAAGGTCTATAGAAAGAGGCGAACTGACACATCTTCATGGGTCACATCTAGGATACTACATGACATGATGAATGTGGATATGTGTGAATTTGTGCTTTGGTTCCCGCTACCATCAAATTTGGGAAAATTCTTCCAGTTTCTGTGAGGGAGTGCATGAACAGGATGTGGAAAAGTGAGTGGGCCCATAGCATTTCCCCATGGTACTTCCATTTGGATGGCTGGAAAAAGGATGCGAGCTAGAAGCACAGTTCTATTGAGCAGCAAGGCACTACAAAGAGATGAGAATATTCCTTGTGAGAGACTCTTCCTTCATGGAGGTGAGACACTTCTGGATGACCGCTTAGCTGAACTTAGCGATGGGAATCATGTTGGTGTAACATTGAAGTTGTGTCTTTGAAGTAGATCAAAAGTAGGATCGATTACTCCATGAGCTCTTCTGCTATGAGTGAACAGTTCACCCGCCAGTGTACCTTCCATATCTGTAATATTTTGGAGCAAATCCTAAGAACTCTTTTTTGTTGTACTTGTTGATTTTCAGAATTTTCTGACAAAAACCAGAAGCATGTACTTTTCTAAATATTTAATTTTATCCCTCTTTTGAAAACTGATTGCGGTTTAATGACAAATGTTAATGGGGATAAAATTACGGCCAACTTAGTAGGCTGATTTTTAGATCTTAGAGTTGACTTTCGGCAAGGGTTTGAAATTTTGCAAAATAGTCAAGAACTCAGATCTACGAAAAAATACAGGTTTTCGTGAAAAATCAGTGAACTAAAGATCTCTAACTAGTCCCGATCTATGGATCCCTGAAGAAAATTTTCATTTTGGATCACTTTTGCAAAAATTTTGGATTTTGAACAAAAGTTAAAATTTGCAAACAGGTAGTGACTTTTGATTTTTATTGATTTTTCAACATATCACTACCATAAATCTTGTAGATTTGTTCAATCCCCAGCGGAGTCGCCAAAAACTGTTGGTCTGAAAATTTGTCAGGTGGATAGATCTATAGATAGACGAGCCAACAGTGTGTAGGGCATAGCCCCTCTTTGAGTCAGCAAAGTGAAACTGGTTTATTGCTATTCTACTAGTAGGAATTTGTGCAAGTCTCACAATATTATACCTTCAGGGTTTGGGATCTCATCTCAGTAGAGGTATTTCCTACTGTGAGAAGAAGGGAAAGAAATGAGGATGGGAGATAGAAGAGATCTGAAGGGAGAAAAGAAATGAATTCCAAAGTAGAAATGTCAGAGGGTCTATGTTTTGGGCTGGTAGTAAATAGAGCCGAACTTACTTGCATAGATGAACAAAGCAATATTGATGAATAAATGACAAAAAAGTAGAGATAGATTCAACAGAATAAACACATAAATCTGATATAAGAAATATTAAACGCTCATAACACACATATTCAGCACAAAGTCTTAATATTTGTATTAATATTTTCTTCTGTTACAAAAAGCTCAAAATATTTTCTTCTTACTTCTATTTTTCATCTAAAAAGTATCCACTGCTTGACTACACCAAGTATCCAAGTATATATAGAAGAAGGAGAAGAGAGAAGGCTTAAATAAAGCAACAACTAATTACAAAATATCTAAAAGTCAATGTTGACTTTGGACAACTTGGTGGATGACAACATCCCATGGTGCAACATGGATGAGGTCATCATTTTTACCAACACACTCTTAGATATTTACAAAAAAGGGAGCCAAGAGGAAGAAATCTATTCATCGTTGTATTGCGGCTGGAAGGGGGTATCTTGTTTATGCTATTGTTCGGGACAGGTGATGTGGAACTGAGTCCGATATTCCATGAATTTATTGATCATGGGCTGAAGTTGATCTTGGGAAGGACCCTTCGTATGATCACCGATGACCTCACAAGTCTCTCGCTCATCTTTGAGTTTTTCAGGGAGCTTGAAATATTCATTACCTACCTCCATCAGGAACCCCACAAAATCACAGCAAGCTAGAAGGTTGTTGATGCATTCAGTGTCGAAAGTGGCTTCTGGCCCTAACCCTTGCGATACGATCTCTTTGAAGATCTGGATAGTTTCGTCTGCCTTCCTCAAGGTGAAAGAAGGAGTAAGCAAGCCTGGAGACATCCTCAGAACAATTTGCTCCATTTTGATGCATTGCATCCAGGGCTTCCTCCTTGACTTTATCAATATTTTCTAGGATGAACTCCATCTGGTAGACTCGGTAATCCAACGTAGAAAGGATCTTGTTGGGTACTTTGGGGTGACTGAAAATGCCGAATTTCACTAGATCATTGACTGAGCAGTCGAGCATTTTATGGAATGTCTTGTGTTGCAGCCTTGTATGATCTAACTCTTCAGAGATAGAACCTGCGATCGCCTAGAGCTCTTTGTTCGCCTAACTGATATTTTGATATAATTCGGTGAACTTGACTATTACCTCCTTGTTGTCTTTGAGGATTTGATAAAATCTAGGTGGAAACTACCATACCTTGTTCGCCGATTTTGGCATACTCATTTATCTTGTTCTAACTTAGGACCTCAGAAGTTTCAGTGGCAGTTGTAGGAGGTGCACTACCCATTTTCTGCAGGGTGTGGAGAAGATGTTTGTTTTTTTCTTTTAGTAACCTCTTCTCCTCCTTTGCTTCTTGAAGTTTCTTGTAAAGCGCATCCACCAAAGATAGGGCCTCTCCTTGAAGACTTTCCGAAGACGTTCCCATTATGACTTGGGCCATTGTATAATCTATCGGAGATAGATATTTTTTACCCTTTAAAGGATCGGGATATGCAATCTCCATTACTCTTTCTCCCGATGCACTTTGAGAGAAGCGGGTTATAGGATTTTTCTTCTTAGCCCCCTTTGCTGGGATGATAGAGAAATCCATCGATGCGATATGTACTTTCCTCTTTTTCTGGCTTAGATGCTGGGAGATCCATGTTAGACTTAAGGGAACGTGACCAGAGGTAGAAGAGGGGACAGTTGCAGTGGATGAGGGGAAATGGGTAGAGACACTTGGTGGCGGCATCGAGAGGGAGGCTGAGAAAGTGCTCATAGGAGGAAGGGATACTGCAGGGGAGGTAGACATGGGAATGGAAGGGAGATGAGAGATGAGAGAAAAAATGGTGGGGGACAGCTCCGTGAGAGAAGAGAAGATGGATGACGAGGAAGGGGGAACATTAGAAGATGAGGGAGAGGATACAACCAAAGGAATGGTCATTTGGGTCACGCAAGGAGGAGAAGGAGGAGAGGGAGAAGGATAGAAGGGACCTCAATAGTTATAGTAGTGGCGACACCCTGAGTGGATGTGCCCGTCGGAACACCTTCCGCTGTTTCTTTCTCTGGGGATACCAGACTTACAATCTATTCTTGTGTAGCGGAAGGAGGACTTTCAGGAGCTCCTTCTTGAGCAGAGCTTGATTCACCCTCTTTATCCTTGCCTTTAACCTTTGGTAGATGATTTGGCCTGACAGGTGCATTGCCCAATGGGGATGTAGTGAAATCTACCCCGAGGTAGATAAGGCCATTCATTCTGCACCAGTGTTCTGTCCTTCGCAATGTCTCCTTGACCCTTTCTTTAATGGTCTAGGGAACTTTTGTTCTATCAATTGCAACAAATGGCCAGTTGTCCCCATCTGTATCCAGATATACCTGATCAACTTCTTGATCGGTAGTTTGATAACCCTTTGGAACAATGGCCATGCCATATTGAATAATCTCTGCCAAGGCCAAGCGGGAGTGGTCCTTCCTTCTAAGTTCGACCTCATGGTACAGGTCGATATAGATGTCCTCGATCTATGGAATATGGATTGGATCAAGTTTTTCCTTGGGAGGGCAATTCCTTGGATCAAAAGTTGGCCTCGCTAGGAAGTTATGCTTCAGATTGAGCAGTTCTAGCTTTGAAACCATTTCCTAGGCTTTGTGGTGGGAGATGCATGTGTATCTGCCCACTGTAAGGGGGAAAGGAGTTCCATCCTTCTTTCTCTTTAGGCACTTCTCATGGTATGTTATGAGCTGTCTGGACAGCTCTAACAGGACCAGCTTAGGGCCAGCGTAGCTTTGCAATTTAGTGGGCTCACCCAGGAAGTTAGCTGCCTTGAGATAGTGAATGTGGGAAATTGTGTAAATAAGGCCCCCCACTTCTCTGTTGCTGTGACAATGCTCTTGGTCGTTCGACCGTGAGTCATGTTGGGCCTCAATAGGTAGATGATGCTGTAGAAAAAGGCATCATTGATTTTAGTAAACTACAGGATACTTCTCTCCAACTTCAGCTCCGGGTAGTATTCATATATTTTTACCTGGGGCCAAACCCCGCATCGGCTCAGTGCCGGATTATCCCTCTCTGAGGCTGCATCATAGACTATGTAGGAGTTCATGTAGAATCTCCCTGTTGTGGTGAGTTGTTGGAGCTACTCGGATATGGCGTTGCTTATGATCTCCGCCCACTCAAAGCATTGATCTGGATCATTTTTGTTCATAGTTTCAAGGTACCTGAGCATCCATTTGTGAAAGTAATGGGAGTCAGAAAGCCCAAAAACTCTACTTAGGAATGTGATGGTGTCACTTAATTCCTCAGAGAAGTCACTGTGGTGAATAACCTGTGGCCATCTGGTTATTACCTTCTTGTTTTTTAAGTACACTTCATTCATCAGCTGTATGCACTTGTCTTCATTGTCCTCCCATGCCTTGGTGCAGTCCTCTTGGCTTACAGCCACAAAGTGTTGGTGTTGAGGGATGCCTAGCATGATTTTAAAGTACCGGGCAGTGAGGTTTATTATGACCTCGCCCTTTTCATTTTTGACACACCTTTTGTCTTTGTTGTAACAGCAGGCCACTACCATCATAAATTCGTTATTTACTGCACTGACAGGGATCCCCCCAGCAAAATGCAGTCCACTGCCCACCAGCTTGTCCATCCAAGGACTTCCTGTGACTCTCTTGGTTCTGGCCCAGAAATCTTCCATGTTGATGTGACCAAGTTCGAAGTCTCTTATGTTCAGGTCACATTCCACCTGGGACTCAGGCATCCTGACCCTCTGATATTTATACTTCATCTCTTCTTTTGTAAGCTTAGATTTACCCTTTGACTTGGTTGGATTCTTGCTTGATGTAGACATATCTGGATCTGAGTTCAGTTTCTGATCTGCAAGAAGAAGAAGAGAATTCCAACACCAAAGAGCCATATTAGCTATCAGATCTTCCATTAAAACACTACAGAATGAGGAGTTAGCAATTTTAAGGCCTTAGGGTGCAGGGTGCAGAAACACTGTAGGTTGCAGAGTTAATAGAATGGTGCACCGAATCAGAGTGTTACAAGGAAAAAATCAGTGCCAAAGGGCACAGGGCGCAAGGATTTTGCATATGACATTATTTGTTATTGTAAGCGGGGATGCGCCTGCGCAGTTATGTAGTTTTATACTAGGCACAAATAATCCAGGTGTTGCATGGGGGTAGGGTGCACCTATGGTGCAAGTATTTGACCTGTAACATGGAAGTTTGGTGTGCCAAAGGGCACAGGTTTATTACGTGTAGCACTAACTTTAGGTGCACAAAAGGGGACTTTGGTGCGGCGCAGGGGAAGCTTGCATTGTATTTTGTTGTGGTAAGCGGAGATGCACCTATGTCAGGTTTAGGATTTACTTGGTTTATACATGGCACATGGAGCTTATGTGTTACAATCAATGTTGGTGTTCCATAGGCGCGACTGTGTTTCCTGTTGCAAGGGTGGTGATTGCACCAAGGGGAAAAACGTAACTTGGAAACAATTTTTCAAGTTCTCTTTCTCTTTGATAGATTTGTGATCTTCTAGGCTGCATTTCATAATGATTCAAGTGGTGAAGGGGGCAAAGCAAAGAGGTTTGGATTTGTTTTCGAGGCAGAGTCCTCTTGGCCAGCAAATCTGGAAAAAGGATGGAAATGGCTTGGGGAGAAATATTGCAAGAATAGCAGGGGGTTTCATGGTTTCACATATCCATTGTATCCTACCACACAAACAACCAAAACAAAACACAAGAGGAGTAAGAACCACCTACCTGGAATATATAAAATGTGAGAGATGAAACGGGGTCGACGAACGCGATACGAGGAGGACGGGCGTGCTGACAGGTGTAGAGGAATAAAGTTATCATGTGTTTTCAATTGTGAAAGTGACAGGGCGGGTGTGCCTATATATAGGAAAAGGTACAATAAATGCACCAACCACTTTTTCAAGAGGCGCACCAAAACATGTGTCGACACGTAAAAATTTGTGCCCTTTGGCGCAGATAAATGCGTGTAAAAACGGAAATATTTTTTCCCTTGGCAAAAATTTTAGACTGTTAACACTTCATTTTGAGCGCCTTGGTGCACCAAAACACGATGCAACAATTTAGTTGTTAACATGAAGGTGCATGCACCTTGGTGCACGCAAGAAAGGCACATCACAGGAAGGCACAACAATTGATGTGTCAACACATCAAAGGGTGCACCAAAGGAAATGAAGTGGGCACCAATTCAGTCTGTGTTACACAGATAAAAGGTGCACCCAGCCAAAAAGGGACCAAAATGGCTAAGTTCAGAGAACTAGATTTCCCGGAAAGAGATTTTGTAACATTCTGAACTCAGAGGGGTCCCTGACGAGGGACCAGGGAAAAATTTTGGTATGGTTACTTGTAAAATTTCCCTAGCCAATTTTATGGGATAACACATTTTTGATTGGTATTGAAGCACAAAACCATTCCATTTGTATTTTTCCTCCATTCCTCCACAAAAATTGTAACTTTTACTTACTTTTCAATACAATATAAGAAAATAAGTTGTGCATATTTAATCCTACAAAAAAGAGGAAATTCCTTTATTTACACTACTTAGAAATGATTGAATTCTCAAGAGAGACTCAAGACAATAGTTTGGGAAACTTTAGTAGGATTGAAATTTTCAAATGCACCGAACTCAATAATACAATTGTTTAAGTGAAATCCATTGATCAATAAGGAAACATAAAAATGCTTAATATTTCTTGTGGATGAAGAGGAAGAAGCTAAGATATTATTGATTTTACTTTGCATGGGAGTGGGGAGTAAACCTTTAGAATTAGGTGACACACTTTATTTTGAGTTCAATTTTAATAAATTTGACAAATCTATCAATTTTTTTGGGATGGATTCGTAGATATTCTGACTCAGAAATGCAAACCTTATCTTTATTTACATGATCAATGATACCAAAGGTAGGGGAAGCACTTTTGGGAACATTGGAAACACTAAGATCATGTTGAATTACTTTAGGAGTGTAGAGGAAGATTTTTCATTAATTTTTTGAGATACATGAGTAGAAACACTATTATTAGAATGAGTGGAAGTACTTAAATTACTCGGAGTAGAAAATGTCTTGGGCTAGGATGAAAACTTGGGATTATTCTTAGCTGATTCTAAGGATGCTAGGAGTGGAGAAACTCACTTAGTTACTATTTTTATTATTGTAGAGTCACCTTTGATAGGTCCTATTTCTCCTTTTCTACACACCTGAATGATTTATCTTTTTCAAGAGTTTTGAAAAATGTGAAAACAACACAAGAATGGTTTTTCATGTTAGCTACAATATCTTCATATTAATCCTTAGAATAAGATGCATATTCAAAGAATCTAACTTCTACAGATCCTATCTCTTCAAACGAGAATTAAAAATTTCCCTCTTCTTCTTCTGAAGCAACCTCTTCATCATTTTTTTCTTTTGAAAGTGTCTCATAAGAATCATTCATAGGCAGAGATTCTATTGTGAGCCTTCTTTCTCCTATGATAATCTTGTTTTAGTTTTGATTTTGATAAATTTTCCTTGGGATATCTTTGTATGGGGTACTTTGACCAAGATGTTTTTGAGAGAAAGAAAGTCATTGGAATTTTTTTACACTAAAGGGTCTGTAGTTCCAAAACTAGAAGTCTGAGCCTTATCTTTGTGTGACCATTTCTTGATATTTCTAGAAACAATGAGGTTATCATCTACATCAATTACAAGTTCTAGGGCCTCATTTAGGGTAGTGTGTTGAGATCTTCTAGGGATTAATCATAGCTTTGGTAATTTATAATTTGTGAAGAACATTAATTGGTTATCTTCAGTAGGCCTCACAGATTCAGGAGTCTTGTAGAGAAACCTATTAAATTTGGAAAAAAAATCCTTCATGGATTTATTTATATATATATTTTAGTTGGGACCATTGTTCAAGTAAGGCATGAACATATTCAAAAGGATTGAATATAGCATCAAATTTGGTCTTCATCTACATCCATTTTTTGATGGATCTCCTTGGCAGGTGGTATAACCAACATGTAGTAGCTTCTTGCAATGAATCCAAAAACATACAGACTAATACATCGCCATGTTCTACTCCCAACACATTACAAGCTTTGATGAATGCAACTATATGTTCATTTGGGTGTTGTTTTTCATCCCCTCTGATATTGAATAATCTATTCCTCAATATTTTAGGAAACTCGTGAAGTGGAGGGGGTAGGGCCAATGGTACTATATTTTGTCCCCATGGTATAGGTGTAACAACCATTGATTCTTTTTATTCTTATAGAGTAATAAGATGAAGTGGTGTTGCAATTAGTTCTTCAAGGGGATATTTAAAAGGAAAGTCAAGGTTAAATTCACGGAATAATTATCTCCCAAATTGTCTTGTTGTCTGGAAAATAGGAAGTCTAAAATCATCTTGCTATTGTTCTTCAAATACAAGGTCAATTAGGTCATTTTCTTAATTATCTCTTATATACCTTGTTTCCACTAGCTTGTATAATATTTTTCAAATAGGAATATGGAATTTGTAGCTAGGAAAATGAAAGGTTTATCACATAAATCATAAATAGATTTTTAAGAATTGAGTTCCATATTTATGAATTTTTATGATTTTCAAATATTTTATTTATTGTAAACTTTTTCAATCTTAATGGGTATGGGAAAACTAAATCTACCTCATGGTTGGCACCAAAAAATCTTGGAAAAATAAATTTTCACAAGGAAAAATTAGTGGTTTTCACCAATGGTCACGGGACTAGGTCCCTCCTCTTTGGAATGGGGAGACTCCCATTTATTGAATGTGAGAAAAGTAAAATATGTGTTGGTGGTTAGGATGGGAATTACAAAAGAGTACTCCACTAAACCTCTAGAAAATTTCTTGTAATGAATACAAGGGAGGAATTTTATTGGGGAGAGGTGAAGGGGATATAAGAATATATGGAGAAAGGGTTAAGGTAGTGAGAAAGAATTTTCAAACTTCAATTAAATCAACCAAAGTAGGTTCAAATCCAAAAAGAATAAAAAAAAATGTGAAAGCAATAATAATATTAACAAATCAAAGACACAAAGTACAATTGCTTAATTCTTCAAAGACAAATTTCTCTCTTGATTGTTTAAGATTAAAATTCTTGGAAAGTAAAAATTAGGAAGTAGAAGAACATATACAATAAAATAAAATAAATAAATTCTTACCTGTAGTAGGAGAAAAATATCTATTAACCCCCTAACGCTTATTTCACTAAATTTGGACTTATTCTAGTCCAAGGATCTAAAAAATATATCCAATAGTACTAGTTTTGGATTCCAAAATGTTAAATATTGGAATTATCTACACTCCAAAATCACACATATTAGATTTTGAAATCACACATATTGGATTCTAATATCACATATATTGGAATCCAAAATCACATATATTGGAATCCAAAATCACCTATATTGGAATTAATTGTACTCCAAAATCACATATATCGGAATCCAAAAATATAATTATTGGAATATGTTAATTCTCCTTCTGGAGTCCAATATATTTGATCACGAATTAAATTAATGAATCTGTGAAAAAAAACATTTAATAGTTTCAGAGAATCCAACATTGATCTGATAAAAAATGCCTAGCGGTTGCTAGCCCATATAAAATAGATACATGTTTTGTTTTATAAGGGCTAACAGCTGCTAGGATTAATGTTTTCTTTAGAAAAATGCTCTTATTAGTTTTAAGACGTTTTTAATATTAAACTATGCAAATTTAAATATTTAAATCGCCATTGGCCAAGCAACCGCTAGCTAATGACATTCATGCGATGTGAAACACTTCTAGATTCAATTACTATGGTTCGATTGAACCTTGGGGTAACTAAAGAATTACTAAAGATGTTATGGAGAAACTTAAAGAGGGTTACAATTCAATTTAGGAGAATATAATTAACTGCAAAACCATTCCATATATATTTTCATACTTAAAGTTAGATATCAAATTAAATTCATTTACTATGGTGTGATTGAACCTCAACACAACCCTAGAATTTATGAATATGTTATGAATAAATTAGTAGAGGACAATGATCCAGTGTAGGAGAATGTAATAAATTATAAAACCATACTAGATATATTTTCATATTTAAATTTAGTTATAAAATCAATAGTAAGAGGCATGGTATAAAAAAATTCATATTCAAATATGGATATGAAATTATTTAAAATTAACTGTAAAAATATCCCAAATATATTTTATTATTTAAATATAGCTATGAAATAAATTGAAATTACTTTACTAAAGGTAGAATTATAGTAAAAAATTTGAAGATTAATTTGAATTTATAATGTAACACTATTCCTGAAGATGGGCTTCCAAATTAACAATACAAACCATAGTAAAACTCTAATAAAAAAGCTCCCTATAATTGTTTTTTTGATATAATATAATCTTGAACATCTTCGACGTCCTTTAATGGTTACAAAAAAGGCCACAAAACATCTAACAAGTATTTGTCTTCTGACATAGAAAGTATGTTAAATTTCTTAGCAATTATGTAGTTCGCAACATCATTGAACTTGTTTTTCTCTAAAGATTCATCTACAAACATTGTATTTTTACAATTGTACGATGCATTAAACCGTGACCAAAAAAAGTTAAGATTCTTGAGATATGATTTGGGATTCCCAGAACCTTCATAATCACAGCATTTGGTCTCAATGCAATCTTCCTATGTAAATATGAACTCAAAGCTTACAACCTCCAAGCCAATATTTTGAAGGAATGAAGGCATAATGTCATCAACATTTTACTTTCTCACTAATGTCCATATTATTATTTTAAATTTTGTTTTTGCACCGTTGATAGAACTCTTTCACATTAGGTCTGAGAAAATAAATTTTTTTGTGCTCAATGCTACCAATTTTTTTTAATTATTTAGATTTCAAATCATCCTTGTAGAGGGTGTGTGCCACAACACCTTTTATATCAAATATGACCAGTTTCATGTTGCATGTATTCATATCTAAAAATGAAAAAAAATTCAAATGGTTGCGGGAGGTGAATCAATTGAAAAATAAAAAGCAAGTCCCTTTCGATATTATTATATCAAAAATCAAATGGGTATAGGTGGTGACAAAGGTAAAAAATATAAGGGAGTTCCTCATTTCTCATTTTTATACTAGGAATATTTTTTGTATGGAATTTATTTGAATAGAATGTATTGTTTCAGTGTGATGAGTCTTTACATACTGTATTTTATTTATTTCATTGCATTGGAAAGTGGTATACATTTTCTATTATCAAAGAAAAAACTAGTTTTTAATCATGCTCAAAAATAATTTAGGAATAAATATTTCATCAACAAAAATTGCTCAAAGATTTGTTACAATAAAGATTTTCTATTAATTCACATTCACAACATATACACTCAAACTCTAAACTTATAATTAGGGAAAAATTAAATTCTCTCAACTTATATTCATACAATCTAAGCATACAAAATAACTACATAGAACCATCACAAAAACATATGAATGTATTTTTTTAAAATGTTAAGTTGTATCATCACAATAACATTTTGAAATGCTAACTTTTTATTTATCATTTACTCACTCCACATATATGATTCTCTCTACCACATTCAATCCCTTTGACACTATTAGTGATAAGTATTTGTACAAATCAGTCATCAACCACATATCTTTTGAACAATGTTCTCCTTTGTTTGTCATCCCAACCATAAAATTTGGTGTAGGGTTCCCCTTTACACCTAATGTAATACAAATTGTGTCTTCAAAATTATAGGGAACATCATTTTTATTTAAAACATTTTCTAGATATTTTATTAGAATTTCATTGACTATATTGCAATGTTCTTTTCCCCAGGTGGCTACTGGATTAGAGCCAATCGATAATTTTTTATTGAAGGCCTTTATCAAATTTTCAACATCAGCAGAAGTGATTTTGTTTGACTATAATCTAATTTCAAATTTTGTTGATAATGAATTTATAAACTCTTTGAGGCCACCTCGCACATTGATAGTCTCCTTACGGAACTTGAATGACATGTCCCTAGAGGGTGATTGGTTTTTCTCATACAACAAGCCCTCCAACTCTAAAATAAGTAATTATTGTGGCTAACTATAGGGAAGTAGATATTTTTTTAATAGGTCTCATATCAACTCCAACCAATGGAAAAAATCAACATTTTAGCTTGCAACTACAACTTACCGATGGGCCTTGCGTGTAGGATTGCATATTTTTTACCCGCAGATGGATCGTTTGATGTAAGATATGTTTCAAAAAAACATCAATCTATTCATAATATAGCTATTGCTATGGAAAATGAAATAATATTTGAAAATAACATAGTGATCTATGTGGTAAAATGGTAAACTCAATATTATCACTTTAGGTAGCTACCACTTACCAATTGAGCTTACAGTTTAGCTTGCATAGACGTTACTAGCTGCTATTTTTTTTATCCAAGATGTATTGCAAACAATAAAAATCAATTCATAAATTATTTCATGCTATGGAAAATGAAAACATAATTGAAAATAATATTGGTCTCTATGGTAATATGTTAAGTACAAATCAAAATGTTTTATGTCTTTTGAATGAATTATAGTGACTGCTAGGGTTCTTTTACAACTGTTGAACCACCCATTGATAGACAATGGTTTTGAGATATTGATGTGTGTTAGCGACTGCTAGGCTATGCCATCATTGGTTGTACTAATCATTGATTCTAATGTATGTATCATTATGTTGATACTAATGGTTTATGCAGACAACTAACTACCTGGTAACTACAAACTATGTAGTATTGGATGCCACCATAAACTTTTGAAATAAGTTATTTGGTAATTCCTTCTTTGAAAATGGTTTTGCTTCTAGAATTAGTTGATATCATTTTCTATAAATTTTTTAGCCTTAGAAATGATTATGTCTAAAAATACGCATTGCTAATATACTTGGTTTTGACTGCATATTTGTGCGAGTTACCACCCTACACTCCACTAATACTTTCTCTGGTTTTTGGTTTTCTACATAAAACATTAATCATCTTATAAATTTGTGGGGCTTAGTAGTGGTAATTAGTTATAAATGTACACAACTAACATACTAGGATTTCATTGCATATTCATGCATGATGTGGCTGAGTTATCCTCAACTGTCGTCACAGTTAGTGAGCATAGAGTATTGTCAAAATAATGAAAACAATGGAAATTGAAAATAGAGCTAATTAAACATATTTATAAAATTATTGAAGGTCAATCACCATGTTGAGTTGGTTATGTAGAGTCAAGTTGAGAGGTTTTTACATCAACTCCTATTGTTCTTTAGTTGTCTGCGTAAATAAGAAATGTGTAAGTAGTTTTTTTAGTTGAAAGACATTTAACATAATCACATGTTTGAGTTGTATTCCGATATGAACCTTTATTCATATGAGAATTGTAATATTTAAGAAAAGAATCATGACTGTGTGTCTCAAAAATAAAAACAATAGATAGGTTAGATTCCACTAATGCACGTAGTGCAACACTGCCTTTGTAAAACACTAATACTAAGTAATTCTGGGAACAAAATTGAGTGAACATTTCATACTATAACCCATATGATCGCTCGCAAGGACTATTATGTTTGTTTCCTTTTAAGCCAATTTTGCTTGCACTTATCAATTTCTGTGGTAGTTTTTCCATTAATCCCTAATGAATTCTTCTCTTTCATCATTGTTATAATTGCATTTGTGCACTCCAATTATTGTGTATATAAGACAGAAATTTTTAAATTACCCACTAATATCATAGAGTCTGTAGTATCCATCAAGAATCAATTCTTCACTATCTTTAACCTTTTTCATGTATTTTTTTTAATGTTTCTCTCAACATTTTTGAATATTAAATTGGTATGAGAACAATAATAATACCATCCAGCACACTGGCTCCAATAATTTTTAGCAACTCCATTATTACTTTAGAAGAAATATTACAAAATAAGTGATAACACATTATGAATTGAAAGGATTAGTGGAAGGAATAGATGATAGAGTTCACGGAAGTTGGAATGAGTATGCACATTGCCAAGTAAATTATTTTCTTTCCTCTATCCTTTCTGGTATATTGTTTTCCATTGTTATGACATAGTTGTTTAATATTGTTTGAGCTTCAACAGGAAAAACTTCTTCCACCACTTGGTCCTTTTTTTATTTGGATTTTTTCCCTATGTGGGAATAATATTTTCTCTTTCCTTTTCTCTCTTCACCCAATAGTACAGAAAACTGGTGGTAGTATGATTCATGTAATTTAAAATTTTCAATTACATTGGATTCATTGTAGGATGTCAATAAATTAATATATGGATGTTTATCTTTAAAATATTGTAGAACTTTAAATCTCATTTTCTATATCCTTTTATTCTCTGGAAGTAAGAATCAAATGTCTCTACTATTATGCCTTCTTGAACAGGGCCAGTTAACCAGACATCCCCTAATTGTACTTTATTTGATAGTACTGATAGTTCTTCATCATTCATTACTCTAGCAACCCTGAATGAACTGGTTATGAATCTTGTCAATGAATTAGGATAAAATTTATCCTGATTATATTTAATAGGTGAACAAGAAACTTCACCAAATCTAAAAAACTCATATTTTGTAGTCCATTTAGTCCATATATCATCTTGAAATAATAGAAAAATCCATTTTTCGTATAGATTATTGGTTGGGTCTATTTTGAAAATCAAAAGTCATTAATTCTCAAATTTTTGCATTCAAAGGACAATCATATGTTTTATATTTTTATATGTGGAATATAAATGTTAATAAAAAATGCAATAAAATTAAAACACATTATCCTCCACTCTATTTTTTTATTTTTCAATTTGGGACATTGAGGACATCCAAGCGATTTCTAAACCGATCTAGCTTTATACACTAAATCAATAAGCTTGGTTTCTATCCAAGTTTTGGTCACTTCATTTTGTTGTTTGTAAATATTAGTAATGGCATCGTTAGTTGCATTTGCAGATTGAATGCAATCCCTTCAAATACGTAGCCTCTTATGTAAAGACTTGTAAGTATTTGATCCCAAACTATTTTTTTGTGCACATATTATATACTACCCATAAAGTATATAAAATTTAATGTCATACCTTTCCAAGTATTTTAGATATTGGAGCTCCACAAATTTATTCGTAGAATGAAATAAGGGAAAAATAATTACGTCCCTCTATGTAGAAATATAATTTATCAAAATGGAGTGCACAAGAAGATCAACATTCTCATCATCTACAAGATGATACTGATACTCTAGAGGTGCTACATGGCACCTCAAAACATCAATTGGAAATGCTTTGCCATTGAAAAAAAAGTAATCAAAGTGCTAAATAGTTGAAGGTTCTATTTTCATGAATATAGTGGTTGATTTCTTTAGCAATTCATTTGATTTAGTATTACTTTTCAACCCCTGCAACTTTGATTTGGATGGATCCAACTCCAATTTAGCCAAATATGTCTGCCTTATTATAGTAAATAACTTGGAATGTTTAGGTGGTGAAATCAAACCTTTTCTATTCAAAAAATGACAAATGAAAGAGGTTGTATTAGCTCTATATAAATTTCTGAGTACTGCAAGCATGCCACTGTGAATGTCTTCAACATTTGAACAAAGATTTTTTTCATTTTATACTAACATCCCCAAATCCCAACCATATATTGAATAAGAACACTTTCTTTTGTCTTCTGAGGATTTCATCTCCTATTTCTTGAATAAAGATATATATCCAACTCCATATCCAGAATAAGAAACTTATTACTTTCATAGTCAATGTGTTTGACTTTAACATGCATTATAATCAAATAAACAATTGTAGAGGATATAACCTTACCAACTTCCTGATGTCTATCATCTATAACAAAAAAACCACAGGTTGTTGTAGTAGTTGTCAGGGCCATGGATTTTAACAAACCATTCCTCATCTCTTTTCTTTTAGCACTCAGTGCCTTCAATGAATGAAATTGCCAAGAATGGATGACAACCAATAGAAGATATTATAATTGTAATTGGAGTAGAATATCTTAATAATTACTTCACTTATGGAGTATTTTTTCCTTGTTGTATGATAATGAATGTAAGTATCATCCTTTGTGATCACCAATCTCTATAGTACATTAAATTTTATCATTAGAGAGTAATCAACGTAATGGTCAATGACCACTAGTCTTCGAACAGTCATGATATCTAACCTTAACTAGTTACTATAAATCATATTTTTGGATTACATCATTAATAACAGAAAATATGAAAAAAAATCTTGATAATTAACACACAACATATTTTGGAAGGATAATCTATTTTCTGACAACCATCCACATTGCATACATAATATGAAAGGAACGGTTGAAAACATAGATGTTAGCAAGAGAGAGGGTTTAAGTCAACATATGAATAGATAATTTTAAACATTACTTGTTGGTAATTTACACCAATTGAATGGACTAGAGTAAAGGCTGTTAAGATTTAATTTTTCAAATGGTGAGTAAAGTGTGTGAGAAAAAAATTACAATAATGAGTTCAACGGTCACGAAGAAGAATGTGTTAAACATAAAAATGTTTAGTTGTCCCATAACACATTTTTCAACAAATAACATAGTGCCTACTAAGACGTAATGATATTTATTTATAATCGAGCATTGGATAATGCCGTAATTAACATTCATTCGTATCAAATAAAATGCTTCGCAGCCACGAAGATCCATTACCAATTGAAAGTAATGATATAAAGACCGCTAGGATTTTCCAGTTCTTGATTTAAAAAGAGAGATAAAATAGTAAATCATTGTCTATCCTATTAGCCTCAAGGTTCCTGACATCACCTCTTCTGGTTATAACCACTATCTCTATACTTTTGAATCAATTTTTTTTTTCAATGACTATAAGTTTATCATATTGGCTTGATTATTCCTGACAGAGCCAAATGTTGCACTACATACCCTTGGGAGGGATGAAGCATTAAATTTTTCTCATAAGATATATTATTTATGTCGTATAATTAAGTTAGGTTATTATATTATAGAATGCTTAGATATCGTTAAGTTGCATTACTAATTATAAGGAATAACATAGTGGCAGCTAGGCTCAACAATTTCTCAAATTAAAAAAAAAGGGACCTCTAAGCTCCATTACTAGTTGAAAAGAATAATGTAGCGGCTGCTAGGCTCTTATTCATTTGAAAATAGCTATATAATAATAAATAATGGTCTAGCTTAGCAGCCACTATGCTCCTATGATTACCGATTGTCATTGTAAGCACTATGTATCCAGCTTTGGACAAATTTTGTTTTCAATGATAGTAATTATATCATATTGGCTGGAATTTGCATGATAGAACCAATTTTAGCACTACATTCCAACAAGACAGATGAAGAATTATATATTTCACCTAAAATATATATTTGTAAATTATAATTCATATTTTCTAGCATTAAAGAAAAATTGTAGCGACCGGTAGGCTCAACAATTTCTTAATTTCAAAATAACTATTGAATAACAAATCATGGTCTAGTTTATTCAATGCTATGATCATTTCATTACCTCTTGTCATAACAATCACTATATGTACAACTTTAGATCGATTTTAATTGTCAATTATTATAATTATATCAAATTAGCCACAAGTTACTTGGTGGATCCAATTGCTACACTACTTTCTAGCGATAGGGATCAAGACTTTCTCTTTGTATCAAAGAAAATGCGTAGTGACCGCTAAGATCCATTACTAGTTGAAAGTAATAACGTTACAGCCGATAAGCGCAACAGTTTTTAAATTTGAGAATAGATACATAATACCAAAAAATGGTCCAGCTTAGCGGCCACTAGGCTCTTATTATTACCAATTGTCACTGTAATCACTATTTGTTCAACTTTGGATGGCTAGTGATTTTCATTGATTTTAATTTTATCATATTGGGTAGACTTCACATGGTAGACCCAATTTTTGCACTACATTCCATTGAGAGGCATCTAGTATTATTTATTTCTTCTAAGTTATATCTTTTTAAATTGTAATCCATGTTCATTTGTATCAAATAAAAATCCTATCAATCACTAGGCTTAACAATTTCTTAAAATAGCCACTGAATAACAAATCATGGTCTATCTTTGCTGTCGATATGATCCTATCATTACCTCTTGTCATAAAAATCACTATCTGTACAAATTTATATCGATTATAATTATCAATTATTACACTGTTATCAAATTAGTTGTGTGTTACCTAGTGGAGCCAATTCCTATAATGTGTACCGTCGAGAGGGATCAAGACCTTCAATTTGTATCAAAGAAAATGTTTAGTGACCGTAAAGTTCCTGTACTAGTTGAAATGAATAACGTAGCGGTGACTAAGCTCAACAGTTTTAAATTTGAGAATAACTATATAATAATAAACAATGATCTATCTTAGTGGTTGTTAGGATCCTATCATTATCATTTGTCATTGTAATAATTATATTTTCTTTTTTGGATCGATAGTGTTTTTCATTGATTGTAATTATATCTTATTGGGCAGAATTTACATGGTCGACCCAATTGTTGCAATACATTCTATTGAGAGGATTCAAGACTTATTTATTTATCCTAATATATATCTTTATAAATTATAATCCATATTCATTCATATCAAATAAAAATCTTAGTGGCTGCTATGCTCAACAATTTCTCAATTTCCAAGTAGCTATTGATTAACAAATCATGGTTTAGCTCAGAGGTTGCTAGGATCCTTTCATTACCTCTTGTTGTAGTAATCAGTATCTTTACATATTTAGATCGATTGTAATTTGTAATGATTATAATTATATCAAATTGGCCACACATTACCTGGTGGATCCAATTCTTGTACTACATTTCGTTGAGAGGATAATTTTTTTTTATTCGTATCAAATAAAATATTTAGCGACCGTTGAGCTCCATTACTAGTTGAAAGGAATAACGTACTGACCACTAGACTCAATAGTTTTAAATTTGAGAATAAATATATAATAACGAAAATTAATCTATTTTAGCGGCCACTAGGCTCCTATCATTATAATTTTTCATTGTAATCACTATCTGTTCTTCTTGGAATCAGTAATATTTTTCATTGATTACAATTATATCGTATTGGGCAGATTTTACATGACAGACCCAATTTCTACAATTCATTATATCGAGAGGATTCAAGACTTATTTATTTCTCCTAAGATATATATTTGTAAATTATAATCCATATTTTTTTGTATCAAAGAAAAATCCTAGTGGCCGCTAGGCTCAAAATTTTATCGATTTCCATGTAGCTATTGATTAAAAACTCATGGTCTAGCTTAGAGACCACTAGGATCATATCCTTATCTCTTCTCGTATTAATCACTATCTTTACATCTTTAGATTGATTGTAATTCAAAATGATTATAATTGTAACAAATTGGTTGCACGTTACCTGGTAGAGCCAATTCCTACACTACGTTCCATTGAGAGAGATCATGACTTTCAGTTTGTATAAAGAAAATGTTTAGCAACCACTAAGCTCCATTACTAGTTGAAAGTAATAATGTAGCAGCCACTAGGCTCAAAAATTTCTAATTTGATAATAGTTATATAATAAAAAACAATGGTATAGCTTAGTAGCTGTTAGGCTCCTATCATTATCTCTTGTCATTGTAATCTCTCTTTGTTCTACTTTGGATTGATAGTGTTTTTCATTGATTATAATTGTATCATTTTGGGCAAATTTTACATGACAACCCTAATTGCTACACCAAACATTTATCTCGTATAAGATATATCTTTGTAAATTGGAATACATATATACCCCTGAGAGTAAGTGATAATTTTTGTAGTTTTGATAGGATAAATCATCGCAATTTATAATTCACACTGGTTCTTATAAAATAAAATTCATAGTGACTGCTAAGCTGCTTTATTTCTTGAATGAAATGACATAGGGTCCATTGGGCACAATAATTAATTAATTTAGAAATAGCGATAGAATAAAAAATCATGATATAGCTTAGCGGCTGCTAGCTATATACCTTCTGGGATTTCAAATTTTTTGTGCCACGTGTCATCTTTTTACTGGTTGCTATTTATATTATATTATCACGGTTTTATATAGTTTTGAAATATTTTATAATTGTTTCTTTATATTTTAATTTCATAATAAATGTGTCAATTATAATTTTTTCAACTATCAGGCTCAACCATGTCACATGGCACAAAGTTATTGGAGAATTATTTTTCATTAGGGCACTGCATCTAATGATTTATAGGTCAATTTTGATATAAATAAAAATAAATATGCCTATACATTAATATGATTTATTTATTCTATTTTATTATAATATTATATGGTTTATTATGTTTTAACTATTTTAAGATATATCCAATAAAAATGGTGTTGTTTTCAATATTGTTTATTTTTTCGATATCTCGCACCTTTTCTTAATGAGTGATAAATTCAAATTTCCAATTGTGAATTCCTCCGCATTTTTGATAATTTGAAATTTCAATATTAACAAAAATTCCCCCACTTTAATTTTCAAATTTCTATATCTTGTAATTTTTATATTTTCAAAATTTCTAACATGGAATGTGAGGGAAAAAAATATTAAATATCTTGGAGAACTAGTGTTTAGGATTTTTGTTTTTTCGGTCATGCAGAACAACAACTCGTGAAATCCTTGAACAATGCAAGCAAGTTGTAGATTATAAGGCCAAGTGCAAGAATCCCAGTCATTTTGGCCAGGAAACAATCGGGTAGTAATTATAATCTCGTTCATGGATTAATAAAAAGGGAACAATCAGGTAGTAACAAAAAGGGTGCACACAAAGTAGGAAAGAAAAAGGGGTTGTGGAAAAATAGTACAGATATTTAGTTCTTTGTAGAAGATGATGGTTTGAATGAAATCACTAAGCATGAAATAATCTCATATCTAAATTAGGTATTTATAAAAAATGTATACTATACTAAATGTGTACCTTTTTTATTGCGAGCTTGTTCAGTCATTTTGTCTTCAACCAAATCATGTCTTTTTCAAGTCATTCCATCCCTACAAAAAAGTGCTCCATGGCCTAGCTCTACTTACCATTTCCTTTTGATTGTTTGTCAAACCACCTTTTGCTTACTATTTCTTATCTTTTTCATGCGATTCTATCCCTGCTTTGTCTTACAAAAACACGCTCTGCGGCCCAACTTTGCTTACCGGTTCCTTTTGATTTTTTTGTCATAGTGCCTTGTTCTTTAAGAAAACAAGGAATATTTTTTGCCCCAAACAAAGAAAATTTAATCCCTTTTCAGCTCTGGTTTTTATTTCATTTGAACATTTCCACCATTGTATGTCCCCCTCTGGATTATTTTTTCCCCGATAATGAGGGTCAGGTGTATAATCACTAGTTTTTAAAATTTTAACATTTAACGAGACTCAAAATATTGTTTAGGTATTCGTTATGTCTACCTTTTTTCCTTTTATTATGATTATACAAACAACTGAAGGTAATTATTTCATTTTACATTGTTTATATGGTTTTCGCGTTGACTTTGTGAGAAGATATTTGAGGTTAACAAAATGGTTTAAAACTATAAAATCATCTTAAGTTTTCAATTGTGAGATAAATTCTTATGCAATGGAAGGTAAAAACATTATATATACACCTACAATTTATATATTAAATTTCTTAATCACTATGTATTTAAATTTATAGTTCATTTTCTTCCTTCTAAGCCATGACAAAAAATCACATAGCTTTGTAGTCACGACGATATAATTCTTTTAAAATAATATTATTAGTAGGCCACGTATTATTGGCAAAAGATAGAGTGTTGTCATATATATTAATTCATTAGGGTTGTTATGGAAGGCCAATAACTAATATGTTGAACATTATGGTTGCTAGAAATTAACAAATTAATAAATTATATTCTTAGCTTAGCATCCACTATCTTATGTTGCAAAATATTATTTGGATATTAGTTATCACATGGGTTTAACAAAAACAAGAAAGATATTGCAAGCTTATAGACCACGGGGGTATAACACAATACCATATTTGTAGCTTAGTAATCGATACTCAATAAAATATTTTTTTAAATTCGTAGGCCGCTAAGACACTACCACATCATAATATATGGAACTTACTGATCGCTAGGATTTAACAAAATAAATAAATATATTATGAGTCTAGCATTCTCTAGGTATTGTTGCTACATATTATTTAGAGGTTAGTGGTTGTTAGGGTTTCAAAAACTAAATTAAGGTAGTATTAAATTAGCATCCACTACGTATCGCCACAACATAATATTTAAAACAAATATTTTGACAAGATTTAACATTTTAAATGAAATTAATTTGAGCTTAGTGGCCACTAGACTTTATAGCAATGTAATAATTTAAACTTAGTGTTAGTTAAGATTTAACCCATAATATTTGGAGCATAGAAGTCCAAGGATTTAACACATTAAATCAAGATTCTAGGGGACTAGTGCCCACTATAATATGCATACTCATAATGTTTGTAATTTGTTGGCGGTATGCTTTAACAAATCAAATTAATAAATTTTGAGCTACATGACATCTAGGTTCTTCCATAGTAGAATATTTCGAGCATCGATGTCTCGAGAATTTAACAAGATGAAGAATGATTTTTTTATCTTAGAGTTTGCTATCTTATGTTGCTACATTTTATTTGAATATATGTTGTCATTAGGATTTAACAAAAGAAAAGAAATATATTTTGAGCTTAGCGGTCACTAGGTTATGCCTCAAAGACATTTTTTGAGCTTAGTGATCATTTCTGAATGATAGATATCATGAAGTTCTATGCTCCTAACACACTACCACATCATAATATTTGGAACATAGAAATCGTTAGGATTTAAAAAAATAAATAAATATATTTCGAGTCTAGCGTCCACTAGGTATTGTCACAACATATTATTTGGAGCTTAGAGGTTGTTAGGATTTCACAAATTAAATAAAGGTAGTATGAAATTAGTGGCCGCTACGTACTACAACAATATAATATTTTAAAAAAAGCTTTCGATAGGATTTAACATTTTAAATGAAATTGATTTGATCTTAGTGGCTACTAGCCTTTACAATGATGTAATAATTTAAGCTTAGATTTCGTTGGAATTTTACCCATAATATGTGGAGGATATCGATTGGAAGGATTTAACACATTAAATTAAGATTCTAGGAGGCTAGAGTCCGCTAGAATATGTATACTCACAATGTTTACAAGTTTTTGACGGTATGCTTTAACAAATTTGAGCTACACAGAATCTAAGTACTTCCACAATAGAATATTTTGAGCTTAGATATCTCAAGAATTTATCAAGACAAAGAATGAAATTTTTAGCTTAGCATCTGCTAGCTTATGTTACAACACATTATTTTAAGATATGTTGTCACTAGGATTAAATGAAAAACAAGTAAGATATTACGAGTTTAAAGGCCGCTAGGTTATGCCTAAAAAATATTTTTTGAGCTTAGCAATCGGTACTCAATAACGGATATTTTGAACTCTTAGGATGCTAAGACACTACAACATCATAATATTTGGAACGTAATGGTCGCTAGGATTTAACAAAATAAAGAAAGATATTTCGATTCTAGCATTCGCTAGGTATTTCCACAACATATTATTTGGAGCTTAGTGGTCGCTAAGATTTCAAAAATTAAATTAAGGTAGTATGAAATTAGTGGCCACTACATACTGCAACAACATAATATTAAAAAAAAATCGATAGGATTTAACATTTTAAATGAAATTGATTTGAGCTTAGCAGTTGCTAGCCTTTACAACGATGTGATAATTTAAGCTTAGTGTTTGTTAGGATTTAACCCATAATATTTGGAGCATAGTAGTCACAAATATTTAACACATTAAATTAAGATTATAGGAGGCTCGTATCCACTAGAATATGCATACTCATATTTTTTACAAGTAGTCAACAATATGCTTTAACAAATCAAATTAACAAATTCTGAGCTACAAAACCTCTAGGTGTTTCCACAATAGAATATTTTCAAGCTTAGATGTCGTGAGTATTTAATAAGAAAAATAATGAAATCTTTAGCTTAACATTTGTTAGCTTCTGTTGCAACATATTATTTAGATATTAGTTATCACTAGGATTAAAAAAACAAGAAACCTATTGCAAGCTTAGTGGCCACTAGGGTATAACAAAGTACCATATTTGTAGCTTAACGATCAATACTCAATAATGGATATTTTGAAGTTGTAGTCTACTAAGACACTACCACATCATAGTATTTGGAACATAGCGATCGCTAGGTTTTAACAAAATAAGAAAATATATTATGAGTCTAATGTCCGCTAGATATTTCTGCATCATATTATTTGGATCTTAACGGTCGATATGGTTTCAAAAAATAAATTAAGGTAGTATGAAATTAGTGGCCACTATGTACTTCCATAAAATAATATTTAAATCAAATATTTCAACAAGATTTAACATTTTAAATGAAATTGATTTGAGCTTAGTGATCGCTAGCATTTACAACGATGTAATAATTTAAGCTTAACATTCATTAGGATTTAACCCATAATATTTGGAGCATAGCGGATGCAAGGATTTAACACATTAAATTAAGATTCTAGGAGGCTAGCATCCACTAGAATATTCATACTCATATTGTTTGCAAGTTGTCAGTGGTATGTTTGAACAAATCAAATTAACAAATTTAGAGCTACACGACATCTAGGTGTTTCCACAATAAAATATTTCAACCTTAGATGTCATGAGCATTTAACAAGACAAAGAATGAAATTTTTAGCTTATCGTCTGCTAGCTTATGTTACAACATATTATTTAGATATTAGATATCACTAGGATTTAACAAAAAAAGAAAGCTATTATAAGATTATCGACCGCTATGGTATAACAAAATACCATATTTGTAGCTTAGTGATCGGTACTCAATAACAGATATTTTGAAGTCATAGGCCATTAAGACACTGCCACATTGTAATATTTGGAACATAACGGTCTCTAGGTTCTAATAAATAAAGAAATATATTGCAAGTCTAGCGTCTGCTAAGTATTGCCAGAACATATTATTTGGAGCTTATCAGTCATTAGGGTTTCAAAAAATAAATTAATTTAGTATGAAATTAGCGGCGACTATGTAAGTCCACAACATAATATTTAAAACAAAGCTTTCAATAGGATTTAAAATCTTAAATGAAATTTATTTGGGCTTAGCGGTCGCTACCCTTTACAATGATGTAATAATTTAAGCTTAGCATTCGTTAAGATTTAACCCATAATATTTAGACCATGACAGTTACAAGGATTTAACACATTAAAGTAAGATTCTAGGAGGATATCATATGCTAGAATATGCATACTCATAATGTTTACAAGTTTTCAATGGCATGCTTGAACAAATTTTGAGATACACAGCATCTAGGTGCTTCCACAATAGAATGTTTTGAGCTTAGATTCCTTGAGCATTTAACAAGACAAAGAATGAATTTTTTAGCTTAGCGCATGCTAGCTTATGTTGCAACATTTTATTTGAAGATATGTTGTCACTAGGATTCAACAAAAAACAAGTAAGATATTATAAGCTTAGCGGTACTATGTTATGCCTCAAAAAAAATTTCTATGCTTAGCGACCAGTTCTCAATAATGAATACCATGAAGTTATATGCCACCAAGACACTACCACATCATAATAGTTTTAACAGAGAAGTAATTAGGATTTAACAAAATAAAGAAAGAAATTTCAAGTCTATTGTTCGCTAGGTATTGTCACAATAGATTATTTGTAGCTTAATGGTCACTATGATTTCACAATCTAAATTAAGGTAGTACGAAATTAGTGGCCACTACGTACTATGAAAACATAATATTTAAAACAAATATTTCAATGGGATTTAACAATTTAAATGAAAGTGATTTGACAAAGAATGAAATTTTTATCTTGGTGTCCGCTGGTTTATGTTGAAACATATTATTTAAAGTTATGATGTCGCTAGGATTCAATGAAAAAAAGTAAGATATTGCTAGTTTAGTAGACATTAGGTTATGCCTTAAAAACATTTTCTGATTTTATCAATCGGTACTCAACAATAGATATTTTGAACTCTTAGGCCACTAAGACACTACCACTATTGTAAATTTCCATCTTTGATGTCGCTAGCATTTAAAAAGTCAAAGAATGAATTTTTTGGCTTAGTATTCTCTAGATTATGTTACAACATATTTTTTTAATATTTGGTGCAAATATGATTCAATAGAAAACATGTAAGATATTGTGAGCTTAGTGATTTGTACTCATTCACGGATATTTGAGCATAATGTGCACTATTTTATGCCACAACGACATGTTTGGAGCTTAGTGTATCAAAACAATAAATACATGTTTAGATGAGTATAGCATTTGGAATATATACATGAACATTCAATTAATTATAAATATACATCTATTAACATTTCATACATATTACAATGTTTACCTACCTATCTCAGATACTACAATTTATGATTCACTGTGGTTCTTCCTTAACTATAGGCTGCTGATGGGCCGAGTCCGTGGGCATAGTTTCTTCATGGGCTTTGTTGATGTCATTTTGGACCTATTTTACCATCTTGTTGTCATGCCTCCTCAACAAATTTTTTGTAAATATGATAATCTCTAGTTATCTTTTTATGTCAACAATTGAGCTTCTATATAGCATAATAGACTTGTCAAGAAAATCCCTTTGACTACCAATTGCTTTTTTGGCCATTTCCTTTAGATTCTCTATTTTATGTATTTTTTCCTTTTTTTGAAAACAATCTGAATGACATGTGAAGTTTCTCCTTGGTTTTCCTCAACTATTCTCCTTTGAAAATTAAGTAAGAATTGCTTAAGCAATGTTGTGAACTCTTCATCAGAAACCAATTCACGGTTACTATTAAATACTTCTATGACCGAAGCTTATTTGAAAATATGATTTCCTCTACAAATAGTGTCATCAAAATGTAAATAAATTCTTCTTACCTATCCATTCCATTCCCTTATTCTTTCCTTCATATAATTAGCATATGTATGGCATATACCAATATCATACATGGTCATAATTGAAGGGTCTTTACAAATTCATTTTTCAATAACCTACCCCATCTATATTATTGTTTTCTGCAATAGTGTCATTTTTGTAATGAGTTTTTATTTATTTTCAAACAATGGTTCTACCTCATCCTTTGCACCAATGCATTTCTTTATTTTATCGTACAAGTCATGCAATGCCTCTTCTACATCGGAAACTATGGCCTTTAATTAAGTTTCAAGATCTTCATTTCTAGCAGGTACTCCTCTCACTACTTCTACAACTACTTTAATTGTATCCCTTATTCAGGATTCTGGATCTTCCTCATATTACACCACTTGGGAGTCTTTGGATTTCCTTTTCTTTGTTAGATTAAAGAGGTCTTCTGAAATTTCATGCTAGACAATGGCTTTTTGGGTTGACATCTTCTTTTTGGTTACCCTTCTCAAGGTTCCCGTCCATGGATTAAAATCAATGTTTACTAAGGGCTCTTCTTGTTCCTCCTAATCTAGATGTTCTTTATGCACACTTACTAATTTCTCTACCCACTTTTGTCTCGCTTCATGTGAAGTGGAGGGAGAATATTGAGAGGGTTTCACTAGGGATTCATTAGCTGAAATTTCATTTTGCATAGTTTCTTGTTCTTCATCTGAAAAAGTTAAGGCATATGCCACAAATTTGGAGCTTCATTTAGTTTTAGAAAGACTTCTTGAAACTCATATCGAGATTTAATTGGTGGAGATAAGGGAGCACAAGGATTTTGTGAATGTCTTGAATACAAATTTACCTTTCTCTTCATAGCCTCCTTTATAATAATTTCTCTCAGAGGTGGAACTTCCCTTTTCTCTTTCATATTCTAATTAACAAGGTTATCTTGTGTTTGGGAAATCCATAACCAGTCATTATCATCATGCACATGAGCATATGGTATATTTAACTGTCCTTTATGTGAATTTAGGTGCTTGGAAACCCTTTTCAATTTGTCATATTTCCTTAAAGGGTGTTTGTGGAGATGAAATGAATTTATATGGGCTGACGTAACCTTTAAATTGGGCCACCTATTTAATTTTCCACATCCCACATAGACTGAGAAGGTGTGTGTGTTTTAATCTTCTTCTCCTTACACTTTATAGCAATATTGTTGTAAATCTGATATGCAACCTCTTGTTCTGCCGATTTATCTGGCACATAATATGGAAACTGAAAAGGAGGTGTAAAGAGCCCCTCAATCATGATAACTTTATATTATGGATAGAATAATACGACTCCCATTTTCCTTATGGAAGTGAGGATGGAGCCAGATATTCTTGGTTTCACTGTGTCATGTAATTGTTGATAAATATCGAGATAAAAATAAGTTCATATATATTGAATATGTGATTTGAAATGATGGGCATACAATTCTAAATATTTCTCATTTAACTTTAAATGGATCAAAGGATACCATATTTGACAGAAATCCAGACATTCAAGAACACCACAGACAACATTGAGAAGATAGGAAACCATGTAAAATTATTTTCGTTTGTCGACAAAATTATTTATTTGTCTCATTAAATGTACCATGAGCACTTTCCCTAAGGAGGGAATCTTGTCATCATCAATAATAAAAGAAAGTAAGGGGATCTAGGAAACATCCACCTTAGATATTGATGAATTTCCATATAGCCTATTCACGAGGGCCATGTCATTACAGAATTCTAGTCTAAACCTTTTAATAAGGATATCAGATAGATTAAAATCATCCATATTATCTAATGGGTCAAATGCCAAACTCTACAAAACATCTCTTGCTCTCTTTTGGGTCATCCAGGAATTGACTATTTTTGAGTTATAAAAGGAGTTCAGCTATGGAGGTTTATAATAACTTTTGTATGCATTCCCAGAAAAAAACCTATTCCGTTTTCCCCTAATTTAGAAAATAATGACATATCCTTCGACTTGGCATGAAGTAGATAGGAAGTGAACACTTCCGGAAATATAAGAACCTCTGGTTTAGTAGAAATTAAATGGAGAACAACTCTTTTTATCACCCTTATGTCTCATAAATTTAGTAGTTGATCTTCCAGTATACCCTTTTTGTTTGTGGAATCAACATCAACGCTTTCATCTTGTACTGTAGAAAATAGAGCCAAGTAATGCTGAAATTCATCATGTAAGGTATTTGGATTGAACAAGGTATCTCTTATTACTATGTCATCCTTGTTGGAATATAAATAAACATCTACCATAGAGATTATCGGCTCTCCCACCATGTTTAAAAATTAAAGTTCCACGAACATTGCATACATGATCAATATAAATAATTACTTAGACAAATGACCTAATTGAATTTATCGCAACATTCATATGTCCATAATTTTGAATTGTAGCTAAGATTAGAAAATAATTTCCAAGTAAATGAAATAAGTGTCGATCCTAGCAGTCACTAGGGTCAACCATAACTAAATATTGAGATCTTGGCGATCGCTAAGCATCATTCAAAGACTTACTATAAGTGGAATATGATTGTATATGAACTACTAAGGGGTCAAGATATATGTATTTTTAACCATGGTGTTTAGTAGGTGTCACTCCAGTAAAAAATATTAATGTAATGAGAAAATTTTGTCAATAAGGCTCCAAAACTTAGGTAGTTCAGATCCTAGTGGTCGCTAAGTTAAGCCACAATGAAATATTTAGAGATTGGTTGTATCTAGGAATTATTCACTAGAAAAATATTATTAGAATGAGAAAAAATTCTCCAATATTTGAACTGGTGGGGGGTCAAGATATGCGTAGTATTGATCTTAGCGGTTGCTATGTTTAGCCACAACGAATTATTTAGAGATTTTTTATATTTAGGCTTATTTTAAATCTTAACTATTATTGTGATGAGTAAAAGAACACCAATCCTTGCACTATTGATGGGTAAAAACATAATTATTTTTTATCCTATCGATCGTTAGAGTTATCCGTAACATAATTTTTAGAGCTTAACGGTCTATAAGAATCATTAACAAATAAATATGTACTTCTTATCCTAGTTGTTACTAAAACCAACCACAATGATATACCTATAGATTAACGGTCTCTAGGCATCATTAATAGGAAAAATAATAATGTATTTGACAAGAAAATATATAAATCTTAGTGTTCAATAACATCTTCCTTGACAAAATATTTTAAACTTAGTGTTAGCTAAAAACCATTCAACAGACATTTATTATTGACTTGAGAAAATTGTTGTAATACATGTATTCGTAAGGGATCAACATTTACTGAGGTCTAATTAGTTCATTGTAATATCATGACTATGTCTCGTTTCTAGGCGTCATTCATAGAATTACTATTAATGGAACGAGAAAAGCACTGTTATACATGCACCATTTAGGGGTCAATATATACATATTTTTAACCATGGCATTTGCTAGGCATCACTCCAGTAAAAATATTAATGTAACGAGAAATTTTTGTCAATACAAACACTATTGAGGCTTCAAGGCTTATGTAGTTCAGATCCTAGCAGTCACTAAGTTCATCAACAATGAAATATTTAGAGATTGGTTTTATCTAGCCATTTTCAACAAGAAAAATATTATTAGAATGAGAAAATTTTCTACAATCTTTGAACTGGTGGGGGCTCATGATATACATAGTGTTGATCTTAGTGGTTGCTATGTTTAGCCAAAATGAATTATTTAAAGATTCGTCATATCTAGGCTTATTTCAAAGATCAACTATTATTGTGACGAGTAAAATAACGCCAATCCTTGCACTACTTATGGGTAAAAATATAAGTATTTATGATCCTAGTGGTCACTAGAGTAAGCCGTAACATAATTTTTAGAGCTTAATGGTTTATAAGAATCATTAACAAATAAATATGTAGTTATTATCCTAGTTGTTACTCCGATCTGCCACAATGATATACCTTTAGCTTAGCGGTTACTAGGCATCATTAATAGGAAAAATACCAATGCATTAGCAAGAAAATATATAAATCTCAGTGGTCAATAACATCTGCCTCGAGAAAATATTTTGAACTTAGTGTTAGCTAAACACCATTCCATGGATATCTCTTTAATTAATTATAATTATATAATCTTGTAGGTCATTAAATATCGAAATTTCCATATACTTCCACCCGCAAAAGTAATTTAAATAATCAATTTATAACTTTAGTTCAATTATTGGTCCTAACATTAACTTAAGTTCAATTTTCTACGAAAGTAATGAATGAATAATAGCCCTTTCCGAACAGAAATCTATTTTCCTTCACCTTTTCAAGAACAACCATTTTTTTAGCTTTGAATAATAAATATTGTCCATGTCAAGAATTTTAGGAAAAAATTCTCAGTCCTCTTGCAAAAAAATGCTTTTCTTGTAAGCACATGATAAAAAAATTTGACAATTATTTATGGATCATCAGATTCTAAAACTTTTTCATTGAGGATTTTTTGTTAAAATGTGCAAAATAATAAGTTACCATGAACAAATTTGACTATCGGAAGGACAAAAAATGGGTTTTGTTGAATAGGCTATGAAAAATTCTACTTTTACATAATATCAATAATTGGGAAATGCTAAAAAATGGATTTTGTTTTGCATAAATTTTCGTAAAGAAATATTTAGAGCTTGGTTGTCACTAATCAAAATTAACATGAAAAATGTTAATGCAATTATCTCTTTTGTGGAAATAGATGCACTATCGACGGGTCACAACATACAAAATTCTATTCGTAGCTGTCGATAATATGTTCAATAATGAAATATTTAAATCTAAGTTGTCGTTAGGCTTCATTAACACAAACTATTGATGCAATGAGAAAAATATAGAAATATTTTGAGCTTAATGGGTGCTAGGCATCATTACCAGGAAATTCATTATGAGGATTCAGCAAATACAAAATTCTTAGCGGTCACTATGATGAGCATTGACAAAATATTTTGAACTTAATGTACACCAGACATCATTCATTGAACATCTATTATTGAACTGAGAAAAGAGTTGCATTACATGTTTTCTTTAGGGGTCACGCTATACTTAGCTCTGATTAGTTTGTTCCATGAATTTATATAACTCATTTTACTCATTTATAATTGCACTATATTGGTTGGATTATCCTTGATGGAGCCAAGTGTTGTACTACATACCCTTGACAAGGATCAAGCCTTATGTAGTTATCATACTATTTACTATAAGTTATTGAAAGGAATATAAAAATTTCACATTTCAATGATAAATGAAATCTCAAAAGTGATGGTGATCTATAATTAGTTAGTAAATGAAGTCTCAAAGACCATGGTATAATTTTAATAAATATAATGACCACACTCTTTGAAGTGTTAGTATGAAGATATAGACTCCGAACCCTATGTATAATCTCCCTTGTCATTAAAAATCACAATTTCCCAATATATCAATTCTCTCTATTTCCATATGCTTATTTTCACATTAAGAAAGAAAAGACATGACATATTATAATTTTTAGTGTTGATATATCATTAGATTATTTAACTAAAAAATCTAAAGACTGTAATTTTAATATCTAATTGTTGTATATGTCTTTCAAAAACTATCATTTAAGTGAAACATTATTCAAAATCTTTTTTCACTAGACTTCTCAAATTGTAGGTTTTATAATTCCTTGATTCACTATTTTTCAAAAAGGAACCTACACAGATGGAATTTTTTGCATTTTTTCTTTGAAAGTTAGATACATGTTTTTATAACATTCTATTCCCACAATTTCCTTATGCAATTAAATAATTACTGTAAACAAGAAAATAATTATTTGTGTTAGTATTACAATTTCATCTACTGGAAGTTACTATCACTATTTCATTACTACAATTTAATTTATGACAAAATGTTTATAGAAACCAATTGCTAGTAGTCAAAAAGCCCTAAATGAATAATAACCATAACTAAACAAAATGTATTTTCCTTAGCCTTTTGAACAACATTCATTTTTTCAATTCCAGTAATCATTGATTTCCATGTCAGGTATTTTATGAATCATTTCTTAGTCCTCTTACGAAAAAATACCAATAACATGTTTTGCATTATTTACAAGCGGGGTACACACATATTTAACAAATTATTTAGGGATCAACAGATAGAATGACAAAACGATGTCAAACCCTATCAGTTGTGAAGTGTTTTTTAAAGAGCGTTAAAGAATAGAAATATTTCTACTGGAAGCAAACAAAATAGGGTTTCGTTGAAAAGGATACGAAAAATTCTACATTCATAGAATTTCAAAAATTTAGAGGGATCAAAGATGAGAATGCATACCAATTTTTGATGCCTTCACGAAAAAAAATAGTGCTCAAAATTTTTGAAATCAAACCATGATCAAATTTTCCAATGAATTATTACGCTTACGAAGTTTTTCCCTTATGTCAATGTTCTCCCCAAAAGCTTCAAAAATTTAAGTGTCCTTGAAATATACTAATAAATGAAAATCTATAATTACATGGACCCAACACTTTCTTCAGCACACAAATTACAAAAGACATGTGGGTGTTATTAATTTTATTTATATTTAATTTCTAATTAATGGCTATCAAATGGTGCACATATTTCAAATATCACGCGAACTTTACATTGTTCGGTTTAATGTTGGGAGAACCAAAATATTAACCATATATTACACATGCAAAATTTATCAATATTAACAACATTATCATCAAAATAACACCATGCTCATTGTCAATATTATCATCTTTAAATTAAATAGTGAGTATATAAGTATTCCATACTTTGACTATACTACCAATGATATATGGCTCAATTGATGTCTCACATATTTAATTATCATATTTCAAATATCACATGAACTTTACATTGTTCGATTTAATAGCACACATAAATATTAACCATATATGCCACACACAAATATTATCAATATTATTAACATTATCAACAAAATAACATCATACTCATTGGAAATATTATCATCTATAAATTACATAGAGAGTATATAAGTATTCCATACTTTGACTATACTACCAATGATATGTGGTTCAATTGATGTCTCACATATTGAATTATCATATTGTCCTCAACAAAAATATACATGTTTACCGACATCATTTTTAAATTGTTTTTTTTAAATAATATCTTGGGATGTGTGTGTCAATGATCTTGGTGGCACCCATGATGTTGATTGTTGGAATTGTTCTAAAATAAAAAGGAAGAATACAAAATAGAGAAGTATTATCCAACTCCAATGCATGATATTTTTTCTTACACAATGTATACCATATTTTATAATGGAATGAATGATTCAATACTATTACTATGGTTAAAAAACTCTAATTTATCTAGGTAAAAGGACTTATGACTTGAAGTTGTACATCCAATATTTTCTCCATTAGCTTTCTCTCTTGTTCCATTCCTTCACACTCAAGTTGAAGTCTTCCTTTCTCAATTTATTTCATTTTCTGACTGAATAGATGCATGCTATTTTGGATTACCTATTTTAAATATCCATAAGAGTTTCTTTTTCTCTTTATACCTTTTCTTTGAATTCCATTTTTAGTCAAAGGGGTTTCTTGCTTTTCTCCTTCCAAATTTTCAATATTGATAGAAGGGATTTCTGATTTCCCTCTCATGTCTTTTTTAGAAGTAGAAGTGGTTATATACCCTCTCTTTTCCATTAAAACCAATAACTTTGTGTGTTTTCTATGTAATGTGATCCATATTTTCATAGAAATTCCATGTTGAATGTGTTACCAATGTTGTGTCTTCCATATGGTTAATAGATGTGTTTTGTGTGATTATGATTGTGAAGACACCTCACACCTGTGCCTTTACTATCCCTTTCTTGTTTTGGCTAGGGAAACCATCCTTAATATCTTTGATGTCAACTGGGTCTTCCTGGACTCCATAAAATTGTTGTGGATCCAATGGACTAGTCCTTTTAAGAGCCAAGGTCTGAAGTTCTTATGGATTTTCTCTATAATACATTTGGCTTGGGAAATATGGAAGGAAAGAAATAGAAGAATATTTAAAGGCAAAAATGAATCTCATTTCAAAATTAGAGCTCACTGTGTGAGATCCATCCTTGCTAACTTCTTTATCTTGAACTCCCAAAAGAAGTCTTTCTCTCAGCATGAATCTTGTTTCTCCTTGAAGTGGGGTCTGGGACCTTCTACCCTTAGGTCCCCTAGTCTAAACCCTATAATAAATGGATGGGTCAAACCTAGCAAGGACTATTTAAAATTAAAATTTGATGGCGCTTCTAAGGGAAATCCTGGTCGTGCTGGCTGTGGTGGGGTATTTTTTTATTTTGAAGGAAGTTTTATTCTTGGATACTTCTACAATTTGGGCACTCAAACTAATAATTTTTTTGAAGTTGCTGGGGTCTTTTGGGGTCTATCTATATCTCTTATACATAAATTTTTTAATCTTGAAGTGGAAGGATACTCCTTGAACATAATTAACAACATAAATAAGAAAGGTCCCATCTCTATTTCCAATTTTAACTCTATTAAGAGTATTAAGCAAATGGCCCATTATTTTAGGTTTATCTCCTTTAAACATGTGTATAGGGAAGCAAATTTCGTGGCAGATTTCTTTGCTAATATGGGGGTTAATGGGCATGATTTGACTCTTTTGAGGAAGGTGGAAATTATCGATCCCAAGGTTTGGGCACACTTATTAAAAGACACTAATGCTCATGTATAAGTTATCTTCATAGGGTGTTTACCTTATCATGATCCTTTGCTACATGATGCATTTTCATTTATTTCTTAATTATGAGAAGATCGGGTTTGTGATTTGCATGTATTTTTAGAGAACTCTATCTAGCAGCTATTACTATAGAATCATTTTATGGTGTGTGAGTAAGCTCTCGGCTCTCTGGTTTTCGAGTCTTTTTGTGAAGAGGCCTTTGTTGTTTAGAGGAATGGGTGGGGATCTCATCAAGATTGAACCTGTTGACCTCACTGGGGTCACTCTCGAATCTATATCCCTATTTGATAGCAAGTGTTTTTACCCCCTTTCTGAAAATCTTTGAAGGTCACTACGAGAATATCAACAAAGACTTTGCTAGTGCATGGAAAATGACCAAAAAAGGTGTTTTGTTGAGATGAAGGGGATCAATTTGGAGATCACTATGGATTCAGTGGCTAAAGTTATGGGCATTCTTGTGGTGGGGAGGGAGGTCTAAAAACTAAAGAAGGAAGCCTCTAAAGAACTGAATCTATTTCTTAATGGTAATGAGAATCTCACCTCCCATTTTACGGGCTACCTTAGAATGTCTTTACCTAATCCATATGATGAGGTGGATCTCACCTTAATTCAATTCTTAACCCTAGAAGGCTTCCAGAAATGTATTTATGCTTACCATCTCCCAATGCTAAACCATTTTATACGGGGGTAGGCTTTTAGTTTTCCCTATTTCTTATATCATTCTATGTGTGCCTCTATTTCATAGTTTAAAACACATAGGATCTCTATCCCTCTCAACTATGGCTTTATCCTTTCCCTTTTCAAAAGGGTGGCTCTGGAAATTGACAAAACTGGTGCCCTCAAGTTGGCTTTGGACGCTTATGCACATGGTTCAGGGTCTGAATCATAGGAGGAGGATTTGAGCAATGGTGATGATTCTCTAGATGGCGACATGGAAGAGGATGAGGTGGAGGTGGTCACAACCCAAAAGCTTAGGGATATTAAATCTAAGTAGATCCCGAGCACTGATCTGAACACTAAGGGTGAGTCTAGCAAAGAGGGTGCCCTGAAACCTATAAACACTCAATTGGAACAACACTATGAGATTATATGTCATGTCGGCCCGATCAAATGGGAAAATCACTTGGCCATGCTGGTGGCTAATATTGATGAGCTCAAGAGGGACATGTGGCTCATTAAGAGCTTGGTCAAGTTTCTTTTTATGATTGGCACAAGATGAAGGAGTAGGTGCAGGAAGCAATTAGCAATGGGTAGGGTGGCGAGATTGAGATCCTAGAGGCCAACTTTGGGGCCATAACTAGCGAATTGGATCAGGTAAAAGCTATCCTCCATATCTATATGGAATGGAGTCATGACTATTAAGTTGACCTTGTAACACCTTTAAACTCTATGGCAGCTTACCAATTCTTATTGTGTTGTGGATAGTCAAGGAAGGAAACGGAAGGTGACCCCAGATGGTTTAGACCTAGGCTCTTTGGCTGTTAATATTGATTCTCTTGCAAAAGAATGGGCTAAGGTGCTGGAGGGGCTTGAAAAAGCCTACAAATTAATTTGGTGTGAAGTGATCTATTTTTTCACTATCTCTTTCTATGGCTGTTAGTTCCTTTGATGTTGTTAGTTTCACTATGATTTTTTTTTTATGTTAGTATCACTATATGGGCTCCTAAGTGCTCTTATTATTATGAACTTTTATACTATGGTTTTTTGATGTTATTATAATTGGCTTTATCTACTCTAATGGAGATTTCTTCATGTATGGGGTAGGGTCCCATTAACCCTCTTTTTACCACTAATAAAAAAATGTTGTGTTTTCAAATTGTTTCTCCTTCTTGAGGGTTTTATTCAACCTTTTTAAATTGTATTTTCATTGCATCCCCGTAAATTTTTTTCCATAAACTTGATTCAAAGCATCTTCTATATTATCCCAATATTTCTTGCCAAGTTTTCCATGCTTTAAAACTTCATACACCTCTTCATATTTTGAAATAAGTGTTTTCACAAAATATTTTGGCCAAAGCTCTTCTTTGTTTTCTTTCATCAACTCCTCATTATTCCTATCTTTGTCATATGTATGGGTTACTCAAAATGTTTCTTAAAATTTTGAATCATCAACATCATAAAAAATATATGGACAATTTAGATTGATTTGTGAATGTGGAATGCAAGGACCCTATTTCTGTGTTCCCCTTGTATTCTCTTGCAAATTCGAGACACTATTTCCATCTAAGTTTTGTATGCAGAAGTCCTTAACATGACATTTTTTTAGCTATGTTGAAAAAACCATATTGTCTTCATATTTTCTTGGAGATGATTTGAGAACTTGGGATTTGAAACGTGAAAACAAGGAAAATAGTGATTTTTCTATGTCCTGCAAATTTATTACTTGCAATAAACATTCACAAATAAAACAATTTGTGTACTCCATCTTTTATCTAAAGTTAATTTTATTTTTCATTTTCTAATAATAAATATACAAGGGTTCCCGTGCTCTATAAATTCACAGAGTCAAAACATGTGGAGAAACATTGAAAATTAGTTAATTACCTACTAACAAATGTAATATTTACAATCACTATGAAATGGGTGTATAAAATGAAATTCTTCAAATAAAATAATTGTGCTTTACCTCTTTTAATTTTTTGTAACTTTGTTCTTCCCCCGTTTGTATATGTGCTCCTTGTTTTGGTGTTGTTACCTTTGAAATTTGAGTATACAGTTTTCCATTTTATTGCATTAAAATATAGACGTTAACAAAGTTTGTGTGGATTAAAATTTAATATTATACCACTTAACATTAAATGCATTACAAAAAAATAAAAAAATACTCTCAAGTGGCGGATTTTACATTATACGGTTTGATGGCCATTTAATGTTTAGGGAAGGGCAATATTAATGACTGTAACATTTGACCTTACAAAATAGTGTAATTGTAATTATAAATAATTAAGGTAATATTTTTATAACATAATTTTTAATGTATGAAAACTAAAATTTGACATTGTTTGAAACTTAAATTTGACATACATATATTTAATTGAAATTAAGTCTTTAATATTGACAATTATTAATAAAAAAATATGTAGCATTCGTTACTTCTATTCAATATTATACATAATTATTAAAAATAAACTTATATTGTTAAAATATTACGTAAGATATAGAAATATTAGAAACAATTAATACACATAATAGAATCAAATCATACTCCACCATTGTTAATCAAATAAAGACTAAACTTGAACTCTATACCATAAAATAAAGATAGCTATACAATTAGATAAATAAATACATGAATGATTTATTTCGACACAATATTAATGGCCCTAAATTTAAGTCCAAGAGGTCATTAGGATAGAAATTTTTTGACTAGAATGGCAGGTGAAAATATGCCCTTTGATATCTGAGTGATCGCTATTACAACTGTGTATGCTCACACTTCATATTTAAAATATTTGTACTTTGTCGTGCGAGGGATCGCACTTTGACGTACAAGGGATCACACTTTGTAGATGTATGAGGCCATGAATCTCTCACACTATGATGAGCTATCACTGACACATCCAAGTGCTAGTTTTCTAACATGGAATTGTGCCTGCTTTCACATTGAAGTGTGATCACCAAAATTTGGCCTCCCATTCTATTTAATATTTTAATTTTAGTGTGTATAAAAAAAATTACGTCACAACAGCTGCTAAGATAGACAAAATTTTAAAGCAATAGGGGAAAGAATCCAATGACTATACATAAGCTAATGACTATAAGTGGTAATGTGAAGTATAGTACCATTAGTTATAAAAATCGAAGTCAACATTTATAACTTTTCTAATAAAAATTTAGAAACAAGGTAGCCAATAACACAAGTAAAATCAAGTCACATGTACAAATAAACCAATAAAAAGGTGACAAATCAACTATCTCAAAAAGGTGATTTTATTCACGAGTAAGGGTCAATCTTAATTTTCTTTGTACTAAAAAGTATCTATTTTAAATACTTTAGAAATACTTTTAAAAAAAAAAATTAAATTCACAAAATAAAATGTGTGCATTATATAAATCTTAATCTTTAAAGGGTATTTTAAAAAATACGATAGTTAAGTAACTCTAACAGCCTCCTACATTAAGATTCATGATCATTGGCTCATTTCCCCTACACTATGTGTTTTATGGATAATTATACACACAGTAGTGGGATCTAAGGGTGTAATAAAAAATTTTATATGTTCAAATATTTGGATTAAATGAGGTTTTAAAGATGTTCATATGAGATGTATATTTTTATTTACTCATTGTGATTTTAATTCTCTGTACTAATGTTAAAGATTTAAGTGTCCTTAGTACTATTTTTCTCTTTTTATTTGTGGATACAGTTGAAAATGAACTCTATTTTTTAAGATGGAGAAAATGTAGATTTTGTAGTCATTTTATCTACCCTCAATACTACTTTCTAACCCTAGATGTGTCAAACTATCACCTAGCGGGCACTGGGCACTCACCTGAGGCATGCACGGGCGCCAAGCCCCTCCTTTATGTGAGCAGTGTGACTAGGTTTTTCCATTAATGGAGGATGAATTACATAATCAGAAGTACATTTACTTAGTTGAAATAAAATTTTAAGGGACAACTTATAGATCCACACATGAATGTATTACATAAACTTAACAATGTAATAAGCATAATACACCAGGTCTAAGCCAAGGAAGTCATTTAACATGAGGGTTTACACCCTTAAGCATGATATAAATAATGAACCCTTATATATACATTCATTTAGAAAATTTCTGATAGCCACATTACAATCAAAAGAGGTCATCACATACCATACATGTTAAATGATAGATCCCCAATTCCTACAGATCTTCCCTTCCATGAGATCCTAGCTATACCCTCCCTTTTTAACCCTTGTTATAGATCTTAGTACCATACAGAGGTTCATGAAATACATCACAACCATTAGCACTAAGTTCTCTAAACCCTAGCATTATTGCAACACTATGTTACTCATAATCTTACTCTCTATGCATTCTCTTCTCCCTTTCTGATGTATATCTTTCTCTAGTCTAAGCATCTTTTTTTATATGATCAACACCCACCACCAAGCCTTCTCTTCTGAACATATCACATTCTAAGTTTCGATGTGGTGCTCCAATGGTGAATGTTTATCCCTTTGCAACCCTCCACTCTCTGTAATGATGTATCTTGGGAATATTCCTTGCATGGAATATCCTTTTCTTGACCTCCAAGGTTCTAGGATGGTACCTTATCCACTCATCACACCTAATTAGGTCCTCACATTTTTCCTCAAGTGTCTTTAGAATTCCAAATACAAATAATTCCTTTGAACCTGTGTTCTACCTTCCGCGCGTGCCCTAGTTTCACCTAAACCCTTCTTAAACCCATTTTTCCTATGCACTTTTCCCTGAGCACCATTATTCTTGGTCCTGTAAGTGTGCACCCTTTGGTACTTAGCCAATATTTCAAGGCCCAACATCACCCCACACTAAACATTATCTCCATCCTCGGAAAAATCATTCCCCTTCAAAGAATAAATAATAGTGGGACTAGGAAAATTTGAATGAATAATGGAAGAATGGAAAAATGTGTTGCTGCTGTAGGAGGAGATGCAACTCTTTCCTCACTGTTACCTCAATATTTTCCTAGGCATCCACCTCACCTTGCGCCTACTAAATTAGGTCACCCACTAGAGTGCTCACCTCCTCAAAACTCAATTCATCACACTTAGCATTCAACATATCTAAAATTCCCTCTAGCTTCTTGCTAAGGGCATCTAGTGCATCCATTCTATGAGTGACTTGTGGGATAAAACTCCTTAAGGTGATTCTTAATCAAACCCCAAAAGGTTTTGATTACTTCCATATTATTTTTCAACCTTAGCTTGGATTTTATCCCACTCTCCCATGTTTCCTTTTTTCTTTTCTTAAAACACCTTTAGATCTGCCTCATGCGTAGTAACTAGTATGCTTGTCATCCTGTCTCTGTCAGTGTAATTGTCATACACAACCTCAACTATTTACACAACAGTCTTTACAGCGGAAAGGAGCTCGAAATACTGAGTAACTGTTTCCCTGATCTTCATTCTTTATTCCTCCTTCTGTCATGCCAATGCCTCTTCTCCTAATTCCAATGTGAACGACAGCCTTTCCATGGTGAGGATGCAAGTTAGGTCTTCCAATCATTGCATGCTTGACTCATATTTTTTTTCAGGAAAGGCCTGGTCTGGGTGCTTAAAGATTATGGCATCTGTAATCATCTATATTTTCTTATAAATCTCACACACCTTTTCCTTATCCTCCCTTAATTATCACCTTAATTATGTGGTTATCAGCTCCTCCTGCTTTAACTCCTTGTTCTTCTCAATGATGTATTCATTTTTATTTTGTAAGTTCTTCCTCCAGGACCCTTACTTTGGAATTCCTCTCGAAGAGTCTCACCTCAACCTCCACCGATACCTTGTTGAGTGCATTACACACTTGCTCATCTGATAGTTCTTGAGCATTCACCAGAGGGTTTACTCACTTGGTATCTGGTATCTTCATCAATGCCTCATGGTTGACCTGAAACTTAGGCTCATAGAAAAGGGACTCAAAATCCCAAGACAACATCTTACTTTTGCATGGGTATGTACCCTCTTCTTTGAATGGAGACCATGCAATGAGTTAGTTTGTAGGCACGGTGCTTTGGAAATGCGCGTGCAATATAGTTTTTAGATCATTGATATAAGTCATTCATTTCTCCTACATTGCTACCATACCATTTCATCCCATGTGTGTTTCTCTTGGAAAGCTTACCGCTAGGATGGGATCTCTACCCATGCTCCCATATTTATTTTCTACACTTTTTCTTCCCTCCATCTCCTTGATCACTTCTTCGGCGTTGCGCTCCACTTGTTGTTCCACCAATTATTTTATTAGTCCTTATACCTCCCTTTCTATAGAATCTTTTATATGCTCCTTAGTCAGGCTTGGAGTCCTTTGATCCTTTATGTTGACTTCCTCACTTTCTCCCTTTCCCCAAGCACCTCCTTCATCCTCATCCTTTTCTTCATTTCCCTCCTCCTATGAGTTGTGTACATTGTACAAAGGATGGTCCTGAGCCTCACCATGATTTTTTTCTTCCTTTTCACCCTTGATGGTCTCCATGATCTTTGTTTCTTCTAAGTGTGGCCTTTCTGTTACCCGTTGTTTCTTCCTAACTAGTGATTCCAGTATGGGAGATTCTTCTTTTTCTTCCTTTCTAGGTGACTCTTCTCTTCCCAGTTATTCTTCCTTTTCAGGGTGCTTCTCTTTCTGTGGTGCTTCTTCCTTAGGTGTCTTCCCTTTCTCTTCTATGGGGAAATTCTTCCTTCATGCATAGGTGCTTGGTTTTGCACTCAACTCTTGCACACCTATAGATTATGTTGTCTCTATACTTGGTGCCTTTTTCTCAAGTTCCTCCTCTCTCTCCCTCTTCCTCGGCACGGCCTTCTCCATTAAGGTGGAGTCTTTTGGGATAGATAAATCATCTTCAACATAGGCTTCCTTCTCATTATTCATCCTTATTCATAGGTATACCCTTATTGCAGTCCTCCCAGCAAAAGGAAATATTACTGAATTCACCACATACATGTACTTCTTTGGATGTATCAAAGTCTTGCGTAGCCTGCGGTAATCTTGATCTACCGTGCTAAGGTCAAATATTAACTTCTTTTCCTCCTTGAAGCTATTGACCCTGGCCTGTAATTATTGTGCTATGAAGGAGAATGGAAAATTTCACCAAGGACCCTTGGTGCCATCTGCTAGAGTAAACCGGCCAATGCTAAAATGGTGTTATATGGCGAATTCATCTTTTCCTTGCAGTAAAATAGGTGAAAGCTCAAGTATCCTCTATTTTGTGTTGAATACGTCATGCATCCACTTGTACCATTTTTCTAGGTGCACCTTGTGGGTTTCCATCATGGTGTCATAAGTATACTTCTCAAATCTCTTGGCAGAGATGGGGTTCTCATCTGGGTACTCTCATACAAATTTTTTTGACACATCGAGCACTTCAATATTTAAAAATATGATGGTAAGAGGAAATTATCAAACATGATCTTCTCTCCATCATGTGTGATACTAATGATTTCTTCTACTATGAATGTTGAGAGGTTATAGATGGTCCCCTCTGAGATCTTTTAGAAAATGTTCAACCATGCCTTTTTTATCTGCATCCATTTGTCTTGGCCATTTAGTTTTTTGACCAAGTGTGTGGCCATCCCCATTACTTGGTTGGAAATCATAGAGATGTCGAAGTATCGTGACCCCTTCTTATATTCATAGGAATCAATAGTTTTTTTGATGGCCTCCTTGTCGTTTAGGTCATCATCAAATAATTCTCCCTCGTAGGTAATACAAGTAAATTTAGAGATAAGTTGGGGAGTTATCTTCATCATGTGTCCTACGAATAAGAAATGATCTTCATGTATACACAACATTAACCACTAGTACAGTTGCTCAATTTTTCCAAAATAGGGCAACTCATAGAGTTGCAACAACCCAGCATTCTCCATCTTCACCCCCACTTCATCATCATAAATAGGCATTCCATTTGGTGTCCTTTTATCTGTAGGAAAAACCAGTTCCAATACCATATCATTCTCAGTGGTTATCATCTAATGGTTGTAGTCACTCATAACCATCTTTCTAACATGCGACACTTACTCTTTTCCAAGAAATGTGCCATCTGGGTATTGCATCTCTACATACCATTCTTCATTGAATCTGGTGGAAATAGCTTGTTTCCCTTTTCCTTTTCCCTTTGGTGAAATGGTGGTTTCTTTCCTTGGTGCCATTTATCTTGTTGGGTTACTCAAAGTCCTTTCTCCTGATCCTAACTCTTCTTAGTTCTGTGGCTCTACTCTTATACAAAAATATCTCTTCAATCCTGTGCCCTAGATATGGAACCCTAACCTAGAAAAACCCTACCTTCCACAAGACAATGTATTCACTTTCCGGTTTTTAAAACTCCTTCAACCCTCTCCCTCATGCCCATGTATTGTTTTTCCACCCTGGTTTGCTGATCAACATAGCTATGCACTTAAATCTTCACAACGCTCTTTTGCACAACTTTTCTCAAAGATGTAATAATTCACAAGAGCTCTTCGATATCACAAATGCAAGGTAACAATAATGTACCATGACCTTCTACTTATTTTTTTTGCTTCTTTTCCACAATAAATGCAATGCCACCTACCAATGTACCTTTGCAATAAAGGAAAAAATTTCTTATAAATCCAACCTTCAACACTTTTATCCCCACACCAAATCCTATGTGAAAAACTCCTACAACCTTTCGGTGTGTAAGAATCCTTATTGATTGAAGATCCTTTCACATGTGCTTTCAGCGCCAAATGCAATTCTTCCATCCTTACCCTAATTTTTGACATCACCTACCTCATGTTGTTCCTGTGCTTCTCATACTTGTATGTGGTCTTCCAAAATCCTTACACCAAACTCCTTATGTCCACCTTTTCTATGCATGCTCTTCCAAACTACACACTTTTTATCCTTCAATCCGGGCCATCGAAACATAGCTTCCACTACTGGTTGTCACTACTTTTCACATCACTCAACCCCACATAAAAATGGATGCGTGGTCCTCTGCGCATAGGAAATTTTTATAAATAATAAGTGTCTACCAACGCACAATGCACAAAAAAATAAAATAAGGGGAAAAAACAATGAGAAATGGAAACACGAAGAAAAGAAATAAATTAAGGGAAATCCTAAGCTAGATGGCAATACTGCCTTATTTATGATTACATAGAAGGATTATTTATAGTAGGGATTCAACCTACTACCATTAAAGTAACCTGGTAACCTTGTCCCATCCAGTGCTTATAACTGGCATGTGCCTGAATCGAGGATGTGCAAGATGATATATGGCCCTAGCCAATGGACTTTCAGTTTCCCAGGATGGCACAAAAATTTGGAGTCATAAAGCAAGACCACCTTCCTAACCTCAAACTGTTATTTTTTAATATGGAGATCATGCCATGCTTTTTATCGCGTCTTTTTAGTATTTTGAATCAACCTAATGAGTGATCACCTTTTTTCTAACTGCATTAAGTTATCCATGCGATCCTATAGTACTTTCTCATTAGCTAATCCTCCTGGACACACAATACGCAAGGACGGTAGCATAAATTATATTGGTAAAACAACTTCCACACTAAACACCAATTGGAATGGTTTTTCCTTGTTCAATCTCTTGTAGGTAGCCCTATATTCCCATAGTAAAGATGAGACTTTGTCATGCTAGTCATGTCTTCCCACATCAAAAAATTTGGTCAGCGTGCAACTCAGTATTTTGTAAAATACTTTGGTGGTTCCATTAGCTTATGGGTGATATGGGGTAGTCTTGTGATGGGCCACCATGAACTATGCTAATAAAATCATGACTGTCTCATTCAAAAAATGTGTGCCTTTGTCACTAGTCAGGCTTAAAGGACACCCATACCTACTAAGTATGTTTTCCCATATGAACCTCATTGTTGTTGTCATTGTTCAATAACTCATAGGAACTACCTCTTCCCATCTTGTTAAGTAGTCAATGCAAGTGATGATATAGCGCGAACCATTACTTTGTGCAAAAGGTGAAATTGGTCATACAAAATCAATGGCCCACTTTTCAAATGGTTATGCACTAGCAATTAGTCTCAAGGGAATCTTATCCCTTCTTCCTAGTTTCCCAAGGCATTAGCAATGGTCACAGGCCTTGCAAAACTTGATACAATCCTGGTAGATGATTTCCCACCAAATCCTTTCTAGTAGAATCTTACGCATGGTTTCCTTCCCTGCATAGTGTCCTCTTGTAATCCCACCATGTGTTTCTTCCATGATTACAACGAACTCATGTTCTAACACACACCGATGTAAAATATCATCACATCTTAGCTTGTATAAGTCTCCACCAATTAACATGTACGGTACGATATGTATGGCTAACTTCTTCCTTTCCAAGGTTTTCATTCCCTCCTAAGCCACACCCATTTTGAGAAACACATCTATATATTCTAAGTCAGAGGGTGCGCACTGTAATCTAAATAGTTGTGCATTTGGCATTGTATCCTTAATGCTTTGTGTGTCCTCTCCTGATTCATTCCTTGATAAATGGTCAGGCCCTGAGTTACTCTTTCTTGGTTTTACAATAACTTTAAAATCAAACACTTGAAACAACAAGACCCACTAACATATGTGCCCTTGTAAAATAGGCTTGTTCACCAATTACTTTAATGCAATGTGGTTCATGTAGAATATGAAGGGTGTTGCTAGCAGATATAGTCTGAATTTGTGTAGCGCATAGATCATTGATAGTGCTTTGCACTCAGTAGTAGTATAGTTCTGCTCTTCTGGTGTCAAATTTTTTCTAACAAAACAAAAGGGCTGGTCAAAAATTCATTCTCCACGTTGTGCTAGGATTACCCCAATCATCATTCCTGAAGCATCAATATGTACATTAAATGGCTTATACCAAGAAGGAAAGCATAAAATGGGCACAATTATAAGATTATTCCTTAATGCATCAAATGCCAACTTTTGCGCCTCTCGCCAGTGAAATGTACACCCGTGCTTCAATAATTCCTCCAGTGGCACAGTGATTTTAGAATACCCCTTAATAGACTTCTGGTAATACCCCATATACCCAAGGATTCTATGCACTGCACTCTAGTTGGTAGGCTCCCCCAATCCCACAATAATGGCAATTTTGGCAGGGTCCACCAAAAAATCTTCCTTACATATAATATGCCCCAAAAAGGTTCCAAATAGAGTAGTGAAGAAACATTTCTTAATGTTGATGGATATGCGCAACTGTCGTCATCTCTTGAACATCAACCACAAATTATCACAATTGTCTTTCACTAGTCCATACATTGTCCAGTCATGAAGATAGCCCTGAAGGAAATTATGGATAAAATTCTAAAATGCTTGAACCACTATGTATGAAAAAATAGCAGGTGCATTCTTTAGTCTGAAAGGCATGACCGTGTAGGAAAAATATCCCCATTCAGTGGTGAATTTTTTTTTCTTGGTCTTCCTTTACGATTCTAACTTGATGATATCTTGAGAAGCCATCTGTGAAGGAGTAAATGTCACACCCAGCTACTCCTTCCAGGATTTCCTCGGTAAAAGGGTTTGGGAAAGAATTAGTTACACATACCACATTCAAACCTTTGTAATCAACACAAATCCTTATCCTTCCATCATTTTTAATACTAATAACCATTGGACTTATCCATTATAATTCCTCAACAACATCAATAATGCCTGATGTGATCATCTTGTCTATCTCTTCCTTGACCTGGATGCACAAATTTGGATTCATTCAGTAAGCCTCTTCCAAATCAGTCACGCTCCTTCCTTTAGTTTAATCTACATCTCTCCTAAAGAGTGGTGAAATCCCTTAAGCTCATGGTACCCACACAGAAACAAATCCTGAAACTCACACAATAGATCAATGATCTTCAAAACCTCCTTTTCTAACCAATAGTCCCCAAAAGTAGTTGTACGTACCCAAAATTGTATGTACAGTATTGTTGGAAAGAGGTTACAGAAACCCCAATGATGATTCAAATCTCTTCGTAAGGTTTTCAAAATCTAGAAAGATTGTCGAGTATACATTTTCATTCTAAAATGTCTTATCCATCCTCTCAATGCTTCATTCTAACCTTTGCCCCCTTTTTCCTTAAATTTTTGTCTTTAAGTTATAGTTCTACCACCCTACCTGGGTGGAGGTCCTGTGACCACCGCCTAGGATAGGGCAGAGGTCTTGTAACTGCCACCCTACATAAGGCGATGGTCTTGTCTACATTTTTCAGAATCTTCTAGCGCACTCAATAACATGAAAAATCAATTTACACTTGAAAATATCAGTTGCTTCTGCTTTCTTTAGAGTTTCCAGCCCCTTTGTAATAGTAGTGATCCATTTTTAAATGTTAAATCATGGAAATTTGGACTTTCCTTCTAGTGAGTAAGAATGCTATAAATAATGAGCTTGTTTACAAGTGAATGGCCCCTCTCTCTCTATGTTTTATTATTCAGTGTATTTGGAAGTTCCTTAATAAGTATTAACAAGTTCAAGGCTCGTCATTTTGTGGTTTAGAGATCACTTAATCTCTCTAGTTTCATTTTGTGCCATTGTTGTTCTACAAACAACACGCTTAGCATAACACAACATCTGTTCTAGATTAAGTTCATTTAAATCTTGGTTCTTCTTAGAGTTATAGGTTTTGTTTTGTCATAGGAAGAATAGATCTTATAATTTTAGGTGTGTCTTGTCATATCCCCGCAACAATCCTACTAGGAATTGCAAAGCCAAGATTTTGTCTCTTGCACTGTCTCTCTTCTACTTCCATTCCATTTGATTTACCTCTAAGCTGTCACTGTTCAAATAACTTATCTTGCTACTGCTATCACATTATCACCTTTCTAAATACACAAGAACACAAAGGAATGAAGAAATCACACTAAGGGGACAAGCTACGATATAACTAGATTTCTCTCTATTTTTTAGACTCCAGGTTTGAATTGTTAAAGTTGTAGTTACAATATATCAAATAGAGTAGTGAATCATTTCATTTCAGTTAAAACTTTCTTTCAATATTGCCGGGGAAGCTGTGGGGAATGATAGCTTCTGAGAAGCTATTATTTTTTTCTCACTTCTGAGGTAATATTGAAGGTATTTCAATCAAATTAGTTAGATATTTATATTTCTATCAACTCACGAGTGCATAGGAAAATAACTACATTTGGCTATCTTGCTTGTTTTAGCTTTATTCTTAGATTAATTCCTTGTTATTTGAGTTTATTAGATTAGTTGCTCTTTAAAATCATTAAAGTTTATATATCTGAAAATACAAAAAGAACAAGCATACTGTAGATTCATTTCCATAGTTAGTTTACTTCATTCGATTAAGTTTGGTTATTTCTTGCATGACCATTACGAGGGGAAGAGAGCCCAGGGATTACATATTTAAATCAGTGATACCCTAGCCAAATCTCTGCATGGCATTAGCGGATATAGATCAAGGTCTTAGGATCCACGTCTTCCAAACAACAACAAACCCATAAGCAATTAGTGAGTGTTTGATAAACTTAAACATCGAAGATGACAAGGCATACGAATTCTGGTCAAACCAATGCAACTATAGATTTCCTTGATAGGATGTCCATATGACCATACAAGAACCCGAAAGAGAGAAAACATTCAGTTGTGATCATGTATTTCCTCATCTAGACGTAGGATACCTTCTCATTGACATAAACACGGGATTACACATACAAGTTGTTATGACACCCATGAGGTATTCCAAGAAGATCACACAACTCCTGATATTAAACATAGAGGTTGAAAAATCTTATGAAAATTAGATAGTCGGGAGAAGAGATTGATTCCTCACATGACCATAAAAGGTCCTCAACAACCATGAACTCATGGTTGTGATTCCCAAGTCCCACAACCCAATGGGGTTGCTAGTCAGTTGAGCATTGACACCATTTTACGTACACTAATATTTAGATCCTCACCACTCCCGCTAGATATCATCACACAAATTTCTGTGTTGAACGTAAAAACTGTTCAAGCCAATACTTTCTGGGTCAAACTAGAAAACCATCCATAATTTCCTATAAATCCACTACACTACTCACTACCACTTTCATGACCCTGTTTGGAAATATATACAAAGCACCCACAGGTCACTTTCCATAAATCTAACAACCAACAGATAGGATCTCGAAAGAGCTTGACATCAATTGGAGCCTTTGAATAGTTATAGTGTTGAATTGATCCATAACACCAGTTCAGGTTAGAAGAGCCTTCTTTGCTTTAGATTTTCAGATCTCGTTATTGTGTATCAAGGATATAAGATTACCTGACTAATTTTTCCACATCTACATATATTTCATTTACATCAGCTATCTTGGCATGACCTTGAGAGGTCAAGTACAGATAAAGGTTGCTTGATGATTCTAATACTCACCTGTCACTTTTCTATCGTACAAAATTGGTGAACCCAACATGAAACTAACAAAAAATCCTTTTTTATTTCCATTTCTATCACCCACCTTTGATCCTTCCCATTAGTATGAAGGTATTTATATACCCCCTGAATATGTCCGGATACGACACATACAGAAAACCTCTCTCAGGTCTTGAAGCATATTATGGTCAAACGAGTAGAAAATAGTCACCATCACTTTCTACATGGGCTAACAACTACTCAAGTAACTACTTGTCATCACAAACTCCTCCTCAAATAACTATCTCTATTTATTTGTTTCGAATTGAGGAGTTGGACCAATTCACACAAACAAACCAACTAGAGCCCTCAGGCTCTAATAATATGACATTTACTGGAGAATCCATTTCATCTCCTCAGTTTTTATCTAGATCACAAATCAGTAGGCAGTCAGATCCACTCCCATTTTTGGATGAGGAGTACTTAGCATGCTATACTAGAAGTTAACAACACTTCCAAAACATGTACCCACCTATAGAAAGTTTGCAAACACAACCTGAAACCCTACTCCAAGAAAACATCCCCATTCCTCCACCTATGGAAAATACTCTTAGTGAGGCTTGGCAGAGTAACAATCAATTCATAGCAGGGTACCATACCCCTTGGAAACCTCAAGGGGTTCTACAATAGCCACCATGAAAGAACATTGTATCATCACTAATTGAAGTAATCTCAGCTTTAGTTGAAAGGTTTGGAGGGCTAGAACTTGCTCAAGAAAATCAAGCTTCACACTCGGGGCAAGTAAGAACTCCCAACCCTCTGCATCATCCTAGCCAGGTTGATGTCCTTACGGGAATAAGAACGTTAGGTATGCCTCCTCAACAATCCTATAGCTATCCACAACAAACACCAACTAGAACCGTGTTTTCAAATGTTGCTTCAGTTGAAAATATGATACCTCCCAGTTTAGTACCAAACAATCCATATCAGAGTAATGATCCTCCCTACTTAAACATTTATTCAAAATTTCCACAAGGAGATATGTTCTCTTCTCCCGAGATGTTCGCTCAGCCACAGGGGTTTCCTTATGTCTTACAAATACATATTTTATACCATATCAACAACCCGTTCCACCTCCACTCCCTCAAAATGAAACATCTATGGTTGAAACCTATGCGTTAGGGACTTACTCAGAATATTTAAAAGAGCCTTTAGATTTTACCGTATGAAGTGTCATGCTTCCAAGACCTCTTCCTGATTTTCCTAAATTCAAGGGAGAGGGAGATCCAAATACTCATATTATGGCCTATGCCATGGTCATTCAAGAACTACTCCCTTAGGATGTAGTTGTTGCTAAAATATTCCCTAATACCTTAGAAGGCATTTCCCTTGATTGGTATTATAGAATACCTGAAGCCTCAATACATTCATTCAAACAACTTGTGTTAGAATTCATCAAATATTTTGACGTGAACAAACTGTTAAGAATGGGGATCAATGAATTCTTAAACATTAAACAAGAACATAATGAATCTACTACCCATTTCATTCAAAGATGGCGTATAGTTCTCTACTCTTCAGCAAGTGCTCCAAACATGGATCAGATGGAACTATGTAATTTATTCCTTCATTCTCTCAGTATAGAGATAAAGGAAGAATTCCAGAATTTCCCACTAAGGAATTATGATGAGGTACTTGAGAGTGCTCTCTGAATAGATCAAGTGATAATAGATAGTGGTCGTAAGACTTATGGAACAAATGAGAGATTAATTACTCCCAATCAAAACGCTACGACTTATCCCAACACAGGAAATACTAATCAAGGAGCCAAAATTATTTAAAAAAACCATGGGGTTACAATAGATGGAGTCACTGATCAAGCCAAAATACCAAATGTTGTGACCACCCCGACACTTGCCAACAATCAACGCAATAAAAAATTTAGTCCAGCGATCAATGTGGTGGATTTTAATCATCCTCCACAACAACAGAAACAATAACAACAAATCCAGTCACAAGTCCCTGTCCGAGGCTCAGAGGGATATCAAAACCAAAACCAAAGGCAGCAACCTCAAAATTAAAACTATAAAAATCAACAGGCCAATCAAAACTTTGGGCCACAACAAGATTTAAACCAACGACCATGGAACTATAATCCCAATTTATACTGCGGCTTCCATAAAATCTGAGGTCATGATACTAGGACTTTCTGTGATTACAATAAATTCTTGGAAAATTTACCAGAAGATCAAAGATAACTCTTTGTAGATATGTTTTTGGAAAATTCCATACCAACTACATCAAATACCTACTAGGGATTAGTTTCTCCTCAGAATGCACCTCTCAAGATTTTCAATGATCCTCTCCCGAATCATTGTAACAACAACAGGTTAGATCCAAGAGAAATAAACAAAGGTTTCATAACGGGGAACAACAACCATGAAGCTTTGAATTCATCAAATCCAACAGTTGCACCCGAATTAGGAACTCAACCACAAGCCAAGATAGCTAGATTAGTATAATTAGACACCGAGTTACAAGTAGAAACTATAAGAAGAACACGTGACTACTCCTCTCAACCAGTCCCAACCTATGCACTAATACCAGACAACACTCAGCAAAAACCAGTAAAACCAGTAGGTGCCTATGATTTGATTAATGACTTAACAAAGACCTCCTCTCACATTTCCTTTTTAGATTTGTTGAAGAAATCTCCTACTCACAGAGCCACTCTCTTAGAATCATTAGGTCTCGGTCATCTCATCAACATCACCCTACCCCCTGAAATGTAAGTAAACCATATAGAATTTGATTTCTATCCTCCAGGGAAGCCATATAGGGATACCGAGTTTATATTCGACATAAGTAAAATACCAACGGATGTTGAAATATCATGTAGAGGTGATACCCCCTTGCATTTGTAGGTATGGATTTATAAAAACTATGTTAAGCATGTAATGATCAATGATGTGGTAGTAGTTAACATAGTCCCCTCCACTTTTCTTCAAAAGCTAGGATATGGAGAAATGAACTGTTCTTCAACATGAAACATGATGAGGGGATATGATAGCCTCAAGGAAACTTCAATCGGGACCATAGTGATACCAGTCACTTTAGGACCCAAAACAATCCTCACTAAACTTTATATTGTAGATTGAGAAACCAACTATAATATGATTCTCACTCACCCTTGGATACATCACATGGAGGTAATCCCTTACATGTTATTTCAAGAAGCAAGGGTTCTAAACCTAGGAAACGTCTTTGTAGCATAAGGCGACCCAAAATTTTTTGACATACACCTAGTAGATTTGAATAAAAGACCAGGCGTCCATTCTGAATTTGAGCTCCCAACAAATTAGCTCAATAAACCAGTCAATACAAACCTAGAAGCGAAGCTGGTACCTATGACAGAACTAGAAGTCACAAACTTAATCAAAGACATCCCAAAAATCAAAGATGATTCCATCACTATAGAAATAGTTTCCCTAGGAACAACTACAAAAATTATCAAATTATTGGAGAAAAATCTACCTATTCTCCTGCCATTTGATTCTATGGGTATAGAACATACCCTAGGAATTGGCTCCATACCTTTGGACGAAGTTTGTATGGTGGAAATAATTGAGACAAGGGAAGTAGAGAATAAGGGTGTCCCAACTTCCATTTTTCCAAATTATTATTAGAATCTCCAATTTGATGGGGAAAAATATCGTTTCAGTGCTGGGGCAGGTGTGATCGTTACTTCACCCGAGGGAAAGGTTATACCTTTTTCTTTCAAATTAAACTTCGATTTCACAAATAATAGGGCTGAATACGAATCCCTCCTTATTGGCCTTATCATTTCCAAAAGGATGGACATTAATAATATCAGAGTACTCAGAGACTCTCAATTAGTTACAAACTAGCTATCAAAGGTATATGAGACTAGGGAAGAACACTTGAAACTTTATAAAAAGGCAGTACTAAAACTAACGAAGGGATTTGACTTCATATCAATTAAAGCAATCCCACGAGAACAAAACCTTCTAGATGATTCTATAGCAACCTCATCTTTATGATTCATTCCAAACAATGAATTGGAGGATACTAATTTTGTGGTATCAATACGTATTGATCCTTTGGTTCATAAAGTACCAATAGTCTTGATATCAACACATTTGGAAGTTGAGAATAAGTCTACCACATAAGATCACTCTGATAGTGATAAAGTGGCCCTTGAATATATAAATGCCTTTGTAGAGTTACATCTCACTCATTCCATAGTTCATTTCTCTCTAATCCCATGCTCCTCTTCCTATTTTGGAAATCACATTATAAAATCTCCCCCACAAGAGAATCTCAAAATCTACGAGGTGGAGAATGAAGGGATTTTGGAATTACCCCCAGCCCCTCCCAAGTTTGAGTAGGGAAATGCTTCCTTAATCAAAGGAACCATAGAAATAAATATCAGAATAGAGGAAGAACCAAATATTTTGAATTTGGGATCCTCTTTAACTCCAGAGGAGATAGAAATACATACTTAGATCCTTAAAGAACATCAAAAGGATTTTTCATTTAGTTACAAAGAAATGACAGGAATTGTACCACATATCACAGTACATAATCTTGTCACCAAACCAGATGCAAATCCAATCAAGAAAAAGTTAAGACCAATGAAGCCAAAAGTGGCTCTCACGGTGAAAGAGGAAGTAATGAAACTCCTCCAAGTGGGTTTCATCAAACCAGTCGACTATTCTCAATGGGTATCTACTATTTTCCTTGTTCTCAAAAAGAACAGAAAGATACACATTTACATAGACTTTTCAAACATTAATAAAGCCTATCCCAAGGATGACTTCCCGTTACCATCCATTGATGTTATCATTGATGAAATAGATAGATTTGAGATGTTATCCCTCATGGATGGGTTCTCAAGATATAATCAGATTAAAATATCTGAGGAAGATCAAGCCAAGACTGTGTTTATAACTCTTTGGGGAACCTACTGTTACGTTGTCATGTCATTCAGTCTTAAGAATGTTGGCACTACATACCAATGGGAAATGACATATATTCCATGACCTTATTCTTAAGATCATGGAATCCTATGTAGATGACTTGCTATCTAAGGCTAAAAAGCATTGTGATCACCCAGAAGTTCTCTATATCATTCTCTCATGATTGATTGAATATGGCGTCACATTGAATTCAGAGAAATGTGTATTCGGTGTAACAGAAGGCAAGCTTCTAGGTTACATTATATCATCATGAGGGATTGATGTTGACCTTGCAAAAATCTAGGAAATTCTTGAAATGATTCCTCCATCAAATGAGTTTGGTATCAGATCATTTCTTGGGAAACTCAGTGCAATTTGAAGGTTCATCCCAGACTTAAGTTTTACATTTCATCCAATCAACAATCTATTAAAAAAATATTATAGAATTGATTGGACCGATGAATGCAACAAGGCCTTCAAAGCAGTTAAACACTTATTTGTGTCTCCTCCCATGCTAATGCCCCCTAGAGCAGATCATCCTTTGATCTTGTATTCATGGGATATTGATGTCTCATTAGCCTACCTGTTGGTTCAAGAAAATGATGATAAACGAGAACGTGTAGTTTACTTCATTATTCGTACATTTCTCGACTATGAGACACATTACACACAGGTAGAAAGGGAATGCCTCGCGATAGTATTGGTGAAAAAATTCTTAAGACACTACATGTTAAATCAAGAAACAAGGGTGATTGTCAAGACAGATCATTTACAGAAATTCCTCATGTAAAGGTCTTTTTTTAAAAAGGCATGATGCTTCATAACCTTAATGGGTGAATTTGAGCTAACATTTGTAAACCAAAATTCCTTTAAGGGAAAAATAATTACAGATTGGTTGGTTGGAAACCCATTGAATGGAGGTGATTTGGTATATCTAGAATTCCCTAATGAGTGTGTATATTTTATCGAAACCAGGCCTCCTATCTCTGCATGTCCTTAGTACACCAACATAATCAATTTCATCATGGACCACACATACCTAGAAGGGTCAACCTTATCATTTTTAAATACGTCATCTTAGAACAGGTGCTCTATCACAAAGACTTTGATGGGATGTTGTTAAGATGTGTTGACACGAAAGAATCTATAAGGATTCTTTACGAATCCCATAGTGGGGTATGTGGAGGCCACTTTGGTGGCCACGCCATTGCTCGTAAGATAGACTAGATGGGATATTTCTAGCCCACCCTAGAGCATGACACACTAGAGTTTGTGTGCAAATGCCACAAATGCCAAGAATTCTCCCATGAGATTCACATTTTGACATAGGCTCTGCAACCAATCACAATTCCTTGGCCCTTTTCCACGTGAGGCCTGGACTTGATAGGGAAATTCTCTCCCTTGTCAACGAATGGCCATAACTTCATAATCATGGCCACATAATACTTTACAAAATGGGTAGAGGCCATGCCTCTCACCACCGTACCAAGTTATGTAATTACTAAGTTTATTCTAAATCAAATCATTTGTAGGTACACTGTCCTACAAGTCATTATCTTAGATAATGGAACGTCCTTCAAGAATGATGAAGTACATGAAATATGTAGTAAATTCAAGATAAAACATCACACATCTTCTCTTTATTACCCCCAAGCGAACAGATAGGCTGAGGCCACAAATAAAACGTTAAAAACCATTCTCCTCAAAATAGTTAAGGAGAACAAATGGGATTGGCATTTAAATCTATACCCAGCCTTTTGGGCCTATCAAACATCAATAAGAACACCAACAAGGGAAACCTATTTCTCATTGGTATTCGGGGCCGAAGCAGTTCTACCAATATAAGTTTAAATACCTAGCATCTGCATCTCATTACAAGGGATCTTAGGAAAAGAAGCCTATAGAGAGGCACGACTCTCTCAATTAGAAATCCTTAATGAGGATAGATTAAATGTCGAGCAAATGCATAGATCCTACACTGACCGAATGTTCCAGAAATGTAACAAAAAGTTCTACGAATAAGAAATATATGAAGGTGATCTCGTTCTAAGACTAGATAGCTAGATTGATAAGAAAACTGACGAAGGAAGGAAATTCTGGCCTAAGTGGCTAGGCCCACACCGAGTCATGAAGGACTACGGAAACAATGTGTGTCTCTTGTGCACACTAGAAGGTGAGGAATTTAATGAAACTGTCAATTTCTTACATCTTAAATAGTTTTACGCATAAGTGATCAACATCACCATTTGTATACTATGTTAACCTACATTGCACTATTCATTTAGTTAGTTCATTTTGTTCATTCATTTCGTAAATGTTGTAGTCAAGGAACTTATTCTTGAGTAATTTATTACAAGCTTCTGAAAATATTGGCAAAAGTATTCAAATCATATCTCTTCAATTTTCATGATATCATCAAATGATTTCGAAATCATCTCATCAATTCGATAGACAATCTTGACAAACACCATACCAAGGCCTACATACTTGGTCATACTCATTTTCTTCTACTAGGTTAATATGTTCTTACCTATGGTCTATTCTAGAAACTTCTTGGTGTCACATCTATCCCTCTTATGTCTCTTTGAAATAAGGATACTTCAAAATTATAGATCACTAGTGTCAAAGTCAAATTGAATCCAAAATAATAAACAAACAGAATATTTTATTTTACACACCTCTTTGCCCTACCAATCTTTGTTGACGAACCCACATCTCTTACTAGTGGTGTGAGGTTGGGAAAGGAAGGAAGTGCCCTTACTTGCCTATGTCCTGCCTTTAGTGATAAACCCATACTTCTTACTAGTAGCATGGGGCAAGGCATAGGGGGACCATTCATGCAAATCAATGAATCTTAGTATCTTAAAAATTTAAAACAAAGTGTATTGTGAAAAGTGAAATTAAGCATCCAAGTTCCAAAGAGATCAAATCCTTAAAACCAGATTTTTTCAAACAAGTTACCATTTATGAATCTAAGTCTAGATAAACCAGAAAGTAAGTTACATTCTGAACTATGTAGCAGGTTTGAATAAGGTAAGTGCATAGGTTTAAAATTTGGTTGATTTCAGTACTTTTTCTCTCTCTCATCATTTCCATTTAGTCAAACTCATACAATTTGCACCATTCCTAGCTCTCGGTGTTGAGCCCTCACATCTTACTAGTTGCGTGGAGTTAGGAATGGGGCAAGTTCATCTCATTATCACTACATAGTCATCACGTTCTGCCAAAACAACAAGAGGTGAAAAATATCACCCAGAGAAGAAAAAAGTTTAGTACTATAGTATGTTTGCATTGTCACACATCACCATTACAAACAAAAAGAGAAACATTTTGTTCAACATTTGTTATCACTAGTCATCCATTGCATACATTTTGGAAAGCATATAAAAATAGAGATTCTAAAGCATCTAGTGTACACATGAGAAACAAACCACAAAAAACTCTAGATGCAAGGAATATCTGAATCCAAAAAGAGCTATATATATAGAAATTGTGTTTCATATAAAATGCCATCATACACTAGGCATGGTCAAAATGCTCAATGATCCTGAAAAAGTACAAAAACAACTCATATAAACACCCAAAAAAATCACTACAAAAAGAAAAATGGGCTCTCAATCCCTGTGGGATCCCTCAGAGGGTGCACGACTGCATCTAGGACTCCTACTACATCAATGATCTGAATGCATTAAATGATGGGAGTGCTCATGATCACATCCATTGGCTATGGTCTCACTATGAGAACGGCTCCACCTCATTAGGAGCTCAATAGTCTTGTATTCAGCAAGCTTAGTACAAAGGGAGTACACTAAATTTTCTACCTTCCAATAGGGGCAAACACATCAGTATGTCTACCAGCTACTGAAGGCTCTCTGATGTCTTCAGTAAGCTCGTCCTGAGTACTCTCTAAGGGGAGAAACAGGGTGTCCGCACACACTCATCGAAACAAATCCTGTCATCCCTCTGTAATTTCTACAAGTAAAAAGAGAAATAACAAGTTAGAAAATTACCAAAAATGAAATAAAAAAAATAAAAATAAAAATAAAAGAAATATTAACTAAACATCTCTAACTAAACAGAGTCGAGAGAAGAGTAGTAACTCACTTGAATCTCCTGGCATCCAAGTGGGGTCTCTAGGATGTGTGCCTAATACTAACATTGCTATAAAATGTGGAGCCTCCCCAAAATGTGGAACAAAATGATGTCGTGCCACAGACTCATCATCTCCCTCAGTTCCCTGGTGAGGAAATCTCTCTGAGACTAAGGTCTCGTGCTCTGCACTCACCTTTTCCCTCTCTATCCTCAAAATATCCTTAGTTTCATGCCACTCAGAATCGCTATCATCATCCTTGTCCATCCCACCGGCCTCACCTCCAACCCCCTCTCCCATCATCTCCTCCTAAGTATCCTCTCCTGTGAAATCCTCAGATTCCGAGTCCACATCAATGGGCTCATCTCCCTCTCCACTATGAGTAGGATCAGCCCCAATCAAAAGTAAGGGTGCTTAAGGAGCACTAGCTTCCCCTTGAGCACAAACCACCCGCCTAACTACAATGGGAACTCCAGGAGTCACCATGGTCCAACCTCGGCATCCTCTAAGACCTCCCCTGGCCTCACGAATAGACCTGTATATTGGCCCTACTAGAGGAAGCATATCAACGTAGGGGATTCCAAAATACTGAGGGACTCACTTAAATGGGTGGGTCTCTAACCTCCCTATCCTATCTACCAATTGACCTATAGTAGAACAGGAAATCAATGTATGTGACTCCTTGCCCCATAGTCCTGTCATGGCCTGATAAGGAGTGGCTTCCATGTCTGTAATAGTCAGTGAAGCCACTAGCTAGTGTGGCATCCTGAGTACTATCATCCCTGTCCACCTCGCTTCCCTGATAGCCCCTGGATCCTCTGCTAGTATACCCCTCTCATAGGGAATGATACGCTCATAGACCCAACTCATAACTAGAGTAGGGTGACTCAATGACTACCCTTGTAGTGTGACCACCCTGTATAAGTCATGGTAGGTGGTCCCAAGAATGTCTGCTCCCCAAGTGTAAATACGACCATGAGCCTCAATGTGTGAAATCATGGGAGACTAGTAGTATAGTAGAGTTTCTCCTCCTTTATCGCCAATCGACTGTGAGGCTAGGATACCCATAATGGCCTTATGGTTGGTGGGGATAGGAGAAAAAGCAATAAAATGGAACTTCACCGCCTTCTTCAAACCAAAGGAGGCAACAACATCTCCCATATATGTAGCCCACTTAACCTTCTGGGACATGGATCCTACTATCTTAAGAGATAGCTACCTCCCGAGAATGGGGACCCCATGTATGCGATAAACATCCCCAGGGTGATACTCCACTCACCCCTAACACCTGGTAATTGGAAGGTATTTCGGTCTACATCTTAGTACAAGAATAAGTCACACAATATGTGACTGGTAGGACCAACATGAGGAACCTGTGAAATCCTCAATATACCAGCCCTCTGTAGAGTGTCTCGCTCTATCTGGGTCAGTGAGTCTAACACTGTTGAGAGCCATTCACACTCCCTCTCGTTGCTCCAATATATATACTCCTCCTTTTGCATCCACCCAAAATAGAGAAAAAGAGCAAGTTAGTAACATAATCCAACAGGCAAGCTCATCAAAAACATAGAAAAATGTCAAAAATGTAAAAACATTTAATTTATACATCTTTTTTTACTTTCTATTCAGAACCGCCGCCCTGTGTAGAGTGGTGGTTCCGTGACCTCCACCTTATAGGCCGGTGGTCCTGTGACCACCACCATCATAGGGTAGTGGTATTTTGACCACTGCCATCACAAGGCGGTAGTCCCATGACTGTTGCTCTGTGTAGGGTGGTGGTCCCATGACCGTTGCTCTATGCAGGGTGGTGGTCCTATCCCGAATTGACGAGTGCCCCTAAATCCCTAAAAACACTTTTAAAAAAGCAAAAATGCATCATTTTTAACAAAATAAAAACCTACCCTATGGGTGCCCCCCTAGAGATTCATTTAACACTAAAACTTTTGAAAATGACCCCCCCAAGACAAAGATTTCAACACTTCTATATTTTAGGTTCAAAAATGATAAATTGAGAAAAACTAACGTAAGACTTTGCAAGTCGATCTCCTGCTCTCGGAGGCATGATCATGATCTCACAATGAACATTTTGAATATACTCTCGTCACAAACGGTTACCATGGGTCCCAGAGCTCAAAAATTACCAAATCGATACATGCAAATGAATAGTAAAATGAGCTCTTTATATATATATATAGTATTCTAATCTTTTTTTGAGTGTTCTTATGTAGAGTTGGAGCACCGACAGAGGTAAGTTCTTATCCTACACAAATGGTGAGTCCTCATTTCATTTTAATTTAGTATTTATTTTTTGATTTATTTTATATATCTACACTTGAGTCCCCTTTTCATTTTACAGATAGTGGGAATTTGGATGGTGACATTGCAACACATGGGTGTGTCAAGTATAGCTTATAACTCCCCATTTTGGGACCACCATACTTAGACCCACCATTTTACACCTCTTCATGGCTAAAACGCTTCTCCAAGGGGGTAATATGTACGTACCCAAAATTGTATGTACTATACTATCAGAAAGAGGTTACAGAAACCCCAATGATGATTCAGATCTCTTCGTAAGGTGTTCTGAATCCAGAAATCTTGCTGAGTATACATTTGCATTCTAAAATGCCTTATCAAAGCTTTGCATGCTTCATTCTAACCTTTGCCCCCTTTTTCCTTGCATTTTGGTCTTTAAGTTACAAGACTACCACCCTGCCTTAGCGGCGGTCCTGTGACCACCGCCCAGGACAGGTCAGTGGTCCTGTAACCACTGCCCTACATAGGGCGGCGGTCCGGTCGACATTTTCTAGAACCTTCTGATGCACTCAACAACATGAAAAATAAACTTGCACTTGCAACTCTCAGCCGCTTCTACTTTTTTTAGAGTTTCTAACCACTTTGTAATAGTAGTGCTCCATTTTTTAATGTTAAAGCATGGAAATTCAGACTTTCCTTCTGGCGAGTAAGAATGTTATAAATATTGAGCTTGTTTACAAGAAAATGGCCCCTCTCTCTCTATGTTGTATTATTTAGTGTATTTGGAAGTTCCTCAATAAGTATTAACAAGTTTAGGCTTAGCATAAGTTCTCAACCTCTTAGTTCAAGGCTCTTCATTTTTTAGTTTAGAGATCACTTGATCTCTCTAGTTTCATTTTGTGCCATTGTTGTTCTCCAAACAACTAGCTTAGCATAACACAACATCAGTTCTAGATTAAGTTCATTTAAATCTTGGTTCTTCTTAGAGTTATAGGTTTTGTTTCCTCATAGGAAGAATAGATCCTAGAATTTTAGGTGTGTCTTGTTGTATCCCTATAAAAATCCTACTAGGAGTCGCATAGCCAAGCTCTATTCTCTTGCTCTATCTTTCTCCTACTTGCATTCTGTTCGGTTTACCTCCAAGCTGCCACTATTCAAATATCTTCTCCTGTTGTTGTTGTCACATTATCACCTTTCTATATTCACGAGAACACAAAGGAATGAAGAAATCACACTAAGGGGACAAGATACGATACAACTAGATTTGCCTCTATTCTGTAGACTCCATGTTTAAATTGTCAAAGTTATAGTTACAATATATCAAATAGAGTAGTGAATCATTTCATTTCAGTTAAAACTTACTTTCAATATTGTCAGGGAAGCTATGGGGAATGATATATTCTAAGAAGCTATGATTTGTTTCTCACTTCTGAGGTAAGATTGGAGGTATTTCAATCAAATTAGTTAGATATTTATATTTGTATCAACTCACGAGTGCACAAGAAAATAGCTACATCTGGCTATCTTGCTTGTTTTAGATTTATTCTTAGATTAGTTACTTATTATTTGAATTTATTAGATTAGTTTCTCTTTAAAATCATTCAATTTTATATCTCTAAAAATTAAAAAATAACAAGCATAGCGTAGATTCATTTCCATATCTAGTTTACTTCATTTGATTAAGTTTGGTTATTTCTCGCATGACCATTATGGGACCAAGAGAGCCCAAGGATTGCATATTTGAATCAATGATACCCCAACCAAATCTTTGCACAACATTAGCGGATATAGATCAAGGTCTTAGGATCCACATCTTCCAAACAACAAAAAACCCATAAGCAATTAGTGAGTAGTTGAGAAGCTTTAACATCAAAGACGACAAACCATACAAATTCTGGTCAAACTAACCCAACTATAGATTACCTTGATAAGATGTCCATATGACCATATAAGAACCCAAAAGAGAGAAAAAATTCAATTATGATCCATTAGTTCCTCATCCAGATGCAGGAGACCTTCTCATTGGCATAGACACAGTATTACGCATGCATGTTACTAGGACACTCGTGAGGTATTCCGAGAAGATCACATAACTCCTGATATTAAACATATAGGCTGAAAAATCTTATGACTACTGGATAGTCAGGAGAAGAGATTGATTCTTCACATGACCATAAAAGTTCCTCAACAACCATGAACTCACAGTTGTGATCCATAGGTCCCATAACCCAATGGGCCTACTATTCAGTTGAGCATTGACACCAGTTTATGTACACTAGTATTTAGATCCTCACCACTCCCGTCGGATATCATCACACAACTTTCTGTGTTGAACGTAGAAACTTATCAAGCCAATAATTTTTGGGTTAGACCAGAAAACCATCCATAATTTCCTATCAATCCACTACACTAATCACTACCACTCTCATGACCCTGTTTGGAAATATATACAAAACACCCACATGTCACTTTCTATGAATCCAACAACCAACAGATAGGATCTTGGTAGAGCTTTACATCAATTGGAGACTCCGAACCGTTATAGTTTTGAATTAATCCATAACACCAGTTTAGGTTAGAAGAACCTTCTTTTCTTTCGATTCATAGATCTCGTTATTGCATATCGAGGATATAAGATTTCTTGACTAATTTTTCCACATCTGCATATATTTCATTTCCACTGGCTATTTTGGCATGACCTCAGGAGGTCAGGTATGGAGAAAGGATGCTTGATGATTCTCATACTCACTTGTCACTTTTCTATCGTACAGTATTCTCCTTAGGTTCCTTTTCTGAGCCAATGTTAACATTCTTTGTTTTGAGAGTTTCATGGTAGGCATGTGCTTTCTCATCAGCACTATCTATTACTTCACACATACCCATAGTATGGTTAATATACAATTTCTCCACTTCCTCACCATCTATCACAGAGACCATATTTCCCTTCTCTTTCTCCATACAAGCATGCTCAAGTTGTTTCTTTTTTTATTCTCCCTCATTAGAGTGCTCTTCTAAGCCAGGATCGCCCAATAATTTCAGTATTTTATCCTCTTCCATAGCACTGTCTCCCATAGTTAGGCGCTTAAAAACCTATAAAGCCTCATTCACTAAGGGCTTAGAAATTTTATATTCAAAATTTTTAAGCAAGTCATTTGTTAACTCCCGCTAGTTCCCTACGTGACGGCATAACTTTGAATGAACATACCATGCGCACACACAACCTTGTAGTGTGGAATAAAACTTGTGCACCCAGAGGGAAGGAGGTAAATCCTCTACACCTTCCATCTAGATCCTCTTGCACTCTTGTACATGATCTCAGGTGGGCCCTTTCTCTTCATAGAAAATTTTTAGTTGGCACGTTACTCCTGAAAAATCTAATAGAGAGCACAACCCTCACCTCACGCCACCCTGGAATATTTTCCTATGTGTCATCCACCAACATTATGTAGTTCCATGTAAAGTGTAGACAAACATGCTCCATCGTATGATTTCACATCGCCATTGGGATTCCATGTCTTGTAGGAAAAAATTAGGGTTTCCATTCCCAGTGTAGCTTGGTAACTACTTCCCTTTTAGGTGCTTAATTGGGCATTCCTTTTTCACTCTTGTAATGGATCCTCTCAATTGCCACCCAATTAACTCATAAGTCTTGTGCACCCAATTATCACATGCTACACTAGAGGTATCACTCATAGATTGAGTGTCTTCAAACTGAATAACTCCTTCTATAGGATTAATCACCTCAGGGTCCCTCATAGAGTGCACATATATTTTTTTAAGAAATTCTTCTCCCAAGGGATCATTATAGGGTGCTAACTTCCCATCAGTCAAGGAGATGATTACCTACTCTTCCTTGTTCTCAAAGCTTATGTACCCATTATTAAATTGTAGGTCAACATTGTTCTTATAACACCAAGGTCACCCAAGTAATTCTGGAAAGTTTTCTAGCTTAGCTAGCACTAAGACTTTGAAATATCCAGTGAACTTCACCCCTTGGTTAGTGATAGCAGCATCTTTTTTTTAAAAATGGGCATCACCTTTGTCTTGTTAACCATATACAACACATTTGAAGATGGATGTAATGGGGGTCTTCCCATTTGATGTCAGGCGTCTAAAGTGAGAACATTGATTTCCATACCCATGTTAATCAGAATATTTCTTAGGAGCCACCCATCTTAAACCACATTCAAGGTAATCTCCTTATTATAGTCAAGGATGTGGGGAGGAAGATTAACATGAAAAACCTTCCTCTCACACTCTACTCTAGTACATGTTACTTTTTCCCGTAACCATTCCCATAGAAAAGGAATGATATTATCCTACCTCACCATTTTGCATTCTTCCCTAATCTCATCTAGATCCTTCTGCGGATCCTCAGTGCTCTTATTTTTCTCTAACTATCATGACTACTCTTTGAGGCACTAGATCTCTCTTTGTAGGCTCTAAATTACATACATGGCTTCTTGATAAACATATTTCTGATGAGTAGGGTCTGGATACTTCCCTTGCACCACCTCTTCTCTATAAACTAGTGGTTTATGCTGTGGTATCTCCCTGAAGTGTGTAGCCTCAGCTTGCGTGGTCACCGGAATAGGTTCTAACTCTTACTTGCATGCCACCCTTGACATCCATTATGATTCTTCTTTCTTCATGCTTATCATTCATGCACCTTTATCCTTTCGTTGTTGTTGGCTCATATGTTCAAATAACACCGGGAACTTCTCATACTTTTTCTTCTTCCCACACCAAGACCATTGTAATAGATCAGGACATTGGTGCTTATAGTGCTTTGTAGATCCATAGTTGTAACAAGTTTCACATAGGAACTCACTTATTCCTCCGTGGTTTACTTGACCTTGAAATCCTCCTTAGAAATATCTTCCACACACCCTTCATAGTGACATCCATCATACTTAGAATTATTTACAAGGCTATTTTGGTACACACCAATATCAATGGCATCATGTATTTGGTCAATCAATCTACAATCCTTGGTCTCATGAGTAGTAGAGGTGCAAATATTTCAATAACAAGACACATTTTTATAGATCATGCATTGTAATAAAGGATGCCTACTTGCATCATGATCTCCATGGAAAATATCACATTTCACTATCATGGCACATACTGATATCTGAGGACAATTATCTTTTGTATGCCCCTCTACCTCACAATCTATGCACCATAGGCCACTATGAGTCTCAGGCGCCAAGTTTGTAGATATCTTCTCTAGTTATTTTTCCATTGTAGTAATTTGAGATTCAAGAAAAGGATTTACACTGGTATCCATGCTTCCAACAACCTTAACGTGCAAGGTATCCTCCAAGGCCTCGCGTGGACCTATGAAAGTCTTGTGCAAAACATCTCTCCTAAAAGGTGTTATCAACCCTCCTAAAAACCACTGAGCATGTTGAGAAGGATGAATATCATAAGAAAAAATTGATAAGAGAGTCTTAAAACATGCATCATACTCTTACACACTCTTTGTTATACCTTTTTGGATATCCTTCAGCATGTTAATCCTCTTCTGTTCAAACTCATGAATATGAAAATCAACTAAGAATGCATTACACATCACGTTTTAATCTATCATTGTCTGGTGGGGGTCATACTTATGGTACCAACCATGCTCGTGTCCTTGCAACATTGTTGTAAACTAAATTTCCTTCTATTTTGGGGTATTCATCCCCTTCATGCGCCATAGCAGCTCACATTTGTGTACATGCTTTGCAGCATCCTCAACACCTTTTTATTCTGGTAGATGCAAAGAAATTTCAAAAAATACTTACTAAGGTGGTTGATACCCGTGCCCACCCAATCCATGACCGTGATTCCCTCCAGTGTTGCCTACACCACCAGATCCATGAGATCCACTAGATATTGTCCCTCCTAATCAACCATATCCTCTAGATCCATCAGGTCCAATAGGTCTGCTAGTTCTTATTCTACTAGATCCACCTCACATAGCTTGTAAAGGCTCTGAAGTGGTTGTGACTAGTTTCCCCACTTTCGTGTTGAACTGCGTGCCTACAGTCTATGATATTGCACCGCTACTAGATGTGTGTCCCACACCACTTTCAAACATGATACCCAATATTTGTGTACCCATACTTTTCCCAAAGTCACTCTAAACAATATACCTCCAAGCACAAGAAATGATTGTGTAGCCATTGATGTGCCAAATGAAAAGTTATACCTCTAAGGTGTTGATTGGTCATTTTTACCAATACCCACTAGGTTAGTAATACTTATCTCTAGATTTGGAAAAATAAGCATCAGGGGTTGGTCATGAGGTGGATTCAAATGCATGCTAATGGATCTCCTTTCTCCAAGTGATGAACTCTAATTAGAATCTGAAAAGGTCTCTCTCCTACACTTCCCAAGATAGGGTAGAACAGACTACTTAGGCTCCACATCCTTTGCATAAACCTCAATTCCTTCCCACATCATCTTACTCCATAAATCCATCACTCTTGTAACTTCACATTGTCTATTTAATTCCCTTTCATGAGTTTCATTATACTTGAGTCATATTTCCTCCCTATCTTTTTCACCCACAAGGTCCACCATCTATCTCCACCCTAGCTTCCTCACCTAGCACTTAGAAGAATCTTAGCTAGCCATAGGAAATGCTTCCAAACTCAGTGTGATGATCAATATATTTATAGCTAAATGGATATCATGCAAGAATTATCCACTTGGATTTCTTACAAACTAAAACTCAACAATTTCTAGACAAGGATATGTAGAAATAGTGTATTCTAGGGTATAATTGGTTAACACTCTACTCCACCAATGATCAACAACATATTTCCAAGTCAGATGAGCATCATGTAGCCTCTGATACTCATCTTGGGTTCACACATGAGATCTATAGTACCAACTTGATCTAGATGCATACACCAAAATCCATTCATACAACTCCAATAGAAAGCACCAAAATAATGTCTCATACAACTCATGATATAGATGCTCTTCTTCCCATTTACATCCATCAAACTCAGGTCTAGTACTTAATCTCTAAGAACATTGATCCTCTTTTCTTTTAAGCCATGCTTCAACATTTTCCAAGGTCAAGAAATCTATCATCACACACCATTCTCACAACAATTTCAAAAAGAGGTCCCGAAAATGGAACAAGATATAGTCATTTTATCTACCCTCAATACTACTTTCTAACCCTACGTGTGTTGGCCTATCACCTATCTAGTTTTGGTAGCTCACCCGTGGAAAGTGTAGGCTCCAAGCCCCTCCTTTATGTGAGCATTATGAGAAGATTTTTCCATTAATGGAGGATGAATTGCAGAATGAGAAGTACATTTACTTAGTTTAAAGAAAAGTGCAAGGGACAACTTACAAATTCATGCATCAATGTAATATAGAAACTTAACAATGTAATAGGCATAATAGACTAGGTATGAGCCTTGGTAGTCATATAACACAAGGGTTTACACCCTTAAACATGATATGCATAACATACCCTTTTATATATTCATTTAGAACAGTTCTGATAGCCACATTACAATCAAAAGACATCATCACAAACCATACATGTTAAATGGCAGAGGCCCAATTCCTAAAGATCTTCCCTTGTATGATATCCTAAATATACCTCCCATTTTAACCCCTATTACAGATCTTAGTGTCATGTAGAGGTTCAGGAAATCCATCAAAACCCTTAGCACTAAGTGCTCTAAACCCTAGCATTACTGCAACACTCTGTTACTCATCATCTTATTCTCTATGGATTCTCTTCTACATTTTTGATGTATATCTTTCTCTAGTTCAAGCATCTCTTTTTATAGGATCACTACCCACTACCATGCCTTCTCTTATGAACAGATCACATGCTAAGTTTCGATGTGGTCCACCAATGGTGAAAGATTATCCCTTTGCAACCCTCCACTCTATGTAATGATGTATCATGGGAATATTCCCTACATGGAATATTATTTTCTTTCACTCCAAGGTTCTAGGATTGCACCTTATCCACTCATCATGCCTAGTCAAGTCCTCATGTTTTTCCTAAAGTGTCTTCAAAATGCCAAATAAGGATAACTCCTTTGAGTATGTGTTCCCACCTTCTCTGCGTGCCTTGTTTTCACCTAAACCCTTATTAAACCCCTTTTTCCTCCACACTTTTCTTGAGCACCCTTCTTCTTGATCCCACCTACGCATGCCCTTTGGTACTTAGCCACTATTCCAAGGCCCAACAAATTTACTATTCAAAGGTGTGAAAGTTTCAGAGGGACTAGTTTATTCATACAAAGATACACTCCACTGTAGAGACATGAGGTATATATTATTCATTGTCACAATAAGTATTGTATTCAATGGCAGAGTGAGACAACCATACATACTTGATGATTTTGAAACCCTGGCCGAAACTGAAAACAAGGGATATTTTATCCCATAGGAAAGGAAGAAAATTATTAAGCATTTGATTGCAAATGTTTCACATGAAATGGGGGTGATGACATTCAAAACATCATGAGTAGTGACTCAAAGGATACATTTAATGAGTATGAGGGTTTGAATTCTAACAGTGATAGCCATTTTTTCACAACTCCTAAAGACAGGGATTAATTTTCTACAACCTACGTGTTACTAAAACATAAGTGTGCTAAGAAATAATGTGACATAATTGAAGGGTTTATATCCCTGGTACAAGAACAACATGTGATTTTTGGAGTAGTGTTGGGACCCACATAGTTTGGTGTTTTTGTGGAGAATATTATAAGTACATGCAATGATTTCTATCCAAGTATACAACGTAACAACGAAGTTTCCTAGCCAATCAAAAACCTAGTTTATCTCGAAACAAGAACTACACTTCGTGTGAATATAAATTTTGTACTCCAAAAAAATACTGCCACATAAAACATTGAATTCGATTTGAAGTTCAAGGGGGTTACTTCCAAGTTGATATATTTTGTTCAAAATTACAAATATCTGTGAAGGAGACATGGTGCACTTTAAAAAATTAAATGGCAATATATTTGGGGTGCATGTTGATAGATTAATTAGGAATTTTTACAAGGGTTTCTCCATATCAGAAGGATCTCTCATCCAATGGCCTTCCAGTCAATTGTCCCATCAAGATGGTTCCGTTATAGAAGTAAGGTTAAAATAAATTCTAGAAGAATTGTCGGTAAAAATGTGGAGTGCATTTGAAAATCCATTTCCTCAACTGATATACCTAAAATCATATGAATCCTCCTTATATGGTAGTGATGAGAACTTGATAAAAATACATTAGAACACTTATAAATGCTAAAAGTTAAATTCTACTCCATCTAGTACACCAAAGGTCAGGGAAAATGATGAAAAAACAAGAGAAAAATTTCTATCTGAAGTTGAGAAAAAACCTTTCTGTAAGGAAGGATGTCTCTCCAATCTATCTCTAAGCTCTTTCAATCACAGTTGGAATTTAACTTTAGGTTTGAATGAACCTGCCATCAAAAACTATGTACTTAATACATTCACTGCAAATTATATCACTTGTGATCAAGGTTAAACTTTAGAGCATACTATAGATAAATTGAAGTTATGTGGAAGTGATGTATGTCAGAATTCATGGTAGAGATGTCATGGAATCCCAAAAATCACCTATTACGGATACAAAGAATCTTGGATTAATGGAAAGAGGAGGACAATAAATGGAAATATAGAAAAAAACAAATGCCAAACACTGTCGTAGCTATTGTATTGATATCCAAAATGGTGGAGAATAATTTTTATATATCCCCACACATGTCTCGTTTAGTGGGACAAGATGGTACTAAAGTAAAAATGAAACTGATTCCTACATGTTATAGTTTTAATTACATACTACAAAAGTGTAATGAGGGCCTTTCACTATTGGACCTTCCTCTGACATCACAGTAAAATCTCAGAAAAATATGGAAATAACATTTCTCCCATGTTTCAATCACCAACAAAAACTTCTTCGCCAAATGTGATGAGTACACAGAGCTTAAGAACAAACGTGCAATGACCTCATGTCTAGAAACAATGGAAAAAATAGATCAATGCCATAAATGGCACAATGATTACATTCAAATTCATTGTGTAACTTACTATGCACATAGAGTGTAATGAACCACCATTTCATTAAATTTGTACTAAACAATAATTTTCTAGACTTCCAATAATGTGATTATTGGTTTTATAAACATGAAATTTGGTTTCCAATTGTGTGATTATCAGTTTCCAGTTGTGATAATATTAGTTTCTAATTGTGTCATTATCAGTCTCCAGTTGTGTTATTATCAATTTCCTAACATGTGAATGTTAGTATCTAATTGTGTTATTATCGGTTTCCAAACATGTGAATTTCGGTGACCAATTGTGTTATTATTGAGTATTTTCACTTCAAGGGAGAATGAGAGGCTTCTCATTCTTTCCCTTGTTTTTTTAAACTTTTCCATTATATCTCTTGATTTTTCTGTCCCATTTTTCCTCTTGAATATTTATCACTTTTCCATAGAATCTACCTTTTTCATTTTACATTTAACTTTGATGGTGAATGAAAGGTATTATTTTTCCCTCCTTGTTTTTTCAAATTTAGATAGAATGGGAGGCCTCATGTTATCCCTCTTGATTGATTTTAAACTTTAAACGAAATTGGAAAGCCTCCCATTCTACAATTATTCAGTGTTTTTATTCTTCCTCTATTTTGACTTTATGAGATTGACTTTATTAGTCCTCTTCCAACTCTATAGAAATTAAAAATGTATCGATTATTGTTCCTTAATATTTAATGTTTGGGAATGGGCATATATTCATTCTATACAATAAAAAATTAAATATTAATAATTACAAGTGCATATGAATAATTACGGTGTGTAAAAACTCACACTTTGCAAGTGCAAGAACTCACACTTAACAAGTGTGAGTTCTTGCACTTTTTAAGTGCGAGAATTTGTACTTACATGGTGCAAGTCCTCACACTTCCAAAGTTTCATTTCTCACAATTATTTTTCCAAAGTGTTTACAAGATCACGTGAACTTATATGAGGTTTGGTAAAATCCTACATAATGGAAAAATAATCATTCCAATAATGCAGTTAGTGTTAGAAGAAATGTAATGTGAAATTTGAATAGTTAGATGATAATTTCCATGACTATCTAAATTTATTTGAGGAGAAGGTGAAGATTCGAAAAGTGGGGATGCCACATCTCAATTGATCCATTTATCTATGAAAGCACTTCTTAAGTGGTCATATTGAATATGATGAGGTATATTACATAAAAATTGATTAGGTATATTTGATAGATTGTTTTAGGAATGTGGATTAAGTTTCTATTATTTTGTAAAAGTGTAATCCTCCTCTCTAAAATTTCGACCCATTAACAATGTCTTATCAAAAAATGAAAGGTAAGATAATACTAGGATCCTTCAACTAGTTTGATTTATTATAGTCAATTCTTTTCTAATAGGAGAGGCATATGATTTGTGTAAATGATCACCTTCTACAAGCTCAAATTCTCCTACACCTTAAACAAAAATACTTGGAAAACATGACTGTTAAATCAAAATTGTTTGAAATCACTCACATGAAATTTCTTAGAAAATGGAGTGTGCACTAGAGAAATAAACTATGATATAAGTCCTGTAAATATTTACATTACCTTTCTTTTTTTACTTATGGTTGTCAATATGCCTTGCAAACAAAGACTTTAGAAAAAGGGTATTGTTCAAATTATGTTATAAAATAATGTGGATATCTCTTAAAGCTATTACAACCTCTCTTCATGGTTGTTAATAAGTGATTCAACAATTAAACTAAATCCACTTGATTCCTATGATTGAATTATAGTCGATTATAAGTATTGCAGTAAATAAATCATAATTTTTGTAATCAAAGGTCAAGAATTATTTTTTTGTGGCATTGATCAGGACAAAAAATACAATTGGGAAATCAAATCAAATGTCATTTTTAATGCAAAAGACTATAACAAAATGTCCCCATAAGTTAATATTTCATTTTATATATTGCCTTTTGGTGATGGATATAGTTATCTACATACTTCATTTAAAAATTGGTCATTATATATTAGTTAGTATGTTTATTGATTTTTTCAAAGACTTGTTTCCTTTGTTGTAATTGCATAGTTTGACATGAATTTTTTTATTTACTTGAACTTGTTATCTTGTATTAAATTTTTATTTTAATGTTTGGTTCTCTAGAAACTATATAGATGATTGACATTCTAAATGTAATTAACACATAAAAATATAAACTTTTATTTTATTATGTTTATAAAATATATTAAATGTTTGTAATTTTAAATTTTTCGTTAAAAATATCTTTGTTAATAATATCGTTTATTTTTCCATGTTATATCCTTATAAACAATGTTTTTTTTAATTTTACTTTTCCATATAGCCTAAATTTATAATATATTTTAAAAACATTATTCTGGTGTATATATTTTATAAAACTATTTTATTTTTAGTTGCATGTGCACTAACAGGTCAGGAGGTAGAGCTCGGATATTCAACACGGCAAGGGTTTTAGGCAGTGTAGAGGGCAACTCTATTATGAGGATTTTAACAAGATTTTTGTAGTTTTGTTGTCCTTATCAACCTGGCCTTCTGCTGGCTAGAGATCATATCCATGTATCTCATCTAATGCAAGTTTGCTTTTGATCCCTTCCTCATGAATGCATGAATCATATGCTTTCAAATTTTGTGATTTCTGTAAACATTGGATTCTCCACAAATATCCTTTCTAATGAATGCAAATACACAAAACTATTTTATCGTAACAACTCACTTTTTTTCTATTTTTAACAAATAGTAAAATATGGTTGGTCCAAAATCATCTTTCTAACCATTGTTGCAAATTGCAATATATTTTCATATTCTAGAAATAGTTTCTTCACGCTCTCCATATATTTACATTTCTCCATCCATGCAGAAATTTGGGAAAAAATTTCTTCGTGTGGAATTTTAAATCCTCCAATAATTTCGTACACAGGGAACTAACTAATATGTGGTACAAGCGCAATATCCACCAATCGAAATCTATCTCCTCTAAAATAATCCTTTCCTTTTAGTGATTATTCCAACAATATTAGGTTTTCTATAAGTTCCTTCTTTGTAGCTTCATGTTTTTACCTTGTAGATTTGAACATATGGCCTCCAAGTTCAAAAATTTGAAAGGGAAATAGTCATTTGAATGGTCATTTGTAATACATATTATTTTGGTTTAGATTTCATGCAAGATGAACACATATTTAATCAAACAACACTGGAAATATATTATAATGTTTCTTCTATTCAATCCGGGATGTTGTAATCATCTAGAGATATCTTCTTGTACAAATGCTTGATCCTATAATCTAGGAGTAAAGTCTTATCACTTAGTCTTCCTCATATCTCTCTCTTTTCTCTAGAATCACTCTAACAAGCCTTTATTCTCTCACACACCAAAATATCTACGTGAGTTGTTCTCACAACTCACCCAAATACTAACTATATTATTAATATGAGTTTATAAAAACTCATTATTATTAATATTACAATATATTAATAATGTTACACAATATATTTGTAATAATACACAGATCGTAGAGGAGTAGATGCACAGTAAGAAGGTTGTGTTTGTCTCATTTTTTGAAGAACCAGAAATGCTTTGCTATATTATGTTGCTTTAATTAAATCCCTCAAGATTTTATAGTAATACTCATTCTTATTTTTTATTGTTATGATTTATGTTTTGTTGTATCTGTGGGATTCGACATGTTTGGTTGCTTTTCTACCTTGTTTTTGAATTTAAGCCATAGTCATTATTTTCGAGTGTCATATTCATAGTCATTACTTTTATCAGTTGTTATTATTTTTGAGTTTCATAGTCATTACTAATTTGATGCCATAATGGCTCTAGGATGAATAGATAGATGAATTGTTTGTTTTTATCCTTATAAATTTTCCTCATACATGATATTCATCCTTTAAATGATCCCTATGGTGGTTTGAATATATATTTCTCATTACTCCATTTGTTTTCTAATGAGACCAAGTTTTTCAAATTTTGAATTTTTTTGTTAGAAATTCTATCTCTTAAAGTGTTTAACAAGGATGATGTAAAATGATGGTCTCCTAGAAGTCAAATTTAGTACAACATTTACCATTGATTCATTGGCTCGGTGACTCTACAAAAATCTGACCTTGTTTGGAAATATGCGGTGAGTTTGAATTTAAATCCATGAAAGAAAGGAAACCATGTGATATCAGCTTGTGTTGAATAGGAAAGGAACAAAGCATTATATCCACTTCAAATGACTTCACATGAATTAGTAAAGGCTTTCATGGACCAAACAAAATGGAAGGGTGATATATAATATGGCACCCCTCTAAATATACATGAATGAAAAGTAAATACAAGAAATAAATACAAGTCTCATGGTAATTCCTTCGACTCGATAAAGAGATGGAAGCTTCATAGTAAATTTTTGCATCAAAAATCACACACAAAAGACTAGGACTTACACTTTATAATCAATAACTAGAAACCTCAAGGAAAAATCATTTTTATACAAAACAATATGCAATGATCAATAAAAAACAATGGGTCTTCATTTTTTAAAGAAATAAGAGCATGTTGTGAAACAAAAAATGACATCCTTATCCCAAAAATCAATCTTTTCTTCTCAATTTTTATTCAAAAGAAGAATATTTCTCTAGATAATTTTGCTAAAAAGGGATCTATGATTTGCAACATGTGTGCTCTTTGTGAAAATGATGCAAAATCGATGGCACGTTTGTTCTTGGAGTGTAAATTTGCACAAAATACCATGAACATGATCTTTATAATTTTTGAAATCAATTGGATAAAACCAACCTCTATCTTGGAGTTAGTATCCCAATGGGAATCTCCATTTCCAATTATGATCTTAAGAATTTATAGCAATTGGCCCTTCCCCAATTTCTCAAGGGGATATGATGGGAATGTAATATAATAATAGTTTGTGGCATAGTTTCATAGTTTACACCCTTTTCTTCTAGATCTATCAAAACCCTCGTGACATAAGGACTTGCCAAGAAAATGAGAACCTTAACATCATCTTGGTTTGCCATTTTCAGATAATTCTTCTTCAATCTCTATGATGAAAAAATTAACAAGTGCATGGAGAATAAATTCAAGATCAAAATAAAAATAAAAAAATTAAAACCAACCATTTATGTCATTCAGGTTTGAAACATTTATATATTGCAAAAATTTATTTAAATGTAATTTCTTTTTGTAACATATATATATATATATATGGAAACATATTTACATAAGACTTGATACTATATTTTTGAGAATATTAAATAGTTTAGGTAGATCATAGACCATTGACTTTTCTAGCTTAAGGAGGATTAGAAGGTGATTTTTGATAACATGAATGCAAAAACCAACCATTGGACTAGCCTCTTTAGTTATCATTGGTAGGTTAGAGTCGGCCTAATTAAACAGGTCCTTCAAGAGCTCTCTATATACATCTCTTATGTCCACCATCACAGAGCAAAAACTAATATCAAAGGAAATAAATGAAACAAAAAGAAATATAATAATCATATATCATAGAAAAATTAAAATTTCAAATCGTAAGTAGTTTAAATGTTATGAACATTGACAGTACTATATGTTTTTAGTTTTGTATTTATTTTAGACTAACAATGAGCATATATATACTCATTAAATACATATATCCTAGTTATTATTTCTCCTTAGATAATAAATGGGCCTCAACCACATTCTTATGTTTATCAAACAATCATGAAAACGCATTAAAACTGGTCAAGTTTAAAGAACTTACACATATACATGAATGACCTTATTTTACAACCATTTTATTTCAAAGTGATATTACTATTCTTTATATTGAGATGAATGAATTAAGAGGCTAAATGGTTTTGTTACCATTCATCTAGGGAATATATCATTTTTTCATACATTGGATATACATGAAGATAAAGATAATATAATTTGAAAAATAATATAAATAATGATTGCATAAAATATATATTTCCATCATTTTAAGTGAAACAAAATATTTTCATAAAATATCACATATTGTCTTTGACATAGTTTTCATGACCTATAGTAAATCATTCAACATCATTATCACTTTGGTTATCCTCAATTTGTTGAAGTTGTGCTTGATATTCTTTAATGGTTGTATGTCCCTTTTTTATTCTTATTATTTATCAATTCCATATTAAATTTGTTGACCAAGTCCAAATGATACTATTCACATCTATGCCACTTGTTCCTTCGTTTACTTCTTTCTATTATTTTGTTTTATGTAAGAAATCCTCATACAAAACATTTTTTGATTTCCCTTTTCCAACTGGTGTTCACCATTAAACCTTTACCGTATATGTCTCACTCCCAGTATCCTTACAAGGGTATACCTTCCCTTCTACTTTACCCATCCATATTGGGAATTTTTTTTTATCTCAGCCCTATTAACAAAAATTATCCTTATACCACATATGTCTTTGGATTGAATTAATCTCTTGGTTGTTTACATTTAGGTCCCACATAAATTTATTCATTGGTAAGGAAATTTTGTCTCAAGTAATCATCTAAGAGAAAATGAGAATCATTATTGGTATTTGATTTCTATCTAGTTCTTGGCCAAAAATCCCCTTATAACATAAGACTATTGATTAAAGGCCTATTTGAAGCATCTAAAACATTTTCCCAATACCTTATCTCTAGTAGCTAGAATTCTTTCCCTCCATCTATAGAAATTTTGCTCCATTGAATAATATAGGTTGTTATTATTTTCTTTAGTTCATCCATATCTTTCAATATCTTAAATGGCACTAGTTGATGTTTCCCTTTAAGCAAGTATAGGTTTCCATCAGGCAATGTATGTTAGACATTGATAGGATTAGACCATGCAAGATCCCTTTTGGTTACTTTGTATTGCATCATTGGTATTCCATTTATGATATGGAGAATTTAAAGAATTGAGGCTTGCTAAGACCCACTATCTTGTGACTCCCATCTAGTAAATGTGGCCCCACAATGGCTTTGAAATCATAGACATCTTCAATCGGGTATGGTGTGAATGAACTTGAATTATCCTGGCATGTTCTATATGCATCCACGATTTGTGGTAGATAATATGTATCTTCTTGCCATAACATAGCAAATAATATCCTAAAGGTTCCATAAATATCTTCATGGGTGTGTCCTACTGGAAGAAATCTTACATAAACTGCATTAAAAACCCTTTTGACAATCAACATTGATACAAAACCAAATAAATAATGATTTTTATTATCACTTGAAGCATTGTCTAGTTGTAAGTAGATGGTTAGTGGAAATTTTTTGAGTGAAAAACATGTTTCAGATACATTTTTTGAAACATATTGCATTGTTGTACCCTTATACACTTGACATTTTTCATATGAACCATTTTTTAATAATACATCATGTAGTGGTTGTTTTAAAGACCCGGTCTTATACAATAGGTTCCCATATACCTAAACCACCGGTTCTTCAAGAATTCAAAGGAAAAATGCTATTGATGTCACTGTGAAGTTTGAACCTCGTTCTGTAAATGGAAGGCTAAAGTGACAAAAACCCCCTATCTTATGTCCAAGAGTAAGCATGATTGTTAAAGAGATAGGGAGGTTCCAAACATTACTAAGTGACTTAGAGTCCTCCACCAACTTTGGTATTTAATTCTTCATCTTGTCCATCTTATCATTCACAATGCTTAAGAAATTTTCAGGGTTTTCCAGATTCAATTGTGTGGGCATAGTAGTCTGCACAACAACTTGTAATGTAATCATTGTGACATCTTTTATACTTCTGCAACTGCTTGGTTATTTCTGGGTCAATTGTGGCTTTTTGTTTGTTTGCAATATCCACACACTCATCACAATTTACAAATAAGTTGTTCTTTGTAATTGAAATATATTGTAAATGATGTGACCATATCTTGTTAAAGTTAGACTGTGACACTGGAGAAAGATTTAGGATGTCAGGGTTTGCATTATAGTTTTTAAGAATTGAAAATTGGCTATAATTTTACGGAGACATCCTTACAGGAACTCTTAATCCGTAATGATTTATGAAGTGATTCAAATGAGGAGCTAAATTTGAATTTTCATAAACTATTTTTCTGATACTAGCAATCATTTCCATAGTATTTGGCCTTGATTTTTGTAAACCAACATTACCATTCACTGCCCTAATGTCTCCATTTAAAAATTCTTTCTTGTGTTTGAAGAAGTTGCTTCTAGGTATTCCAACAACATTAAACTAGGCATTTTGAAATACATAAAGGGTGTCAAACTTCATGGTAAAAATGCCTCTATTCCTTGTTATGTCCTTTATATTTATGGATCCATTTTCTTCCAATGCATTCAACACAAAATATCTTCTTGAACCCTCACTCATATATCTAAACTTATGTTGAGTACTAGTGATTGATTCCCTAGGTATTATGGACCTAAGACATTTACTTTTGCAACAAATCACCTTTCTTACTTTATCCAAGAAATATAATTCATCTTCATATTCATTTGATCTCGCACTTGAACTATTGAAATTTTATGCATTGGGCTTCAAATGTTTGTGATGTCTATATGGCCTTTTGTCAAAGGTTGTGTATATGTGTAATTCATGACATCAATAGGAATTTTACATTCCAATTGAGGAAGTGATTCTTCTAATGCACTCCACATATTTACTTATATCTCCTTTGGAACTTCCTTCATTTTCACATCCATCAGTGAACCAATAAGGTATGCTAGTTGATTTATAGGCCATTGTATGAGAGAACCCTCTAATATGGTGCATGTGGAACAAGAAGGGTTTAATATAATATTATCAAGAATACAAAAATTATTTCCATATAACAATTTAAAATGAACCATATCTCCTTCAAGTACATTTGTAATTGTCCCCTCTCTAACATATTTTTTCTCCTTTGAACAAAGATGGGTTAACTTTTCCTAAAGTCCTCTAAATTTTAAGTTATGATCATAGGAATTTGATGAGGCCAAATATTCTTATGTAGACCTATTTTTGACCTTCAGTGCAGACCCTATATTTTTATTCACCAATTTCTCTATTGGCCATGCTATTATAATTTTTGGTTTCAGTGATGATGAACAAATATTGCAAGAAATTAATATCTTCTCCACCATCTCACAAAATATTAGAGGACCCAGTTTCTCACCTTGAACAATGTGGTCCTCAATTAAAATTTGATATAAAACCCATGGCTATATTGTCTCCATATGCATAAAATTTTTGTTGAAGTATCACATTCTCTGTAATAAATTAGAGCCAATCTTTTTCAGATGTGCCATTAATTTTCTCATTGTATTCAATTTCAACATCATATGAATCAATTACATCCATTGAATTACAATTTAATGTTTCATCTATATCATTGATATTGGGTATTGATGAATCATCATGTGCTAACATTTTCTTCTCATCACATGCAATATAGTACCCTTTATTTTCTGTCTATTAATTTTTTTTCTTCATCAACAAAATAAGGCAACCAATCTTTCCCATCCAATACTTTATATACAGTAATGACAAATAAACCTTCTCCCATTACTATGTAATGTAGATTTTTTCTACTTGGATAAAATCTTCCCTCAACAACTTTCAATCCTTGTGAAAATAAATCAACATGTTGTGCTTCTTCAAATATATGAGGCATTGTGGGAAATCTATAAATTTTAAGAAAGAATAGATTAATATGTATATAAACATAATATATAGATAAAAAAGAGGAAACTATAAAGAAAATAAAAAAAAGTGAGAAAGTAGAAATATTTGTTAGTATAAATTCTAATTCCCATCAGCATCAAATTCCTCATGTATAGCTAATAAAAACAAAATTATTTAGTACACATTCTAAATTATATCTATATGTTTCTTACTTAAACATGTTTTATGGTGCTTACATGTTTTTTAATGCAACATAATTTAAATTCAACAAATACAATAGGGAAATGGGGGGCCTCACATTTTCTATCTTTATTGATTTTCACTTTAAAAGGCCTCCCATTCTACATCCTAAGTGTTTCTTCACTTTCATGTAGAATATAAGAGCTCTCATTTTCCTTCTTAACTATTTTTAATTTGAAGGTAGAATGGGAGGAATCTCATACTTTTGATTATTTCTACATATTTGATGTTTCTTAACTTTGATGTAAATTGGAAGATCTTCCATTTTTCCTTTTTGAATATTTTTTTATTTGAACTTAGAATGGGAGGCCTCCTAATCTAACTATTATTTTTTTCAATGTGAACTAGAATATAAGGTATTTCATTCTCCTTATAGATTCTTATTTACTTTGAGAGAATTATGTCTTTTTATATCTCTTTCGAATGATTGTTTGAACTATCGTTTCACTGTAAGTGGGAATGAGAGGCACCGAATATAATTTTTAAGAATTTATTACTTCTAGGGAGAATGGGAGGCCTCCCATTCTCCATATTGATGATTTTGTTTACTTTGAGTGGTGATAAGAGGCCTTCAAATGAGAGGCCGCAAATATCTCTTTTAAGAATTATTCACTTTTGAGGAGAATGGGAGGCTTCCCATTCTTTGCATTGATTATTTTTATACTTTGAGGGATAACGAGAGGTATTATATTGTTATTCAATTTTGAGGAGAATGGAAGGATTCCCATTCTCCATGTTGATTATTTTTTATACTCTGAGGGATAATGAGAGACCTTACACTATTCTCAATATTTTTTTTAAGAATGGTCACTTTTAGGGAGAATTCAGAGGCATCCCAATCTCCATCTTGATTATTTTGTTTACTTTGAGGGATAATGAGAGGTCCTTCACTCAGAGCCCCCCGCTATCCCTTTTAATAATTTCCAACTTACTAGGAGAATGGGAAGACTCCCATTCTAAATCTTCATTTTTTACTTAGAGGGATTATGTCTCATTCTCCTTATAGATTTTTGTTTACTTTGAGAGAATGATGTCTTTTTATATCTCTTGTGAATGATTGTTTGAACTATTTTTTCACACTACGTTGGAATGATAGGCCCCAAAATATATTTTTAAAGAATTTATTACTTCTAAGGAGAATGGGAGGCCTCCCATTCTCCATCTTGATTATTTTTTTTACTTTGAGGTATGATAAGAGGACTTCAAATGAGAGGCCACCAATATCCCTTTTAAGAAATATTCACTTTTTAGGAGAATGGTATGCTTCCCATTCTCCGTGTTGATTATTTTTATACTTTGAGGGATAATGAGAGACCTTACATTGTTATTTACTTTTGAGGAGAATGGGAGGCTTCCCATTCTCCATGTTGATTATTTTTTATAATTTGAGGGATAATGAGAGAGCTTACATTGTTATCAATATAATTGTAGTTATCTAAATAGCTCCCCTAGTTATTTGTACATATTATTCACATTTTGTCTCTGAAATATTCATGTCAGTTGCATGCACCTTAGTTTCCTCGCACGCCCTTGCACACTTCACCTTTTATCCCTTCCATTTTCCTTTTCCTATTTGTTGCACTCTTCCCTTGCACTCACCTTCTTCCTAGTAGTTATTTATCATTTACGCGTGCCTTACACTTGCTTCAATCAGCTGCATCCATGGCCCTATTGCATGCCCCACACATTAATTTTTAATAATTATGCCTTAACCATATGTTTCCCGCTCTCCATTTTTTCCCATTTCCTCTGTGTGAGTTGCAATTACATTTCCCTTCCTTCTGTCTTTCTCACACGCCTCATTCTTCTATGTGCATACTTTTGTGCCCTCCTCTTCACCATTTTGTGCCATGTCATTCTCTAACATGCTCGAGTGTGTTACACGTAACCAATCAAATTGTGCCAGCTGGATGCTGAATCCTTACAAGAAATCAATGAGTGACACATGGCAGAAATGAAAAAACACTTTACATAGTTGGCCATCCTTTCATTGAATCAACGTGTGCCATGTGTTTTATGTTCCTAAGTGGCTCTTACAAACTTTTGACAGTCATAAATTTTACATCATTTCCTATATCCTTGTGCACCTTATCTCATTTGATAGCTACTAACATAGGCTACAGTGATAGATATTCAAATTCAAATTTTGGCTGATCTAGGAGGTAAGAAATGGGAAAACATATTTTAGGGAATTGATGAGAAGATCTGATTGCTCCAACCACTCGATTTGATCTAATCCACCTTCCTTCTCCTATACATTGAAAAGACTTAGGGAATTCCATTTGACATATTTGCAGGTGGATTTTTAGGCATTGAATGCTTGTTGTCAGTGGTTGTATTTCAAATATAGGTTTTCCCTCTTTCTTCTCTTCTTCTTCCATCGATTAATCTATAAATTTAAGAGTTGGGCTCATTGTTAATGTTAGAAATTTTGGATCCTTATGCTTTTGCTAAGGACTTTATATCTTTGTATTTTGAGTTGCAAACCTCTAGATCTAGTTTATGTATGTGGATATTGGCCTCCTACACTATTGTAACAACTTTTGCATCCTTGGAAGTAATAGAAGAATTGTTTTGTGGTGATTCTCTATCCTAACATGTTATATTTCTTCTTATTGCCTCCCTTTTACATTGTTTGTTTGTTGTGTCACTTTACATCCCTTGCAGCTCCATTTCTAGTTGTGTTTCATGGAACTGATCTGGTAAATGCATTTCAATTTGTGCTACATGTGCCTAGCCTTCTTTCATGCCTTTCCTTTCATTTTCACTTAGAATAGAAAGTGTTCATCCCTCTTTTTCTAGTGCTATCTCCTCCCTACTATTTTAGTTTTCCATCCTATTATCCTTCTATCCCTGATCCCTTGGCATTGTTAGCTTATTTTCCCTTCCAGGATTAGGAGTAGTAGTAATAGAAGAAGGTAGATGAAAAGGCCTTCTTTGGAGATTTGTCTCAAGTGCACAAGGTCTGACAACTTGGAGATGGTTCCATAGTTTTCTCAAATAGCTTAGGTCCTCAGATTTGAGATGCAGGTGCACATTTAAATGACTAACAATTTTTGGCATGCCTGGTGGGACAAGGAGTGAAATCTTAAATTTCATATCGCTAAGTTCTAATGTGTGGACTTAGTATTTCTAGCCTTTGGAGGCTCTTTCAAACACATTTGGAGACTCTAAACTTTTTTAGATCCCCAGTTTTGTAGTCCCGAGTGCCTTTTATGAGAAGAGTGCATACCAGAAAGAGTGATACAACTTAAGGATCCTTTGCGTATCTTCATCTTTCACCAAGATGCACACACAACATATATTCTGGGTGTGAATCCCCATCTCCAGTGTGCCACGTGAAGTCTACTCCTCCTCAAAATAGACAAGCGTTCCCTACTATGGTGCTTCAACCTCCTCCTCCGAGGAACTTTACTAATTTCACTAGTGGAATCCCACTCAATCTCAATGCTGAACATGACATGTCAAAAAAAAAACTTAAGATCATTCCCTATTTCATGGGAGAGAATCAAGTTACCCCTGTTGAACACATTCAAGATGTGGCCAATGTGTGCTTTGTTTATTTGATCATGCATGATGATGTTGCACTCAGATTACTTACAACCTCTTTCAAAGGTAAGACACTCTAGTGGTACCAAGGATTGAAGCCTGCGTCTATTGCTACCTGGGATGAGCTTGGAATGGATCTATGTAATTACTTTGAAGATAAATCAGATCATCTACCACTGGTGGAGTAGATGACTACAACAAATCACATGCCCAACAAGTAGATGACTGATTTCAACATCATATTCCAAAAGACTTGGGACAAAATTCCATAAGTGTTAAGGCCTACAGCCTATCACGATTTCTTGTACTATCTAAGGGATTTGAATAGTGAAATTTCAGTCATGATTCAATATATGAGAGGTAGAGCCTTACATGTTACATACAACATTGCAATAAGGGTAAAAAAAGTCTTATTGAGGTTGTTAAGCTAGTGTCTAGGCCTCTTGCGCACTTATTCCTAGAGATGTCTCTAGCACCCCATCCTTATATTGCCCCTATTCTAATGTAGAGTGTGCAACCAGTTGCATCAACATCTTATTCTCTAATGCAACAGTAAGAAGATGAAGAATTAAAGACCCTAATTAGAAACTTGTCTAATAAGGTCATATCATTGGAGAAGTAGCATGCACAAGCCTATAGAGGTAATTATTATCAGGTGCAAAGCCAAAATAATCAACCTTGGTGAAATCAATATGGAAATCAAAAATATGGGAAGAACCAATAGAATGATATATGGCATGTTAATGCACACTTTCCTTTGCAATTTATTCATCATGCCACACCTCGTCTACCGCCCAACACAAGACAAGAACTTTTTCCAGTCTAGAACAACATGGCTCAAGAGTTGTATTGGTTTTTTCCTTGCAATATGCCTCATATTCAATATCACTATGCCAATGTTGTGCACATGTAGGCCTACATGATCTAGAATACTTCTAATAGTGAGCCATCTATTAGCATAGGCAAGCCTGAGAACCAAGAAAAATTAGAGGCTCTTCATAAAGACAACTTGATATTATTTGGTGTTGATGAGTTTTATGTAATAAATCAAGTTATAGATGATGTAAGCATACTGCATGCCCAAGTTGCAAATAACACAAGATATAAAAGTAAAATTCTTGAATATGGTGTGCGAGTTTCAATCCTAGCAACACAGGTCGATCCTAAAAAATATAATGAAACAACTAAGGCATCCAATAATAAAAATTGTTAAGTTCCTACATGCAAGGATCTACACAAATCTCCTCTTGAATTGGTGTGCATCCCGCCTTTGGTATGCCAAGCCTTTATGCCAGCTAAGGCCCCTGTTTCTATACCTAAACAATCAAGAAAGGATGTTTTTGTTCCTCAAATGCATAGGTCAGTGCATATTCCATTCAGAATTATGAACCAAATGAAGAATAAAAATGTAAATGTCACAATGTTAGATGCCTTGACCATTCCTTCTCCACGTGACATATTACATGAAGCTTTGGATTAACTTCCACATGTTGATCCAGCAATCCAGAAGCCATGCGCTTCTGTCAACATCTTCCTAGAAGAGGAGAAGAAAGTAAGTAAGGTTTTTAAAACCCCACCCTTTCATATTTCCTTAATCATATGTAAACATCTTTTCCATATATATTTCTTCCTTAACCTTCACATGTAGGTTAGGATTAATTTGGTATGGTCTCTTCCAGACCGGGAATGCACCCCCCTTCAAATTAATTCTCATTTCCCCCAAGGAATGGTGAACGCCTTTGACTTCATGATACCCACGCAGGAATAAATCCTCAAACTCATGTAAAAGATCAATGATCTTGGAGACTTCCTTCTCCGACCAATAGTCCCCGATGATAATCTCTTTAGGCTCTTCTTCTGAGCTGATGTTAACCTTCTTTGTCTTTAATGGTTCATGATAGGTGCAGGCCCATTCATCAACACTGTCTAACGCCTCGTACATCCTTACAGAATGGTCAACATCCAAGTTTTTGTCTTCTTCCCCATCAATTATAAAAACTATCTTTCCTTTTTCCTTTTCCAAACATGCGTGCTCAAGTTGGACCTCTTATGGTTCTATATTTTTAAATCGCGCCTCCAAGTTAGGTTCACCTAGCAAGCCTAGTAGCCTATCTTCTACCATGGTACTATCCCCAATGGTAAGAAACTTAACAACCTGTAATGCCTTATCCACCAAGGGTTTTGTACTCTGATACTCGAATATTTGAATGAGATCAACCACTAATTATTTCCAATTACCATTTTGGCGACGCATCTCTGAGTGGATATACCATGCACATGCACAACCTTATAGGGTGGAGTATAACTTGTGAACCCATAATGAAGGTGGTAATGCTTATGTGCTTCCCATCCAGGTTGTCTCACATGCTTGGATATGGAAGGAAGCAATCTCTTTTCCATGGTAGTCCTTTATAGCCGTGGGCGTGTTATTCTTGAAAAACCTTATGGAGGGAAATTATCACCTCATTCCATTCAAAGAGGTTCTTCTGATGTGTAGCCCACCACCATGCCACTGTGCCGAGTAGGACATAACTTAACATCCCTCTTCGTTCATTATGCTTCTTCCACTGAGATTCCATCTCCTACAAAAAGATCTTAGGGAAGGATACTCTTGAATACTTAGGTAACTTCTTTCCTCCTAGGCACTGGACTATACGTGGCTTTGTCACCTTTGTTACCGATCCTCTCTAATGTTGTTTGATTAACTCATAGGTCCCATGCACCTAATTATCGTACGCTATACTGGTGGTGTCACTTAAGGATTGAGCATCTTCAAACCAGATAAATCCCTTTGTGGGATGAATTATCTCTGGATCTCTGATTGAGCTCACAGATATTCTATCTAGGACCTCTTCTCACAAGGGTTTAATATAGGGTTTTGATTTTCCATCAGCCAGGGGTATGATGACCCGTTCCTCCTCATTTTCAAAACTTATGTCTCCCTTTTTGAACTGAAGATCCGCATTGTTCTTATAGCACCATGGGTGCCCAAGTAATGCTGGGAAATTTTCTACCTCAGTGAGCACCAAGAATTTGAAGTCCCCAGTAATAGTAGCCCACTGAATGGTGATAGCTACATCTTTTAAGACACTGATGGGCATTGCCTTCATTTTATTCATCATATATAGCAGATTTGAATATGGTTGTAATGTGGTTCTTCCCATCTGATGCCATACATCCAAGGTGAGAACATTGACCTTCGCGCCTGTGTTAATGAGGATATTACAAAGGATCCATCAATCCATGACTGCATTTAATGTGATCTCCTTATCATAGTCAAAGCTATGATGGGGAAGGTTTGCATGCAAGACCTACCTCTCATGCTCTTCTCCAGCACATGGTACATTCTCTCTCAACTATGCTCCTCACAAGGGAATAATATTCTCTTGCCTTATCATTTTACGTACTTCCTTGACCTCATCCAGGTCATCCTTTGGCACTTCGACCTTCCTTCTTTTCTCCTCCCTCCTGGACCACTCTTTTAGACACTATATTTCTCCTTATAAACTTTGAATGACTTCCATGATTTCTTGATATACCTCCTTTTGATGCGTAGGGTCTGGGTACTTCCTATGTACCACTTATTCCCTTGAAACTAGGTTCTTCTGCCTTGACATTTCCTTTGTGCATGTGGCCTCTGCTCTTGTTGTTACCCTAACAGGTTCCAAGCCTACATCATGTGTCACACATGGAATCAATTGTGTGTTAGCCTTCTTAATCCTTACCATTACAGTGCCCTTGTCTATTTTATGCCCCTGAATCATGTGCTCAAACAACTCAGGGCACTCCTCATACTTGTGCTTCTCCCCACACCATGAGCACTGCAATAAGTCTAGACACTCGCACTTGTGGTCTATAGATCCATAATTAAAACAAGTTCCATGTGGGAACTCACTTCTTCCTCCGTGGTTACCACAACCATAGAATCCTCCATGAAATCCCCTTCCATGCACGCCTCTATCTACGCGCTCCTCATAACGGTGATCATCACCCTTAGAACCACTTGCAAGGATAGTTTGGTGCACACCAAGATTAATAGCATCATGAATCTGGTCAATCATCCTACAATCCTTGGTGTCATGTGATGTGGATGTACAGATATTACAATAACAAGATACATTTTTACGGATTGTGTGTTATAGCAGAGGGAACCTACTTACATCATGGTCCTGATGACAAATTTCACAATCCACTGCTATAGTGCATACTGACTTCCTAGGGAAGCTATCCTTGACATGCCCCTCTACTTTACAATCTGTGTAACATATACCACTACGAGTCTCATGGGCTGCATTCACATACAAATTCTCTAGCTGCTTAGCCATAGAAGCAATTTGAGGTTCCAGAAACGGGCTAACACTAGTGTCAACAATCCTAATAACTATTATCCAAATTTCACCCCCTAGAGTTAATTTGATAACATGCATCAAAGTTTCTAGTTCCAAGCAAGTAGATTGATTCAGGAGAAAATCATAAAATTGGCTAAGTCCTGCTCAAGACCGCCTTTGGGACAGTTGGAACAATTATATGCGAAAGGCGCGGATCGGCCAAAAATCCTCCAAGTGGCCTAAACAGAAAAGGGATAGTTGGAACAATTATACGCGAAAGGCGCGGATCGGCCGAAAAGCCTCCAGGTGGCCCAAACAGAAAAGGGACATCCGGGACAAATGGACGTGGAATGCCCGAATCAGCCGAAAGAAATAAAAATTTTCCAAGTCCTTTACTGGGAGCAAGCGGGATAAGAGTGCGTGGAGGACGCGAACCGGCCAAATCGGGTGAACCGGAAGAATTTGTCTCGCGAAGCACTGGGACATTTGGGACAAATGGACGTGAAGGACGTGAACCGGCTGGATCGACTGAAACAGGAAACTTTAACACAAGGACATGTGGGAAAAAGGGATGCGCGGGACGCGGATAGCAAAAGGAGCCGAAAGCCAATCAGATCACGCCACGTGTCACCGACAGAAAAGGGACATGGAAGCCCATTCCAGGCGGATCGAAGGATTCTGTCCCATGAAGCACTGGGACATCCGGGACAAAAGGACGCGGTGGATGTGAAAATCTGGTAGGCCCGTAGACAAATCACAGCATGACACGTGTCACCAAGGAAAAAGGTCCAAAAAGTCAAAGCGGTGAGTTTTCGAGCATTGATCTGAACCAATGAAATAGTGCCACGTGTCCAAGTTTAAGGGGGCCCACAAGAAAAGCCGCGGAAAGGTGGAGAGAGAGAATTAACCAGTGAATCAGGGCTTGCCACGTGTCATCCAGATGGTAGAGCGTGGGAAAAGATTTTAAAACTTGTTCTTGCCTATTTTGTGCCCTAAAATCTTTAGACCTTCGTATCTTTCGATCCAGAGCTCGGATTTGCACATTCTTTATATCAACGGAAAGCTGTTGAAATTCTCTACATGATTTTGGGATCAATCTCTCATTTTGGTGTAGTTTGGAGTGAAAAATTTAAGAAAACATCTCTGACGCGTGGTGATAAATAGAAGTAATGCTTCAATAGCCAACTTTAATGCAGCAGACAGCTCGCCGCTCCTGTTAGACAGCCTGTCGTTTTGCTAGGATCTGTCGCTTCTGTCATAATGAGATGATTTTAAATGCTACCAAGAAGTGGTTGGGGCAGATTCTAGATTTCCTCTCTCTCCCCTCTCATTTCTTGATATATATTGTAAAGAGGAGCTTTTTAAGGTGTGGAACATTCTTGTTTTGCATCTCTCCCTTTTTCCCTCGCTTATAAGAGAAATTGTGGAGCTTTCAAACCTCCCATATGGGTTGTAATGCCAGTCTTTTTGCCTCTTGGCCACTTCAATGTACTGTATCGACTCTTGAGCAATAATATATGTGTTGTGATTGACTCTCGACCCTCTCATGTATTCATTGTTGTCATTTTGATCTCTTATTACAGTTTGGTTACCTCTGCATGGTGTTTGTATTGCATCTATGTGGTCTGTGTTAAATTTGCAAAACGAGTGTCTAACATTCTCCTTCTCTGGTGTATCACCATTTTAGTGTAGGCTCTTGCTGTTTTTCCCTTTTCTCTCTCTCTCTGTCCCCTTAGCATGGTTAGATTAGGATTAGATTATCTTTCCTGCACTGGAATAGCTCATGGCAGGTAGTTTAGGAGCAGGAACCAGCCTTATCTGGAGATTCCTCTCTCATTTTACAAGTCCCACACTTGTAGAGAGGTTTCAATGTTGTGCAATCACATTGGATGCTAGAGTGATCAACCTAGAAGCTTGATCTGCATCCGGGGGTGCTGTGAGTATGCAACAACAGTTTTGGCACGCCCGGTGGGACCTAGAGGTCTCATTTTTATTGCGGCAAAGTTGATATGCATCTGTTGCATTTTTCTTGCTTATAAGAGCTATTATTTGCATATCTGGTGACTCCACTGGGGAAGAATCAACTAGTTTCAGCAGTGCAGGCCTGAAAACTCATGAGAAGAATCACCACAAGGTCAAGAGTTGGAGAAGAAGAAGCGCTGTTTGAATACCTGCAGTTATCTCCAAGAAGAAGGCAAAGAGGAAGAAGGATTCAAAGGTTTTCATCTCCACCAAACAGAACTCTCTCAACTCCTCCACCTGACAGGCCTTTCATTCAGTATAGAAGGGTTTTAAGACCGATTAGAATGGCTCAAAACAATCCCTACGTCAACTTCACAGGCAGCAGCCCACTTGCTCTCAATGCACAGCATCCAGTTCCTATTGCAGCCTTGAAGAACATTCCCTACTTCACTGGAGAAAATCAGACTACTCCAGGTGATCATGTTAAAGATATTGCTAACCTTTGCGCAATCCATGAAATCGATGAAATGCAAGTGGCTGTCAAGTTACTGGCATCTTCCTTCAAGGGTAAAGCATTACAATGGTTTAGGAGCCTCGGAGCTGGTTCTATCACAAACTGGAATCAGCTGTGTATTGCACTTCACGAGCAATTTGGAGAGAAGGGAGACAACTTATCTCTTTTGGAGCAGCTGACAACTATCAAGAGAGCCCCCAACGAGCAGCTGTCTGACTTTAACTTCAGATTTCAAATGTCTTGGGATAGGATTCCAGTGGCAGTCAGGCCAACAGCAGAAGGTGCTTTTCTATATTACCTTAAAGCTTTGAATTCTGATATTTCTATGTTAATTCAGTCCATGGGAGGCACAACAATCCCTATGGCTTATAGCATTTCCATTAGAGCCAAAAACTATCTTATTCAAGCTGGTAAACTGGCTCCTAGGCCTCCCATGCCTTTGTATCCAAACTTAGAAAATCCAAGCGCTAGTCAAGCACCCACTTTGGCTCATGTTCCCACTCCTAGAAATCAGAGTTCAAGTGAAGCTTCCACTTCATCTCCAAGTTCTTCGAATGAACTCCAAGAGGTCATGAAACAGTTGCAAAATTTAGGAAATGAGCTGGTTACTATTAAGAGGCAACAAGCCCAAGGTTTCAGACCTTCCTATCAACCTCAAGCTCAGCCTAATAGGCAGCCATACCAACCACAAAGACCACCTAATCCAGCTGTAAATATGAATCAAACAAGGCCTCCTGCCAATAGACCATTCCAGCCCTATAATCCAAATGTTATATCTGCCTCTAAGGCATTAGTGCCAACATAGAACAACATTGCTCAGGAATATGACTGGTGCTTTCCATGCAACGAGCCTCATAACCAATCCATGTGTTTCAATGGTGCTCTTAATCAAGCACTGATCGTGACAACTACTGGTGTGGAGGGTGAGGGCAGTCAAGGAAACAGTCAATAACAAGAAACATTCCAACAGCAATCAGCCCCAAATGACACCACGTTGGTGAACTGGCAAGCAGAAGATTTCTGTGGCATGAATCAAGCAGTTTCTCAAGATGTCGTAGCCAATACAAGGTCAAAGAGGAGAAATTTGGGTGAAGAACAGTCGTTAGCCCCAGCCAATCCACCACTTTCCACGGCTCCAAAAATGATTGGCAAGCAGATTCCAGTTTCAAATACACAAGGGCAGCCAAGAACAGCCCCTAGGCCAACTCAAATGCCAGCTGTTGCTGTTCATGTACAAGGAGTAAGTGTACAAACCAAAGGACAAAAAAAGGATACTTCATCCCCGTTCAGTATCATTGAACAGATGAAGAAGACTAACATCAATATTCAATGTGGGAATCCCTATCCATCCCAGGACAAAGAGACCTGCTGCAAGCTGCCATGAAGGATTGGACAACTTCAAATCAGTAGGTTCAGATGTAAGACAAAGTGCTTACAAATGCTACCCAGCCTGAAGGAAGCCATGGAGGGCAACAAGGTAAGATGTTGAAGCCCCCTCCTTTCTATGTTTCATTAATCATTAGGGATAAACTAGTACACAATTGCATGATTGATTCCGGGGCAAGTAGCTCAGTGATGCCCAAGTAAATAGTTGATCAGCTGGGTCTCCAATATGAAGTAATATCTAAAGGGGTAGTGCAATTGGATGGGACAGAAATAGCAACAATTGGAGTGATTAAAAACTTGAGTCTTACCTTGCATGCATGTCCAAATGTTGTTGTCATACAAGATATATCAATCATAGACCTTCCACCACTCTTTGCCCTTTTCTTGTCAAGGGACTTCACAGCTAAGATCGGGGGGTATTTGTCTACTGATTGGTCTCACATGCTGTTTAGAACAAGGTATGGAACTAAGGCTACAATTAGGTCTGAACCTATTGCAAACTTCCATATTGAGCCTTACACTCCTAGTCAGATTAATGCCAATTGCTCAGCATTTGATCAAGAAGATCACCTTAGTACTGATGAGGCTGACACCAAGGTTGGAAGTATCCCGGACCTAACTCTCGATGAATGGGCAAACAAGATACATGATTTTGATCCCTATCAAGAAGTAGAAGAATCTGAGCTAGGATTCTATTGTATACACGAAGAAAATCAACCTGTTCCTAGCATCACCAAGCCAAGCCATAATGATGACAATGAGGTATGGCGGCTGTTTTTTGGCAGATCAAGGAGTAGGCAAGGTGCAGGAGGTGGAGCCATGCTTGTTTCACCTCAAGGCATCAAATATTATTCAACTTTTCGTTTCCAGTTTTCTTGTTCAAACAACATAGCTGAATATGAGGCCTTGATTCATGGACTTCATTGGGCTAGGAAAAAAGGGATAAATAACTTACAGGTGTTCGGGGATAGCGAGCTAATCGTCAACCAAGTTAGAGGACAACATGCTACGAAGAACGAATTGCTGAGGAGCTACAAGAATAGGGTATGGGACCTCATTGAATATTTCGAAGCTTTCAACATTATGTCCATATCCAGGAAGAAAAATGAAGCCGCAGATAGGCTCGCAGCAGTTGGAGCAACGTTTGATGTGGTTGACAACATCAAAAGGGAAAAAACACAGCCACATATCCATGTGATTGTGAGGCCAGCAGTTCCAGATAATAACACAAGTTGGCAGGTGTTTGAGAACGATCAACAAATCATCAATTTTCTACAGGAAGAAGCTGAATTCTCAGCTAGAAATCAAGACGGATTAGAGTAGCAGTATGGGGATCAAGTAGTGCAGCTGCCGAAAAACAAGCTTCCTAAGGGTTTAGTAACATTGGAGTCTATCTTCAACCCTAACGACCAGTTCCGTAAGGAAAAGGCTAACATACAGGTCAAGAGAGAAGATTCAGAGCCAATTCTAGTTGGGGAAGGCAAAATACTTCAAATTGGTAAAGTGGCCACTGAGCAAGAGAAATCAGATTTCATACAGCTTTGCCAAGAATTTCCAGATGTCTTCGCTTGGAGCTATGAAGACTTGAGAGGATTCAATCCGAAGTTGGCACAACATACCATAGAATTGGATCCAGATGCTAAGCCCATCAGGCAGAAGCAAATACCTGTCAACCCTCACATTGAGCCTCTAATGAAGAAAGAGCTTAACAAGCTAATAGATGCAAGCATTATATTCCCGATTAAGCACTCAAGTTGGGTTGCAAAATTGGTTCCAGTCAGGAAGAAGAGCAGAGAAATCAGGTTGTGTGTAGATTTCTAAGACCTCAATAGGGCATCTCTCAAAGACTATTACCCACTTCCTTCAATGGAACAAATATTGCAAGTAGTATCCGATTAAGAGAGATTCTCTCTCCTAGATGGCTACTCAGCGTATAATCAGGTGATGGTGAAAGAAGGTGACCAATTCAAGACGGCTTTCACCACCAAATGGGGGACCTATGCCTATAAGAAGATGCCATTTGGACTATCAAATGTTGGAGCCACCTTCCAAAGGGCAATGGATATGGCATTTAAGGGGTTGATCAACAAAATAGTTCTGATATATCTTGACAACATCATTGTATTCTCAAAAAATGCAGCAGATCACCTCTGTCATTTAAGGCAAGTATTTCAGAGATGTAGAAGATTTGGGGTATCATTGAATCCCAAAAAGTGCATATTCTTGGCTCACGAGGGAAAATTTCTAGGCCATATTGTTTCAAAGGAAGGGTTGACGATTGACCCAGAACGGGTTGAAGCAATTCAAGCATTGCCATTGCCAAGTCACAAGAAGGCTCTTCAAAGCTTCTTGGGAAGGATCAATTTTGTCCGCAGGTTTGTTCCAAACTTTGCAGGTCTCGTAAAGCCAATAACGCTGATGTTAAAGAAGAGCATGGCATTTAAGTGGACATCTGAAGGCAAGGCAAGTTTTGAGGCAATAAAAGAGGCTATATCTCAAGCCCCAACTCTCGTCAATCCAGACTTCTCCAAGGACTTCATGCTATATGCCTTCGGTGGTGGAGACACAATTTCTACAATCCTGGCACAACAAAACAAAGAAGGATTAGAACAACCAGTTGCTTTCTTCAGTCAAGGCTTGGAGGAATACGAAACTAGATACTCTTTCATTGAAAAGCATGTACTTGCAGTGATCAGGAGTTTAAATAAATTCAAGTGCCTAGTCTCAAACAACAAGATCCAATTATTGGTCTCTCATGCGGGAGTCAAGGACTTCCTTCTAAATAAGGATCTGAATGAGAAGCGTGCAGGGTGGATAACTCGTGTCATGGAATATGACATCGAGATCAAGGTCACCAAACTAGTACATGGAAAGGGACTATGTGAACAGCTAGCCTTAAGTCAACAGGTTGAAGCAGGTGATGAAAAAGAGACTGTCTTATTACTACAGGATGGCCAAGAACATGAAAACGATGATGTGCCTACCCCTTGTTGGACTCAGAATATGATACACTTCCTACAGACAGGACTATGCCCTCCGGAAATGAGCAAAGCAAAGAGGAGATACTTCAAATTACAAGCCATTCCATATGTGCTTGTTGATGGTGTTTTGTTTAAGAAAGACATCAATGGGGTTCTATTGAGGTGCATTGGGACTGGTCAAATTGAGAGGGTGTTATGATATTTTCACGATGGAGATTCTGGAGGACATTTTTCCCCACGAGTAATAGCTCTCAAGATAATAAAGGCAGGGTATTATTGGCCCATGGTGTTCAATTACTGCTATACATGGATAAGAAAGTGTAAGAAATGTGCACTCTTCACAGGCAAAGAAAGACTAGCAGCTCTTCCACTGCACCCAATCTTGGTTGACCAACCATTTCTGCAATGGGGATTGGACTTCATCGGGGTCATCAACCCAAACTCAAGCCAAGGCCACAAGTGGATTCTCACGGCAACAGACTACTTCACCAAGTGGACTGAAGCAGTAGCGCTCAAGGAGGCAAACAAGTCTAATATACTAGAATTTTATGAAGGAATAGTGACCAGGTTCAGTGTGCCGGCCACTATCATATCAGAAAATGCATTGGCATTCGTAGGTTCCAAGATTACAGAATGGGCTGTCAAGAATGGAATCTACTTGAGCACCTCTTCCAATTATTACCCAAAGGGTAATGGACAGGCAGAGTCCACGAACAAAAATTTGCTGAGAATCATTAGGAGAACTCTTGATGAGAATCAGAGGTCTTGGCATACCAAGCTGAAATCAGCCTTATGGGCTGATAGGATCACTCCCAAAAGATCCACAGGTAACTCTCCATTCAAGCTTGTCTATGGAAGAGAGGCAATCTTGCCCATGTCATTAGAACTGCCTACATTAGAGTTCATGAAGCAGTTGGAGTTGGCTGAGTTCGAACCAATGGAGGCCAGGTATGCAGAGTTGATGGAATTGGAAGAAATTAGAGAACGTGCAGTTCAAACAATTGAGAAAGACCAGGCCTTAGTGAAAAGATGGTTTGATAAGAAAGCAAGAGCAAGGACCTTTCAAGAAGGGGACCTAGTTCTGAAATGGGATGCAAATTGGGCAAAACCAGGAAGACATTCCAAGTTTGATGCCATTTGGAGTGGCCCATACATGGTCATGAAGTGCAAGAGCAGCAATGCCTTCCAATTGGCCTCATTGGACGGTGAAGAATTGCAGATTCCAGTAAATGGAATCTATCTCAAACATTGCTACTGAAAATAAAAGGTTCACCCTTGTAAATATTAGCCTAGATTTCAATTCCTCTAAGTGCGTATGCACATTGTCTTGTTGTAGTTAGGTTTCAATTTCCCTAAGTGCTTTGGCGCAGGTTTTTGTCGCTCCTAGATTGAGTTTTTTACAGTTCAGCGTGCTCTTGTAGAGGGAGTTGCAACATCAGGCTCATTTCAGGTTATTGCTTATGACTCCATGCCCAACGGATCGCTAAAAAGGCCACTGATCTTCTACCTAGCAGGCAGGTGACCCCGAAAAGTTTCCAAATTGTTATCCAAATTTCACCCCCCAGAGTTAATTTGATAACATGCATCAGAGTTTTTTAGTTCCAAGCAAGTAGATTGATTTAGGGGAAAATCGTAAAATTGGCTAAGTCCTGCTCAAGGCCACCTTTGGGACAGTTGGAACAATTATACGCGAAAGGCGCGGATCGGCCGAAACGCCTCCAGGCGGCCCAAACAGAAAAGGGACAGTTGGAACAATTATACGCAAAAGGTGCAGATTGACCGAAAAGCCTCCAGGTGGCCCAAACAGAAAAGGGACATCCAAGACAAATGGACGCGGAATGCCTGAATTGGCCGAAAGAAAGAAAATTTGTCCAAGTCCTTTACCGGGAGCAAGCGGGACAAGAGTGCACGGAGGACGCGAACCGGCCGAATCGGGCGAACTGAAAGAATTTGTCCCGCGAAGCACTGGGACATCTGGGACATTTGGGACAAATGGACGCGAAGGACACGAACCAGGCCAGTTCGGCCAAAACAAGAAACTTCAGCACAAGGACAAGTGGGACAAAGGGACGTGCGGGACACGGATAGCCGAAGGGGCCGAAAGCCAATCAGATCACGCCACGTGTCACCAACATAAAAGGGACGATGGAGGCCCATTTCGGGCGGATTGGAGGATTCTGTCCCGCGAAGCACTGGGACATTCGGGACAAAAAGACGCGATGGACGCGAAAAATCCGGCAGGCCTGTGGACAAATCACAGCATGACACGTGTCGCCAAGGAAAAAGGTCCAAAAAGTCAAAGGGGCGAGTTTTCGAGCACTAATCCGAACCAATGAAATAGTGCCACGTGTCCAAGTTTGAAGGGGCCCACAAGAAAAGCCCACGAGAAAGGTGGAGAGAGAAAATTGACCCAGTGAACCAGAGCCTGCCACGTGTCGTCCAGATGGCAGAGCGCGGGAAAAGAGATTTAAAAAATCTGTTCTTGCACTTGTTTTGTGCCCTAAAATCTTCAGACCTTCGTATCTTTCGATCCAGAGCTCGGATTTGCACGTTCTTTATATCAACGGAAAGCTGTTGAAATTCTCTACATGATTCTGGGACCAATCTTGCATTTTGGTGTAGTTTAGAGGGAGAAAATTAAGAAAACTTCTCTGACGTGTGGTGATAAACAGAAGTAATGCTTCAACAGCCAACTTTAATGCAACAGACAGCTCGCCGCTCCTGTTAGACAGCCCGCCGTTTTGCTAGGATCTATTGCTTCTGTCATAATGAGATGATTTTAAATGCTACCAAGAAGTGGTTGGGGTAGATTCTGGATTTCCTCTCTCTCCCCTCTCATTTCTTGATATATATTGTAAAGAGGAGATTTTTAAGGTGTGGGACATTCTTGTTTTGCATCTCTCCCTTTTTCCCTCGCTTGCAAGAGAAATTGTGGAGCTTTCAAACCTCCCATATGGGTTGTAATGCCAGTCTTTTTGCCTCTTGGCCACTTCAATGTACTGTATCGACTCTTGAGCAATAATATATATGTTGTGATTGACTCTCGACCCTCTCATGTATTCATTGCTATCATTTTGATCTCTTGTTTCAGTTTGGTTCCCTGTGCATGGTGTTTGTATTGCATCTATGTGGTCTGTGTTAAATTTGCAAAACGAGTGTCTAACATTCTCCTTCTCTGGTGTATCACTGTTTTAGTGTAGGATCTTACTGTTTTTCCCTTTTCTCTCTCTCTCTCTGTCCCCTTGGCATGGTTAGATTAGGATTAGATTAGCTTGCTTGCACTGGAATAGCTCGTGGCAGGTAGTTTAGGAGCAGGAACCAGCCTTCTCTGGAGATTCCTCTCTCATTTTACAAGTCCCACACTTGTAGAGAGGTTTCAATGTTGTGCAATCACACTGGATGCTAGAGTGATCAACCTAGAAGCCTGATCTGCATCCAGGGGTGCTGTGAGTCTGCAACAACAATAACTTCAATGCATACAACAACTTCCAACACCTTGTGTGGGTCTATGAAATTATTATGAGATAATGACCTTCTAAACAATGTTATCAACCCTCCAACAAACCATTAAACATGTTTTGAAGGGTGAATGCCATAGGAAATCTTTGACAGGAGAGTTTTGAACTGTGCATCATACTCCTGCACACTCTCTACCATTCCCTGTTGGATCTCCTTGAGAGCACTAATGCTCTGCTCAAACTCTGGGATGTGTAATTCTGCCAAGAAGGAATTTTTCAATGCGGTGTAATCTACCACCGTCTGATGGGGGTCATACTTCTGATACCAACTATGTGTGCCCTTGCAACATCATTGCAAACTAACTAGCCTTCTGCTCCGGGGTTGTGATCCCCTTTGTGTGTCATAGAAGCTCACACTTATGAACATGCTCTACAGCATCTTCAATACCTCTGTAATCTAGAAAATGTAAAGACATCTCAAAGAAGACTTGAGGAGGTGGTTGGGGCCCTTTTCCTCCTGATCTAGTTCCTTGACTTCCTCCGGTGTTTCCTCCTCTGCCAGATCCACTAGATCGACAAAGTCATGTGCCCCCAGTCCCACTAGTTCCACCTCTAGATCCTCTTGCAGCAAGTAATGGGCTTGAAGCAATCAAGCCTAGGGGACCCCCAATATCCCATTGAACTGCACGCCAATCGTCTGTGAAACTGTGCCACTGCCAAATGTGTGTCCCATGCCACTTCCCAACATGTTACCCAAACCTTTTATATTTGCTCCTTGTCCAATAATTCCTCCTAATACTAGAATAGTATGTGCATCCATAAAAGTAGGAAATGAAAAATTGTATCTCCTCGGCTTAGATCTGTCACTTCCATCGATACCAACTAGGTTAACAATACTTCTCCCTTGATCTAGAAAACCAAGAACCAGGGTTTGATCACTAGGTGGGTTCATATGCGTGCCAACGAACCTTCTCTCTCTGCACAACAAACTCTCATCAGAAGCCAAATGGGTCTCTCTTAAGGGATTGCCAAGATGGGGTAACACAGACTGCTCAAGTTCCACGTCCTTTGTGTAAACCTCAAATCTTTCCCATAACATTTTCCTCCATACATCCATCACACTTACAACCTCACATTGTCTAGAGATCTCCCTTTCATGCACTTCACTATACTTAAGTCATCTCTCCTCCATTTCTTTCTCAGTCACAATATCTTCCATCTTCCTCCACCATATCTTCCTTTCCCAACACTTAGAATGGTTTAGCCAGCCATCAGAAATGCCTCTAAACTCAAGGTAACAATCAAGATATTCATTTCTAGAGGAATAACATGTAGAAATGATCCTCTTGGATCCCACAGAAACTTGAACTCAGTGACTTCTAGACAAGAATATGTAAAAATAGCGTACTCTAAGGTGTAGCTATATAGTACTCCTTTCCACCAATGATCCACAACGTAAGTCCATGTCAGATATGCATCTTGCAACCTTTGGTACTCTTATTGGGTCCACATGCATGATCTATAATACCAGATTTATCTGGATGCATATGCTGAGAGCCATTCATACAAATCTACTAGGAAGCAACCGAAAAAAGTTTCATACAACTCATGGTAGATGTTCTCTTCTACCCATCTACATACATCAAACTCAAGTCCAATGCTGAATCTATGATAAAATTTGTCCTCTGTGCTCTTAAAAAATGTTTCAACACCTTCCAAGGTTAAATGCTCTGTCATCACTCATTGAACATATCATGATGTATGCCAGTTCCCACTACAACTTCGAAAAGAGGTCCCAGAAATGGAACAAAGATGTAGTCATTTTTACACCCACCAAAGAACAAGGGAATCCCATGCGCGCTGGCCTATCACCCAGTGGGTGCTGGGTGCTTACCCAAGGCATGTGCAGGCACCAAGTCTCTCCTTTATGTGATTTTAGTGGGAAACATCATCTATGATAGGAACTTAAAGATATTGAGTGGAAACGAGACATGTAATCATCGGGTAAGTGCAGGAAGTTGATGGACAAATATAGCGTCATCCGTGGACATCATATTGTAAATAACAACATAATATCAACTTGTAGGGATTATTAGCAATACATACACTCAAAATTAGACAAAATTATATTAATATGAATCATAGCATCCGGAATCTAGTTTCTAAAATACTATTTTTTGTAAAAAAATGGACAAGATTAGCTATATTAAACACTCAAAATTCAATGACTTGGTATTTTTTTTTAAAAACGCCGATAAGATTATAGTCCGTTTGCCCACAATTTGGATGACCAAAAATTGAGATATATTTTTTTCCTTTAGTGAGAAGTTATATTCTACTATCTATCTTGGGATGGATTTTATTTTGTATTTTTTTGAGTAATATTTTATTTTTTATGATTTTTTCTGTGAAAGTGGTATGAAAACATAAAGAAAACAGAGCACTTTCCGTTTGCCCGCCATAACTTCATCAAAAAATATTGAAATCAAATAATTTTTTTTTTTGAACATGTATATAATTTCACCATGGTTGGGATGGTATAAGTTTTATCACATTCTGATAAGTGAAACAAATTTTGTAGTCTTAGACGTAGACATAAACATTCACAGGAAAAAGTGTCTTAAAGACCTACTATTAGTAAAAAATTATAAAATGATATTTATCCTCTTCTATTCACTTTAAAATCAGTATTTCTACAAAGATAATAGTCTCCCCTACGCAATGGTACCATTTTTATGACATAGTTTTTACTTTTTGGCATGGTTCAAGTCCGCGGAAGACTAAATTTGATGTTTTTCTGTTTTTAATGTAAAATTCAGGATTTGATGTCCACTTAATTGTCCCCCAACTTGGTGCACTTACCCCATCATAGAGCTCAGAATGGCTTCTAAACCAATGCAGTCATTCCAAACAAAAATATACTTAACATATTATAGGACTGAACCAAAACAAATAGGAAAATGCATGAGGATTCCTACTCATTCCATAAACATACATGAAATATAACTATGAAGATATATGTATGGACCAGAATAATTAATGATCATATTCAAATAAGTTGGTAACCTCATTACATCCATTAGATTCATTACAAAACATCACAGTATGGCAGACTGAAGTCATGCATCATAGTTGGATTTACATACCTTAGCTCTCAAAAAGAAAATTTACAATCCCAAGCCCCTTGATGCATCCTTCTCCTATATTTTATCTACCCAACCCAATACAAATCCTTGTAGAGTTTCTATAGATCTCCACTCTCTATTGATCTACTACTCTTTTCTTTTGTGGGTGCTTGTATTTATAGGCCTCTTGAACTATCAACCCACCTTTTTGTGGCTTCAGATCTAACACCAAGTGTCCCAATGTGGTCCTCCATGGGAGCATGCTCCTCTAGGCCCAAGCTCTCCACTCCTTTCCATGATGGTCATCTATAAGCTTCCAACAAAGGGTATATTACTTCCTAGGAAAACTTGTTGTCATACTAGCACCTTATCTATTCATCATACATAGGCAGGTCATGCTTTTCTTGTGTCCTACCCAATACACCAAATACGGCTAAGTCCTGAGACCTTGTTCTTCTAGCACGTATCACGGGTCCTTCTAAAACCCTCCTAGAACCTTTCCTTGCGCGCCCATCCCTCAACTTAGTCCTTGCGTGCCCATGCACCTTTTTGTACTTAGTCAATGTTTTAGAGGCCCAACATGAGTCCTTTTCTTATTATTGAAAAATAACTCTTACAATGTAAAATTAAAATGTCACTTAAGTGAATAAGAAGATAAATCCAAAAAATTACATTAAAAAATCATTAGAACGTAGAGAGAGGGAAAAAAAAAGAGAAGAAGAGAGTGATCAATTAGAGGATGAAGATGCTTTTCATGATGAAGAGCTTTCTCCTGGTAAAATATATGGAAATTCCTTAGGGATGAACTCTTCACCTTTAACCACTTTTTTGAATCGAGCTACTATGAGTACCACCTTTTCTTCTTGTGGATTAAAAACATGATCCAAAGCACTTATCCAAATCTTGCAAATACAACCAATGGTCTTGCACTGTGTGAACCAAACTTGATGATATCTTGATTTATTACATATAGAGCCTCTAATATTCATGAGGGATTCCAGTGTATCCTCATTGAAGGAGAAAGGATCTCCATCTTCTTTCCAAAGAAATTCTTGAAAGGGGGTTAGGATTACCTCCAAGGATGAATGTTCACTGAGTGGAGGTGATCCAATATTTTTCATACTTTTTCTACCATCTTCCAAGATTTCCAATGCATGCTCCTCACAATATTGAAGTTCCAAAATAACTTCATTTATCATATCAAAAATAGAACTAATCATTTATGACCACATGGGAGATGAATTATCACAGATGGATGTGAATACAATTTTTCTCACTAAGGAATGAGAATCAAGAAAACTCATCTCATATACAAATGGGAAAACACTATCCCAATGAGATTCTTTCTTAATCTCATACCTTTTCATTTTACCTTAGAAATAATGGTGAGGAAAAAATTGAATAGAGCTAGAATCTAATGCAATAATACCTTCCCTTTTTCAAGGATATTATCCACCCATTTATCATTAGATATCCCCTACATAGTGTACCCTCAAGCTCTCTTGATCACTTGAGGATCAAAGCTATTGATAGGAGAGATATTTTTAACTAGAGGAAGAGATGTTACATTAGGCTCTAGGAATGACTGCACATAAGAAATCAAGGTTCTCACATGCTCCTCAATTTTTTCTAGGGTATGATTATTCTCTTTATTTCTTGTGAGAAAAAAATCTACGAGATCTTTGAAAAAATGCACATCTCCTTCATGTGTGGCTTTCCCCAAGGAGATCCTAGTCATCTCATAATCATCCTATTTTATTTCTCCCATAGGTTTAATAAGTTTTTGGGCATACAATGTCTGCATACTAGGATCCAAAATCCTAAGTGAAGAAATGAGAAGTTTTCTATGCTTTTTGGGTATGTTTGGTTCTGATGTACTTTGAGACGACCTCAAATTTAGGTTTCATGGCATACTACACCACTCTTGATTCTCCTCTGAGTAACTCATGAACCCATGGGAAAGTATCAACTGGTGTAGACAAAAAAATCATGAATAGAGGAAATCTCATATGCTTGATAAGGAACTAGAGCCTATCCAAGATGAGATGACTCAATTACCTCTTAGGAAACACTTGGATTACAGGGATGATCAGCAGACTGAGATTGGTCAATTTATCCTAGCTCAAGTGGATGAATAGGGTTTTCTTCAACCTTTTACTTTTTGTGAAGCCCCCTAGGGGTAGAAACTTCAATGCACTCAACCTCTACAAGATTCCTCTTCTAATATTATTCCAAATGAGCCAATTCAGTGCCCCAATTAGGTGCCTTGAGTGAAGAAGTGAGGGACACTTGCTTGGATGGAGTTAGTAAAGTACTATATTTAATGAAAGAATCCAACTTACATTGGAACCAATATTTTGACCTCTAAATCACTTCTATGGTTCTTTATGTGATGTCACAATATTCTTGGATATTCCATTGGGTGGGAGGAAGATTTTATGATTGTGTTTCTTAATACTCATGGTAAAATATGTCATATCCATCGTCATTCATTCCTTCTACAAACCACTCAAATTTGAAGTCCCTTATTTGATACACAATCATTCTCATGTATTATTACTTCTAAACCTCAAAATCATCCGTGAAGTTTACCCAATAATCATCAATATGTGGAATGTGATGAAAACTTAGCAGGAGAAAAGTCTTAGGACTATTGATAATATCAAAATCTAGCTGAGATATATAGGAATACAAATTAAGAGTTAAGAAGGAGGTTTGAATGTTTTTTGCATCCATAATACTTTTATATGATTAAATTTCCAAGGAGATAAGGAAAGATACACCTTTCTTCTTTGTACGGGTGCACCTAGTGTGAACATGGGACAAATTCTTGATAAATCAATCATAATTATCATGTCACTTGGATACCTTGGTAGTTTGCGAGGTGCAAGGTCAAACCCTTTGACTTTGATATAAGCTAATGTTGGAAACTAAATGAAATTAATTCCATATTTCTTGATCAACCCATTGAATTTAGGGTAAATTATTCATTCAAGGTTTCCTTTGAGTAACCTTATGACATGCATGGTGAATGCATCATTCACCCTAGAGAAGTGAGGGTTACTCTCTGGATATGTGGGTTGTGGGTATTTTTAATAGGATGGAAACATGTTTGGCACATTAGTTAGATCGGAGATAACTGAAAAGGGCATTTTATATGTGAGGGAATACACTAGATAAGAATTCATGGTAAACTTATCAGATGTAAGAAGCTACACTAGTTTCCAATAAATGGTATTACTTATTATCTACCCCCAGTCAATCATTTGATTTCCTTTTGTTACCACCAAAATGAATTGACACATCCAATATTATAAGTCCTTTGTGGTTTCATATCCCATCACCCTATTCATTTGAAAAATAACATCTGAGTATGATTCATGAAATTCAGTCTAAGACCAAGTCTTATGGATCTGAGAAGGCTTACTTCCCTGTTTGAGCCACGATTCAACTACCAAGCCTTACAAGTATGAATATGTCCTTTACCATTATTTTGAGGTGAACTATAGAGTGATGACTAATTTTTTTTTAAAAGTAGTAATTTTTAGGAATTGAGAAATACCTTTTGGAGTGAGGACTATAAGAATTGAATTGTCATCTACTAGGATTGTTCTTGAATATGGGTCATAGTGTTAAGCACAAGCCATGACTAGCTCTGTGGTTTGAATGGAAAAAATATGACCACTTACTTTTAAATAGAGAACTTGAAAATAATTCTTCCTCTATAGGTTCACGAGGTTCACTTAACATCCTTGCTTTCAGATCCTCTAGGTCCATGTGTGTTACATCATTTTCACCCACATTGGGATACTCAGTGGTCAATGTGCAAATTGGCTCTAAATTAGAATACATGACCTTCATTGTGGCTAAAGGTGGTGATATATATGGGGTATGAATAGATATGAATGGTTTAACCCCAATCCTAACACTTTTTATTTTTATAAGGTCCCACCCTAGATGTCTATTTTTAGCAAGTTTCTCATATAGTCACTTTTTAGTGTTTTTGACTTGAAAGGGATGATGGTGAAACTAAATTTTTATATTTCTAAAAATTACTATTTTATAATGTGAGAACCTATTACAACTTACTATTCATATAATGTATACCTCTAGGTATCGAAATGATATACAAACAATATCAAAAGTTTAGGTTTTTTTTCCTTGGATGCTTTGCTCCAATTTTAAGAGGTTTTCGATCGCTAGATTTTTGTAGATCTAAAAAGGAAAATGTAATAGATGAAATATTCTCATAGCTATAGAAAATATATCATAACATAAATAGGGTTGATATTATACTCAATGGAAATCGGAGGTGGGGTTTTGCAGTTATGAGTAAAAGTTCAATTTCAAGGATGGGGGGTTTCCTGGACTATATATATATATATATATATATATATATATATATATATGTATGTATGTATGTATGTATGTATGTATGTATGTATGTATGTATGTATGTATGTATGTATGTATGTATGTATGTATGTATGTATGTATGTATGTATGTATGTATGTATGTATGTATGTATGTATGGACTTTAGGGGGGAAGAATAAAGCATTTGAAACTTTTCAAAATGACTAAGTGTTGAGTATAAACCTATTTCACTCCTTGCGCACTTTAACTCACTTCATTCCCACCTAGGCTTAACTCGGGATAATCGAGGGTTAGAGGGAGAGTTACACATAAAAAAAATAGGTTAAAGAAGAGGAGAGGGGGAATATGGGACACCAAATTTCTCCTCGCACCATATCATGCCAAGTGTCACAATGTGAAAGCATGATAATGAGATGGAAGGGCTGAAAATGGGTATCCGAGAGTTGAGATGAGTTCCTCCATGTGTCTAGGGGATAAATATATGATATTGGCTGCAATTTTGTGTCCCAACTGTCCCATTGGATGGTGGGACAAAGGGAAAAGGGGCACCGAGAGTGAAAAAATGCGCCAAGGGGTCATGATTTACAAGTATAAGATGGCATAAAGAGCAAATTATCATGTTTTAAGTGATGAAACTTAAATTATTGATGTAGGAAAATATTTGTGTTCCCAATGTCCCATTGAATTAAGGTAAAATTAAAAGATACATATGATTGTGAAAAGTGTGCTCAATCTTATAAACTATGTTGATGTTATCCTATCAACTCGAGAATAGAACATAAAGAGTGATTTTTCGGCCCTGGGAGAAAATATTAGAGCTAGGAGGCCAAAAATTATATTATTTTTACTGAAAAACACCTAATGAGTTCATTAAAACCATTTCTAAGAGCCAATTATGATTTCAATTTGAATTTTAGTCCTATTCACTCTCTTCGCACAAAGGAACAATGACATTGATCTAGACTATCACAGAGGATGGTGAAGACTTGGACCAAAAATGATGTATCCACCATGTATTGGATTCCAAGATGTTTCCATTGATTATTTTTGTGAGTTTGAATTCTTCCCAAAACTCCCAGAATATCCAAAACAAGTTCACTTTCTTCGTTAAGGCTCACATTCCCTGCATCCCCAATGATCTAATTTTTCTTAAATGGATTCCGAAACCATATGCCTTCACAAAATTATTTGAAACTTCCCTACATATCTTCAATAATTATCTACACAACCTCTCGATGGCTTGGCATCTTTCCATTATCCTCTGAAGGGTATTCCTTTGTTACAAAATGGCTAAAAAAACCCTTTTTATGCCTCCGGGAATAGCTATTACACCATAGAGTTGAATGGATTCATGAATCTATTTAGATATACTTACTTACACATGAAAAATATTTTAAAACCATGTTACCACATTCCTCTCAGCCAGAATGAGGATGATACAATTGATAGGCTGGCTAGAGAAAGGGTTCATAATGGCTAGGAGAGAAGGTTTCAAGTGTGGGTTAGGTTGTCCTGACCGAACTATTAAATTTTGCATGCAAGAAATTTAGTATGACAAGAGAGTGTAATCAAAATGATGTTGTGTTGGATTTATGGATTTCTTTCTTTTAGGATAGCTAACTAAGGGCATGAAAATTCATAATTTTGTGGACCTAAACGTACCTTTTAAGACATCACATACCATTACATAATGTCTAATTCGATGTAATCGTTTGTCATCATATTCAATGGTATTGAGTAATTATAAGGGAAACACCATACAAATTTCATGTTTTAGGCTTAATTAAGAGTGCTATAAAATGATAACCTTGTTGAATGAAAAGTATAAAGGAGAATTTTTTTAGCTGACAATCAATTCATTCTTCTATTATGATCCTAAATAAATATTGCATATAATATTTTCTCTTAATAAAGGTTGGACATGCACATGAATTTTAATACATGGCGAGGAAATCAATATTGAATATGAGTCCTAAGGATGTAGGTACCATAAAATAAGGTTATTAGAAAAAATATTTTGACACGAAATCAAGATGGTAAAATCTTAGAAATTTAACAAGTAAAATATAAGTCGATGAAATAAACTAGTTAAATCATATATTTATATTTCCTCTAGTGTTTCTTGGGGCTTGGTTTAATAACCATGATTTGGTTCTTGATTTTGAAATTATAATCAATTATGTTTGATTAAATATCCAATAGTATTCTTCCCTTCAATGGTATCCCTTGGAAAAAGTTTACAAATTCAGTAACCACATGGAAGAATTGTCAATTCATATATTAAACTATTGATTGAATTTACAATACCTTCACTAGAAAGAAAGAAATATCACCTCTACTATTGTTAGTATAAGTCTTTCCCTTTAATAAGTCCCTCAAAGAGAAAGATGTTTTCTATATTATACATTTAGCAAGGGTAACTCTTAAAAACCGTTCCTCGAAGTTTTATATTTACGATCAATACAGTGCCATGTAACTCTTGAATACAAGTTTCTCAATTTTACAATTTTGATTTAAAAGAATTTGAATCTACATGTCGAATATTTACATATATAATATGTAAGCACGTATTATTCCCTTTTGAATCTTACAAATACAACCCATAATTTTATATCCAATTCTATTGATTTCCTTAACATATGCTTCTATTCCCTGATTTCTGTTACACGCCTAAGAAACAAAAATTAACAAGATATGTTAATGTGATTAAAATACATTTAAAAATTAAGACACATGAGCAATACATATTAATGCGATAAAAAAACTTTTTGCCACACTCCATGTGGACAAAAAATAATCCGCGTGCATATTAAATTGATGAAATTCGATCTTCCCCGAGAATTAGTTTCTTGGGATTATGAGAACACATCATCAGTTTTATTTATAACATATTTAAATGATTGTATATAATAATACATTCTTTATTGTGGCATACCCATATTTTCAGCAATAGTTTCACACTTTGCCAGTATAGATTTTCCAAAAGCCTGTGAAATTTTCCTTTCTTTCCTCTTTGAAAGGTTACTGTTAGGGAAATCAAATGCCTAGTAATATTTGTCTTCATTTTTCAAATATTTATAACCACTTCCCTCTAAGAAAGGTGATGGCGTGGTCTGCTACTTGCACTGAACTTAGGCCGCATATGAGCTATGGTGGTCTCATTCAAATCTGCAATGAAATTAAATGGTAGCGCATTTGATTCTTGAAGTCGTGTTCTAAAGTTCTCAACACATACCGTGTACGCGTAAATATTTGTGGGGGGCATGTCCTCAACAATACATTTGATCTTTTTAGCATTTGGATGGGTCTAAAATGTTCAGCGCTTTCAAAATTACTTAGATGACAGTTTTGAGGTGTGACCTCACGAAATCAATTTAAAACACCCCATCTACATATGCATCATGAACTAAGAAATAGATGTTTTTGTATAAAATTATATGGAATTTTTTATAATAACTGTGTAGGCTGAAAAACACTTTGACGCCATATAGTTAAGAATTTGTTTTTCCTTCAGTAACCAAAAAATCTATCTCACCTTCTACTGTCAATGGATAATGAGAAAAATCATAAAAATTCTCATAATAAACTCAGTAGTATCACAACTTTCAACGTTCACAATGGATTCCATAAGGATTAATAATATTACAGTTTGAAAAACACAATCTGTTTTTCAACCAGTTTGCATAACAAAGACTGTAGTTAAGTTTTTTCCTTCGAGTAAAAAAAAAGTCTTACATTCTACTATCAATGACTATTGAGATGATTCATAAGCATCTCTCATACTCAAAAAATTTGTCTTAAAACTTGGAACATTAACTTCACATTCCAAAAGGATTAAGAATGTTATAGTTTGAAAAGCACAACCAGTTTCCATGATGAAATGTAGTTATGAACAGTTTTTTCCTTCGAGTAAAAACCACTTTATCTTCTACCATTGATAGCTATTGAGATGATTTGCAAGCATCTCTCATGTTCAAAAAATTCATTTCAAAACTTGAAACAATGACTAGACATGCACAAATGATTAATAATATTACAATTTGAAAAACACACTATATTTTTCAACTATTTTTCATGATGAGAGACATTGTACTCTTAAACATGCAACTTTGACTGCACATGCAAAAAACAACTACTTTTCTTATTTCAAGATGGATTTGATGTAGGAAGATTATTGAGGAAGTAACAAAAAATTGTATCTTGTATAATTAAAGAGAGAATTGTGTCCTAGAATTCATGTCTAGTTAGTTTGATGAGGTTATCCACCTTGTTGGAACTTCCATGTGCATAATAGGATAGTTTCAATTTTTCCCTCTAAAACACCTTCCTTGAAAATTTCAATTTATAAGAGAGGTTTAGTGTAGATGTTAGCACTATTTGTAATGAAAGAGGTCATTTGAGACCTTGAGAGAGGTAAGTAAAGTGGATGAACTCTTGGTGAAATAGTTCATGTATCAAACTCAACCTCTCACCCTAATGAGTTAAAAATGCCTAATGTTACCACCTTGAGTAAAAGGTATATAAGATGGAATTCAAATTGTAGAAGATAGTTATGAATAGACAGAAGAATATTTGGGTGGAGACTATGTGAGGAAGGTTCCTAACATGCTCAAGGATTCTGTAAGTATGTTGGCAAGATGAATATGACAAATTTCCTTTGTGAAAAATTCATGAAATGCATGTTGTTAGGTTGTGGAGCCTGTTTTCATGTGTGAAAGTGTTGAAGACTGTACACTAAGAGTACTGTACACTTTCCACAGTTGTCTCGCCTGGGTTTGGGGCTGGGCTAGGCCACGACCGCCCCCGGTAGTAGGGGTTCAGGGGCGCAACCCCCAAAAAATTTTTTTGGCCTTGAAAACGTGCCTGATATACTAGGAAACGTACTTTTCTCGTATGGGTGAGATTTTTGACCCATAGGTTTATGGGACAGTTTTGGCCCATGGTTTTAATACCCACGATTTTGTAAAACTGCTTAAGCAGTTGTCTACTTATGTGTTTTTGTGCATATGGTAGGGATAATGTAACATTGCAGATGTGTTTTGAATTTGGGTGTGAATTCTGTAGAGTTTGTTGAGCATAGCTCCAAACAAATATGTGTATTGTATTGAGAGAGCGGTGGCTTGTAATAAAATCTGAGAAAGTGATTCTTGTTGGACGTGGCCCAAATTGGGTGAACCACGTTAAATATTGTCTCTTTGTGTTGTGTTATTTTATTCTGCACTTTTATTTGAGATCTGTAATATTTTTTGCATATTGGTTTCTACTGTTGCGATTCTGTGAGGGATTATTCCGCATGTTTTATCCCTTATTTCCTAACACATGTACCTTGCCTTCTCTTAGGATATGTATTAGATTCTTAATATTTTTTGATCTGACCCATTATATATTGTATGAAATGAATGACTATTTGAATGTTCAAGTGTATCTCAGGGATGAGGAATCTGGTATGGTAAGGGTTGTCAAATTGAGTGTGTTGGTACAAGGGGTTCATTATAGTTAATGGAGATTAGATAACCTTGGAATATGATCTCTTGAATTTCTATGAACTTTTTTGAAAGCTAGTAAAGAAGGGAAATGGATATTAAATAAAAATCAAGGGCTCTTTGTCTGAGAAATAGAGTTGGGGTTTGTGATGAGAGAGAAAAGGAAATTTATAGAACTCAATTCATTGAAATACAATAATTCATTGTGGTAGATCTTGAATCAGGTATGGTGAAGGTTGTTACAAAGTTTGGTTTCATAAAAGGGAGTTTTGATAAGCCTAAGGTTTAAGAATACACTCATCTCAGTCCAAACACCATGTTATGAGGGTTTTGTGTTCAAATTGATCATAGATTAGTAGAATCATTCCTTATTTTATAATCATGTTAGTCTTGTATATGGTTGAGGAGGTGTTAATATATGCATGGTAATAAAGTAGTTTAAGAAAAAAATAGTGCCAAGTTAGGGACCAAACTATGAATACTCACGTTGACTGTGTTATGCTCAAGTTAGAGGGTTTTTACAACAATTTTATTGTGTAATATTCTAAACATATCCTTGTTGATACCTGTTAAATTGTTTAAGTATAAAAGAAAGGTTAAGAAGTGCCAAAAAACCTTGAGAAGCATAAGTTATTTTTATATTTTCACAACTATGTTTGACTTGATGAAAACTGTGCATAACGTGCTAGAATTGGGTTTAAGAAGGGGTATGACATAATAAAATATGTCCAAATGGGGTTAATTTTTAAGGAAGGTTCATAAAAGCTATCGGAATCTAATTGAAGGGAATCAATGCATTGAGTGGTATTAAGTTGACATGAATAGCTAATGACATAGTCAGGGGCAGTCAAGACTAGTATATCTCTACATGTAAAATCAAATAACCATCTTCTATGAATCCCTTTAGAAGGTTTAAAAGGTCTATGTGAAGTCTGATGATATAGAAGACCATTCTCTACAATGAAGATTGAGGATAAGTGTACTCAAGGAATCTTGAGCAAGATATCTAACCCAAAACATAGGAAAAAGGCAGTCTAATCCTTTAGGCACAATCCTAAGAGTGAAAGGTGAGAGAGAAAGAGTGGGAAAACTAAGTGAAAGGGTCAAAACTTTGAGGAATATGGTATATGAAGGAGATTGAATGATGTATTAATGTTTCTAATGGGATGATGAATATACCCTAAGAAATATAAGTAAAGTATGAAACAATACTAGGTGGAATGTAGATGCTTAAAGCTAGTTTAGAGGAATAATGAGTAAGGTTAGTGAACTCGAGGTGAAGGATGAGGCTAAGATGAGAGAGGTATGGGAATAAGGATCAAAAGGTTTCAAATAATGGGAATATTTTGAGAAGAGAATAACAATGCCAAGTTCAGAAGTAAAGAGGGAAAACAAAGTGTTGAGGTATATTAGAGTTAAAGACAAGCTAATGACAAAAGAAGGGCAACTTGAAGGAATAACTTGAATAATGAGATTAAAGTGATAAATCATGGGGAGATATGTGAGAAGAGTGTGTCATAAGTGAAATAAGGTGGTTTTAGAGTGTAAAACAGTGGGCAAGTTTTATACACCCTCAATAAGCTCCCTCAAAACCCTTGAAGAAGACCTAATTTGATCTAGCTGAAGTAAAGGTGAATGAGTGAGCTGGGACGAATATGTGAGGATTTGAAAATTGAAAATTGACATGAAGTTAGAAGGCCCAAATGGGTATTTGGAAAGGTCAACCATATCTTGGCTTAAAATTTTACATGATGATTTTGAACACTAAGATTTTTCCATTTGGAGGGCTAATTGCAAGGTCTTGGTCTAAAACGCTATTTGGAGAATAAAAGAAAATTGTCGAAGAGATGGATTATGAAACTTTGATAGTCTTCTTAGGTAGGTATAAAGGGTATCATAAAACATTAACATTGAACGAAGTATTCCTCATATTTTTTCCATTTCATGAAAAAATACTAATTTGCAGGGCTACAAGCTTAGGTGGAGGTCTAGAAGGAGAACGATTATAGGAGATGAAGGTATGTAACTATGTGAAAGGGAATGAATAAGTTTACCTAATGTGTTAAAGCATGTGTGAAGTGATTTTGACCTTGATGCACTATGCTTTGATACATTCTAAGATGTTTGAGCAAGTTTAAGGCCTTTATGAGTACATAGTCCTTGGATTGATTTTAATTACTAGTTCATGGTTCTTAAATTTTGAGTTGTTTGATGATCCTCCTATGCATAATTTTGGTATTAGATCTAGGATTAATAGAAATAATAAGAACTTAACAAGGTTTGGTGTAAAGATATATTGCTTAGTTTATACAGATTAGCTCTACAGGTAGGACAAAATGCCATGAAGACAAAAAGTCATAAAGCAAGGGCTAGAATTGGAAAGAGAGATATCATACTTGAGGAGCTATTTGAAGAAGTTGGGAGCTCTACAAAAATATTGTGTTTATAGGTAAGAAACCAGCTATGCAGTTGGATTTTTAAAAAGAGAGTGAAGTGGCATATAGAGTCACTTGTTAAGAATGGGAGAAGACAAATGAAACATGCTACAAGAAGTGAAGAAAGAAAAGGGGGAAAATCCTATAGACGCTTGAGGAAGTCAGAGAGTTACCATGTGAGAACCATGAAAAAGAGGAAGAGAAAAGAGTTCTCACTTTGGAGAACATAGTAAAATATGACAAAAAATGGAGGAGAGGAAAGGTGCATAGAGAAGCACTTAGTGAAGAAAGGTGGAAAAGAAGAAAAGTGTCCAAGAAAAAGACACTCATGGAGACAATTTGGTTTCTAATTTTATCGACTAATATTGTGTATACATGTATGTCTATAGGTATGAAGAATTTTGTGAATAAAATCAAGAAAAAGACATTGAAATTTGTACAGGAAAATAGCTAAGAAGATCATCATTAGAGTCTAAATGCACTTGATGGAAGAAAAGATCAGATGTTATAGAAGCTTGTGAGGAAGAGATTGAGGTCCTCCATCATGATAATGAAGACGAAAAATAAAATACAAATTTCTATGATGCTTTGGAAATCAGATCTAGTAAAAGAAGACAAGAAAGACATCAAAAACAAGAAGATTGATGGCAAAGAAGGAAAAGGAAAGAGACATGATCACAAATATGGCCTATCATAATGAGGTATGTAGGGTTATGAGTCATGATTTCCTTCATGCATATCAAGAGTTAATCTTTTGATATACAAGAAGGTATAATGAAAGCTAAACTTGATTCATCAAAATCTAAGTTGAAACATGGTTATATCATGTCAAAAATGGCTCAACAAATTAGCTATGTTTGTGGACAAGAAACAAAACTGAAAGTAAGAAACTCATGAGGATGTGATATGCAATGGAAAACAATAATAAAATGATAAAGAAAGATAAAATTTCCTTATGAAACAAGCATGCAGTGAAGGTGATCAAGGAATGAGGTATGAAAGAAGAAGTTTAAGGTACAAACCAGCTTATAAATCAAAAGGAAACTAATGAAACTACATGTGTATATCATTAGCACTAGAGAGATGAGAAATAAAGTATGGAAAGTTAAAGGAAAGAGATAAAAACATGGAAAGCCTAATAAGAGCTTGGCAAGAGAAGAATATAAGAGAGGAACAATGTAAGCAAGTGTTTATGAATATCTTGAATAAGAATACATGGAATGAGACCATTGAAAGTAATAATGAGTTGATTTTGACCACTAAACATGCATTGTGAGGAACTTATGAATGAAATTCAAGAAGAAGAGATCATAAAACTAAAAGAAGATGAAAGTAAAGTAAAGCAAAGAGGTGAGTCTAGTTGAGTCCAATGTTCTAGTTTGTGACTTCTAAGAAGGACAATAACCATTAGGCCCCAAATTTGATGAGGCAAGTGTAGATCTTAGAGGAGATTGATATTATGTTGTATGAGGAAATGCTAATGATTAAGAAGCTATTTATGATAGGTACATGTTCAAATCAACTGAAGGAACTCAATAACAAGAAATGGAAATTCAAAGAGAAAATGTCAAGAAATTTAGAAAAGCTATTAACAATGTTGGGACAAGAAGAAGTTCTAATGAGGATGAAGGCATATGCTACATGTTCAAGAGAAAGAACAAGGATGAAAATATGATGAAATTCTAGTCAAGAACAACACGGTTAAGAGAGAATAATCAAGAAAGGCGTGAAGAATTCAAGGGATGGAAGAAGGAAGACCAGAGTGAGACATAGTTGGTCTCATTATTTTGCATCTAATGTTGATTCTAGTTTTGCTTGTGTAGGTAATATTAAAAGGATGAACATGGAAGGTGGAAAAATACAAGAACAAGAAGGAAAGGGTACAGCTGAGTCATGAAGGGAAAGAAAATGAAGATTTAATGAAGGAGATCTTGAAGAAAAATAAAGACATAGAGAGACAATTTAAAGGAAAGAAGAGACATGTCAAACAAGGAGAAGAGTAAGAGAGCTGAAGATGCCCTCAATCAAATCAAGAAAGAAGGACCATTCCAAACAATAAAGATGATTGGAAGAAAAGGAAGAAGATAGAAAACTCAATGGGGGTTTAAATTCTCTCACAAGGGGAGAATGATGCATTAGAGCATCACTAAGGAAGTATCTTGTATAATTAAGGGGTGAATTGTGTCCTAAAGGTCATGTCTAGTTATGTTAATAAGGTTCTCCACCTTGTTGGAACATCCATGTGTATAATAGGTTGGTTTCACACTTTCCCTCCAAAACCCCTTCTTTGTAAATTTGAAATCATAAGAGAGTTTTAGTGTAAGTGTTAGCACTATTTGTAATGAAAGAGATCATTTGAGAGCTTGTGAGAGGTAAGTAAAGTGGATTAAATCTTGGTGTAGTCTTCATTTTCACTAGAGAACCATCCGCACTGGCACCTCATCTAGTTTGAACTAAATGATCACCCGAAGCACGCAAAACTACCAGGTTACTACTTTTTGCTTGCTTGTCAATATTTTAGCATGCATAATCATAATGATATTTTACTAATGCATTCAAATCATTTTAGAAACACATTTGATAAGGTAACATACCATCTTAAATAACTACTAAGATAAATTGGATAGACACATATCCATACACAGATATATTAATGATCATAATCCAGACACAATTATCCATTAATCTTCAAAACCCTACAACAATTTGATACATAAAATTTAGTATACGTGAACATAGAGTCATGCACACAAAACATAACATCAAAATATAAAACTAACATATATCCATCATCTATAGACATAATAATCAATCCTAACCCAATTATTTACAAGGGTGGGGACTTTACCTTCACTTCCCATGCACTTCCTAGTAATAGGCATGTCCAAAAATATCCATGTGTACTTACATGGATGCTTTACAAAAAAAATTCTAATAATTGATTGTCTAATAATATTCTTCTTTAATCCTATTAATAGTTAAATCCATACATGTACTTTAGTCCTTGGTATGCATGTTATTTCTCCAAAAATAGTCAATGTTTTCACACTAAGGTAGCCTCATTTTATCCCTTGCTTGGTGAACACTCCAAGTCTTTTTTCAGCTTGCCCCTAGAAAATGGCTAAGTCCTCAGTCTTTCTGTATGCACATTCCCTCACATAATCATGTTCCTATTTATACACACCCTCCTGCATGTCATCCAAACTTCTCTTACACGCACACATCCTTGCATGTCAGCCTTCCTTCTTCTAAGTAATTAGTCAATTTTGGAAACCAACATTACCCCACACTAGGTAGGGTGTCTATCCTCAAAAACATTATAAAATGTCACACATGAAGCAAAGAATAAAATAACTCTAACTATGAATCAAAGAATGAAGAATAAATAATATCGCTTGCACCAAATAATCATGAATAAATCTTCCTTAGGGGGAAGGAGAACCAGAAATTTCTTGACCAATATTTTCTCTAGTTCCTTCCACCCTTCTACTTCCTTAGTTGCCTTAATTGGAATGGTGTCAACAATGTCAGGGACCTCTGTAGGAGTTAAATCATCAATCCTCCCATTTAGTTGTTCAACTAGGATTTCTGGCTACTTAGTTGTGTTGTCTAGTGTATCCATCATGCACGTAATTTAAGGGAAATGTTACTTCAACCTATCTTTATATGCATTCTTCAAGAGCATTAGACTATCCCTCTTCTATTCTACTACCACAAGAAACTTCTCCCTCTCTTCCCTATTATTTATCATATTGGCCTGGAATTTTTTCAATTCTTCCTCATCTCTTGTAGTCATCTTTCCTACCACTTGGTAAAAATATTGGCATTGGTAAAAAAAACTTCCTTTTCCACATCATTCTTAGCCTCTACTGCTAATGCATCATATTGTGTGAGGTGTCCTTCAACCTCTTCCCTGTCACTCTTCTACTGTTGTGGTAATACCTATTATGTGGACTCTATTGTGAGAACATTCTTATCATGCCTGATCATACACACCAAGTATTCTAGGAAATGTAATTCCATCTCGTAAGAAGGTTGGACTTGATCAACTAGATCCAGGTGTGCGATTATAATAGCATCTACGATGGAATCTAATTTCTTATACACCGTGCACATTCATCCCTTCTATTCTCTTAGCTCTTGTTTCAGTTGTGTAATTTCTCTATCTTTATTATTGATATCTTTATCCCTCTTTCTTATTTCCTTATCCTTATCCTCCATTTCCTTACGCATATTCTTTATTCTACAGTTCTTATAAAAAATTCTGACCCCTACTTCCACTGATAATTTGTTAAGTGCATTACACACTTGTTCATCCATCAAAAAATGTACGTTGACTATCATGTATGCTTCTCCTAATGTGGAATTAAGTCGAGTCTCGGTTATCGATTGCATGCTAACCTAAAACTCGGGCTCCTTCATGTGTGATTGAAATTCCCAGGAGAGCATATTTTTTGTGTGCGACAAGATTTCTTCCTTCTTAAAGAATGTCCAATAAAAGATATCTTATGTGGCCACTATATTCTAATAAATTGAGCGGAATACTTTATTAGGATCATTAACATACTACATCATAGGGCCCTGTGGTATGTGCATTGTATTTATATACTTCCTACATTTCCTTTTCAAAAAACCCAATGCAAGGGTGTTCATCGCACCACCTAATTCCTCTTCACCAATATTATTTTCTTCTTCCTCATTGTTCTCTACCTCTTGCTCAACAATGTGCTCTACTTTATGCTCCACCTCATGCACAATAGTGTACTCACCTGCATGATCCTCAACATGACCCTTCCTCTCTTCCAAAATATGAGTAATATCAACTTCATGGCCTTCTTATAGGTTCTTGAATGGGACCTCCTCATAATTCACATCATGATCCTCCATATTCATCTCCTCAATTTCATGAACCAAGGGGTCCTTCTACAACACTTCCTCTTCCTCATTTATCGTGACCTCTTCTCCATATCTCTTAATATCCTATGTGTCTTTTCTAGACATTATCTTTGGTTTCTTCCTCATTGGATACTTCTTAATTTTTTTCTTCATTCTCACACTTGGTTTAGACTCTTTGCACGTTGGTGTATTTTTTGTACTTGCAATCTTAACATGAGTTATTTTTTATCGCTTCTCTTCTTCCCCATCTTCATCAGGAGGAGTATCCTCACACGTTCTCTTTTGCCCCACTGTATTCTTCCCTGTAGGTGCTTCTGGGATCATCAAGTCATCCTCAACATATTTTCCATCAACTATTCTTGGCTTCAAATAGATATACACTTTTTCTGCCTCCAAATTGGCAACTGCCATAGTAATAGACTTATTCATATTGATATTATCCTATATCATTGTCTCCTCATATGCACTCTTTTGAAGATAAACATATGTTTGCACAAGGTGTAATACTCATATTGCACCTTATCGAAGTCAAATATTAGTTTTTGCATCTCAAAAAACTAGTTTACTGCAGATTGGAAGTATTGCATTGTAAAGGAAAACAAAATTTCACACCAAGGAATTTTCTACACATCCTTAAAATAAAACTAGACAATGCAAAAGTGTTGATAGAATGCAAATTGTGATTTATCTTTGAATTGCATAGGAAAATCACTTATCATGTTTCATTCTACTTGAAACACCTCACACATCCTTTTATACCATATATCCTCCATGGCCTTATATTCATTATTGATTTCATCGCAAGTGTAGTCTAAAAATATTTTTGTGGGCAACTTATCTTTAGGGGAACTGCCACATTTTATTGTTCGACCCATCTGACACCCCAAGTTTAGAGAAAAAAATCAATAGTAAGACATTTCCAAAATTGATTTTTTCCCCTACACGCACTTCCTCAATAATATCCTCTGCTATGAGTCTAGAAAGGTTATAAATCATACCTTCAGTTATCTTCTTTGTGACATGGAGCCATCTTTTGTTCACATGGCCCCAACTTTCCTACCCATTCTGATAATAGGATTGTCAAGCTTGGAAATATTCATGATGCGCCCTCGATTAATACTTCAACACGGTGATAGTCTTCTTGAATTCATCATCATCTTCTAAGTCCACTTAAACCTCTATTCTTATGTTTCGAAGGCTAGTAAATTTCTCAATCAATTACACGGTAAGGCACATTCTCCTTGTGAAGTAGAAAACGTCCTCATGGACACTCGACATAAACCACTGATATAGTCACTCATGTTTGCCAAAGTAAGGGAGATTGTAGAGCTGAAGAACTCCCACTCTCTGTAAAATTTTATATCCCTTATCATCATAGATAGGCTTATTGTCTGTAGTCCTCTCATATGTCTTATGGATTAGTTCAATGTCTATTTCACATGCATTCGCATATGAGCAATGGTTATAATCGCTAACTGTCATTTTTATTACATATGAAACCCAATAATTTTCCAATAGTACTCCATCTGGGTACATCATTTCATAGTACCATTCCTCTTGCACATCTTCAATCACATGATTCTCCTTTCTCTTTCCTTTCCCTTTTCCCTTTGGTGAATCAATTTTTGCTTTCATAGGTGTCATGTCGCGTGCAAATCCTAACTTAAGAACTACTACTATTTTGTGCCTTAGGTTCCTTTAATTTCTTTCTTCCAACTATCCGCACCAAATATCTACCTTACCTTGTTCCCTTTTCTTCGTTTTATGCCCTAATTCTTCAAACCCTAGACAAAAAACCTGCAAACCCTTATGTCACTACAAATAAGCTTCCATACCTCCCTTTAGCTTCAAACTTCCTTCTAAAGGATATATTCTACTCATTTGTGTCCTCACTTTGATTTAGTTCAGCCTATTTTCTATGTTTGCAAGAAATTTTGTAAGAAATCACATGAATTTGTTCTTGAATACGCACAAATTCTTCACAAGGTAAGATGAAAATAAATTTACCCCGACGCCTTTTTAAAAGGTTTCCAAATTTTTTCCACATTAAGGATTTGTCACCTACCACTGTATAACAACTTTAATTTTTCTTTTTATGATTTTTCACACTTATTCCACACATTGCACTCATAACCTTCCAATGTGATCACTACCTCCTAAGCCACAAATCTCCTCGCACGTGCTTGTTTGCACCACAATACATAAACCTCTGTTCCATATACCAAATAGTTCATCATGTCATTTCCTACCTTGCGTAACACTACATGATATTTCTTCTCGCGCGGTATTCAATCTAAGAAATTTTCTTACTATCACCATCTTTCTCATTTCTTGTGACACCTTTTACCTCTTTTCTTGCATGTAAACCCTGCAACTGACACACCATCCTTATATCATCACAAAAAATTCTTCATCCAACATAAAATAACCAACAAGGTATCCTTATCATGCATTTGTACTTAGTTCACCCCACACTAAACGTGTGTGTGGTCATTTGCATGAACTCAATAGGTAGTAATTAGCTTCCTCTGCGCAAGTGTGCTTATTACAACAAAATAATGAAACAAACAACAAAACAATATAAACAACTGGAAAAAATACATGAAAGGGAAACCAAATCTAAGTGGCAATATTTCCTTATTATAAACACCAAGAATCTTATTTATAGTATATCTTTAACCTAGTCCCATTGAAGTAACCGAGAAATATGGTGTCATTTAATGCCTATAGTTGACATGTGCCTGATTCAAGTATCTTGGTTACTACAAAATATCCCAGCCAATGCATTTTTAACTTCCCTGGGTGGTTCACAAACTTGGAGTCAAAGAGAAGGACCATATTTCCAACTTCAAACTCTTTTTTCTTAATGTGGCTATCATGATAGGCCTTCTATCTTTCCTTATTAGTATTTTGGCTCTAATGCACAATGGCATGCCACTCATTGAGTTGCATTATTTTATTAATGCGCTCTTCTACAACTTTCTCATCATTTAATCCACCGCCGTGCACAATACACAAGGATGGAAACATGAATTCAATGGGTAATATAGATTCTGTGCCACACACCAACCAAATGTTAGGAAATATATCTTAGTGCTCCATTTGTATGTATAGGTGAATAATAATTACATGTGTAATTATTATTATGGTAAATTAGTGAAAGTACATTTACTATGTAAATGTAAATAGTAAATGTAAAATGTGGTTAGTATGTGGTAAGTTAGTAAGTCAGAATAATAAAACAATTAGTATTGTTTTATTATTATATTGGTGAGAGGTTGAAACCATATGGGTGTATGGTTGTATATGAAGACAAATGTTGTTGTAAGGATTGTTATTTTACATCTCCTATATAATGGAGTGTATTGAAATAGTGAAATTAATGAAAATATAATATAGAGTTGTTGATTTCAATTATTGTCTGTGTATCTATTTCATGGATTCTTTGTATTAGATCAGATTAATTTCTACATTTGGTACCAGAGTAGGTTAAATCTGTCTCGAAGATGATCTCGTAACTTTTGTTTCGCGATCTGGGTTTCTCCAAAATTTTGCATGTGGAATGATCTGTTATACAGAAAGCTACAGTAGAAATTTCAGAAAAACCTAGTTCATAATTTGGGAGAAACGTGCAATTTACTATACAGCACATTGATCACTGTTGTTTTTTGAAGAAATCAGAGAATCAGAGGTAATTCAAATCTGCATTCAATTATTTTTTTGGATATTTAGATTTAGTAAAATGGATACACCATTAGATAAATTTAATGGGTTGAAATTCCATACATGGAGAGTAAAAATTCAGATGCAGTTAATGAATAAAAATCTATGGAGGATAGTAGATGGAAACGAAAAAACACCTACAGATGTAAGCAAAATTGTAGAATGGGAAACTAGAGATGAACAAATAACAAATGAAATTGACTATATTTATGAAGAATTTATATACTAAGTGAATTTACTGGAGGATGGAGGCAAACGGAGGTTGGAGGTCATTCAACGACCTCTCGTTAGTCGCCAACGATGGGGCCGCACAGATGGTTTGGTGACTTTTTTATGGTGTATTTGCTTTCAGCTTGTGTCGTGTGCTTCTTGTCATGTTTTTTTTTCAGAGTTCCAGTATCAGTGTTCCTGTTTGCAGTGTTCATGTTTCAATAAGTGGAATTTCACATTGAGGGGGGGAACATGATCCAATGTTCCATTTCCAGTATGTTAGCTTTTTCTATGTATGTATGAGCAGCAGATTTCAGTAGAATTTCCTATGTTATTCCCTGCAGTGAGATAGTGATGAGAGTTGTTGATACTACTGCATCATCATGATATCGTGGTTGTTAGTTATCTAGAAAAACTATCCAGAGGTTGTTGGTACTGTCCTCAAAAACCATCTGTTGTGTGGTTGTTGGTTAACCACTTGAAAAACCATCCAGAGGTTGTTGGTATTGTCCTTGAAACCATCCAGATCATGAGCATGCTACGTAGCGGCACGTTGCAGTACAAAGGCAGGTTTTTCCCATGTTCGCACTAAGGGGGGAATGTTAGGAAATATATCTTAGTGCTCCATTTGTATGTATAGGTGAATAATAATTACATGTGTAATTATTATTATGGTAAATTAGTGAAAGTACATTTACTATGTAAATGTAAATAGTAAATGTAAAATGTGGTTAGTATGTGGTAAGTTAGTAAGTTAGAATAATAAAACAATTAGTATTGTTTTATTATTATATTGGTGAGAGGTTGAAACCATATGGGTGTATGGTTGTATATGAAGACAAATGTTGTAAGGATTGTTATTTTACATCTCCTATATAATGGAGTGTATTGAAATAGTGAATTAATGAAAATATAATATAGAGTTGTTGATTTCAATTATTGTCTGTGTATCTATTTCATGGATTCTTTGTATTAGATCAGATTAATTTCTACACTAAAAGGGTATATCCTTATTCAAAATTTTATAAGTGGTTCTATAAGCCCAAAGTACAACTGACACTTTATCATCCCAATCCTTTCTTCCAACATCATATATTTTTGTCAATGTTTTTCCCAAGATATTTTTGAAAGATTTTACAATACCATTAGCTTGAGGGAGATAAGGGTTAGTTTTATGGTTTTGCCACCATAAACTCTGCCAATAAAATTTTGATTATCTCATTCAAGAAATGAGTTCCTCTATCACTGGTCAAGATTAATAGTATGGTCATACATGTTAATTATGCTTTCCCATAGGAACCTTTATTGTTGTAGCTGATCGTACAATCCTTTGTAGGTGTTGCATCTTCCCATCATATGTCAAATAATCTATGCAAGTAATCATGTAGCGCGCTGTTTTTCCTATGTGTGCAGGTGGTGCAATAAGTCCTACAAAGTCAATAATACCACTTCTAAAAAGGTTTTGCACTTGTAAAATGGGTCGCAATGGGAATCTCATCTCTATGTCCAGGACTTTCCTAAGGTGTTAACAATGATCACATACTGTTAACATACTCCTTGGTGTCTTTCTACAATGTTTCCCACCGTAAGTCAGCCATAATAATCTTGTCACACATGTCACATCTACTTACATAATGTCCTCCCTGTTATTATGCCATTAGCCTCTTCCATAATGGCTTCATTCTCATGCTCTAGAACACGTTGACGTTTAAGATCTCATCTCTCCCCATCTTGTATAAGTCATCCTCCAATCAACATTGATAAGGAAAAACTTGAATGCGCATAGCTAGATGATTTTATCCAGTGTCTTCATTCCCTCTGGTGCCTGTCCAAAGTGCGTAAGAATATAACTATGTATTCCAAATCTGTGGGTACTTGGTTCAACCTGAACAACTACGCATCAGCCATAGTTTCTTCAATGCTCTATGCATCCTCACTAGAATTGATTCTTGATAGATGACCAAGCCTTGAATTGATCTTTCTTGGTTTCACAACAACTATGAATTCAAACTTCTGAAAGAGAAGTATCTACCTGTAGGTGCGCCCTTGCAAAACATGCTTGTTGAAAAAATATTTTAATGCCATGTGATATGTATAGAAGATAAACGGGGTAGCCAAAAAGTACTATCTAAACTTGTGGAGCATGTAGATCATAGAACAAAGCTTCGTGCTCTGTTATTGTATAATTATACTCTGCAAGTTTTAACTTCCTACTTGCAAAGCAAATGGGAAAATCTGCAATGCCTTCCCCTTGTTGCATGCCAAGACTGCACTAATTTCCATGCGAGAGACATCAACGTGTACATGAAATGGTTTTTCTGATGAAGGAAAACATAAAATTATGTGTAGTAGTAAGCCTCTCCTTCAATCTCTTGAATTCCTGTTGTTGCACGTCACCCCAATAAAATTTTCCTTTGGCCTTGAGAAACTCTTTCAGGGATGCATAAATCTTTACATATCCCATGATAAAAAATTTTTAGTAGCAAGTATGCCCCAGAAATCACATGCATTCTTCGCTCTGACTGGTAGGTTTCCTCTAAACCCAAAATCACAACTATCTTGGTTAGATCTACCAATAAGTACTTTACAAATAATGTGCTCAAACAATGTTCCAATAGATGTAGACAAAAATGCACTTCTTAATGTTAAGAATATATGCTTAACTTTCTGCACTTCTCAAACACGAGCCTCAAATTTTCATAATGATCCCTAAATAACCCATAGAAGGTCAAATTATCTAGATAAACCTATAATAATTTGTGACTAAAGTCATGTAAATCCCTACACAACAATGCATGAGAATACTGCTAGCACATTCTTTAATCAAAATTTCATAACTGTGTATGTACAGCTTCCCCATTCTTTAGTGAAAGTGGTCTTCTCTTGGTCTTCATGCATAATGTGCACCTGATGATAGCCTAAGAATCCATCTGTAAAAGATTATATCTAGTGCCCATCAACTCCTTCAAGAATTTCCTCTGTGAATGGGGTGGGAAAAGGATCTATAATGCATGTAGCATTGAGTTCCTCTGTAATCCACACAAATCCTTGATCCTCCCATCTTTCTTGATGTTGAAATAACCATGGGACTAACCAAACTCAGACTCTTTCAATTGGCTCAATAATTGCAAACTTGAGCATCTTATCAATTTATTCTTTTAGCTTGATGCACATATTTGGGTTCATCCTTTATGGCCTCTTCCTAACAAGTCTTGTGTCTTATTTCAAATTTATCTTGATCTCACCTAAAGAAGGATGCAAACCTTTTAATTCATGATAACCTCTTGGAAAGAGATCCTAAAATTCACGCAGGAGCTCAATGATATTTTCTACCTCATGTTCTGAATAGTAATCCCCAATGATTTCTTCCTTAGGCTCATCTTTAGTGCCAATGTTAACCTTCTTCATTTTCATGGGATCATGGTATGCATGTGCCTTCTCATCTTTAGAATCCATGACCTCATGTGCAACTTTTGTATGGGTAACATCCAGGTTTTTCTACCTCTTCATAGTCAATCATATGCACTAGCTTTCCTTTTTCTTTTTCTTTCCAGGAACGACCCAATTGTATCTCACCCATTTTGACTCCTCAAGATCCAGGCATGCCTCGGGATCAGGTTCAGCAAGTAGTTCATAGCACGAGATATTATTCCTTCACGTTATCCCCCGATATGATGCACTTTATGATCTGAAATGCTTCATAGACTAGTGGCATATTAGAAAAGTAATCAAAATTTCGAACCATACTTGTAGTTATCTCATGCTAATTTGTAGTCTCTTTGTTCATTTCAGCATGGACATACCATGCATGTGCACATCTACACAATGTGGAGTAGAACTTATGTACCCATAGGGATGGTGGTATAGCCTCCTAGCCTTGTGCTCATAGTATCTCATAATTATGGATGTGTACTGAGGCATGAGTCTTCCCATGATATTCACATATGTGTGTAGGTACATTATTTTTAGTAAACCTGGTGGAAAAGGATATTCTCACGTATCTCCATTACAAAAGTCTATCGCTATGTGTAGCCCACCAGCACTATGCTATCATGCGTAAAGTATAGACCAAAAAGTTTCTTCTATCTCCTTCATTCTGACATTGAGTCTCCACAGCACATAAGAATGTATCAGGCTTCCTGTTACCAGTATACCAGTAGTACCTGAGCTAAACCAAATTACCTAACCATGCATGGCCTAATCATCTATGTAATCTTCCTTTAATCTTGCATCTGACCATCTCATACGTGCCATGAGCCCACTTATCACAAGCAACATACTAGTGGTGTCACTTACTAAAATGTGTTTCCACTGAAGTATGCCTTCCTTCGATGGGTTCTAATTTTCTAGGGTCATGCATTGTGCATGTGCATAAATTTGATTAAGATCTTCTTCACTCAAGGGCTCAATATAAGTGCTATATTCCTGGCCTTATCATGCAGAGGTATGATCATGCATTCATCTTTATTCTCAAAACTAATGTATCTCTTTCTAAAGTGTAGATCAACATTGTTCACATGACATTAGGGCCATCCAAGTAATGTTGGAAATTTGTTTACTTTAGCAAGTTCCAATACCTCAAAGTCTCCAGTAAACTTGGCTCCCTAAATGATAATGGATGCATCCTTCAAAACCCTAATAGGCATAGCCCTTTTTTTTTCCATCTACAACACATTTGAAGATTATGCAATGTTAGGTCTCCCTATATGATTCCATGCATCTAGAGTTAGCACATTCACTTCAAGTGCTTGTATCTATCAAAATTTTTCTTACTAACCATCCATCAATCACTGCATCGAGTGTGATCTCCTTGTCAAAATCATGATTCTATGGTGGCAAGTTTGCATTTAGTAGCTATCACTCACGCTCAACTCTAGTGTGTGGTATCTTCTCACATACCCATTCCCATAATAGTGGAATGATATTCTCTTGGTGTAACATCTTACACACCTCTTTTAGGTCATCCACATCTTTTTGTGGTTTCTTAACATTCTTCACACATTCTCCCTCTTGCACTTACTCCTTCAAGCACTGTATTTCACCTTGAAGGTCACAAATGACTCCCATAGTATCTTAGTAGACTTCCAATTGAAGTGGTTCATCTGGATACTTGGCATGTATTACTTCCTCCCTCGTGATGAGTGGATTGGAATCAAAATTCTTGTGGGCATGTGATGCCTCTACGCTTGTTGTGACCAATATGGGTTGAAACTCTAGATCAAGAATCTTCTTAGGCATCCACTAATCAATATTTGTGAGTTGTACTTTGATTATCCCTACGCCCTTTTCCTTCTTCTTTTTTTAACTCATGTAATCATATAGGTTAGGTAAATCCTTTAACTTATGTTACTTCCCATACCATGAGAAAACTATATTCTAGGGGAAAATCACATTGATAATGATCAGGGGACCCACAAGTATAACAAGTTCCTCAATCAAACCTACATCTACCACCAGCACCACCATGGCCTTGATGTCCCCCTCAGAAGCCTCCATTCATGTTATCCCCATTATTGAGCCCTTAATTATGTTATCCTTCCCACTCCTTTGATCCGCTCGCCACACTAGTGTGGCCCACTCATGTCTTAATGTCTTCGTGTATATGATCAATCAATCTACAATCAATGGTGTCATGGGTATGGGAATGGAAAATCTTAGAATACATGGATGTTTTTTTTGAATCGGGTGTTGCAAGAGAGGATAATTCTAGACATCATGGTCCTTGTGGTAGATTTCACAATCTAGAAATAATGTTCGCACTAAATTATGCATACAAATATCCTTAGTATGTCCCTCAATTTCATAATCAATGTACCATATACCACTACACATCTTGTGTAGTGATTTGGTAGAGAACTTGTATAATTTATTTATCATGGTTGTGGTCTGCACCTCTAAGAATAGGCTCACCCCAGTATCAAAAATCGCAACTGCTTCAGTGTGCAGGGATACTTTTAAGGCCTTGTGTGGGTCCACATATGCCTTATGAGATAAAGATCTATGGAATGGGGTCAACAATCCTCCAAAAAACCACAATGCATGTTGACTTGGATGAATACCATAAGACAATATTGACAACAAAGTCTTAAAATGTGTGTCATACTCCCTCACACTTTCATATTAAACCTTCTTGATATTCTTAAGTGTGTTGATGCTTTGTTTCTTGAAATCTAGAATGTAAAACTTAGCCAAAAACACAGTGTGCAAAGCATTGTAATCCACCACAGTTTGGTGTGGATCATATTTTTGATACCAACTATATGCGCACCCTTAAAGTGTCATGGAAAATTGGGTTTCCTTCCTATTTGAAGTTATAATTACCTTAGTGCACCATAGTAATTCCCGCTTATGCACATGCTCCACTGCATCTTTAATCTCTATATACTCTTATAAGTGGAGAGATATCTTATAGTAGAATTCCAGTGTTTGATGTGGTTGTAGAGGTTGGTTTTGTGGCACCTATGGAGACTAATGTGGTGGGGGTTTTGGTCCCTACCCACCAAATTCAGAACCGGAACTTCCACCAGTATTACCTCCAGGTGGCTACTGACCCAATCCTCGTGATCCTCTTGTGCCCTTTATTGTGGGCTACATTCCATTTTATGAGCTCCCTTGCATCCCAATTGTGATACTAAACTATAAATCTACTTTCTGCATGGTCACAACTCCAATTAAAGTGCTTCCAATATTTTTCATGCTAATACTCTTTCATGATGATGCTCCTGAAAATAACCCTCCAAGTGTACTTCCCAAAAATGGTGCATGTTGCACTGTCATGGGTGTATTCATCATCTTATGTACTTCTTGATTTAACAAAAAATGATATCTACTTTTTTTTTGCTTTCTTACCTCCACTAGATTACCCTTCAATAGCTACCTATGGATCTGGAACACCATGTGCAAGGGCTAGGTGGCTAGGTGGGATGAGAAGTGTGCCGATAATCCTCATTCTTTCCTTTGACGTGTTCTCATCTAAAGCCAAAAGGAAATCTCTACTGTGATTTCCCAAGGTTGGGAGGACTTGATGTTGTGGCTCCTCGCATTCCATGAGAGATTCAAAACCTTCACAAGCCATCATTCCCCTCAATTCCAATGACAATGAAATCTCCCTTGCACATGCCATATCCCTCTCTCGTTCTTCATTAAACTTGAGCCATCTTTCCTCTCTCTACCTATTTTCTGCCAGGTCTTCCATCCTTCTCCACACTTTCTCCTACCCCTACGCATGGTGGGGATTTAGATAGGAATATGTAATATCTCCAAATCCAGTTTTATGATCACAATCTTGATCGTTAAAGGTATAGTGTGTAAGTAGGATCCTATAGGCTTATGTAAAAATCTAAATTCATCCTTCTTTGGACACAAATAAGTAGCAATAATGTAATCCAGTGTATAATTACGTGACACACTAGCCCACCAATGATCTACCATCTAGTCCATGTTAGGAAATTAATGTGTTAATGTGAAAATTAATAATGTTCATGGAATTATATTATCCAGATGATAATATAATATTGTAATAGTTAGGTGAGTTTGAGATATAATTATTATATGTTGTGTGCACGTGAGTTGTGAGAACAACTCTGTATTAGATAGCTATGAGAAAATAAAGGTTGAGAGAATCATGTTGGAGAGATAAGTGGGGATTGGGAAATAGATATGGTTTGACTCCTTATTCTAAGGATGTAATATTTTCATATTCTGTGTTTAATTAGAGTTCTTTTATTTTGTTAAATAAAACTAGAATTTAATATCTGGTATAAGAGAAGGTTAACCATGAGATTCTTTTAGAAGGGAGACATTCCAAAGGAGGTAGGTAGTTTATACTGTATACATCCTGTCAACTACACTATAACTTGGTGGAACTAGATTTATAACCAATATTCATGCGCAAGTTTGTTATTCTGGATTACACATCCTGTAGTGTGTATTTTTTATGCAAGCGTTTATCTCTGTTCAAGTAAGTTTGTGCCTGATTATCAGTGGTTTGGAGGGAGACATACGTCGTTGCACATAATCATCGGGTATAAGACAAAATACATTTTCATTCAAAAGGCTCTCAATATGCGTTGTGCAAATATGAAGCATGCTTGTGGTGACTGATTGTTGATGGGATGCTTTCCTTTAAATATGCAATTTCCCTTTTCTGCCACGAATGACAAAATTACGGGTAGAGTAGTCAATAAGATTTTGTTTGTTTGTTCATAAGTTTATTGTATTGTTGTTTATAGTTTTGTAAGTTAAGGTAGTAATATCTTTAATATTTATTTAATTTATAACGTAGAACCTTTAATATATATAATAAATTAATAAAGGTTTATTGTCATTTGTTTATAGGTAAGTCTCGTAGTGTTATCTTGGTCTTTATATAGTTTTATGTACATGTTAATTGTTTGGTCAATTAAATTTAAGTCTTTAAAAAATAGGATTCATTTTTAGGTCCTTTTTATTATATTATTTGAATATAAAGTAGAGGGGAAAAAACCAAGTGAGGAAAAAGACAAAAGTCATAAAGTTGGTTTTGTTTTTTTTTATGTATTTTGTTATGGGTAAAATTTTAAAAATTCTTGTGTTTAGTTTATGTAAATTAAAGACTATTTGTTGAAAGATCACTTTTAGAGTATTTGAATGTTTTTTATTTCAATCATTAAAGGAATTATTATTTAATTTTTTGTCATCTTTTGTGTTTTTAGTATTATTGTCTTGTTTTCTGTCATTTATTTAAAGTTGAGTCAAATTTTTATTTTAAGTCATTTTGTGTTATTATAAAAGTCTGATGTTTTTTTTAAAATTTTCCTTACGGACGCATTTTCAAGGTAATTGATGTCTGATTTAGAATCAATATATTAATAAAATTCAATTTCAATTTTTTTGAGTAACTAAAGAAGTATTAGATGGAGGTTGGAGGCAATGGAGGAAGGAGGCATTTTAGTGACTTCTCGTCATGCACCATCGACGAGGCTGTAATATTACTTTGGTCACCATGTTTTTTTAGTTATGTTTAGTGTGTTTGCTTTGATATGCAGAATAAGAATAGAAGTTTGTTCCAGTTCACTTGAAATGTGTGATCTTTTCTAATGTAAACTATTGAATGTGTTGTGATATGGCGTGGAAGGTGCATAATAGTGAAACAATTGTATAGGATGAAAGCTAACTGTAAAAATCCTCTGATTGTAGAGATTGTCTAATTGTTGTACTTATTTATGAAGATGATCAACCAGTGAAACGACCTCATTTCATTCACATGGGATGAATTCAGGATGCATTCTTTGCATAGTAATGATAATATGCAACAATATCCAAACACCAAGATTCAAACAATAGTATGCAGACCTAAAAGTATGCAGTGGCATATGATTCTAGTTTTAGTTCCACTTTTCCCCATGTTCACACTAAGGGGGTGAATTGTTAGGAAATTCATGTGTTAGTGTGAAAATTAATTATTTTTGTGGAATTATATTATCTAGATGATAATGAAATATTGTAATAGTTAGGTGAGTGTGAGATATTATTGTTATACTTTGTGTGTACGTGAGTTGTGAGAACAACTCACTATTAGATATCTATGAGAAAATAAAGGTGGAGAGAATAATGTTGGAGAGATAAGTTGGGATTGGGTAATTGATATGGTTTGACTCCTTATACTAAGGATCTCAGTTACCTATTTATATGTAATCACTTCATAATAAAAATCACCCCGAATGAATTATATTGCAATAGTTTCATATTCTGTGTTTTATTATAGTGCTTTTATTGTGTTAGATAAAACCAAAATTTAATAGTCCATTCCTCATGTGATCTTCCTACATCCAAATCTTTGGTCTAGGGGCCCAATGTTTCTTTGATGGGTATGCTTCCAACCACTCGTATAATTATACTAAAAATAAACTGAAGAACGTCTCATATAGGTCATGATAAATATTATCTTCCAACCACCTCCATGCATTGAAATCAGGTCTAGTGTTATACCTATGTGAAAAATTATATTTTCTATCTTGTACCCAAATTTTAATGCTCTCCAAGGTTAAAAGATACGCCATATGTATGCAACATCCTGATAGACAGTTTGAAAAGAGGCCCTAGCAATAGAACCAAAATGTAGTCTTCATTTTTAGTAGAGTTCTATCCACACTGACACCTCATCTAGTATGAACTGAACTCTCTCCCTAACCTTGTGCAGCTACCAGGTCCCTCCTTTGTTCTTTCTTGTAAAGATGTTAGCATGCATAATCATTATGATATTCTATTAATGCATTAAACTTATTTTAGAAACACATTTGATAAGAAAAAATGCCATATTAAACAACTAATAAGATTAATTACATAGACACATCTCCATACTTAGATATATTAATGATCATAATCCAGCCACAATTATCCATTAATCTTCAAAAACCTACTACATAACAAAAAGTTGATACATAACATTCAGTATATGTGAACACAGAGTCAGGAGCGCAAAACATAACAACACAACATAGCACTAACATATATACATCATCCAGAGATGTAATAATAAATCCTAAGCCAAGTATTTATATGGGTGGGGACTTTCCCTTCACCACCCATGAAACTCCTAATAATAGGTGTTCCCAAAAATATCCATGTGTACTTACATGAATGCTTTACAAAACAGTTACTAATAATATATTGTTTAATAATATTCTCCTTTAATCCTATTAATAGTTAAATCCACACATTTACTTTAATCCTTGATCTTCTTGTTATTTCTCCAAAAATAGCAAATGATTGCTCGCCAAGGCATCCTCCTTTTATCCATTATTTAGTGAACACCAAGTCTATTTTCAACCTTCCCCTAGAAATGGATAAGTTATAAATCTTCCTGTATGTGCAGTCCCACACGTAATCTTGTTCATATATGCACGCATCCTATTGCGTGCCATCCAAAATCATCTTGTGTGCATGCATCCGTGCACATCATCCTTACTTCTTATAAGTACTTATTCAATTTGGTAACCAACACTTGGTGAAAGATTTCATGTATCAAACTCAACCTTTAGCCCTAATGGTTTAAAATGCCTAGTGTTACCACCTTTTAGTAAAAGGAATAGAATGTGGAATTAAAATTGTAGAAGTTATTTATGAATAGAAGGAAGAATATATAGTGGAGAGTACATGAGGAAGTACCCTAAGAGGATCAATGATTCTGTAAGTATGTTGGCAAGATGAATATGATAGATTTCCTTTGTGAATGATCCATGAAATGCATGTACCATGCTTGCTATTAGAATATGCATTAGATTCTTGTTCTTTTTGTATCTCATCCATGATATACTTTATGAAATGAATGACTATTTGAATGTATAAGTGTATCTTAGGGATGAGGAATTTGGTATGGTAAGGGTTGTCAAAGTGAGTTTTTTGGCACAAGGGTTTTAAAAAGAATAAAAAAATAGTGTGTTGGTGAGGAAATTTTTCAGGTGGAAAAATTTGTGAATTCATTGTCAACACTCTGGGAATATAAGTCCCTCTACTTAACCGGTGCAGCTACCGTGTATGCATGCACGAGAAAGTGTGGATTTCTATGGTGGCCTTTCACCCGAGGATCCAACAGGGGCACTCCACTGACCTTGTGGAAAATTCTTGCAGTTATATGTAAGGGGGGAATTTACTATGAAGGTGGGAGAGTGAGTCAGAAAAAAGGTAGGAGAACTAATGTTGTAGGTAGAAAATCACATTCCTGCACACACTAGTTAGAAATTTCAACACATGCATTTATGAGAAGAAACAACCCTGCAAATGGCAACAAGATGAGATAAGATTGCGAACTCAAAGTTTCTAAAATATCCTCATTAAAGAGGCTACAAAATCCTTCTTCTTGTATTGATGCTTAAACATAAGTTGTATATAATGTGGGAATGGAAGAAATTTGAGAATGGAGGAAAGTAGAAGAAAATGGCTATCTCCTTTCCTTTCTCCAAGTACAATGCACTTGTGAGTTTACAAGATTAATTACCAACCCCGTAGAATGGCATGAAGAATCCATTAAATATCTTGTAAGAAATGGTTACAAATTATTCTTTGTTAGCAAGAAACGTTTTAAAATCTTTTCAGTCATTCACGTCTGTTCATATTCTTGATTCGCGAAGAAATGCCAATGGTGGAAAAAACCAGACTTTTCATAATGCAGTCATTACACTCATTTTACAACTTTGAATTTGAACTGTTCATCTTTCCTTTGAAACTTTAAACTAGAGCCATCCACGTGGGAGAAATTTACTAGAGCAGGCGTGGAGGATGCCTTTTGCATTTTGTGACTTTATAGAGATTTGGCATTTTTTATATTTTTGGTCCGCCCTTCTATTTTTGATATAAGCTTGACACGTGGCTTCACTTGATTGGCGAAGGAGTCACGGGTCACTTTTATAATTTTACCTTTTTCCAATGTGGGATCAAAAACACAAATTGCTCAGCTAGTCCACTTCCCTGCTCTGACCTTTGATGTAGGCTTAACATTTGACATTTTCCCTCTTGGAAACAAGGTTCAAAACCTCAAAGTTCTCCATCAACCCACTTCCCTACTTTGAATTTCCAATGGCAGGCTCAATATTTAAATTTTTCCTTTTAGCATGATCGGGGCTGTGGGTCACTTTATGAATTTTCACCTTTTTAAAAAAGAGGCTCAAAACCTCAAAGTTCTCTGCCGACCCGCTTGCCCGATTTGACTTTCCAATGGGGGGCTCAAGATTTGAATTTTTCCTTTGTGTTTGGTGGGGTTGTGGGTCACTTTTTAACTTCAAGCCCCTTTAATGAAAAAGGCTCAAATTCTCAAATCTCCTCAATGGCCAGCTTTCCTACTTTGACTCTTTTGATGTGGGCTCAACATTTGACTTTTTTCCTCATAGCATGATCAGGGTTGCGGGTCACTTTATGAATTTTTTCCTTTTGACAAAGAGGGCTCAAAAACACACATTTCTCTACTAGCCCACCTCCAATTATATATGTCCACGTACCCATGGATAATGGGGCCGAAATTTGATGGGGAAGAAAATGCCCATCATTCACGACTATGGAAAAATGCAGAGCAGAAGAAAACTCCACCATTTTGCCCCCAATTTTCAAATTTCTTTCACAAACTAAGGGATTGAAAACGATACAAGGTTTGAAGATCCATGGCCATAGAAATATTGACAATTTCATTCAAATGAGGACAACAATAGAATTTTCATGCATCCAAATGGGGAAATGGAAAATTTATCAAACCACGCAGACTGAAGAGTTCAAACAACTTCAAAGCATGAATTTCTCTATCTTTTCAGACTTCCAACTTTACTTGAACACTTCTAGAGGGCGTGAGCTCAAAAATTTAGAAATTGACTTTAAAAATGAGGGGGGGATTTTGAGGGTGACAACACAGTGTAAGGGTTTTTAATTCATGTTTATAAGAAGAGGGGATTTATTTTATTTGCAGGAGAGTAGATAACCTTGGAATAGGTTATCGTGAATATCTATGAACTTATTCAAAATCTGGTAAAGAAGGGAAATGAATATTAAAGACAAATTAAGAGTTCTCTGTCTTAGAAACAGAGTTAGGTGTTTGTGATGATAGAGATAAAATACATTTATCAAACTACATTCATTGAAATCTAATAATTCCTTATGGTATATATTGAATCAGGTATGGTGAAGGTTATTAAAAAGTTTGGTTTCATGAAAAGGAGTTTTGATAAGCCTAAGGTTTAAGAATATAGTCATCTTAGTCTAGACACCCTGTTATGAGTGTTTTGTACTCAAATTGGTCATATATTAGAATCATTCCTTATTTTATAATCATGTTGGTATTGTAGATGGTTGAATATATGCAAGGTAATAGATTAGTTTAAGGACAAATAGTGCCAAGTTAGGGGCCAAAATGTGAATACTAAGGTTGAATGTGTTATGCCCAGGTTATGACAGAGAGAAGAAGGATGAAGATCTCGAGGGAATCTGTGCACGTCAAGGAGTTTCACTCAATTTTGGAATGGATTAACTTCAAGATTCAAATAATAAATAAACCATGAAAACAATGTTCTTTCAATAAGGGAAAAATACTCCATTGGATTGCTCATAGATCAAGAAGTGAGGTATACATATAGGGGGTGCTAATTAACTCACATGTAGAGAGAATTATGCCTCCATGATGGAGAAGAGGTGTTACTTTATGAAATGGGAATGTAACTCCTAATTACACAATTGAAATTCTATGACATAATCTTTCATAACTAATATGACTCCTAAGATCCATCCTCACACCTAAGTGAGATGATTCACCTAGTGAGGTGGAAATGCATATAATAAGTGAATAAAATATGGAAAATTACAACTCTCACCAACATCCCTCTTCATCGTAAGTTAGGATGAGGAAAGAAAAGTTAGAAAATTACATAGAGAATGAAAAATGGGTCCTGAAAACTAAGCCTGATGAGGTACCCATGTACAACAAAAAGATCGAGTAGTGAAGGAAAACCTAGCGGGAAAAACATCCACTTAAAAGAGATAGAAATAATCCCCTCAATAACTACGAAAAAGAATGAGAGAAGAAGTGTTATCCAACATCCCAAGGAGATGAACCAGTCATGAGCCACTCTATACTAAGTGAAGAAGAAGAAGATTTGTATGTGAGGTAGAAGTGCCAGCTACTTGATGAAGGGATGGTGATCCTTAAGTAGTGGTGAAGAAGGAAGGTGGAATGCCCTGAAACTGTGAAGAAGTGTGCTCAATGCCTGATGAGTCCTGATTCATAGTACCTATTGTCTATTTTTTCCACTGGAAAAAATAAACAACTTAGAAAGATTGGACTTAAGCAGTTGGATGGAATTTACTCGAGAATCTGAAGAAAAATATGTAATTCTCATGTTTTGGGCACTTGTAGTCGATATTGGAGGACTTGGAACCTTATTTTTTTGCATTTCCCCTTTGTTTTGGGTCCATAATTAGTCAATTTTGGGATAAAATAGATATATTAGAAAACTTTGGATTTGGGGGGGCACTATGTTCTTCTTCACCTTCCACTTTAGTGACCTACTTTGAGAAAATTGAAAAAAGGATGTTTTTAGTGTAATGCGGGTTAAAGGGTTATAGGTGGAACAGGTGCAGATAGAACTAAGCTTCCAGGAACTGATTCAGATGCCGTAATGTAAACAATCTAGTGTATTACGGTGAAGTTAGAATTTGGAGGAACAACAGGTACAAGGTTATTGGTTCCTTGAGTTTCCTGAGCGGTCGAAAAGTCAGCAATACAAAGATGTTGGGGGTAGGAGTTCAATTGGGGCCGATGGAGACTAGGAATGAATGAGTGGTACTAGTTCCAAGTGGGCTTGTGTTTCATGTAGATCTGATATCTCAGCAACAAAAAGGAACAGTGCAGTGGAATGTGATGTAGGTCAGCGTGGTGTGGAAGGAATAAGGATGTGGGGAACTTGTTCCTTGCATGAATAGGTTCCTTGAAAAACAATAAAACCCACAATGCAAGAGTTGGAGGTTAGGGAGTGTATATTTTGGAGATAGAAGAAGTTTCGGGCCTCGACGAACCAAGTGACCTGTGTACCCCTATTCCTCATGTGCCCCGCATACCCGAAATATCCAATTTACAAATGATTTGGGAGGTAAAAATATAAAAGATAAAGGGTAAGAGATGAAACTATACAAGGGATTTTTTTTTATAAATGTGTATTGTGTATTAAATCTGGAACCCTTGTTCCACATGACGCCCATAAACCCACATGGCCATATCTTGACCCCTAGTGCACAAAATATAAAAAAAATATATCGTTGGATTCTTTTTCTCAAGCCCCACGCTCAGAAAGCTTTAAAAATTAGAATTAGGTGGAGTAGGTCGGCAAAAATGAAAAAAATAGTCTAGCATTCAAAAGAGCAGTCCCGATTTCTAGCAGCCAAAATTTAATATAGTATGTTCTGCTTTCTTCTTCCATAAGACAAAGGAGATTGGGAAAATGAGTTTTTCAGGCCTCCCATGCTATTTTATAGAGAATTAATAAATGTTGTTGCTGGGTGGAAGGAAAATTTTGGGATTCTCATTTCTTCTCTCTTTTCCCATCACTTTTATATATTGTAACTTCTCATTTTTGAGCAAAGGGGGGACATTTTCTGGGATATGGGGAAACTCTATAAAAGTGGTTTCTCAATATTAGTGAGTTGTAGGTAGCATTTTTGGATATCTTTCATGGTGATCCTTTCCTCTTATCCTATCATGTAATGGATTGCGCATACTTACAACAAAAAAATCATTGTTTTATGGATATCTTCTTCCCTAGCATTTTTTATTGCATTTCTCTTACCTTTTATTACATGTGGAGGTGTTATGCACATTCTTTTCTCTCCTTTCAATTTTTAAACATGTTGTGCTCTAGGGAAATGGTGGTTTTTTGTGTTACTATGGATTGTGGCTCTCTTGAAAGCCCTCTCCTTCATCATTTTCTCCTCATTTTCACTCGTTGGAATGTCTCCAACACTCTTTCTGGTGCTATCACCTCCATAGCTTAGGATTTCATTTCATGTATCGTCTCTTTCCCTGATCCCTTGGCATTGGTAGATTAGGATTAGTTAGTTACATCTCCCTATGTAGGAG